>CM060941.1:932641223-933891223 GCA_030765085.1 Allium cepa
CTTAAAATTTAAACTAAATACTGGAAAAAAAAGATGTTTCAGGGCATGACTCAGGGGAAGGGAGTGGTAACTCGAAGTAACACTCGAGTCTAATCAAGGGAGCCTCGGGTTTTGTCAAACTGCGGTGTTTCATTATAAAGGTGAAGTTAAGAAAGCTTGTTTTTTTTACAAGTTCTAAGCACTATAACTTAATAAATGGTTTAATTGTTTAAGTCAAGAATCTAATACAAGTCTTAATTATTTTAGTTAATATATTAACAATGTTTTTAACACTTAGTTAATATTTTAATTAAGTAATTAATTTCAATTAAGTATAAAGTTAACTAACAATTAAGTTGTAGTTAATACTATAATTGATTTTCAAAATTGAAAGGACGACTTTTAAATGTTTAATTTAGTTGAACAATTAATATCAATTAATTATTTTTAGAAAGTAATTAAGAATACTTACATTGTAACTGTAATTAGAGTTTGAACTAATTAATGTTTAAGTGATAAGTAAATTGTAATTAACTACTTAAGTTAATTAATGAGTGATTAATAGTTAATTAATCAAGTGATTAATTAAATAATTAGCAGTTAATAAATAGAAATTAAGTTTTCTTTATCAATAATTAAGATTATTAATTAATGATCAAGGAATGGTTAATTAAGGTTAAATAAATTGATTGAGAAGTAATTAAGTTAATAGTGTGAAATAAAGTAATTAAGTAATTAAGTAATTAAGTAATTAAGACTTAATAACTGATTAAGAAATGATTAATTAAATTAAATAATTTGAAAAGAAATAAGTAATTAACTGTTAATTAATGATTAATTAAACAGGGTTAAGTGATTATTTCTCTAGTAATTGATTTTAATTTGAATTAATTGCAGAAAGAATTTAAGATGATTGCTTATGAATGTTGTGTAAGTAGAATATCTGAACTGTGATATTTATCTAGTGATATTCTGTGATGTTCTTTGATATGCTGTGATATATCTATGATAACTATGTATGATTTATATGTGATAAATGCTATGTGAATTTAAATCATTGAATTAAAGTATTTAAGCTAATTAGACAACTTGGCCCTTAAAATGGCGTTTGGATTTGATGAGACCGGGATCGGGTGTCATTTATGATTATCCGAAAACCACATCGATCCAAATTAAACGTTAGGTCGTGAATTTTGAAGTGAAGATCAAGATGGTGTTTTCAGAATGCAAGGGTTATCGTCGTTAACTCTAAGGGTGATTCCAAAATGAGTGTAACGAGATAATGCCTTCGGTTTCGTTCGAACCCGGAACGAACTTGTATGGATTGAATGTTTCAGCACATCGTCAGGCGGAAGATGAGCATTCTAAGAAATATGTTCTGTAAAGATAATCGCAGCCTCAAGCCTCATCAACCGAGAATGGATAAAAAAGGGGAGGTGCAGCAAGGTTAGGTGGGTCATGCCCAAGCAGGATAAGATATACCCCTGTCTAGATGTCCCTTTTTATTTCGGCTGTGTGGGCGGTTGCTAGCTACAACCGCGGTGTTATCTTATTCGGGACTGTTCTGTAAGGAATGGTTTCGGCCTTGTGTTGTAAGGGGTCCTGAGTGATCCTCGATACGGTGATCTAGGCCCCGTACTGTGATGGGCAGTACCCCAGTAGCCTTGCCATTGCTGGAAACCCATTTTCCCTACGAGACCCTACGGTTTTGATTTGTATTACCCACTTTTGTGGCTAGTAGCTGGAATTTAATAGATGTAACAATTTCGGCTATTTTCTATTTACTTGAAAACCCTAGACACTATTATAATATCACTGGATTTCCTATAAAATGTTTTGGTTAGCGTAAGGTAAAAACTCACCTGTATTTATTTGGGGGAGTCTTACGTGATACCTTTATTTTCAAATGTTTTTTCAAAGTTAAACAACTTTAAACCGTTTAATCATACCGGACCCATGTCTGACCCGGAGTTTATATTATGTTTTTCATAAACTCCTGGATACTCAAATTTTAATGAGTAGCCAAGTGATAGGTTTTGGACTTTGATTTCTGAAGGAGCTTGGAGCAGGAGATTCCGGACGTATCTATATCTATCTATCTAGTTCCGCTGTGTAGTTGATGTATGCTGTATCTCTGATGTATATAGTGACATATGTATGTATGACTGTCAGGTGTATTGATATTGTATAACTCTGATATATGTAATACTATGTAATAGTTATGTGATGTATTATATTTTGTTCCGTTCCGCTGTGAGATTCTGATGTTGTCATTGTTTCTTTTCCATTCTTTTCTATTTCTATCCCTTTCTTTCTTAATGATACGTCTTTCTGGGAGTAGAAGGGCGGGTCGTCACAGTTGTTATCAGAGCGCTGGGTTGAGCGAATACCTAGGCTCTTGAGTGATTTCTTTCTTGAGAGAGCGTATTTGTAATTTTGATATATATATATATATATATATATATATATATATATATATATATATATATCTACCTATTTGATTGGGTTACCTGTTCGGGTTTTCCAATATAAGTTATAAAGGTAGATAGGGTAGTGGTGTGTAACACGACTACCAATGATTGGAGTTTGAATGTTTGAGGTTGGAAGTGTATCTGTCGAGACTGTAGACCTATTATCGTCTCGAGTGAACTTTAGGTGGTGTAAGGATTTCATTGATCTATGAAGGAAACCTTTTAAGATTTGGAGTTCATCTTTGAAGTGTAAGTTTGGATGAGCTAGAGTTTGGATCTGTTGGTAGGACGGAAGCGAGTCATGATATCTTGATACCCCAGGATGTAATAGCTGTGTGATGAGACACACGGACTATGGATGTCTCCGAAGATGTTTCTTTAGGACAAGTTGAGGAGGTATGTCTGTATTGTGGCTAAGCTCAGTAGGGTGTTTTCGTTTAATTCGAAGTCCGAGTTTCTCGAAGAACTTTGAATAGGAAGTTTTTGAGAATCTGGGTCAGCAGTGCAGCTCGAAGTGTTCTGTGTGCCGTCGAGAGGTCTTCTGGTTAGCAGTTTTTCTTGAGGGAATTTCAGGAGTAGCAGAGTGGATCCATTTCTTCAATGGATTAGTTCGGTAAGTGTAAGGCTGTTCTGAATTATGATGAGAGAGTAGTTTCTTTAGAAACTAATTTGGGTAGAATTGCCGGAGTGTCGTGTGATAATTCTGGAATTCACTTGAGTAGTCTTTTACATGGGGTTGAGACTTCTCAAGAGAAGATTGAAGATATCGATGTGGTCCAAGATTTCCCTGATGTATTTGAGGAAGTTAAGTGTTTGCCTCCGCATCGAGAGGTGCAGTTTCGTGTTGATTTGATTCCAGGAGTAGTGCAGGTGATTCAGCCTAGTAGGAGAATGGTTCCTAGAGAGAGAGAAGAGTTAGTTGAGCAGACTCGGAATCTTTTGGAGAAGAATTGTTTGGGCTCAGTTCTTTCTTGTTGGGATTCTGTAGCAGTGTTTATCACTAATCAAATGGATCGATAAGGTTCTGTGTTTTTCTGATGAATCGAGTATTTCGAGATATATTGAATAAGTTTATTCTGGTATTCATCGATGATATTCTGGACTGTTCTAAGTCTGAAGATGAGCACAAGCAGCATTTGAGGATAGTGTTGGATTCACTGAGGAGACATGTCTAGAAGGCGAAGTTCTATAAGTGTCAATTCTGGAAATCGTAATTCAATTTTTAAGGCATTGTTTCTTGTCAAGGTATCTCTGTAGATCCAGAGAAGGTGGAGACTATTCAGGAATGGAAGCAACCGAAGTCACGGACGGAAGTTCGTATTTTTCTTGGGTTAGTTAGCTACTACAGGTTGTTTATCAAGGATTATTCCAAGATTTCTTTACATCAGACTAAGTTGACAAGGAAAGGAGCTAAATTCAAATGGACATCCCGGTGTGGAGAAGCTTTCCAGGAGTTGTAGACGAGGCTAACCAGTGCACCAGTGCTAGCTATTCCGGATGGGAAGAGCAAATTTGGAGTTTATACAGACGTTGTATAAATGGATTCGGGGCAGTGTTGATGCAGAATGGAAGAGTAATTGCGTATGCGAGTCGACAATTTAAGCCACATGAAAGGAACTACGCTACGCAAGACCTTGAGTTGTAGTCATTGTTATTGCATTGAAGATCTGGAGACATTATCTCTTGGGAGATAAGTTTGAGTTATTCATGGATCGCAAACCGTTGAAATATCTTTTCTCTCAAAAAGGATATTAATAGAAGGTAGCAGCGATGGGTCGAGTTGTTGGCATCCTATGATTTGGATATATTGTATACCCGGGAAAGGCGAATGTTATGGCTGATGCTCTTAGTAGGAAAGCAGTTTTGTTTCTTCTGGAAGTGGTTCCATCTCTCTAGGATAGAATTATAAGTAAGAAAATGGAGGATAGATCTTTTGAGGAACTGATTCTTGAAACTAAGGATGATCGGTATTCAGATTTCAAGGTGGATGATCAAGATGTTTTAGATGTTTTGAGGATTAATGGTCGTTTGTGTGTGCCTAATATAGATGGATTGAGGCAAGAAGTTTTAGCGGAGTGTCATCGCTCTAGACTGAATATTCACCCAGGAATTTTTAAGATATATAAAGATATGAGAAGAATTTTCTGGTGGCCGAGCATGTAGATGAATGTAGTTGCTTTCATTCATAGTTGTGCTATCTGTCAGCAAGTTGAAGGAGATCAACAGAAGTCAGCTGGTTTGTTGCAGTTCTTGGAAATCCCAGAATGGAATGGGAAATGATTTCGATGGATTTTATCGACGGTTTGCCAAGAACCAAGGAAGGAAACGAAGGAATATGGATTATTATGGAACGGTTAACTAAGAGTACCCATTTTATACCCGTTAAGGCAACTCATACCGCAGTTTCTCTGGCAAAGATTTTCTTGAGAGAAATAGTCGGATTGCAAGGTGTTCCTGTCAGTATAGTAAGTGACCGTGATCCTATTTTCTCTAGCAAATTCAGGGAGGCTCTGCAATCGGCCATAGGAACAAGATTGAGAATGAGTACAGCCTATCATCCTCAAATCGATGGACAGACGGAGAGATTGAACCGAATTCAAGAGGATATGCTACGAGCTTGTGTTTTGGATTTTGGTGGATCTTTGGAAGACCATCTTCATTTGGTAAAATTCTCCTATAATATTAGTCACCAAGCTAGTATTAAGATGGCATCTTATGAAGCCCTTTATGGAAGACCGTGTAGACCCCCATTCTGTTAGATAGAATCGAAAAATCGTTTTGTGCCTGGATCGGGTTTGATTCGTAAAGCTTCTGCTAAAGTTGAGCTTATCAAGAAGGGTGAGAGCTGCTCAAGACCGTCGGAAGAAGTACGCAGATAAGAGAAGAAGACAATTGGAATTTGAGATTGGAGATTTTGTTTTTGTCAAAGTTTACCCGATTAAAGGAGTTATTAGATTTGGAAAGACGGGAAAATTTGCCCGAGATATATAGGTCCATTTCGGATATTGGAAAAGAGTAGGTGTTGTAGCTTACAGAGTTGGATTGTCAGAATGAATGTCTGGAATTCATAGTGTATTCCATATATCCCATCTAAGGAAGTTTGTTCATGATCCATCATTAGTTGTAGAACCAGTAGCTTAGGAAGATTTAGAAGTTGAGCCCGATTTGACTGTGGTCAGGAATCCAGTTCAGAGTGTTGATCGAGATGAGAGGCAACTCAGGAGTAAGGTAGTGTAGTTTGTCTAGTGTAGTGGAGCGAGAATCCCAGAGTTTGCACCTGGGAAACTCTGGATAGTTTTAGGAAAGCTTATCCGGATTTGTGTCAGGATAGCTAGTGATGTTTGTTAGGATAGGCAGTTTGGTTGTTTGCTAATGTATGGATGATATGTATGTTTGAATGGTTGGTATAACAACTTTTAAATTACCTTTTATTTTAAATTTCGGGGACGAAATTCTTTTAAGGAGGGAGGAATGTAATGACCCTGGATTTTGGCGTTGTTTATTTGAATAAATATTTAATCCAATTAAATAAAATGTAAACTGATTATTTTAAAAAAATGATTTAATCTTTTGGAATAATTGCTAATTATTTATATATATTGGTATTTTAAAAAAAAAGATTGATTTGAAAATTTAAAATAAATATCTCAATAATATTTACAATAAAAATCTATCTTATATAATTTAATTAAAATACTTTACTTTGTTTATATTTGGTAAATATATATATATATGGATGATAATGATTTAATTAAAATCAAATTCTATTAATATAAAATATGAGTATTAAATATAAATATAAGTAAGTTAAACTTATGAACCAAATTTAATTATTGATAGATAAAATACAAATATTAATAAGTAAACTCATGAATCTAATTTAAATACTGATTGTTAAAATATAAAATAGAAATAAAAATAAAAGAAACAAGGATTAAAGAATTTTGGTGAACATACAACATAAACTGAAAACTTGAAAACACAAATATATAAAGCTAATATAAGCACAAAGTATAAAAAAATAGAAATCAGTCAAGGTATGAAAATAAACTTGACACAAACATAATCATATGAATTATTCAAGCAAGCAAATAATAAAACAAACATGTATATATAAACTATTCAAGCTAAAAGTTTGAAAATATACCTGACACAAAACATATGTGTATGGAGATCAGACTAAAAATAATAAGACAAATATTTATATATAAACAATCTTCATACACAAGCCTTAAGCTTACCTGCAAAAGTACATATCCTCATACAAATATCTATACACAGTAAACAAAATGATAATTATGTAAACTAATTAAGAAACAAGCATTAAATTTCTATCATCTCAGCCTACTATTTGGTCTATGCAAATATTTAGCAAATCTTTTCTTTTCAGTAGCTAAAATCTATTCATATCAATCTTAACAAAGAAGCCAACCAGATAAAGCCTCCCTTAAACACATGTGTCCTCTTATATATGTTTACATCTGTTTTTTTAGTTTGTTCACAAAAAAATAAAGAGAAACTTTGTAAACCTTAGAAAATAGAAAACAAGAAAAAGAGTAAACTCCATTTCAATTCAACAAAAACAGACAAGGATTTAAGACAGTTCAAGCTACAGATTTTTCAAAAAGAAATTGTTCTTTGTTCAGCAAACATGTCAGGTGAGTAAACTTAATTCCTTAAGCTTTAAGTTTAATTAAACAGTTAAGAAAATTCTATGATCTTATAGTTATATATGTTTTAATCTTGTGAGTATGATCCTGTGTAGCATATGTTTCTCTGTTTAATTGATACAGGGGAATAATTTGTTCAAAGCTCAAATTTATTTGCTGCAAATACATGTTAAGTTTTAATTTTTCAATCAAACAAAGTAGTTAAACTAAACTAAGATTTTGTAAGCTGTTTAAACCATCTGTGTAAAAGTATGCTACTGTAATATGATTTTACAGGCAATCAAGTAATTTAATGATAAATTGATTTGTTACAAAATGCTAATTCGAATTTATATCTTGATTTCATACTGCAAGACATGAATTTTTAAAAAAAAATTAGATTTTTAGATTAGTAATTTACGAGCAGTTTGTATTTGAATAAAAATTGCTTTTTTTCAAATTTAAGAGAATTGAATCAATTTAAAATATTGAAACTTGAATTGTAGCAAATATAACCAACCTTGATCTCGAGAAAAATGTCAAATAATTTTTCTATTTCGTGGATTAAGAGGACGAAGACATTTTTGGGTTTTATTTTCAAATGTTTGCACTTGTCTATAGTTGGTCAAGTTCGTCATCAATGCGCGTTCGAGTTGCACAAGTTTTTGGGAAACGAAAGGTTGATGTGTTGTCATGGTGTGGCCAAAGGTCGAGGGTCTTAGGTGGTCTCGGGGGCGGTGGCGAAGTTATTTTGTCGAATGTGGTGAGCTATAGTTTTTCAGCTGAAGGCATTTTTCTCGATTCGATATTTTTAGGGTCGAATTGGGTTTGATTTTCGAATCTATGAAGGATTCGTGACTTGCTGATGTTATTGGTGATTGCCGGAGTTGGGTTGCGCCGCCGTGGACGTGCACGGCAGCAGTGATGTGTTTCAGGGACATTGGTGTCTTGGTCGTGTACCGCACTCGGGTCGTCCGCGAGTTTGTTTGGCGGTTGCTTCGGGGTATTAGATCGTATGCGTGAGTGATCCTGATGCTAAAATCAAACTTAGCTTAAAACTTAAACTAACTACTGGAGAAAAAGAAGAAGAAGAAGAAGAAGAAGAAGATGTTTCAGGGCATGACTCGGAAGTAGGGAATGGTAACTCGAAGTAACACTCGAGTCTAATCAGGGGAGCCTCGGGTTTTGTCAAACTGCAGTGTTTCATTATATAGGTGAAGTTAAGAAAACTTGTATTTTTACAAGTTCTAGGCACTATAACTTAATAAATGGATTAATGGTTTAAGTCAAGAATCTAATACAAGTCTTAATTATTTTAGTTAATATATTCACAATGTTTTTAACACTTAGTTAATATTTTAATTAAGTAATTAATTTCAATTAATTATAAAGTTAACTAACAATTAAGTTCTAGTTAATACTATAATTGATTTTCAAAATTTAAAGGAGGACTTTTAAATGTTTAATTTAGTCGAACAATTAATATCAGTTAATTATTTTTAAAAAGTAATTAAGAATACTTATATTATAACTGTAATTAGAGTTTGAATTAATTAATGTTTAAGTGATAATTAAATTGTAATTAACTACTTAAATTAATTAATGTGTGATTAATAGTTAATTAATCAAGTGATTAATTAAATAATTAGCAGTTAATAAATAGGAAATTAAATTTTCTTTATTCATAATTAAGATTATTAATTAATGATTAAGGAATGGTTAATTAAGGTTAAATAAATTGATTGGGAAGTAATTGAGTTAATAGTGTGAAATAAAGTAATTAAGTAATTAAGACTTAATAACTGATTAAGAAATGATTAATTAAATTAAATAATTTGAAAAGAAATAAGTAATTAACTGTTAATTAATGATTAATTAAACAGGGTTAAGTGATTATTTCTCTAGTAATTGATTTTAAATTGAATTAATTGCAGAAAGAATTTAAGATGATTGCTTATGAATGTTGTGTAAGTAGAATATCTGAACTGTGATATTTATCTGGTGATATTATGTGATGTTCTATGATATGTCGTGATATATTTATGATAATTATGTACGATTTATCTGTGATAATTTCTATGTGAATTTAAATCATTGAATTAAACTGTTTAAGTTAATTAGACAACTTGGCCCTTAAAATGGTGTTTGGATTTCGATGAGACCAGGATCGGGTGTCATTTATAATTATCCGAAAACCACATCGATCCAAATTAAATGTTTGGTCATGAATTCTAAAGTGAAGATCGAGATGGTGTTTTCAGAATGCAAGGGTTATCATCGTTAACTCTGAAGGTGATTCCAAAATGAGTGCAACGAGATAATGCCTTCGGTTTCGTTCGAACCCGGACGAACTTGTATGGATTGAATGTTTTCAGCACATCGTCAGGCGGACGATGAGCCTTCTAAGAAATATGTTCTGTAAATGTAATCGTAGCCTCAAACCTCATCAACTGGGAATGGCTAAAACAGGGTAGGTGCAGCAAGGTTAGACGGGTCATGCCCAAGCAGGATGAGATATACCCCTGTCTAGATGTCCCTTTTTATTTCGGCTGTATGGGCGGTTGCTAGCTACAACCGCGGGGTTATCTTATTTGGGACTATTCAGTAAGGAATGGTTCCGGCCTTGTGTTGTAAGGGGTCAAGAGAGATCCTCGGTACGGTGTTGCAGGCCCCGTACTATGACGGGCGGTACCCCAATAGCCCTGACATTGTTGGAAACCTATATTTCCTACGAGACCCTACGGTTTTGATTTGTATTACTCACTTTTGTGGCTAGTAGCTGGAGTTTAATAGTTGTAACAATTTTGGCTATTTTCTATTTACTTGAAAACCCTAGACACTATTATAATATCACTGGATTTCCTATAAAATGTTTTGGTTAGCGTAAGGTAAAAACTCACCCGTATTTATTTGTGGGGAGTCTTACGTGATACCTTTATTTTCAAATGTTTTTTCAAAGTTAAACAACTTTAAACCATTTACTCATACCCGACCCATGTTTGACCCGGAGTTTATATTTTGTTTTTCATAAACTCTTGGGGACTCAAATTTTTATGAGTAGCCAAGTGATAGGTTTTGGACTTTGATTTCTGGGGGAGCTTGGAGCAGGAGATTCCAAACGTATCTATATCTATCTATCTAGTTCTGCTGTGTAGTTGATGTATGTTGTATCTCTGTTGTATATAGTGAGATATGTATGTATGACTGTCAGGTGTATTGATATTGTATAACTCTAATATATGTAATACTATGTAATAGTTATGTGATGTATTATATTTTGTTCCGTTCTGCTGTGAGATTCTGATGTTGTTATTGTTTCTTTTCTATTCTTTTCTATTTCTATCCCTTTGTTTCTTAATGATGATATGTCTTTCTAGGAGTAGAAGGACTGGTCGTCACAGCAATTGTGAGGACATGCAGTTATAACTGTCCAGGTTAATGGTGTTAATTTGCTTTGATTATTTTATACATAGTAGTTTCTCTTTGTAAATGATCATTTTTATATTATATATTGTCGTTCCGTTGTGAGATTCTATTATGTTTGTTCTATTCTTTCTTGTTCCTTTTCTTTTCTTCTTTTTATTTACCCTAACGTTCTATCCTTTCAGTGCTTTGGTGATCGACACATGAATACCGTGAATGTATTAATGTTGACATTCAGGGATTGAAAAGGCATTCGTTTCAGTCTTGGTATCAGAGATGAAGATTAAGCAATAACCTTGGCTTTGGTTGGATATATCTCATTAAGAGATAGGGTAATGAAATGCCTTATTATGAGTTTGAGTGTATTATACATATGAGAGTGTGTTTGTTAGTGCTAGAACAATTTTTTGTATTGTGCTAATTGGTCTGCTGAGTGCTTATGGATTCTGGTCGGTGCGTCTGATCAGCGTTATCGATAGGGATTCCTAAACACTTACATAGAACAAACTGACATAGAATTATTTTCAAAAATGGTGTATGAAATAATTTTACCTAGAATTATATTTTGTATAAAAGAATAATTTTCAAATAATTAACATAGTTATTTAAAATGTGTGTTTTTTTGTTAGGAAATCGTAATATTAAATTATTATCATTTATTACTCGAATAGTCATGCTCGGCCAGTTTGTGGGAATTAGCTAATGTTTATTTAATTTACCTTTTTCATAACATGGGTTAAGTAGATAGTAATTTATAAGAACATTTAAATAAACACCTTGTGAATTAGTTTGACTTTAAGGAGATCAGTGAAGATGTTGGGTTAAAGGGTTAATTTAATTAAAGTTGTGTATTATATCTTTAAAGGAAAGGTAACATATTTGAAAGTTAAATACTTATGAAATAATTTAATATAAGAAATTAAATTGATATAAATATGGTTTATATAAATATGACTTATATAAATATGGTTAGTATAAATTTGATTTATAAAAAAGCATTTAAATTGAGAATTTGTGAACTTACATCTTGGTGTTTTTAGAAATGGTTTCTAAGGGTTTTTAGAAAAAATAATAGTATGATTTAAAAATATTCTAAAGGACTAATGTTATTAAAAGGATTTTAAGATTTGTTTGAGTTCGAGGTTACTCTTGGAAACAACAAGTCAATTCGGGAAACTAAGTATTTTTTTTGTTAGCTAGTTCGAGGGACTCGAAAGTGAGTAAAAATGTGTAGATGTGTTCTGTTGAAAAGCACTTCTCTTGAGTATTACCTTTCTTAGTAAAGGGAATATATGATACTATTTGGTAGAACCCAATTGTATAACTTTGTTACTTCTTGATCTATATTAATATTTTCCATGAATTTTAAGGAAAATATTTTGGAAATTGGTTTTGGTTTAGTCCAAAAATGTATGATTTGATATCTAAAAGATACATGTATATATTTTAATTTCAAACGACTTGAAATAAAAGTCTGGGTTTAAATTCTTAAATTTGGAATAAAAATATGCATGGTTGCAAGTATCCTTTGCATTAATGTAGTTTGGTTGTGCATCTTATTGTGGTATGTTATTAGTTTTGAATTATTGAAATAAGTTAAAATTTTCAACAATTTCTGGATAGTCGAAAACTTCTGAATTAATATTGGAGCTAAGTATTTTGTGAAAATATAAAAGTTAAACTTTTATAACTCTTAATTTGAAAAGATAGTAAATTAAAACAAGTTTAAGAAGTTGTTTAGCATCTTTGTTAAATAGGGCACTTAATGTTATTGGGCCAACTAATGAGCGTCTTTACTTTAGGGTCTTCTAAGGAAAGTAAAGTCTAGTCTTAAGTTTGGATACCAAATTCCTACTCTACTTAGCTACTTGCGTAACCTGATGGATAAAGAAGTCTAGATGGTTAACTCGATTATAAGATCCAAATTTATTTTTAGACTTCATCAAAATTTTAGAAAGCAAAATGTAAAGGAATGTTTTGTATATACATATAGGGTATGGTTGAGTATTATACAAGTAGTGAACCTAAGTTTTGAAATGTTTAAAAATAAAAATATGTTTAAAGAAATATATTTTTAATAAAGTTAAGTTGCCATAAAAATGTTTATAAAACTTAGTTACATTTTATGAATGTTTATTAATAAATTTATTGTTTTTGGAATGATTGTGTAATTATGCAATATTTTGTGAAGATAAATCTTAATGAAATGTTTATAAACTAAAATACTATTTTAAGGAATGTTGCATAAATGATTTAATATTACATAAGAAATAATTTTGTGATAATCGGAAAGTAATTGGTGCAGTTAAGAAACTAGCTAAATTAAGTACGTAAGTTGTACGTAGATTATTTTAGTCACACGAAAGTTCTTAATCTAGGTTCGAGTAAATGATTTCAAGGGGGTATGCACCGGCGCGAAAAAGAATTTTTACTAGACTTTTTAACGGCAACACTTAATATGGATTCTTGGGATGATCCCTAAGTTTTCTATCATAAGTTAGTGCTATGTAAGGAAAATGGAGGTGTCCAATCAAGGAACTGGATCGAAGTCCGCATTAAAAAAGTCAAGTGCGATATACTAGTTCGGAAGTGAAATTTGTATGATCGAGCAAGTGGTCAGATCGATATTGCATACAGATGATATAAGTACATCATGAAGGCTTAAGTGTAACTGTGTACTATGTTTTTTCCCTATGGAAAGTTTAGGGTAAAGACTATTCGAATTGCTTAAGGTAATATGAATAATCATCTAAGTAATAACCTAAGGCTATCAAGCGAAAGGTACACTTAGTAGTTTATTTATCATCCTTACGCGATGAGAAATTTTTAGCCTGGGTAAACCGTTGGCCTTGTTAATTAATAAAAGTAATAATGTTAAGTATTATTGTATGGTTGTTTCTTGGACTTTTTGTAGTTGAATTTCGAAGATGAAATATTCCAAGGGGAAGAATGTAACGACTCGGAATTTCGAACACTTCGTATTTAAATATCTGAATTATTTAATCCAAGATTTAATGTGATTAAATATGTTATAACCTTATTAAACACATTTTAATTAAAAACTAATGTTAGAAAACTTATTTTTGAAACATGTTTATAAAAAGATACACTTTGAATAAATACCGAAAATATGATCGGAAAATGTTTTATTAACAATATACACTTTGACTTTGAATAAATACTTATATAAGTGTTTAGAAATAAAAGAATATGTTTTGAAAAGTTATAGAAGAAGTAAATCAAAGTAACAAAAAATTGAAGTAAAAAAGTCGCTATAATAACACTTTTTAAAATAGTCTGTCTTTGAAAATAACTCGCATTTTATGGAAACTTTCTTAGGGTTTTTTTAGCAATTAATCATGTAAATAATATATTATTCTTATTGGAATAGTTTGGAAGCTTAATTCATTTGACAGCTAGTTGAACAAAGTGCAAAAAGTTAGTGCGAAATAGTCGCTCTTAGAGTAGTTCGGTAAAATACCTTATTTTCAAGAATTTATATAAAATAATTAAAAAATACACTATGCCATATATGGCCTTCTGCAACATTTTTGCAAGGTGTTGCTAGGTAAAATGTTGTAATAGCTATGCAATTTCGGTCCTACTGCAACGTTGAATTTTTGGTGTTGCCTTAGCCATAAAAATGTGTTGCTCTAGCTAAACAAGTATAATTGATGCAACATTTTTTTATAGTGTTGCTATAGCAGACCTTTGCATATCTTTCGCACCGATCCACGTCAATCTACCATGGCAAATCCTACGTTGGAGAACGTGACACCTCATCAATCCAAACACCACTCCTTGATCTTTTAGAGCCGTGAAGAGAAAAAGTCCCCACAAATAACTTCAATCTCTCGCCATATTCTACAGCCGCCATGGACCAAAGCCCTAGAATTCTCAAACCCCAACTTTTAATCAAGATCCGGGCACAAACACTGAAGATCCAAATCAAGAAAAAGTAGAAGAAGAAGAGGAAGAAGAAAGAGAATGCGGATTCTGCCTATTTATGAAAGGCGGCGGCTGTAAAGACCAATTTGTGTCTTGGGAAAACTTCGTGGAGGAAGGTGAGAAGAACAAAGAAGATATAGTGGAAAAGTGCTTCGAAATAACATCGCTTTTGAAGAAATGCATGGATGCTCATTCCGATTATTACGAGCCAGTTTTAGGTGCTGAAAAGGCTATGCTGGATGCAGAGAACGAGGGGGAAGAGTTGGATAAAGCGAAGGAGGAAGATTTGACATCTAAAGAGACTGATACCATTGGATTTGTTTTGGTGAAGATTTAATGACCATGTTTTATGTTACTTAACAATAACAAGCGAAACACAATTCTTCGATTGCATGGTATGCACTTTGGATTGGCTCAAAAACTTATCAATCGATTGATCATAAGAATTGATGGTACTCGGCTAAAGCTTTTAGAACCATATTGTCGGCAATCCCTCCAAAAATAGTGAAAAACATCTGCACTTCACAAAATAATCAGTTCTGTCACTATCTGTTTGCCAATCTTACTGCAATAGATGTTGCATAGGATCTATCAGTTCATTATAGAATTGTATGTATGGGATAATAAATCTCCTTGGATACTACGCGATTCTAATCTCTACTGTAAATGGATTCCAACTAGAGGTAGTCTTCCACTGGTCCTCATGATTCTCTCTTTAGAGCAATCACCCTATTGTGTCATTAATAGTTTGTTCCTTCTATTCTCTTTTGATAGCGGTCAATGGTGGTATCACCATGTTCCCAGTTTCACGGATGAACTTTATGGTCACCACTTGAGCGGTCATGGCTAGTAGTTCGTTGCCTAGGTTTTCCACTCTTTTGGGAAACCATTTGTCTTTGTTTCTCATTTCTATATCGTTGTCTTTACTGGCTACATCTTTAGGATCTCTCCCTTCCTCAAGTGTTTCCTTTAGCATTTCCTCTAGTTTTACCATCAGTAAGGTTCACTCCATAAGCCCAATTCCTTCTAGTGTCATGACGATAACCACCGCCATAATAGGATCAACCAATACTAATTAGTGATGGATCGGCACCAATTGATTCCCTTAGAGATTTTTCTCCAGCTGCATTATTTCTTAAACCCTTTCTTCTCTTGCTCGTTTGTGATTTGTTCTATGCATGGTTATTGAAGTCCCCTCATCAATCCTATTTAGGGTATTCCTTCTTCCTCTATAATCTCTTCCATAAGATCCTTCTTCTTAAGGGGCTTGCTTCATCGTATCAAATATCTTAGACGACTTTGTTATCGATGTTTTCTGTGTTGCTTCAATCTCTGAGCAACAGTCCCTTCCAATTCCATTGTGGTGACCTCTATTGTTGGATGCATGAATTAGATACTTTCACTTCAATATCCAACGTTTCCTTTACCTCTAGCCACTCTAGATTGATAACCCTAATTATTTTTTGGATTCATTTGATCTGATCTCCGTATAGATGTAATTCAGATCCAAATAACTAAAGAGATTTAGCCTAATCTTTTAGTTCTCATGAAAGCATCGAAAAAGGTTTACAAAAATATTGGTCTAACTCCCTCACAAAAGGCTACATAAGGCCAATAAGCTTGATGTAATTATTTCTTGCAGTTACATGAGGATTCTTAGTGTGACAAGCCATATTTCGGAAGGTTTAAATCCACAATAAACCACACATGTCCAACTCAAAACAATCTGGAACACGGATAATCAACGTGGTATTACTAAGAAAAGAAGAAAACAACACAGAATCTTGCAGTGGAATGACAAAATATAATAATCAAATAAACTGTTCATGAAGTTATTTACACTATACATTTGATTATAATATTTACAACATCAATCAGAGTTATACATACAACATAAACAAAATCAAACAATGTAGCAGAACAACATGATGTAGAGGAATAATACTAGTAATATAATATACCAAATCTTCGTCTTCGTCCTCCGGAATAATATGATCTTCAATGTAGTGAAAATTCAGGGCTGGCCTAAGCATAAAGTAAAACAATACACTCGAGTAAGAACTAAAATATCCTTATGTGAGTCAAATCAATATCACATTTAATAGAATTGTAATAGCTTTAGAGATGTTTACGGGGTTTTACATCTCCTATCCAGTGTATAACATGAGTGCAATAACTTAAGTGTAGTTATAAGATTTTCTATCACCTAAGGATCCATCAAAATATCTATATATAGTAGAATATGCTATATATGTAATGTCTATTCGATAATATAAATATTTTCCTAGCATTAAGGCTTTACATTAATCCCCCTTAACGCGTTATAAAGCATTATCGTACAGTTTGCATATAACACAACCAGTAGAACGTCGGTAGACAGGGATGCGCTGTGAGATGACAACACTAAACAAACCCGTAGTGGTCTTGTATAAGGATAAAAGTATGACAAGGCCTATGAGGCAATGTCTAAGGTAGTATGCTACCAGTTCGAGTCGACAGGCTGGTGGTAACGCATTGCCGCAATGACCGCCCACCACGTCAACACATCCCATATCGAGTCAAAGGGAGGTTATCCCAAATTAAAACCAACAACAAAGGTAATAGTATGGACTGAGTCCATAAGAAAAATCTAAGAATAGGTGTCCGCTACATGTAGCTAGCCCACTTGGCCCAGTTCAAGCTGTCCTGATTTAGTCATTTCAAATTGGCACAAGTGCTGGGGCTATCCATCATCCTTCTCTTTTTTCAAATCCAACAAACATATATCAAATCTGACCACTTACACATACTATTATCTTCTAAATCTTGGAAACCATTTTCCAAAATCACCAAGATTTAAATTTCTTAGATTTCCTTTATTTATCAGATTATCCTTTTTTTAATCAATTCTTATAAACCTGTCTTCTCATATTTATTTCAGAAATATTTTAGTTTTCCTTTATTAAACATCTTTTATTAAAACCAAATTTTGTAAAATCAAATTTTATATAAAATCAAATTGTCTCCTCTACGTACACAGTTGTTAAAGTGGTTCCAATATTGATAGAGAGTATGCCAATAATCGACCCCAGTCTCTTTAACAACTAAACGTTTTTTGAAACACTGGTTTGTTCTTTTACATTTCAAAAGATTCATGCTTGATATCAAAGTATCATATTCACTTCAAAATATCATTTATTTCAAAATTATCATATTCACTATGAAATCAATTTCATTTCAAAATCATTTTATCCACCTTGAAATCAATTTCATTTCAAAATAATTTTATCCACCTTGAATTCAGTTTCATTTCAAAATCAATTTTTCCATTTCGAAAATCAATTTCATTTCAAAATCATTTTATCCACTTCGAAATCAATTTTAATTCAAAATCATTTTATCCACTTCTATTCAGTTCGAAATCAGCTTCATTCCAAAATCATTTCAAATGTCGACTTAGGTTATAACTTCATTTTAACCACATTCGTATTTAAATCAATGATTTAAATATAAATAGTTCCCAACTTGAACAACTTGAATTTTGAAAATAGTTTGAATAATTTAAATAGTTAAAATAGTTTAAATATTTAAAATAGTTTAAATAGTTTAGAGATTGAAAACAGTTTGATATAAAATAGTTTGAGTATTGAAAATGGGTTATATTAAAATGGTTTGAAAATTTAAATAATTTGAAATTTAAAAAGATGAATTTTAAAACAGTTTATAATAAATTAGTTTGTAGTGAAAATAATTTCAAATTTAAACTGTTTCTTTCTATTCCCAATAAATCCGAACTCAGATCCAAATTCCAATTAAACCAATTTATCAAATCTTCCAATTAAAATCATCTTCAATCTCAAATCAATTTAAAACGACTCAATTTTGATTTCAATTCAAATTAACTTCAGTTTCGGTTTCAATTCAAAATTAAGTCTAATTTCGATATCAATTCAAATTAACACTAATTTTGATTTCAATTCAAATTAACTTCAATTTCAAAACGTTCATTTTTAACTTCAAATTCGATTCAACGATTCGATTCAATGGTTCAAATATCAATTCAATCTTATTCTAAACCATTTAAATTTATATAAATTTCAAGTCCAATTTCAATTTACCAATCTAAATTACTTAAATCACATTTAACTTCAATGTTCAATTTAAGGTTCAAATCTTTAAAATAATTCAATTCCGAGCTCAAATTTGAAATTTCCATTTGTATCACTTATACTTAGATAAAATCGAAGTTCAAGTAAAGGTTCAAACCTTTAAAACAATTTCACTTTCCATTATTCAAGTCATATGTCGATTATCACTTCATATTTCAAAATGAATTCTTTAAACAATTTCTACTACAAATTTTAAATTCAACATTTCAAAACTCGAATTCGAAATTAATTTAATTCTCATAAATTTGAATTTTTTTCTTTGTTTAAGGCAAAATCATTTGAATATATTCAAATTCAAGAATTAAAAACCATTTAATTTAACCAATCCAGTATCCGTATATAATTTCCTATCCTATGGCCAAGTTTATGTTAGTTCGATTTTAATTTCAGGGACGAATGTATATCATTTCAATCCAAATCAAAGTGTCATAAGTATATATCATCTCAACCTTTTTCTTAATTTATTCGAAATAATTCAAATAACAATTTTATATATAGTTAGCAAAATACGGGGTGATAACGTGATATATATATATATATATATATATATATATATATATATATATATATATATATATATATATATAAAATAAAAAACATCCAATCGTCCAAAATATCAACCAATAACATCAAATCTTAATCAACATCCAACTCAGCCAATAAATCACAACAGTTAATTACTTATTAATATCGGGTATTTAACTAGCAATTCAAATTTTCAAATTTAATTGCCGATTTAAATTCCTATATGTTCAAACCATATGTCAATTTAAATGTCAGTTAAATTACCAATCAACAATCAATAAAAATAAATCGCTTCATGATTTAAATTTAACTAACATCGGAATATTTTTGTATTTCGTGAGAAATTTAAAACACTCAGCTTTATTTGAACTGAAATTTTTTATGATTCAAATAAATTCCAATCCAACACTATGGCGTAGCCTTCGTCAGTACGATTGCAATGCGACTTGTCGCGCTCGAAACGGACCTCATACGAGAAAGTTATGAATTAATTTACATTTGATATGTCTAAAATTAAATTAACTAAATTAATAAAATTTAAAACTTAAACTAATCTTTCTTTCCTCTCTTTCCCTCTCTCTGCTCGTTCGCTTCCCAGATCGCGCTCGCTCTTTATTTTTTTGGTGAATGACAATCGCCACTCGCGCCTACACCCACGACCGCCACCAACCTGACCCACGCATGCCATCGCCGCACCACCGTGCGCCTTCCCCATGTCGCATGCGCGGGTACGTGCGAATTCGTCGTAAAATCCAAAAAAAACTACAGACGAATGGAGCACGATTTCGCCCTCCACTCGATGCCAAACGACGATCTCCTTATAGATTTGTTCGTGAAGTCGAGCTCTCCAACTTTTATGTTGGACATTTGGGCTAATTTTTCTCCTAGCTCGACATGCAACAATGGTCATTGGATTGTGAAGTTTTAATGGTGGCTGGAATTTATTTTAGGTTTAGGTTTGCTAATGGAAGAAAGTTAAGTGCTATTTCAATAAAATAAACCCGACACTATTCACACAATAAAATTTCAAACTTCAAACGAAGCATGCCGTCTGACGTTCTATATGTTATACCCCTATTCCGAACACAATGGAATATATATCAAGAGCCAATTCCATTATATTCAGAAAATAGCTTTTCAAAATCGAATTATGTTAACTAAAGTTCTGAAAATAAATTCTACGTGTTTCAAGCTCACACGATCAAACGATAAGTCCGATCATTACGAAAGTTGAAATCCTATAATAATTCACAATTACGGATCCGATGAAACTAGTTTCGTTGAAATCTGAGATAGTGTCCAAAACTATTTTTACACGTTAATTAAAATGAATAACTTCCAAAATCAATTTAATTGCTTTTAAATTCAAATTTAAAAGTTAACAATTTTCATTCTTATTTAAATCAACTTTTGAAATCATTTTCATTCATATTAAATTCAAGATTCAGTTATTTAAACAATTTCAAATATTAAATTTAATAATTTAATTATCAAATAGATCATTGTATTTGAAGTATAAGTTACTTAACTTATAAAATTTGCTTTTTAAAAAAAATTCAAATAATAAAATAACTACTTACATTTTATAGTAATTCAACATCTTCACAATTATTGTATACCTCTAAAGTTATTCATTTCTTACTAAATAAATGTCTTCTTATTTTTGAAATTTATACTTATTAAAAATATAATTTCATATAAATAAACTTGTGCTTTTATATTTAATAAACATTCATTTGATTCTTTATTAACTTAACATTGATTATTTCAATTTCTATTATCAACTACTTGCAATTCAATATCATTTAGTTTACTTTCTAATATATGTTGTCATATTTTATCTTATTGCATTTTGTTATTAATTTTTTTTATCTAAGTTCATATCCAATAAATTACATCAACAAGTCATTAAATTTTTATTTCTATCCATTTTTATTCAAATTATATTAAATTTAATAATTTAAAATAGTTGAAAAAATATGGGTCGTTACAGCTAGCCTTTGATTCATGAACTAAAGTGATTCCAACAATTTTTTTAGATCTAATCAACAAAAATTTATGATAATACGCAATATATGAAATTATAGGAAGGGGAAAGCAAGACTCAAGTTTATATTGATACGACTATTCATATGCCCACTTTCAAATTTTTTTATTGTTTTTATATAAATATCCATGAGTGTTTATAATTATAATATCAAAATTTATTAGAGATTGATAATTGCAGCACTTCCCGTTAGATATAAAATACCAAATGTCAAGGTC
This sequence comes from Allium cepa, assembly GCA_030765085.1. NCBI lineage: Eukaryota > Viridiplantae > Streptophyta > Magnoliopsida > Asparagales > Amaryllidaceae > Allium > Allium cepa. The sequence continues at coordinate 932,662,632 of CM060941.1, forward strand.
CCATTCATATTACATGAAGAACCGTATTTTTTTAATTTTGGAACCTAGGAACCAATCAAGTAAACCTGGAGGTACCTGAACTAAACCGATAGTTTGACACTAGTTAAATCATAGAGTGGATGGGCTTATTTCCTTGTATGTAGTTTTAAAGTATCAAACCCTTGACCTCTAGGTGATTTACTATGAGTATTAGTTACATGTCTTTGACTACCCGACCAATCTATTGGGTCATATAAAGAACCATATTTATACCTATAGTGTATTAATATTGGCCCTTAATGTCATCATTCTGCTCTCTTAACTTGCTAAGACAATATCATAGATCAAGATCTTAGAGAATGGGAGGAAGAACATCCAAGAATTGACCAACTTTATATATCAATACAATCCATCCACGGATCGGTACCAATCCACGGAGTTAATTGTTCTACCTCCAATTGCTTTTGAAGTTCATTGTTGATTTGAGCATTAGTCTTCCTTTATATTCCTAAACTTACATTCGAAAGATTCACTAAGAATAAGGAGATTTGATGAATTTTGATGGATTGGAATCGATCCGTCTATGGTTCGACACCGATCAATCCACTTATCAAATTCTCATTCCTTTACATTTTACAATGCCTTATACTCGATGGTCTTTATGTCTAATATTAGTGCCTTTATCAATCAAATATTCAATATCAACGAATCATGGCTTGTAAAAAATTACATATAATAATACCGATATCGTTGATAGTGATGTTTTATGTACAATATAATTTTTGGATATGGATTAAAAAAATATCCCAACTAAATTGTTATATGAATAAACTTATTAGAAAGCTACATAAAATTCATGACTTATAGTTATGATTTACCTATTTCTAATTCAAGAATTAAGAAGTGGCTGTGAAAAATAAAAAGTATTTGAATTCTTATTTGTTAATGATTACTTACACTATGATCTACATTAAGATTCGTTGAATTATACAATTTATGTTTGTACTTCTAACCTCTTAGCACAAACATGAGTTATTTGACCATTCTTGGTCGAGTGAGATTGTAACACCCTAACATACTAGCATAATATTCTAATTCTAAATGAAAAATCCAAACACATAGCAACGCATAAGAAATTATATAATACTTCTAATGTCTCTTGTGAAAAATTAGTCCAAATCTAGTTAAAATGTTTACACTCATATGCTGAGCATATAATATGCTCAGGTTTTATGAATTTATTACATTTATGCGGTTTACACTGGCCAAATTACAACAATAAAATAGTAATATATATCGCCTTGCTTAACCCTTTCACTCATGTTCAATTTGCATTAACCAAAACTATCCTCCTTGATCTACCCCTCGAACAAGAGTATCCTAGTAAGATATAAAATACTTGGGTCAGATATAAAGTTTGGTTCGAATAATTCTTAACCAATACCCATATTCACAGTACATGTGCACTAATTTATGTTGAATACATTGGCTGTAGGTTAATTTTAATAACCCATAGATTTACACGTGTTTGTTCAAAATTATAAATTTTAAATCGCCATAAGGAGTTGAGTAATTAATTAGAAGTGAATTTGGAACAACTCTATGGTTAGAGTACTACACTTATAACCACCTTGAAAATCTTTTCGAGCTGGTTAATTTGGACTATACAATTTCTATATTCAGAGTTACAAGATATTTATTTTTAAGTTCAAATGATTTCTACAAAAAAATTGAAACAAATAGGTAAAATGTCTACACCCACTTAACTTCAAAAAAAGCATAAGTGGTTAAGAGGGTAGATTTTAGTTATAGAGGTCAGGAGTTCAATCACTATTGGCCACACCATTTTTAGTTTATATAGAAACCAAGATATGCATGGAATATGTATTTATATATAAACATATTTGTATGTACGTATGTGCTGGAATTTATTCAAAATAAATTACGAGAATTTATTCAAAATTAAGTAGAATGTAATACCCCTGAAATTTGATAAATACTCTAATAAAATAATAATAATAAAATAATATGAAAATAATTGAAATCAACAAATTAATTAAATAAATTAAAAATAAGAAGGGACAAAATGTTCATTTTTTAGATGTTGGAATTTGACGGGGAAACCAGTGCCATTGTGACCATCCCATTTTTTTTTGAGTCAAGCAATATTTTTGTTTTCCTCATTTAGAGTTTGTATAAAAGAGTTACATTTGAAATAAAATCGAGTCAAATGGCGGAAAAAACTTGAGATTTGAAATTTTGATTTTAAGAACACGTACTTATTTCCCTCCTTCCATTTAAAATAAAAACACATACATTTTTGTTCAGTTGAGAAAACCGACTCCTTCTTCCTCCATCTTCCACTTAACCAACTAAGAATCAAAACATATTATCTCCCTCAAAACTCCACCGAATAGAATGAGACCAAACACGTTGCAAAGCTATCAGAAAAGGCCACGTACCGGTAGTAATTTAAAGGTAGAAATATGAAGTGAGGAGATGTAGTAAGCTGGACCATGAGGATCTGGATAGAAATATTTGTTTTGGTGAGTGATTCATACTCTCATTTTCATATATGCAATCATGATCCTTCACTAATGATATATGGGCTATATTACTATAGAATAATGCAATTAAACATATAAATTTAGATTCAAATGGGAATCTGGAAGGATTTGTATAAGAATATGAGATAGAACTAGGTTGTCTAAATTCGGTGAATTACACTTAAATTGATGAAATAAGTAACTGAACAAGACTTAGAAACTTAGAATTAGGTCCTAGAAACATTCTCAGATGATTAGAGGCAGCTAAAGGCGAAAACGATGATGAATCACTAATTTTTCGAAACCTAAAACACTTAGAAAACATGTACAACAGTCCCCCGATGGGCTTGGACCGCTGCACCACTTGCCGAGTCTAGGCATAAGTTGAACGTGGACACAAAAGTGCGTTTATAAGTAAATAACAAACAATTCGAGCCTTGTTCTCTTGTGTTCTAGAGGACAATGGAGGCTAAAGGAGGCAAATGATGGTGCTATAGAGTAGACAAATGTGTGATGATTGTTTGCTATTTGAAATTAATTTGTATGTTATTGTGACACATAGACGTAATATGATGGTGAATGAGAAACGTGAATGAGTCGGTAGAGCAGATAGAAGTCACAGGACATGTGTACAAATATGGACACAGATATGGATAAGGATACATTAATGGATGCGAATACAGACCTGTGACACAAGTATGTAGTTCAAGCTTAATGTTGCTACCTTGTAGTGCTATCGCGTACCCGTGGGAGGGAGTGGATGTAAGCGAACGTGTAGAGCATGAGTCTAGTCTAGGGCATTAGTTTAGTTAGGTAGCACGAGGACAATTAGAGACAATATGGGGCATGTGGCTGGTCCAGGACATGTGTACAATATATGATAGATGTGATGGTGGACAATATACGACCCTATAGCACACGAGACGACTCCAGGGAAGTGAGTCCATATATATGCGATGCGATGTGATTAGATGTTTATGACAATAGTGAAGCAATGAAACATGTACTTGCTGAGCGGTAGACTCGTAACATATTATAGTATTATTTTTGTTGTATATGTAGAGTAAAGTATGACTTACTCACCGGACTTATGTCTGATCCACTCCTATTTTTCCTTGTGACCCTATAGTGTGCGTGGCGGTTCTAGGGAAGTGAGTCCATATCGATGTGATGCTCACTCTCTAGACATATTTCTGACCCACTCCTAAGTTTCCTTTTTATACATATATTCAGGTTAATGGAGCCAAATGATGAGATGGCATCAGAGATGGAGATTCATTTACATATTATATCTATGGTGTATATAATGTTGTACCTGGATCATACTTCATGTATGGATTCGGTTGTATTTGTATTATTTAGACATATGTATTCGATATTTTAGATATATTATGGTGATGTGACTATAGTATTTATTCATGTACTATATTTTATTTCCTTTTGCTGTGAGACTTTGAAAGTAGTTATTAGATAGTTTAAACAGAATTGTATCTAATATCCATCCTTGTCTACCACCCACCCACCCACACCCACACACACGCACACGCACATATAAATATTACCCCACCCATAATGAATCGTCCTTTTGGTTCTTGGTTTTGGCGTCGGTTCTGGCACTGCAATAAGGTTCGAGAAGGCGGGTTATTACATATACACATGTTTGTGTGAATGTATATCTATGCATGTATATATGAAATAAAATTAGAAAAACAATCATAATTTGATGATTCTGAATTTCGGCAAATTAGATTATAGGTATTAAAACCTATATCTAGAGTGTCCTCATGTAGGGGTTACATATGCATGTGTATATTCATTACAAAAAAAATTATTCTTTATATCTCAATGATGGATATTTTTCTAAATTTGTTGAATTTGAAATTTTAATATATATTAATTTACGATATGAACCGTGAGAAATTAATTATTTCGGTTATCAACTATATAGAATACAATAGTTTATGATTTTTTTTATAAATAATAAATATTTATATTTTAAATGTTTTTGTTATAGTACTATTGCAATATCGTAAAATGTAATAGACAAATCACAATTCATTTAAATAAATATTTTATTTGAATTCAAATTTAAATAGTACACATTTACAACATAGCTTCTACCATATTTTAAATCATATACAATATTATTTTACACTCTCATATACGCAACAATCACTCACTCTCCAATATAATCACTCATTTCACTCACTCGAGTTTCATTTGCTATCCACTTGCCCCAGCTTAGTCCATCCATCTACTTTGCCTATCAAAGAACTAATGCAGCAAAAAGAAAAAAGAAACAAACCGAAATTGAAAAAGTAAAAATATATTTTAATATTGATATTGCCTCAGTTTATGGGTTTGTTTGTTTTCATATATTGGTCACGAATAAAAAATAAATGTTCAAGGGCAACGTATGACATGCACAGTATATTACTATACATGCCATAAGCCATGCACATGCACAAAATCCATTTGCACAAATTCAATTTCAGGGACAAGTGCAAAGGTCAAGCCTGAATGCCCAACACAGTGCAAGTTGAAGTGTACATGAGGTCAAGCCCGAGCAAGCTCGGACTCGATACAAGTTTATACACGAGGTCAATCCCAAGCACGCTCGAGCTCAGTACAAGTGTATCATTTCAGTTCAGACCAGCATGCACATTGGTATAACATACATATGGATTCAGATCAGACAGGCATGCGCACACACAAGAGCTTGTGCATGGATACATGAAATGCAACAAAGTCAGAGATACAAAGACAGGTATAGAATGCTAGTAATGATGAAAGATTGCAATCGCTTCTACAAAATTATGGGTCCAAGTAACAGCAATTTAACCGAGAGCAAATCAAAGCAACAAGATGCAATAAATGTGCACAAACATGAACTGATCAACTCACTCCAGGCTCAAGGCAGCAAAAATCAAGACCAGATTAAGGCTAAAGTGCAGCAAGCAATTGATCATTCAAAGTATACAAATGCAAGGCATGTGCATCAGATAAAAACAAGACTAGATCAGGCAAAATCAGATATCAGAACATCATGGTTTTAAATCTCCTATATCTCGCCCGAGATCTCATTTTCACACTTAAACGAGACGAGACATCAAATCTCCTCCATATCTCCCTCGACACTCATCTCGTCCGAGATATTCAAATCTCACCCGATATATGGATCAAAATCTCAATCCGAGATCTCACCTGAAGTTATACATTTTTCTTATTTTCCATAATAATTTTCATTTTCATATTGATTCAAAAGAAACTACTCAATCCAATTATAATTTACCAACTTCTTGAACATATTTTTTACTTTTTATCTTAATGAGTCATAGCAAAAGTTTCACTTCTTTATTACGTTCAAATAAAAGGATATTATTCAATCATTACCAAATCAATTAAGCTACTACTCTTCTAAAAATATTTCTTTTTCCATGTAAATCAAGTATGTTACCATTTTTAGTTTTACTAAGAAATTTATAATCGTTAAACAAATTTTTGACACATCAATTTTAAACACATAAGTACATCCGAGATATTCCCGAGATGCATTATAAGACCCGAGATGCCAATCCGAGATGTACACCCGATACGTACTCATCTCGTCCGAGATCTCTCCCGACATGAGATAACTTGTGTAAAAATTCCGAGGCGAAACATGATCGAAATCCGATATTTAAAACCTTGCAGAACATACAAATGCATAACTGTTCTCAAACACATGCACATACAAGTGCACACAAACAAGCACAAGGCTGAGCATATAAAGACAAGTTCAGGCAAGTACAATTAACCCACACTTATAAGGCATGAAATCTGAACAGACAAACATACAAAACCTTACTCAATTGAAAATCAATGGGCTAAGGGAGCCCTGCCCAATATATTTCATATTATGCTATGAATACATGCACAATACAGCCACATGTACATATCAGTACAACATTCCTATTACAAGATATAAACGCTGAAATATTATCATCTATTTACACTTCATCCTACTTAGCCTTTTACGAATTCTCTTATCAATAATACTATAAAGAGTTGCAGCAGACTCCATCTTCATATCAAAAATTCTCCTATTTCTTTCCTTCCAAATTTCATATATAAATGCCTTTAACATAATCATAATAATATCTGTCTTTGGGGATTTCCACCTCGTTGCTTTGAAGATATTAAACCATTCTAATTTCGAGCTTTTAACCGGTTTATGAAAATTTCCATTTGACAGTAACCTGCACCAAATTCCAAAAGTATAATAGAATTCAAAAAAATATGGGTATTAGTTTCAGGATGCTTTTGACAGAAAACACAATCTTCATTGCTAATTATACCCATACTTGCTAATTTCTGTTTTGTATTAATAGCATTTGCCATGACTTTCCATAACAAAAGATTTTCCTCTGCAGGAGATTTTTTCATCCAGATTCTAGTAGCCCATGGAAACTTCTCTGTTTTAGCATTTGATAGGGTTTTATATACTAATGAAACTGCATGCTTCTTTCCTTTATATGACCATAATACTTTAAGGCTTAGAGAAGGGAGAGGAAGAGATAAAGTATGATGCCATAAAGTCCGGACTTGAATAGAACTGCAACAAGGCAGTACAAGATCCATCAGTTATATAAGATGATACTTTGGCTTTGATAGGAATACCAGTCTGCATAATTAAAGAATATGGAAGGATATCCTGTAAAATGAGACCAGGTTTAGCCCATGGTCAAGACCAAAAAAGTAGCTCATTATCCTCAGTTGGATTGCATTGAATGATTGGTAAAAAAGATCTTAATTTTAGTATATTTCGCCAACTCCAGCTACAGAAATTTGGAACTTTCATTAACCAAAAATCTTTTCCTTTAATAAGATTTTTGAAAGTCCACTGAGTCCGTAAATCCTCTTTTCTTGATAAAATCTTGTCATAATAAATTGAGTAAGCTGCAGCATTCCATACCTTTAGATTAACTATACCCAGTCCCCCATTTTCCTTTGGCACTTGAATCTTGATAAAGGATATTGGAATTATTTTTTTTGAAAATGGGTCACCAGGCATAAGAATCTGTTAAGTGCACTATTAATCATTGATATGAGTTTGCATGGAAGAATGAAATGCCTCATCCAATAGCTTGTCATGGCAGATGCAATACTTTGAATAATGACTAATCTTCCAGCTTGAGATAGTTTGGTATTAGGCCATTTGGATAGTTTGCCTGTAATTTTTTCATACAAAGGCAAACAATCAGTTTTGGTAATTCTGGCACATATAAGAGGTAAACCAAGGTATTTGGTATTATTTTGCATCTCTTTAAGACCAGAGTAATTTATAATTTCAGCCTTCAAACTCTCATTTAGCCCAGCTACAAGAATATGAGATTTGTTAAAGTTTATCTTCAACCCTGTAAGAACAAAGAATTTATCCAATACCTCAAGAATAGCAGAAATATTTGAAAAAGATGGTTTGGTGAAGATGATAAGATCATCAACAAAAAGTAGATGAGTAATGAGAGGATCCTTGCATTTTGGATGCAACTCTAACTTCTTAAATTTCACTTGCTCAAGAAACAAAGTATTCAGAACTTCCATTACAATTATGAATAAATATGCAGAAATTGGGTCACCTTGTCAAACCCCTTGAGTACCTTTGAAAAAACCTTTGGAACATCCATTCCTAAGTATGGAAAAATGAGAAGTTGAAATACAAGTATATATCCAGGCTAGCATAGGTTTTGGAAAATTCATTCTTGATAGTATTGCAATAATAGAACTTCATGAAATAGAATCAAAGGCTTTCTGTATATCAAGCTTTAACATACATCTAGGAGAAATATTCCCAGTTCCATATCCTCTTAAAAGTTCTTGAGTAAGCATTTTGTTATCACTGATATTTCTATGAGGCATAAAAGCAACTTGATTTCCATATATAATTGAAGGCAAGATACTCTGGAGTCTATTTGCTATAACTTTGGATATGATTTTATACAGTACATTGCAGCATGAAATAGGTCTAAAATCAGAAACACTACTTGCATTTGTGAATTTTGGGATAAGGGCTATGTTACTCAAGGCTATTCAACACTTATCAAGGCAAGGCAAGGCAAGGAAGTCAAATATCAGTATATAGGTGCATAGTGAATCAGTAAATGAATCAGCAAATTCAAGTACAAGTAGAAGTGCAGATCAACAAGCCAGTGCATAGGGTAAGGCAAAACAAGGCAATTAAACAGCTGGAAACCCAAATGAAAAAATCCGAACTCAATACAATTTAGGATTCAACTGTAGCAATTCAAGATGCAAAATTAGAAATCAACTTCTCAGGGTTTAGAATCAAAGCATTCTGACAAAGGTAATAAAGATTCAGCCGAAGTATGAATTAAACAAGTCAAGGCCGAAATCAATATATTAAAATAAGGTCAAATATAGTTGAATATAAAGCAGAGAATTCAATATATATATTGACAAAGTACAAATCAAAAATCAAACTAACATCCATTAGAAAATCTAACGACCAAGATAAGTAATTGAAAAATTCAAACAGAAATGCGCAAACGGATATATATGGAAATAAATTAATTTAATCCCTATAAAATCCCACATAATCACTGGCAATTATTTAGTCGGTTTCAGAGCAATATACTAAATCAAAAACCTAAGATTTGAAATCATACCAAATCAACAATTGAAGAACTACTCGGCTCATAGAAGCAGCCAAACTTATAAATCACTATTAATCCAAAAAAGTAGGCATCTAAGAAGAAGGAGGCGATTCGAACCACTAATTCAAGCGGGGGACTTCAATTCAAAATCCTGAACCCTAATTACAGATTGCAAAGGGATCGGCTAAAGAAAAAAACACTAGCAAATTAAAGGGTATATTTTTATTTCTTCGTTTTAATTAGTTGGGCCGCACCTTTTACTTTAGACTTGGTGTAATCGTGTATTTATAGTTTCTTTTTTATTTTAGGTGTATTTTTTTTTAAAATTTGTAAAACTCTAGTTTATAACTAGGTACGAGTTACGGGGCATAGTTCGAGAATTCGCGAGTTTTGAGTGTACAAATCATATTAGTGAGGGTCGCGAGTTTACAGGATCTATAAGCATCGATTGTTTAATTCCTAGTAGAGACGCTTGGGGCAGCAGTAGGCAGGTTTTGCTAAAGCTGTGTAAAATAGCGTGTTGCTTTTATTTTCACATTTACTATATATTGCAATTTTTATTATTCTTGTGAATTTATTATAAACCCTATACATCCACCATTTAGGGTTAATTCGATCCTACAAGTGGTATTAGAGCATGATGCTATTATAAATGTCTACCACTAGTTGCAGATCTAGCGAGAGTCAATCTAGTGTTAGTCCCCCTATTTTTTACCAAACATATTTTTTAAATTGAAAATCAAAAATGAAATTTTATTTAAAATCTGTTAAACGTTGGGATATAATTGAAAATGGATGTGACATGGCAGATAAGAAAAATATTTAGATTAATGCTCCTGTTATGCAAATACTTTATTCTCTAATTAATCAAGATGAATTTTAACCATATCTCTCGTTGTTTAGTTATAGGAAATCTGAAATACTCTCGATGCAATATATGACAGAAAAATCAACAACGACGAGAAATTCTCCAAAATTGACTCAGTTGAAGAAATTTGCATGAAAGGATTTTACAAAGATGAAGTCAGGAAGATGCAACGAATGATGAGATAGGTTATTTTTCATTAACTCTGTTGATAATCTTGAACCAAAAAAATCATAGGCTAAAAAGTGAAAATAATCTAACTTGCTTCAGAAAGACGATGATTTCGAAAATAAGCTTAAAAATATTAAGAAAATTAAAAATTTCTAATTGCAATAATTATTTGAATTACGGAAAAAAATTTGCTCGTTTTCATGAAATTTTCGTAAGCTAGAAAAGGAAATTTTGATTTCGGCAGAAAACAAAACTGACTTGATTTGTAAAAACGACATTTTACAAACGGAGTTGGAAAGTTTTAAGATGTTCGAAATCCCAAATGTGCAAATTTTGAAAGAGAATTAAAGAATGTCAAAGAAAATTTCAAAACCCTTAAAAAGGAAAGCATGATTTTGAAAAACAGTAAAACTGAAATTCTTCAAATAAATCACGAATTTAAAAAAACGATCAAAAAAATCAAGGATTTTGAAAAAATTAAATTCAAAAAGGCCAATTCTTTGAAAATGAAATGCTTGATTTTGAGACCAAAATAAAAGAACTCGAAAATCAAAATTTGGCCTTAAAATGAATCGATTTTGAAAAGGGAGAGAATGCTACTAGTCATTATTTAAGCTACTAAATGAGAATGATCTTTTAAAATCCAAAGTTAGTGAACTCGAGGTGATTATTCAAAAAAAATTCCACTTGGTGAAAAAGCGTTTAATATGCTATTAGGAAATCAACTCTTCGTGAATAACAAAAAAGGAAATGGATTTGAAAAGGTGTAAAACAAATGATTGATAACATTGCTAGTGGGAGATGTGTGATACCCAAATGGATAAAGTGTAGAAATATAGGACATAACTATAATAAATGTCGAAATAAAACAAACACAAAACTATTAAACGAATATGGATTTCAAAAGGTACAAATATAAATTTTCCTAGATTTAAATAAGTTTAGGTTCCTAAAGGTTCAATTGTTGAAACAAATGGTTTTTTGCCATATAAACAAATTTGGGTACCAAAAATTCCAATCGAAAATGAAAGTGGTCTTACTCCTTCATTAGGCCACTCGCCTCCTCCAAAAGTTTAGGTACAAAAGCGGGCTAAAAAACAACTTTGATAAATACATATTTCGAGCTGTTCTATATCAAAAATTCTAATGTTTCTTAGCCTAGATAGATAAGGTAGAGATCTTTATAGTTTAGATATCAAATCATCGAAGGTAAGTAAAGGTATAATATCCAAACCGTGTTTCTTGTTTCTGTTGTTAATTATATTTTTTGTTGATCCCGCTATAGTACATTTTCCATATCTTGAGACCCATAACTCCAATTCGCAAAATTCAAGATGTTCTAGCTAGAGATAGAAAATTCTATCAATTTTATTTTATGTGTTTTTTTTGGAATTTGGACTTAAACCGTTAAAAAACTGCAAATCATTTGGAATATTGTTTGAAAACAGTTTGAGAACTTCTTAACACAGCTGTAGTAAATTGATCATAACTTGAACATCTTTACTCCAAATTTTGGAATTCTTGAAATTTTAAAAAATGAATTGATAGATCTACAACTTATGTTTTGAGTTTTTATTGATTCATTTTATAAGATATTTAAAAACGGCAATCATTTAAGCACATTACTTGAAATGTATTTTTGATTTACGCAAACAATTACTTGTAGTATTTCAGTCATAACTTTTAATCGATATACCATTTTAACTTGAAACCAATTTTGGTGAGTATCATTTTTGAATATCCAAGACTTTCATGTTTTATGCTAAATGAAGTAATAGACATAAATCTTCAAGATAGTGGTTTCAAATGGACTGATTTGTCAATTGCTTTGGTAGAACGATTAAACTTTGATTGTCTTGTTCACAACTAACAAATCAATGGTTGGAGAAATGTTTTTTCCTCCGTCTGGTATTAAATGACCTTGTTGATAATTTTGAAAATCAATTCGAATATTGTCGATGAGTACACGATTTGCTTAGTTAATAATATATCATTTTTGGGCAACTAAAGTACAAGTCTATTGGGCATCACTTCATTTGAATCTACGTATCCATCTTCATACGAATTTAAAATTAATAGACATCATTTTCACAAATCCCCTTGTAGAAAATAGTTTTTCATTTTTTGGATTTAGAATTTTTTTGAAATAACTTATAATTTTACATTGATGGAAACACTCTTGTTTATTTTCGTAAGGGATTTACTCTGGGAAAGATAGTTGTGGACTGCTTGAACCTTTTTAAACTTATCAAAATATTAATAGTGTTTGAAAAAGTGATAAGTAGTGATTATGTTATACTTCATAGCTAGAGAAAGTATATATAAAAAATTTCACAAAAACTAAATAAATTTTATAATATCTTTTAATTAGTACATATCCCATGATCATTTCTATCACTGTCATCCTTCTTACACTACATACACCAAAAATTTGATATAGTGTACAGAAGTTGGTATTTCAGAGAAAATAAGAAATTATATTCCAATTTGAAAGCAATAAATTATATTTAATGGAATTTAAAATTACATCCTAAAGTGTTCTCTCTTATTTAAAAGTTCTCATGGTCATGCATAGGTGGACATCTTTAATCACTATATATGTGCCTCTATTCTCATTTAAAAGTCCTCATGATTATACATGGATGGGACGTGTATACAAGAGTGAGATAAATATTCAAGTAGTTTCTAACTCATTTAAAAGTCCTTACAATTATGCATGGTTTGAAAATACTTGATATTCTTTTCTAAGCAACTACGAACCCCATTTAGAAGTCATAACGATTATGCATAGTTAGAAAGTGCTTAATTTTTTTAAAGGGAATTATTAAGCACACCCCACTACTGTCACTGTATTCTTTACAAATAAAAACCGTTCATCACTCTAAAGTGGAATTTTTATCCAATTAGTAGAATATTATTATTTTCTTTGATTAATTGGAATTTGCAACATATATTTCTTTCTCGATATGGTTTTATGATTTTAATCAAAATTCATCATTATTTCAGAAAAAAATTATGATAACAAAAGGGGGAGAAATGTTAGGATTTCGCTAGTTGAGCAAAAAGCCTTACTTATATTCGAGAGTCGTTTTTATTATTCAAGAGTCGTTTTTAGATAAATCAAGTTATTTTTGCAGTTATTTGACAAAAAATATAATTCTTTTTTAAATTGTGTGCATCTATATAGGGGAGTCTAAGTGTAGGGGGTGTATACAAATAGGGGGAGCTTGATCACATCACGTTAAGCATATTTATTTGATACAACATCTTAATATATTTTTATTATCATCAAAACGGGATATTGTAGAATATAATTGTTTATATATATTTTTGATGACAATAAACATATATATATATATATACATACATACATACATACATACATACATACATATATATACATACATACATACATATATATATATATATATATATATAAATTAAATGTGTTTGTTGTGGTACTATTGCAATATCACAGATTGAAATAAACAAATCACAATTTCATCGAAATAAATATTTTATTTCAATTCAAATTCAATAGTACACATTTACATAGCTTTCATTATATTTCACATCATATACAATGCTTTTTATAATCTCATATATACAACAATCACTCACTCTCCAATACAGTCACTCATTTCACTCACTCACTTACGCTTCATTTGCTATCGACTTGCTCTAGATTGTGTCCAACTATCCGCTTTGCATGTCAAAGAAATAATGCAGTAAAAAGCAAAAAAGCACCAAAATGAAACTACAAAAATAAAAACATAATTGAATATTGATACTTCCTCGGTCTATTGATTTGTTTGCTTCGTATTTCTGATAGGAATCAAAATAATTATGCATTAGCAGCATATAACATGCAATGTATCGTTGTACATGCCATATGGCCATGCACATACACAAAGTCCATTCGCAAAAATTCAATATCAGGGACAAACGCAAAAGTCAAGCCCAAAGGCTCAACATAGTGCAAGTAAAAGTGTACACGAGATTAAGCTCAAGCAAGCTTGAACTCAACACAAGTGCATACACGAGGTCAAGACCAGGCAAGCTCGAGCTCAACTCAAGTGTATCATTTTAGACCAGACCAGCATGCATGCTGAGACAACATACACATGGGTTCAGATCAGATAAGCATGCACACACACATAAGAGCATGTGCATGGACACATGAAATGCAACGAAGTCCGAGATACATAGATAAGTAAAGAAATGGCTGGCAATGATGAAAGACAACAATCGCTTCTGCAAAATAATGGGTCCAACTAACAGTAAACCGAGGGCAAGTCGAACCAACAGGATGCAGCGAATGTGCACAAAGATGAACTGATCAACTTACTTCCGGCTCAAGGCAGTAAAAAAAAGAACAGATCGGGCTGAAGTGCAACAAGAAATTGATCATTAAAAGCACGCAAATGCAAGGAATGTGCATCAGGTGTAGAACATGACCAGATCAAGCAAAACCAGAAATCAAAACATGCAAATGCATAACTGTTCTCAAATGCATGCACATATAAGTGCAAATAAACAAGCACAAGGCTGAGCACATAAGGGTGTACAAATAAGCCCAGGCAAGTACAACTAACCCACGCTCATAAGACATGAAATCCGAACACAAAGACATACAAAACCTGACTCATGTCAGTTCAACATGTATCAAGGAAAGGCAAGACAGCAAATATCAGTATATAGGTACATAGTGCATCAGAGAATGAATCAGCAAATGCATGCGCAAGTACAAGTGCTGATCAATAGGCCAGTGCACAGGGTAAGGTAAAATAAGGAAATTCAACAGCAAGAAAGCCAAACGAAAAAAAAAATCAACTCGACATAGGATCAATAGAAAAAATTCAAAACGTAAAATTCGAAATCAACTTTTAGGGTTCAGAATCAATGCATTCAGACATGGTAGCAAAAGATTCAACCGAAGTATGAATTAAACAAGTCAAGGTCGAAATCAATATATTCAACCAAGGTCAAAATATAGTTGAATATAAATCGAAGAATTCAACGTATATATCGAAATAGAACAAGTTAGAAATCAAACCATCATCCATCAAAAAATAAAACTGGCCAAGGAAAGAAATTGAAAAATTAAGACTAAAATACTCAAAGGATATATATGGAAACATATGAATTCAATCCCTATAATAACGCACATCATCACTAGCGATTATTTTATCGAGTTCAAAGCAATATAATCACTCAAAAACATAATATTTGAAATCATACCAAAGCAACAATTGAAGAATGCAGGAATCAGAGAAGAAGAATCACCGTGATTCAAAACACAAATTCAAGTGGCGGCTTCAATTAAAAATTCAAAAACCTAATTTTAAATTATAAAGGGACCGGCCGAAGATATAAAACACTACTAAATTAAAGGACACACTTATATTTTTTTTCTTTCTTTTAAGTAGCTAGGTTGCATGTTTTACTTTGGATGGTATAATTGTGTATTTAGGGTTTCCCTTTTATTTTAAGTGTATATTGTATTTTAAAATTTGTAAAATTCTAGTTTTTAACTATGCACGAACTATGGACGTAGTTTGAGAATTCGCAACTCAAGAGAAGTGTTGTGGAAGGGTTTTGAGTGTAGGGTCAGAATAATCAGTCCAGTGAGGTTCGCAAATTTACAAGGTCTGCAAGCATCGATTGTTTAATTCCTATTAGAAACCTTGGGAGCAATAGTAGGTAGGTTTTGCGGAAGCTGGATAAAATTATGTGTTCTTTTATTTTCGCATTTACTCTGTGCTGCAAAAAGTTTTTACTTGTAAATTTATTGTAAACTATATTCACCCCCTTTTAGCGTTAATTCGATCATACAAAATAATTTGACGTTTACATTCGTAGACCATTTTTATCCTTCTTTGTCAAACTTCAAAATAGCGTGTCTCTCACATTTCTTAACGGCTATTTATGATACACCATAAAAACGACCTTGGAGATGAATAAAATAATTCGGGAAAGGAATATTTGTGAATTTCTAAGGTTTCTAGGTGCAAAAGGCATAAGAAAATGGAGATAGTGTTGATTTTTTCCTCATTTGAGAGTCTCGATGAGTGAGATTTTTCCTATTTGTGTATATATTGATTAGACGTAGTAATTCACCCCTTACAGTCTTAAATCAAATTATAAATGATGAAATTAAATTAATTTTTTTGATATACATGACTAGGATGTAGTATGTCATGGTTGGATAATTAAAAAGGTGATTTTTTTTAAATTAAACAAAGTTTGATCTCTCCCTTACTAAAAAATGAAAAACACAAAAGTACTCTAAATTAAACATATTATATATCAAAATTGTATTTCCTGATGACATGATTCTATTGGTTTTGTTCGTTTGACGATGTAAAGTAATAACATTTAATTAATTTATAAAATCACATAACACTCCTAACTTTAAACGATTATAATTCTTGCATATGACCTCCATTTCCCATGCGATTCATGGCACTTGATCGTGTGCAACGCTCCTAACTCGATAAATATTATTTATAAATTTAAATAGACAAATTAAATGAAATAATGTAGGTTGATGAGGAGATTGATATTTGATAATTAAAAAGGGTCAAGTATTAATTAATGAACTGATGTGATTACTTAGGACATTAATAAGAAGGAGGTTATGAGGAGGCAAAATAGGAATAATCTATGATTCCTAAACACTCACCCTTAACTTCCTCTCCCTCATACAATTTCAGTCATCCAAACAAATTAAAAGAGAAAAGCAAGGCGGGCCCTCAAAAAGGTATTCAAGAGTAGATAATCTAAGAAGAAAGATCAAAACTTAGGGAAATCAAATTAAAATATAAATCTCAACCTTCTTTAACCACTTAAGGTGAATAATGATAACCATCACTTTGTATGTCTGTTACGTTCAGTTTTAGGATTAAACCCAAAGTGTTCGATGATTATTATGCCATGTTTGATTGTTTGGATGATTATATGCTTATTGATGAATGTCTAGAATATATTTATGAAATTAGGCAATATGTTTGAGTTAAAAAACCTATCATACGACACTCGAATGACTAAAAATTTAAAAAAGAAAGGTTAGAAACATTATTTTTAATTTCATAATTTTTCGAATTAAAGAGAATATTTGGTGAATTTTCTAAGGTTGGAAAATGAGATATTTTGGGTTTTGATTATTTAAAATAATAAAATTATGTCTTTGGTCCTAAAAATTTTATATGTTAAAGGATATTATAAATTGGATTTATTATGATTTGTGGGGATTTTTCTCAAGTGTTTATGAAGGGTTACAAAAGTATTAAGCTAAAAGGGCTCAACTATTACATTAAGATATTAATATCAGATTAAGGATTTACAAATGTTTTGGAAATGATAAACCTGCACTATATCAGTTTTGTGGAAAAGATTTTGGTAAAGTAAGTTGTCATCCAATGGTATTATGAAAAATAAAATGAGTTGGTGAAATGAAATTATTTTAATAGTAAAATAGCAGTTTTTAGGGTATTTATGACATTTCCATACCAAAGACGAAGTCCATGATGCCACTGTTATACGTTGGCGACCTTAATGAATATATAGGATATCATACTAGATGATATGAAATGAATTCAGGAGGGTGGGAGTTGACATCGGCTTGGATACTATCGACTTCACGAGTTTTGACATGACTAATGCTGCATGTTTCCTTAAACATTTTGACATCACCTATTTTTATAACGTCCCTGACTACAATGGTATCATGTTTTTATCAATCTCGACACCAATTCCATAAGGCAATGTTACCGTGTTTCATCTACTTCAAACCTATTATGGCCATGTTTTTCTATAAAGGTAATAACGCTGCTACTTTGTATAGGCTAAAATGGCGCCGTGATTTACTACTTCGACTTTAATAATTTCCAACCTTACTCCTTGTACTATGTTTTCAAAGAAGGCTATAATGCTGCTTGCTTTCACTTTGACCTTAATGACGCCAAATGTAATCAATGTTAACTTTTGTAGAGACTCAAATCTACGTTGACACAAATCAACTTTTATACCCAATGACGTCGATGCCCTATGAAGTGCAACATATATAATGTCAGCCATATGGATTGTGTTTTATAAATAAAAGACATTAACATATTTTAGCATTGATGAGGGGCAATGACCCTAGTGGCGAGACTGATGCCGACTTAACAATTTAATAGTTTTGTTAAATTTGGATATATGGTCTATGGTTTCAAGGTAAGATAACCTCTAAGTGATATCGAAGTTCATCAATGTTATTTTATAAAAGCTTATACATCTTAGCACAATGTTTTATATAAAGTAAAGGGTTGTAATTTTCCTTGTTTAAATATGATTTCAAGGGTTAAATCATTTATAAAGAAAGTTTCTTCAAGGAAATAGAAAATGGTATTTAGCTTAGAATTTTACTAAAGAATTATCACTCTTATCACTTTTGGATAGAATGTAGTAGGATAAATTTGACTCAGAGATTAGAAAACAAAATGGAACTGGTATGAAGGGTGCCCTATACTTTAGCGGTTTGCCCTGAGTTGTTATAAGTCTAAATTCCAGTGCATAGAGCTTTGTCAAAGGTAAGCCTAAAAGTAGGTTTACGCACAGAAAGGAATACATAAAGATAAGATAGGTTATAGGTTGGCCTGCCAAACTTTTAAATTCACAGCAAGCCTATCAAAACTATGAGATTGGTAGATAGTTAGGTAAACACTAAGATAAGTGTACTTAGACACACTGTCCATTTTTATTCTAACAGTTAGTTAGGAAAGTTGCTATGTTTGGTAGGCCCGAGTCAGCCATATAGATTGGTTGTCACCCTATGAAACCTAACTTTAGAACAGATTGCCGACTATTTGACAGATTTGTCATGATTGCCCATATAGCATGCCTACATATGTTTATACTATTATTGTTTAACCGTTGTGATTGCAGGAGCAAAATTATTATTGACAAATATTTAAAGGACACCAGTGAGGGGAGAACCTGTTACATTCAGCGGCATGGTCTCACTAGATATCCAATAACTGAGGTGGCATAATATTATTCACAGCAGACTTATTGTCTGATCCAAAGGTTTTCACTCTTTAACTGTCGGGTACTTGGTTGCATAGTTCAGGAGTAAGTCTTTTGGTTTACTAGGTTTTGGTGAATAAAGCTTTCGAAGACGTGCAAGAGGCAGAGCTAGCTATTTAGGAGTAGTCTATTTATATTTCCCCTGTGTTGAATGATATTATGTAATGGTAAAAAGTTTGGCTATCTATTAATAACTCTAATCAACCAATGAGGCATCTACATATGTTGCTCTTCTAGTATTTTGTAATAATCATATTTATTTGAATTTCGACAACATTTGGGTTGTGTAATGAATATGAAATATTATTTTTGAAATGAAATGTGAAATTTTCTTTTGAAATTATGTTAAGAAAAATTCATTTTTTTGTACTTCTGATTTTACTGATACAATTAACATTACTGCATTTTATCACCGAAAATTAAAACTATAAATGACTGTAGCATCTGTAGCGCTAAGTTTCAGACTACGAATGGGGGATGTTACAACTTGGTATTAGATTATAGGTTCATGTAAAACTAAAATAATTTTGAACTTAAAAATGTTTTGAGAACATAATCCAAATGAATTAGAGAATAAGATTGGGGTATAGGATAATGCTATAGCAACGCACTCGTATTTGCTACATATAAGTACATACTTTATCTCTATTCTCCCTCTCTCTTAAACCGTTCTTATATATCTTGCTAAGGTCCAAATAAAGATTAAAGGGATGTAAGATATGGAGCCAGGAAACGAAAGAGTGAATCTCGATGGAGGAAGCACCACAACTAATGGAAATGTCAGGCCTAATACTAAAAGAAATTCGGGTCAGCAAACAGCTGCAAATGTGGGTGCAGGAACACCACCGGCTGATATTGGAGCAATGCATTAGTTTTTATTAATATGATGCAAATAGGAGCTGCGGTTGGGTTAGCTGGTGGTAATGCTGAAGGAGCTAAGCAACAAGTTCCAGTTTTCAACAATTATGTTGTTTTGAGTGAGTACTATGCAATACTTAGAGGGAAACCATTTATTCGAACCGAGGATGCCATCAATGTGGAGAATTCATTACTTCATTGTAAAGGATCTTCACTGATCTTAGTTTGGACGATGAGCAAAATAGCAGATTGGCATTCAGGCAACTACAAAGGAGCTACGTTGTACTCTTGGAATAGTGCGAATGTTGAGGTAGCAGAGGAAACTTTGACTTGGGTTGAATTCAAAAGGAGGTTTAAAGAGAGGTTTATGTCTAAGATCGCTAAGTTAACTCTGTTAAGGACGTTTACTGAATTGGTGCAAGGTGATATGACGAATCTTGAGTATGCAATCAGATTTGAGGATCTATCCCAATATGGGTATGCTACCTTGCATACAGTGATTAAAAGGAATGAGAAGTTCATCTGTGTACTGGGACCTGAGCTTGCTAGGGCAAATTTACCATCTCAGGGATCCATGGATGTGGTAGTGGAGATGACTTTGATAAATGAAGAGATGCATGCATTGTTTAGCGATAAAAAGCAGCAGAAAATTAGAGTTGGTAGAATCTGAAAAGAAAGTTTTATCAGAAGAAGGGAGCCCAGAAGGGTGGAGCTGCCAAGAAAGTAAAGTCTGAGGTGGTGTGTTATAAGTGTGACAAGAAGGGACATTATTCTTATGAGTGTCGAACTAGTAAGGGAAAGGAAGTCATTGGAAAAAGGACATTAAGTGCTTTAACTGTGACCAAGTGGGGCATTACAAGAACAAATGTCCAGAAGTGGCCAAGGCAGGAAAAGTAAAAGAATTTGCGTTGGAACCGGCTACCTTGGGACCAATAACTGAGGAGAAAAGAAAAGTTGCGATAGGAGGTACGCTTTTGATTCATGGTATATCAATTAGAAACTTTTTGATATTGGTGCATCATATTTATTTATATCTCATTGCTTATTAAATAAGCTATGTTTAGAACCGTCATACCTTTTTACTTCTTTAAGGGTTGCAAATCTGATAGGAGAGTATGCAATAATTGGGAAGAAATGTGACCAGTTAGAGTTTAAATTATAGGTCGTGAGTTTGCCTGCAGTTTGCATAGTTTGATTGCATAGGATTTGGGATTATATTGGGTATGGATTGGTTAAGTAAATACGATGCAAGGATATTTTGCCAATATAGGAAAATATCATTAAGACACCCTAATAGTAAAGACCAATTATATGTTCGGTAGTGGATTCAAATTTTGATGTGAGCTCCTTGTTAGGTGTAATAGAGGAAGAAGATGAGTTGACCCGGGTTTTTGTAGTAAGAGAATTTGTAGATGTCCTTAAGCCAGTTACAGGACCACCGCCGAAATGAGCTATTGAGTTTCAAATAGATCTTATATGTGAAGCTGAACCTATTAGTAGACCGCCTTTAGAATGACACCTACTGGGATGAAAGTTTTAAAGGGGCAACTGGTGGACTTTGAAGGAAAAAGTTTAATTAGACCAAGTAGTTCACCTTAGGGAACGGTTACGATGTTTGTAAATAAACTGGATGGGTCATTATGATTGGGTATCGATTAACGTAAGTTGAATGAAAAGATGATAAAGAATCAATATCCTTTGTCGAGAACTAATGACTTATTCGATCGTTTAAGTGGAGCCAAAGTATTTTATCAATTGGATTTAGCGATAGGGTTTCATCAACTTAGGGTAGCAGAAGACAATATTCCTCTGACGGTGTTTCGAACATGATATGGTTTGTACGATTTGTTAGCGATGTCATTCGGATTAACTAATGCGCATGCTTTTTGTTATAGATTTAATGAACCAGATCTTCTGAAAGTATTTAGATATATTCGTGCTAGTATTCGTCGATGACACTTTGTTATATTCTAAGGACGAAAGTGATTATGAGCTTCATCTTAGAATAGAACGCTAAGACAATGTTAGTTGAAGGTGAAGTTTTTGATGTGTCATTTCTGGTAGAAGGAGCTAAAGTTTATTGGTCTTGTTGTCTCAGAAAAAGGTTTTTAAATAGATCTAGCTTAGATCGAAGTAGTTAATAATTGGAAGAGCCTGGTACAGTTATTGAGATAAAGTGTTTTCTCAAACTAGCTGGTTATTACTGAAGATTCCTCAAGGATTTGTCTCGTATAGAAGCACCGATGACTAGGCTAACAAGGAAAGATGTGAAGTATGTTTGGACTGATAAATATGAGGAGATATTCCAGGGGTTGGAACAATTATGTCGATGCATGCAGAACTAGATTAGGAGCTGTGTTAACGTAGAGGGGTAAAGTGATTGCCTACGCTTCTCAACAGCTCAGACCTCATGAAGTACGATATTTGACCCATGACTTAGAATTAGCTGTAATAATTTTTTCTTTGTAGGTGAAGAGACAATATCTTTTGGGAGAATGATTCAAGTTGTATATGGATCACAAGTATTTTAGATATTTATTCTCTTAGAAAGAGCTAAATATGAGACAATAGAGGTGGTTAGAATTTTATAGCTGCTTATAATTTTGGAATTGAGTATATGCTAGAAAAAGGGAACAATGTAATAGATGCGCTTAGTAGAAAGCATCGGAATGTAGTATTAGTAAAGTTAGCTGAGTGGAAAGATTTAGAGGCTTTGACCACATGTAATGTGCAGTTAAGATCAGTGGCTAGTTCTAATCAAAGTACTGCAATGTTATCTTGCTTAGAAGTTTGACCAGTATAAATTAAAAGGATTGCTTCTAAGAAAAGAGATGATCCATTGCTAGCAGAATGAATTAGAAGATTGGAAAGTGAAACTGAGATTAATAATTTGAAAAACTTTTATCTTGATCAAAATAGATGGTTGAGAAAGAAAAGACGATAGTGTGTTCTCAATGTTAGTGACCTAAGGAATGAAGTTCTTCAGGAGGGTCGTCAATCAAAAAATACTATTCATCCTGGAGGAACAAAGTTGTATCAGGATATGAAGTGAAGTTTCTTATAGGAAGGAATGAAAAAGGATGTAGGCTTATGGGTAAAACAATGCTTGAATTGTCAATAAGTAAAAGCCGAACATCAAAAGCCATGTGGATTGCTTCAACCTTTAGACATACCAGTATGAAAATGAAATTCTATATCTATGGATTTCATAGATGGGTTACCCAGTTCGAATAGAGGAAATGAAAGTATTTAGGTTATAGTGGACTGACTGACTAAGAGTGCACACTTTATACCCGTTAAGTCGACAAGGATGGCACCAATTTTAGCTAAGTTATTCTTTAAGAATATAGTCAGACTACATGGAGTTTCTAGTGGGATAGTCATTGATTGAGATTCTTTATTTACTAGTGAATTCTGGAAGAGTCTACAAGAAGCTCTAGGTATCAACTCAAGATGAGTATCGCTTACCATCCATAGACCGATGGACAAATTTAAAGAGTTAATAAAGTCTTAGAAATTTTGTTAAGAGCTTGAATGCTAGACTTTGAAGGATCAATGGAAGACCATCTACACTCAATTTAATTTTCTTATAACAATAGTTATCAGAATAGCATAGGGATGACACCTTTTGATGCTTTGTATGGAAGACCGTGCGAATCACTAGTATGTTGGTTGGTGATCGAAGATAGATTAGTTCTTGGTCCTGATATGGTAAGAGAATCCATATAAAAGATTGAGTTGATTCGAGCTAGAATGAAGGAAGGTCAGTCTAGGAAAAAGAGTTATGCAGATAAGAGATGGAAAGACTTAGCATTCTCAATAGAATATCATGTTTTTGTTAAAGTATCATAGATGAAGTGTGTAGTAAGATTTGGGAAGTCAAGGAAATTGGCACCTAGGTTTGTTGGACCTTTTCCTATTATAGAAAGGATCAGGAAACTCACTTATAGAATAGAGTTACTGAAAAGTTTGGCAGTCCACAATGTTTCCCATATATCTCATCTAAGGAAGTGTGTTCGAGATCCATAGACTACTATCACTCCTAGTGTGTTGTAAGATTTTGTGGTGAAGCCAGACCTAACTATGATTAGGCGTCCTGTAACGACCCGATATTTTCAACCATTCGCATCCGCACATGTCGGACTTGAATTGCTCAAAATACCGCGGTGTAAATAAAATTTGGCAAATCTTAGAATATATAGTAAATTAACAAATCACGGAATCGCAGACACAGAGTATTTAATAATACAGCGGAAAAAAAGAGATAGTAATTCATGAAGCTACTATACATATACATCAGAGTTAAAAAGATACAACAGAAGTAACGAGTTATAACAGAAGTTTCAATATGATAAACAAGCCCAAGCGGAATACATCACCGGAATCAACTGAATGCTGAAATTGAAATAGATAGCTGGATTTTCAAGCAAAGCTCTAACTCCAAAGGTGAGTCTCAAATGTTGTATTACTCAGTCTGACCCGAGCATAAAGCAAGTACACAAAACACTCGAGTCAGGATATACATACTTATATAATGTAAACCAACTCAAGTGAACAGTAATATAAGGTGCAGGTAACTTAAAGGATGCTTGGGGCTGCCCATCCTCTAAGGATCCGTTAAACTATTTACTATGTAGCAATATTTCGCTACTATAATAATGTCTATAGTAAAATAAACTTAATTTTAAATAGCATTAAGGGGTTACCCATATAGCCCTTAACACGTAATAGTGCCAGTAGTCTATACAGTACCTGCATATCTCCTGATCGGGAGACTATGAGAAGATACTCCATAGGTACGACACAAATCAAACGCGTACAAGGCTCTCTAGGGTTGGTGACACAGTACAACTAGACAATCCCAAGGTAGATATACCAATTACGCATCATGGATGGTGGTGACGCATAGCGCGCAGCTGCCGCGCACCTCGAGCCACACCCCCAAATCAAAACTCAAAAGTGGCCACCAAATCATTCTCAAATTCAGAATATAATATCGAAGGAGTGTGTCCGAAAAGAAGGGCTACCTCACTGCCCTCGAAGCGCTTATGTTTTAGCCACCTTATGCCAACTCACAGGAGTCGGGTCCACGTATATACCTCAAAGGAATGCCGCCACCATCGTACTTCATTCTGCAAACTCCACCACGTACACGGTTGTTAAAATGGTTTTCGAAGTCGGCAGAGAGTATGACAACTTCCGATCCCGGTCTCTTTAACAACCAAACATTATTATAACCCATGGATATTTATTTCAAAATCGTTTATACTTTCAAAACCGAACTAGCATATCCATTTCAAAATTATATCATTTCTTTCAGAATAGTATATACTTTCAAAACCAAAATATCATACTCATTTCAAAACTATATCACAATAGTATCATTTCCATTTCAGAACTATTTCAATAATATATCATTTAAATAAAACCTTAATTTCCAAATCACTGAATATTTCCTTCAATTTATTAAACTTGAAATATTCCTTTAGATTATCATAGCATTTCGGAAATGTAACCTTAAGGAATCGTAGCATACTTGGAATGTAATACTTTCCACTTTAACATTTTATATAATCAAGGTATTTATATACTTACAAATTTTAACATGGTCATTTTATCATAGCCTTATAGTTAAATAAACTTTGTTACTGTAATATCCAATTTAAAGCTGAAATTCTTATGTTAAGTTAAAAGTACCTTATTAACTTACATTATTATTACAATAAAGAAACTTTATTATTTTAATCATTTAAAATATGCTATTTACATCGATTAAAACTTACATATTAAATGTACATTATCAACTTACATTTTATTATTACAATAAGGAACATTTATCATTTTAATCAATTTAAATTACACCATTACATTAATTAAAACTTACATGTCAAATGTACATTTTAATTTACATCTCTATTACAGTAAACATCATTTATTATTTAATCAATATTACACTAATTAAAACTTACATTATTAAATGTACATTTTAATTTACATTTTATTACAATAATGAGCATTTATTATTTTAATCAGTATTACATTAATTAAAACTTAAATGTTCCTTTCATTAATTAAAACTTTACATGTTTCTTTCGTTTTTTTGTTATTATAGTAAAGAGCATTTATTATATTAATCAATTAAAATATTAATTAAACTTACATCTCACATGTATGTTTTAACTTATATTTTTCCATTTTAAAGTCATAGTTATTTATCTTACAAAACATAACATTTCACAAAAGAATATTTTATCATAGTTAATATAACAATCAAATTCTCTTTATAAATCTATTCATTTAGCTATCAATTAAATACGATTTCAAGTTAAATAAATTTTATTGCAAAAGGCCCGATTAAAACTGTATTTCATTTTATCAATTCAAAATACATTACTTATTATACAAAACATGTCCATTTTAGGAAATAACCTTTATTAAAATTTCTAGGTCAGATTTAAGTTTCCAAAGTAAATCAAATTCAATTATTAAGTTATTTATCATCAATAAAGATTTTTAATTTAACTTAAAGAAAAACTAATATACCTTTATAATTAAAGCATTGAATCAAATTTTAAGTTAAAATTTCGTATATTTATAAAAACTCAAAATACTTAAGAAATCTTTAGAGATATTATTTAATAATACTTAATAATTTTTTAGGAAAATAATGCTTAAAATATAACCATGGGCCTGTATAATATTTCTAACCTAGGTCTAGTGATACGGATATATATCATTTCAATCCGTAATTTAAAACGGAAAAATCCGGGTTCTATCATTTCAAACCCGCAATCCCAAGTAAAATAAATATAATAAAAATCAATAAAAATCACTCAAGCCTATCGTTTCACCTCATAATGATTTTCCTTATCCTAAAGTCCATTCGGGTATGTATCATTTCAACCCATGGTGATAGGGAACTTGAAGTGTAATAAACAGGAAATAAATATAATAATACAACATATAGTATCATAACAGATGATGCAACAAATATATAAACCACATTTAATATCATATAGTCAATTACATGCATGTATGAACATAACATAATAATTTCTACAATTCACTTATCATCATTTCACAATTATAAAAGTACGTATGTCTAGAGTGAAAATCTCACCTTTTTAAAGCTAGAATTGAAATTCAAACCCAAATCTAAACTCCACAAAGCACGAAAAGGCACGACTATATTTTTGAATGAATGAAGAGTCAGATCCGAATCTCATATGCAAACAAATACAACATATATAAGAATATATTTCAATACAAAAGAATAGAAATTAAAACAATGGAAAATATGAGATAATATGACATAACCTTTGCTTCAACCACCAAGTGGGCTCAGCCTTGGTTTTGTTTGGGTCAAGTGCATCTCTAGTTTGTGCCAAGGAGGTGATAAGGTCATGGAAAAGCAAGGCATGGGCAAGGTGGAGCTGAGCCTAGCAAAAGAAAAATCAAAGAGAAAAATAAAAGAAAAATGGAAAGAAGGAAGAAGGAAAAGCCATGAAAATTTCTTGAGCTTGCTGTATTTTTTTTCAGACGCAAAATGAGAAATGAGATGTTTTGGAAAGTTTTGTATGTGATTTATAAAGTGGAGTGGATGGCAAGAAAAGATTTGAACGACTGAAGAGGAGTAAATGATAGGAAAACAAAAAGGCAAGAATTAAAGGGAAAGAAACACACACACACACACACACACATATATTCTTAAATGCAAATGGAAATGAGAAAATGAGATAATGAGAATATTTTATGCTAGATTTGATAGGGAAATACACGACTAGAATGGGTGAATGGCTAGGGTAAGAAATAAAGAGGCTTGGCAATAAAATGCAAGAGTTTGAATGGTTTGGAATATAAAGAGGCAATAAATACTTGATGTATTTAAAAAAAATCTTTCTTTCAAAGGATGAAATGAGAAATGGAATGAAATGAGAGATGTTTGAGAAATTTTGTATGTGAATGATAGGAGCAATTTACGGCTATAAATGAGGAGTTTTGAATGATAAGGAAAAAAAGTCACACTTTGTATTAAAGGAAAAGAATCTTATATATATTTTATCCTCAAATGCAAATGAAAAACGAGGATATTGTGATGAAAATGAAATATTTTTGTATGTGAATGGAAAAATGAAATACACGGCTATAGAAGAAGAAGAAAAAGAAACAGTTAAGGAGTTATGGATGCTAAGGAAACGGAAAGGCATAAGTTAAGGAGAAAGAAAAGTATAATATATTTTATTTTTAAATGCAAATGAAAAATGAGAGATGGGAAATAAATTTTTGTACGTGAATTCTCAACTTGATATGCACAACTATGAGCAGAGTAATTCGTGGTTAGGAATGAGGAGGAAATGGCTAGAAAATAAATAAAGAGGTTAGGAAATAAAAAGGTAAGAATTTAAACAATGTAACGTGTGTCCCCTTGATTTTCTCCAGCCATTTATAAAAAGATATAAACAAATAAAAATCCAATAAATGATCAAAGTGCAACTATAAAATAACATAACATAGAAAATAAAAATATAGAAATGAACATAAAAAAATAGAAGTTGAAATACATAAATAACTACGTGTAAAACGCTGTACTTTATCTAATTGAAAAAGCATAAACCAGAATTTAACGAAACGAAAAGCAGAACGATATCATAAATATATTCTGCTTCAAAGGAAAAGATTAGAATTTAAAAATTCAAATTTTTTAAAATTCAAACTGAAATTCAAATTTTGGCATTTAGGATTTTTTTTGTAATTTTTGAAATGTTTTGTTAACGACAAATTGATTTCAAATTAAAATTTAAATTAAAAAGGGATTTTGGAATAGGAATTGTAACTAGTAGTTTCGATTTGAAACTAAAAGATTTGGGGCAAAGTGAAATTGAGATTTTCACTAAGTAGATTGTGCTATTGGGTTTGGAACATTCTTCTACCTTAGCAAATTTCGGGGACGAAATTTTTATAAGGGGGAGGAATGTAACGACCTGGATTTTTGGGTCACTAGATTTGAACATTTAATTCATTTTAAATGTTGAATATGTATTTTAATTTGAATTTTGAAATAAAAAGATTTTAGTTAAGTTAATAAAATTAGTTAAATTTCAAATACGGTAATTTCATTGAGATTTGAATAATAATAGCTTAATATTGAAATTGGGATAATTGGTGAATCTGGGTGTAAATAAATATAAAAATGGTTTCTAAAAATTTATTTAAGTTTATTTTGATTTAAATAGTAATGTTGGACTGTTGGATGAAATTAGAAGTTGATAAATTGAAAATCTTAATCTTGGAATCAAAATTTAACTTGAGTAAATGGAAGTGAATGAAATATATTGAAGCGAATAGAAAATTTGAATTTAACTTGGAATAAGTTAAATTAATTGGACTTAGAATCAAATTGGTTTGGGTTAAATTGAAATGCAAAATGACTTTGTAATTGTGAGTCATTGTGTAATGAATTATACCCACAAGCTATTGAGTATTATACTTATAATCTGAAATTGTGGATTTAAAATTTGCAAAGGATTAAGGTGAAAGAAAATTTGTATCTTTAGGAATTCAGCGATATATATATATATATATATATGAATTTGGAATTTTGATTATAAGATGTAAATGGATTAAAATGAGCAATATAAGCTTTCAAGTGAATAATTTGGTGAACTAAGAATAGAAAATTAGATTGTAAAACCAAGTAAAATGGAATTATAATCACAAATGGGAAATAGTTGAATGGTAAGGTGGATTCAAATTTAATCTCAAAAGAAATGTGAATTGAAATAAGATGAAGAAAATATAAAATATAAAGGATGTGAATGAACTTAAGTCAGTAAATAAATTTTGAACTTGTATATGGAGAATTAAAATTGGATCTAACCTCGATTAAATTAAAGTGAGCTGAATTCGGAATAAATTAAAATTAAAATTCAGCTGTGTTATAAATTAAAAAAATGATGAATGTAATTAAACTCTTATTTAAGATAGTAAAGGAAATGGTATAAATTCATGATGGCTAAATAAATTTGGTTGAACTTGAATTAGAAATGGGAAAAGAATTAAATTGAAAGGAAATTTAATTTAGAGAAGTAAGAATGATATTGTGCGAATAAAATTTTAAATCAACTAAATTCAAAGGAATTGTTTGAGAATGAATTTAGCGTAAGCTAAATTAAATAAAGAGAAGCTTGAAAATGAATTTAGTGTGAACTAAATTAAATGAAATTTGTATTGGCATGGATGAAATTTTGTGGTTTGTTAAGAAAATTTTGGAAAGAAAAAAGCCCAGTTCTAGTATAGAATTTAATTTTGGCAATAAAAGCTGAAAGTGTGAATGAATAATGGAATTAGATTATAATAGTGATGGTCTGAATTATAAATAAATTCAAATGAGAGGAATAATTTAAAGTGGTTATATTATCAACAAAATTCAGAATGAATTGAGGAGATGAATTAAAATTCCAAATGGATTGAATAAATAAACAAATTGAATTAGAATTTGTAAATGAATTGGAATTTGGTTGGATGAGAATCAAATGAAAATAAAATAAAATTGATATAAGAAGAAATGGAAATATTATGTGATTGAAACAACTTAAGCAAATTGAAAAATAATTGTGATCGAGCTTTATAATGTGGTCTTGGATAAATTTGTTAGATAATAAAATTTAAATGCAAGTGAAATGGTTTTAATTAAATAATGTGATGAAACAAGAATGTATGAATTAAATATTACAGAATGGGATGATATTAATATAAACTTTAATTAGATGATGTACTTGAAGTGAGAATAAGAAATTGAATTAAAAATTGCAAGGAAATAAGAATATTTAGGTTGTGAATAATTCCGAATGGAATAAAATTAATATAAATTTGAACTGGAATTAATTTTAATGGTTATAAGCTTAAGTGATGGTTACTTGCTTGGATGCATTAAAATTTGCATAGAAATTGGACGTTTTGTTGTAGACAAAAATTTAGTTGACTTAAAGAAGCAAATTGAAATTTTATTAAGTGATTTTGCATATGAATGAAAATGGATCATAAAAGAAATGCAAATGCTTCAAATTGAAAATAAGAATTTGATTATGAATCAATTTGGAATTGAATTGAAATGGATTGATGTTAGTGAAGCACATGTTAACCATATTGATGAGAATATGGTTTGATAATAGTAAACTTAAATGTAAATCATTCAAGTGAAATAAAATGAAGTTGAATTTGTCGGGAAATTTAAAATGGTGATTGGAATCTTTGAAGTACTGATAAAATTTGGTTAACATGGTTAAATTATGAAGTTTGTTTGGTTACACTATGAAATTGATATGTTTTGTTAAGATTAATGAATGGAATGTTACTAAAATTTTCATATTATCGAAAACTGATGTGTTTTTTTAAGTAAGTACAGGTATGGGAGGCAGTGGATAGAGTTGGAGCACGTATATGCGATATCATTTAGCCGCTTGTTCTAAAAATGCTAATAAAGGTACGCCTACGCAATAAAAATAGAAAATATGAATTGTTTTTTGTTTTTTCGACCGTGTGGGTCGATGTATATATATTTATATCTATTGTGATATTGCAAAAGCTTCTCCGTACAGGAGAGACTCTGCCATACAATCACTGCAGCGGATAAATATACAAGTACGGATAATACGTCCCGGACTCCAGCTCCTCTCCTGCTCCATAGCATCCTGCCCTGAACATATAATACTCGGTCTGACCCGAGCATTATAATGAAATAACACCCGAGTCAGTCTGGAATACCAGCTGATAATAATGCACCCAAATTGATTATTAAAGTTCCAAAAATCCTTTGAAAACAAAAGCATCTCGTAAGGCCACGCCACAAATAAATATATCGGGTTTTACCTTATGATAGCTAAAACACTTTTTATAGAAATCCTCTGATATTATAATAGGGTCTATATACAAATACTTATAAAATAGCCGAAATTGTTACATGATTAAATTCCAGCTACTAGCCACAGAGTGGGTAATACAAACAAAACTCGTAAAAGGCGCGTAGGGAGAATGGATTTCCAACAATGACTAGGCACTGGGGTACCACCTGTCACAGTACGTGGTCTAGATCAGTGTACCGAGGAGCACGCCCAATCCCCTGCAACACAAGGCCCGGACTATCCCTTATTGGATAGTCCCGAGTAAGATCACCCCACGGTTAGGATCAGCAACCGCACCACTAAGCCGAAATAAAAGGGACATCTAGACAGGAATGACCTTACCCGGAAATGGGTGCTGCCCACCAAGCCTTGCTGCATGTCCGCTGATTTTCAGTCATTCCCGGTTGATGAGGCTTGAGGCTAAGCGTTACCTTTTAGAACGTTTCGCTTAGAATGCCCATCGCCCACCTGATGATGTTCCGAAAGCATTCGTCCATACAAGTCCGTCCCGGGTTCGAACGGAACCGAAGGCACTACTCCTACTACATCCATTTTGGAAATATCCTTAGGATTAGTAGTGACTAGCCCTTGCACTTCATTGCTCCATCTTCGACTCCGAACTTGTCTTCCTACGAAAACGTACAAACCGGATCAAAGTGGTTTTCGAGAAATTAATCTCGATCCCGGTCTCTTCGAAACGATCAACGCATTTGTCCAATATTGATAGTCGGTGATTTAACTATCAATTAACATTCACAAACATCCATCACACAATAAATAATTTCCACACTATTTATTTTCCTCAAAATATCTTCACAAGATATATTTTCGTTTTCAAAATCCCTTTAAAACACTTTTCAAAACCCAATTCTTCTCATGGAATGGATTTCTAAATCTTTACTTCATCTGAAAACATCCAAGTACCAAGTTTAAGGTTTAAAATAATTTAAATACTTTATTCTAGAAAACATATTAAAACATTTATGTTAAATCTACTTACATACTTAATTTAAAGTGTACATATACTTTACAAAATATTTCGAATAAAACTTCTTTATAAAAATATAAACTATTTTCTTTAAAATAAAGTTAAGTCATACTAAACTTTAAAATAACGCTATGAAATTTTATTACAAGTTTCAAATAAAACTTTAATTAATTACCTTTAAAATATAACCATTTTACAGACATAAATATTAATAATATCCCTTTCAAACATAATGCTAATTGTCCCTCAACTATTTATTACTATAACTACTTTAGTACATATTTACTTTTGAAACTCTGCGACCTACATAAGAATTTTCTTAAAACATTCTTTTGAAATCAAATTTAAAACCTTATCTTTTACTTAGAAATTTACTTGAAACGTACTTGGCTTTCAGGAAATTACTCTTCCATTTAGGATAACCCAAAGAATCCCTTTTATAAATCCCACACGCTTATCCAAATCAATTTTTACATTCATCTAGTATCTTTCCTTTCCATACTTGAAACATAGCTCCTTTCATTTTTTAAAGCATTGCTATTTCCTGGAAATTACTTTCAAATATGTGTTTAAAATATTTAAAATAAAGCTTCTAGAAATTATTTAATTGAAAATAATACTTAAGGAAATATATAAGGGTTTCCTAAGTATTTTAAGTCAAATTTAACCTTTAAAATAAAGTTATTAAATCAAATATTTATATTATAATTTCCTTTTGAAAACTTAATACTACTTTATTTTTATTAAATAATTAAATACCATAATTACTTAATCAAATATTTGCTTTTACTTAAAACAATTTAAAATAATATTTCTTTCTAAATTATTCTAAACATATTTAAACTGCAAATTTATATTTTGAAAGCTTTCTTAAAAACAAAATAAAATTTCCAGGAGAAAGCACACTTCCCATTCTTTAAAATAAATCTCGCTATTATTTTTAACAATTCTCAATTCCCTTTTAAAACCACAAATTCAAACACTTCATATTATCAACCAATCACTTGAATTTAATCCCTTTTAAATTCTTTATTTAAGAATTTCTTTAATTTTCCTTTAAACCCAATTTATTTATATTTAAATTTCTGGGTTGTATACACCAAATCAGAGCACAACACAATTAAATTTCCTAATTATCTATCACAGTAATAAACAGAGCATAGCATAACAGGATCTAAAACAATTTTATCATAGAATATAAATGTGATATATTATAGAATATAAATAAATTTCTATTTGTGAGGAATCCAGTTGGATCCCTCCAACCTGTTTTTCCTACATCCATGATATTAGCACAACAATATATATCGATTCAATTTGATAATAATTATCATATTCAACCAATCATGCAGTCATTTAGATATTGATTATTTAAGTTAACCAATATTCCAGATGTGAGTGAGTTAAACTCACCTTGGGTTTTCGGCGAGCGTTCAAATTTAAATTAAATCGAACGGCGTTCGATTTGACCTAAATTTTTACTTGCTCAGAATGAATCCAGAATTGCGCCACTGCGTAGTGCGCATCTCTGCGATTCCCGCGTCCCCAGTTTCATCGAAATCTGACAACGAATGCGTTAGATATGAATTTTATAAGTTTCAATTTCAATTTTAAACAAACTTTTTTTTATATTACCAAAGACAAATCACGGCCGCACGTTAACCATCCAAAATCACAGCCGCACAACCCTTCTTCCTCACGCACGTTCTAGGCCAAAACCAAACCCAACACCGTCTCAAAACCCTAGTCGCCGATTCCACGTTGCTCGCCGAGACCACGATCAAATACCTCCACCTCGAAGCCATCCATCGCCTCAACCTTCGCACCAAAAATCACTAAGCTTGGCCATCACCATAGCGTGAAAAATGAGGATGAACGACAATGGTTCCAGCTCCGATTTCCCCCTCCATGACGCTTGAACGCGATCTCTACCGTTGGATTGGAAGTTCGTAGCGAGCTCTTCAACTTTGCAGTTGGAAGTTTCTGCTATAAGCCCACAGTTAGAAGAAAAGAGGAGGAGAAGATCAAAATGTTTCGGCCATTGAAATAAATAAACGACGACTCAAAGAAAAACTAGGGTTTTCGGCCTCGCATGTGTGTGTATATATATATACATATATATGTTTAGTTATATTATTTTAATAATAAAACCATTATAAAGCAACTTTTTCACACGATCTCCAAATGACGTGTGCCGACAGGCGTTCCTAAGGTTTTACCCATGTTCCGAACACAATAGAATGTGTTTCGGAGGCTAATTCGATCATATGCGCGAGTTACGAAATAAACGATCAATTTTAAATTAAATCGATTAAAGTATTTTCTACGTTTTAAGCTGCCGGGGTCAAACGACTACTCCATTGCTACGAAAATTGAAATCGGATAATAACTAACTATTACGGATCCAATATAACTGGTTTCGTCGAATTCCGAGACTGTGCCCCGGAAGGCTATTTTAAACTCGTCAATTAAATCGAGTGATTTCCGAAATTGTCGAAATCACTTAAAATTTCTCTTTTAAAATTTTATTAACTCTATTATAACTCGTATAAAATTTATATTCCCATTAGAAATCATTCTGATCAGTTTAATTCAAAATTTGATTATGTGCATTATTATATTATTAAATTCCATTATTAAATTAATATAAAATTCCATATTCAACATTTAAAATGAATTAAATGTTCAAATCTGGCGACCCAAAATTCCGGATCGTTACATTAAATTTCCAAATTTTGTTTTCAATACATTTAAATTGCTTTGTGTAATTAATATGAAAGTTACTTACTTAGTGAAAGTAATTAATAATTAATTAATTAGGGTAATTAATTTAAGCATTGATTGATTAAGTCATTTGAAAATAATTAAGTGATGTAATTAATCAAGGGTAATTAATTACTAATGAGATTAATCAAGGATGATTAATAAATATAATTAATTATTAAATGTAATTAATTTAGGAGTAATTAATTTACTCAATGAAGTAATTAAGCGTAGTTAATTACTGAAGGTGATTAATCGAAAGTGATTAATAATTATGATTTAATTAAGGTTAATGTAGTTAATTAATTTAAATGTAGTTGGGGATCATTAATTAATATAATTACTGATGTAATTAAGGATTAATTATTGTAATTAATTAAGGATTAATATAATTAATTATAATTAATTATTTAATGAAGTAATTAAATGTTAATTACTGTTTTTGGTTAAGGATAATTAATTTGTAAAATTAATTAAAGATAATTACTAGAATGTAAGTAAAAGATAATTAATCAAGGGTGATTAATTAAGGTGATAAATTTGAGGATTAGTTAATTAATTAATTAAGTATTCAAAAGTTAATTATTGTAAAGGGTTAAGTATAATTAACTTGTGTAATTGATTTAAAGGCTAATTACTTATTGTAATTAGAAAATTGTCAATCAGGAATTAGTAATTGAAATGAATAATGAGATGGTAGCTTAGGTGTTGAAGAAGAGTGTGGACGAGGAGTTTTTAAGGTTTTGAAGGGGTTGATTGTTGCTTCCAGTTTCTGATTTGGGTGTTCGATTTTGATTTCGTGGTGTTTGGGTGGTTTTGATGGTCGATGTTGGTTTAAATTTAAATAATAATCCAGAAGAGTGAGATTAACACACCTTTGCTATTATTTGCAATCCACTTCAACTATGCCTTGGTTTCACGGTTTTTCGACTTTGTATAAACATAAGATGATTTTCATTAATATTCGAACAAATCGAATAAATAAATTTCCATTTGGTAAATTTAACTAAGTAGTGATTTTTATTTTAAAAGTTCTTGTTTTTAGCAAATTTCCCTTAAATAAATTTTTTTTTGGTGACTAAAATAAATTAATCAGTTTATTAAACTAGTTAATTACTTATAACACATTTTTAAGATAAGCTAGTAAATTAAAATGTGTACATGCATGTTTATTACTATTTTTGAAATCACTTATACTTATAAAAATAATTTATATTGATTAAAAATTGAAGTTTTATACAAATCCTATATTTTCAAAAGCTATATACAAAAAATTTCTGTCTACTATATATTTTATAATATGTGTAAATGTATACATATATTTTATTTTCTGGTATATATGTTTAAATATATATACATCGACCCACTCGGTCGGAAAAACAAAAACAGTTCATATTTCCTATTTTTATTGTGTAGGCGTACCTTATTTAGCATTTTTAAGCAAGCGGCTTATTTATTTTAGCATTTTGCGCGATTAAATCCATCCATGCGGCTTCCCTGAACCTGCACTTACTCAATTTAACTATGTAATTACTAAATATATGCAATTTATTAGCATTACACAGCGACTAGCCCTTGCACTTCACTGCTCCAACTTCGAATCCAAACTCGTTTCTCATGAAACGTACAAACAGCATCGAAGTGGTTTTCGAGAAATAAATCTCGATCTCGGTCTCTTCGAAAGGATCAACGCATTTGTCCAATATTGATAGTCGGTGATTGAACTATCAATTAATATTTACAACATCCATCAAACAATAAATAATTTCCCAAATTATTTATTAATCCCAAAAATATCTTCACTATATATATTTCCACTTTTCAAACCCTTTGAAAACATTTTCAAACTATCTTCCGTTCTCAGAATAAATTTTTCCAGTATTTTCTATTTCCTCTGAGATCACCAAGCACAAAACTTAGATTTTTAAAATAATTTAAAAATACTTTATTGTAAAATATGTTTAACATTTAAATTTAGAAATATTACTTTAATACTTAATTTAAAATAATACTTTAGAAATAATTAAAATAAGGTTACTTTATAAATATAACTAGATTTTCTTCTTTAAACATAATACCAAATCATCTTTTAAATAATTTTTACGATAATAGATTTAAAAAATACTTACTTTAGAATTTAAACATTTAGAAATAATAAATTTTTTAAAACATGTTTTTTAAAACAAAATTAAACTTTTATCTTATATTTAAAAATTTACTTTGAAAACGTACTTGGCTATCCAGAGAAATATACTTTTCTTCACATTCTTCTTTAAATTTCCAATTCAAAACATTTGAATCAATTTCCAAACTGATTTCCAATTTACACCCTTTATTCCAAAATCCATTAATTTCATATTTTATTCCTTAATTATGATTTAAAATACTTTTATCTGAAAATACCAATTTTTGATTTCTCAAATTACTTCTTAATCTTTTTAAATAAAATTAAGTTCCTTTGAATTTGAAAGTGATGTTTGATTTTGAAACTTTAATAATCAGAAATTTTGAATAAAATATAAAATTTCAAAAATTGTTTGTTTATTACATTTGGAAAATAAATTACAAACAAATTCCAAACTTACATTGGAAAATTCTAGAAAATAAATTTTAAAAATATTTAAAAATTAAAGTTTTCAAATAAAAATCTAATTAAAATATTCCCAAAATTATGGGTTGTTACACGACCGGTTCGTATAACGGCTAGGGATGAGAAGAAGCTAAGGAATAAGACAATATGATCCGTAAAAGTCTAGTGGAATGAGAGAGACTAAACTTGGAAAATAGAGAGCAGGATTAAAGACACTTATCCTGACCTGTTTGATGGTATGTTTTACATCTATGCTTGTATGTTTGATGTAGGTACGTTGTGTAATTTCAAGGACGAAATTCGTTAAGGAGGGGAGTCTGTAACACTGCTAATTTTGATTAACATTATTTAAGAATTTGATTAGAAAAATTAAATGAAATAATGTAGGTTAATGAGGAGATTGAGATTTGATAATTAAAAAGGGTCAAGTCTCAATTACTGGACTAATGATTAATTAGAACATTAATAAGAAGAAGGTTATGGGGAGGGAAAAATAGGAATAAGCTATAACTCCTAAGTACTCACCCTTACCTTCTTCTCCTTAATACACTTTTATTCATACAAACAAATTATAAGAGAAAAGCAAGGCTGGCCACTAACAAGGTTTTCAAGAGAAGATAAGTTAGGAAGAAAGGTCAAAGCTTAAGGGACTCAAATCAAAATACAAATCTTAACCTTCTTTAACCATTCATGGTGAATAATGATAACAATTTCTTAGTATGTTTGTTCATTTCAGCTTTTGGATTAAACTCAAAGTGTTTAATGATTATTATGCTAGGTTTGATTGTTTGGATGATTATATGCTTACTAATGAATTTCCATAATATAGTTTTGAAATTAAGCTATATGTTTGAGTTAGAAGACCTATCATATGACACCCAAATGATTTAAAATTTTAAGAAATGTTAGAAAAATTATTTTGAAAGTGGGTTTTTAATTTCACAATTTTCCAATTTAACAAGAATATTTGTGAATTTCCTAAGATTTGAAAATTAGATATTTTGGATTTCAATTATTTAAAATAATTAAATTATGTTTTTAGTCCTGAAATTTTTATATGTTAAAGGATATAATAAATTGGATTTATTATGATTTTTTGGGATTTTTTCAAAGTGTTTATGACGGGTTATAAAATTATTAAGCTAGAAGGGCTTAACTATTATAATAATATATTAATATAAGATTAAGGATTTACAAATGTATTGGAAATGCTAAACCTGCACTATATCAGTTTTTTGGAAAAGATTTTGATAAAGTAAGCTGTCATCTAACTGTATTTTGAAAAATAAAAGGAGTTGGTGAAAAGAAATTCTTTTAATAGTAAAATAGTAGTTTTTAGGTTATTTACAGCACTGCCATGCCGAAGTCATTATCTTAGGAGTCCATGATGCCACCGTTGTATGTTGCCGACCTTAATGAATACATAAGATATCATCCTAGATGACATGGAATGAATTCAGGAGGGTTGGATTCAACATCAACATGGATACTATCGACGTTATGAGCTTCGATGTGACTAATGCTGCATGCTTCCTTAAACATTTTGACACCACCTATTTTTGTAACGTCATTGACTATAATGGCGTCGTGTTTCATCAATCTCGACACCAATTCTGTAAGGCAATTATGCATTAAGATCATATTATGGCCACGTTTTTTATAAAGACGATAACACCACTATTGTGTACCTGCTAAAATGACGCCGTGTTTTACCGCTTCGACTTTAATAATTACCAACCTTAATCCTTATACCATATTTTCGAAGAAGGCTATAATGCTGTTTATTTTCACTACGGCCTTATGACATCTATTGTAATCAATGTTAACTTTGATAGGGACATAAATCTAAGTTGATGCAAATCAATTTTTATACCCCATGACGTCCCTATGAAATGTGACATATATAATGTCGGCCCTATGGCCTTATGTTTTTATAAATAAAAACTTTAACATATTTTAACATTGAAGAGGGGGCGATGGCCCTAGTGGCGAGATTGGCACCGACTTTAACAATTAATAATTTTGCTAAATTTGGCTATATGGCCTATGGTTTCGAGGTAAGATAACCTCTAAGTGATAACAAAATTCATCTATATTATTTTGTAAAAGCATATATCTCTTGGCACGATATTTTAGATAAAGGGTTATAATTTTCCTTGTTTTAAATATGATTTCAAGGGTCAAACCATTTATAATGAAAGTGTCTTCAAGGAACTAGAAAGGGTATTTAGCCTACAATCTTACTAAAAAATAATCACTCTTATCAATTTTTGATAGAATGTGATAGGATAAATTTGACTCGGTGATAAGAAAACAAAATGGAACTGATATGGGAGGCGCCCTATACTTCTGCAGTTAGCCCCTAGCTAATATAAGTCAAAATTCCAATACGTACGGCTTTGTCAAGGATAGGCCTAAAAGTAGGTTTATGCACACAAAGGAATACATAAAGGTAAGATAGGTTATAGGTTGGCCTACATAACCATTAGGTTCATAGTAAGCTGGCAAAACTATGAGATTAATAGAAAGTCAGGTAAATAATATGATAAGTGTACTTGGACACACTATCCATTTTTATTATAACGGCTAGCTAGCAAAGTTGATATATCTGATAGGACTGGTGGCCCATATAGATTGGTAGTTACCCTGTGTAAACTAAACATTAGGATAGATAGTCCAGATTAGTCATGATTACCCATGTAGCATGCATGCATATGATTGTACTGTTATTGTTTAACTGTTGTGATTGCAAGAGCAAAACTATGACTGACACATATTTAGAGGATACTAGTGAGGGGGGAACCCGTTGCAGTCAGCGGCATGGTCTCACTAGATATCCATTAACTGAGGTGGCATATTATTATTCACACCAGACTTATTGTCTGACCCAAAGTTTTTCTCCCTTTAACTATCTGGTGCTTGGTTGAATATATCAGGTGTAAGGTTTTCAGGTTTAGTAGGATTTTACGAATAAAGCTTCTGAAGCATGCAAGAGGCAGAGTTAGCTATTTAGGAGTTGTTTATTTATATTTCCACTGTGTTGAACTATATT
The DNA here is from genome assembly GCA_030765085.1 of Allium cepa. Lineage (NCBI taxonomy): Eukaryota > Viridiplantae > Streptophyta > Magnoliopsida > Asparagales > Amaryllidaceae > Allium > Allium cepa. The sequence goes on from CM060941.1 coordinate 932,704,066, forward strand.
GTGTAATGGTAGAAAGTTTGGCTGTCTGTTAGTAATTTTGATCAGCCAAAGAGCATTTTCGTATCGATCTTGGAATATTTTGTTTTAATTATATTTATCTACATCTGGGCAACGTTTGGAATTACGTAATAAATATGAAATATTATCTTTGAAATGTAACGTGAAAGTTTGTTTTGAAATTGTCTTAAGAGAAATATTATATTCTTATGCTTTTGATGTTATTAATACGATTAACATTACCATATTTTATCACTAGTAATTAATATTATAGATGACTGCAACATCTGTAGCGCTTTGTTTCGGACCTCAAAATTGGGGATGTTACTTCGTGGCTAGATAAGGAACGTTTTAGTATATTGTTTATTATGTTCTGAGATAATTTAGAAAATTTCCGTAATGGACTAATACATTATATAGTTTTACGCTTACGGATTGGAGATTGATAAGATAGCTTCAAAAATGATTGGGTGATGGTGAGTTTTAGGCTTGCCCCAATAGTGTCATAGACTATTAGTTGAATGACTAGTCTGGACTCGACCTCAATATATAATAGTTCGAGCAGACGAGTCCTGAATATAGTCCGAGGAGCCAAGTCCTCCATATATTTCGGGGAGACTACGTCGTTAGAATACCATAGTCTGAGGACCTGAGTCTTTGATATAACCTAGTTCTAGGAGCTGAGTCCTAAATATACCATAGTCCAAGAAGATAAGTTATTAATATTTGATTTGGTGTCACAACACGGGTTAGAGGAGCTGAGTCCTTAGTATACGATATGGCAATAGCAAGTTGAGACTTTAGGGTCGATCGTGGGGATGTGATTAGGCATAGAATAGATTCTTATGAGATCTTTGCATATGATGTCACTGTAGTATTATACTATGTTTGGACGACATATTGGATGCATGTGATGCAAGTTATGGTATGGTTTTTGAGCGTAAGTGTTGCTTTACTAGCTTATTAGTATTATACACTTATATGATGCATCCCGCCCACCCACCAAACGTACGTCTGGCCTCCTCTATCATTCTTTTCTTTTTAAATATACTTTGATAGGTCGATAGAGAATACCGGTAGTGACCTGGAGTCATGATGATACAACGGAGTCGTGCATATATTTAGCTATCAACCATTATATTTCATTTATTCCCAAACATTGTACTTTGTTCGTTACCAGTAGAGAGATGTTGTAGCTGGATTTATTTGATACTATATTTTTTGTTTATTACGGATTGTATTATTGATTACTATTATATTCTATTCCTTCCATTGTGAGTTCACAAATTATAGAGTATTATAGGTAGCTCTGTGATCTATGTTTAATTTTAGGTTAAAACGATTTATCGTCTATGAGGTCTACGATGTCCATGTCATTTTATGCATGTATCGGGATGTCGTAGATGTTGGTTTATTTCATTTGTCATCAAAGCTTAGGTTAGGAAATTCTTACTAAATTAGGGCATATGAGAGAGCTTATTTATAATTTTTATTATTTATGTTATATACACATGTGTGTGTGTGTGTGTTTGTGTGCGCGCAGTGTGTATGTGTGTGTAAATATGTATATATGTGTGTATGTATTATTTTGATGCCACACCCTATATATTTTGACTTGTAGAGGTAGTAGTTAGCTTATCCCTAGGAGTAAAAAACTATGAGTTAAATAAATATTGAGATTTAAATAGTTTAGGGTGGAAGATAAATCCATCACGTTTATTGCAATTTACTCCATGGAGAATTGCTAAGAGAGGGTTTATATGCCCAGCAGCCGTGAAGTTAACTGTGGGACTATGGAAGAATAAGAAAATGAGAAGTACCCTTATGTCCATAGAATATAATGCGACGTTGATGAAGCATAATGAAGGTACTTAAGCATTTTTTTAGATTACATGACCTAGTTGGACTTGTGTAAGTAATGGTTCTACTCTAGTTGAAGTATTTAAATAAGTTGAAGTTTGTTTAATGTTTGAAAAATTATAACTCCTTAGTGTGAGTTTGAATAATAGAAAATTTAATAAGAAGCAATTTTTCCAAAATTGTTATAAATTTTTTATTTTCGTAAAAAAGTTTTGTATGAGGCATATTATTTTGCATTATATTTTTACGTATGCTTAGTTTCTAACAAATGCAAATAAAAAAGCAAAGCATAAATTGAACGGCTTTTATTTTACAAATATTTCTACCACACTTAAATTTTTTCCTAACTATTACATTTCCTTTACACTTTTATGAACATTTCTTACTTATAATATAGAATTTAAAAAGATACGTTTAGCTGCCAATTTTTCCATGTTTAACTGAACCATTTTGGATAGAATTTAAATTGAAAGTAAAAGAGAATTAAAAATTATTGTTTTAGAATTATAGAATTTCTCTATTCTAATAGGAATGTACTTTCAGATGGGAATTTAAGGGTTTTGGAAATACATATTAATAAATGATTTAAAAATTGGTATTATTTCCAAATTCGATATGAAAATAGTTAGTAGCCAAAATTTAATTTTTAGAATTATATTTTTATGTATGTACCAGAAGTAATGTTAAAAATGATGGAGATTGGATAATTATAAAATAAAATGATTCATACTTATATGGAGATTGGATAATTTTTTCAGGGGTTTCAGTCAATTGTTTTAAACTTATTTGGAAATCAAATGCTCCTCCAAAATCAAAGATCCATATGTGGCTTATCATTCATGGTAAATTAAACACTATTGAACTTTTAAAAAAGAAAAAATATTAACATTGATAATAAATGTTACTTTTGCAACTCACACTCTGAAGATATTAATCATATTTATTATGAATGCATGGATACACACTTTATTCTTATTAAGACCCTGAATATCTTTGAGTTTAATACTAGTTCTAGAGTTTCTGATTGTTTTTTCTATTCGAATTATTTTAGATTTATGTTCAATAAGGATTATAGATACTTGCTTGATACATTATTTTCTATTTCTTGTTGGTTCATTTGGTTTGAAAGAAATCAAAGGATTTTTAATAATAAAAAGCAATAATATAATAATTTGATAATTTTAATTTCAAATTTCTGTTTAAATTGGATATCTAATCCCAAATATAAGTTAGCCAAAAGTAATTGCTTTAAGGATTATCTTAACAAGGTTAGAAATGATATTAACTTATTCAATCTTAACACCAATAATTTTGCTTCTAATAATACTTTTATTAATCCATATTCTGATTTAAATAATGTTCACATGATGCATCATAATTCCCTTTCTATTTTAGGCCCTTAATTTAGTTTCTTGTTTTGTCTTTTCTTCTTTTTCTTTTATTTTCACATTTTTCCTTTACTTTTTTAGAATAGATAGTTTTTGGTTCTAGTTGTTCCTTGATTTATTTCACTCACATGTATGTATATAAATTCCATTTATATACATATATGTGATTCACTCTAACTTGTTTCCCTAGTTTTGTTTCAGGTTTGGTTTAGGAAGGTTGCTGGTTTTTCTATTATCTGGTTTGCAGGATAGCTTTCAGCTTTTTGCAGGTTGTCAGGATTGCTTTTCTCAGGGATTCGGATTGTGTCTGGCATTTCTCTTTGGTTTCTCTAGGTCTTCAGTGAGGAGTTCTCCATTTTGGTCCTCCTATTGGAGTTCGTCTCTTTAGATGCTCTTTCATGTGTGACTCGTTTTTTAGATACCTCTAACACCCTATTATTAGGCGGTGGCCTTGCCGGATCTCGACAAGGTGTAATGGATGGTGGCTTTGCCGGAGCTCATTTGAGGGGTATCTTTTTTTTTTTTTTTAGTTTTTAGTCTTGCCACCTGCCAGGCATGTTGGCAGCTCCATCCTTTTTGTTATATATATAGTGTTCCATGTGTGCTCTCCTCTTTTATTAGAGGATCACGCATTTTTCTCAAAAAAAATATGTGTATGATAATGTATTTAATTTATAGGAAAAAATGAATTATGTGTATTTAAGAAAATAACTGAAGTTAATTGAAATTTAACTATTTTTTTAAGTAACTAGTAATGAATTAATAAAACTATAAGGAACTGAGTTTTGGAAGTTCAAAGTTTTTTGGTAATGACATTTTTTAAGAATAGTTAAAAGGAAATTATGTTGGAAAATTGAAATATATTTGGATTATGATGAAATATCAAACGTTTGATTCTAATTTTTTTTAAACATTTGGAAACAAAGTTAAACATCTGAATTTGGGGGTCAGACGTTTGAATGTATTCTAGAAAAGAATACGTTCATTTTTGACCAATTTCAGATGTTGGCCCTAAGATTTAGCCGTTTGAATTCTGTTATAAAACATGGTTTGCACAAGGTCAAACATCTGGTTGGTTAGTGTGACAACCCGGAATTTTCAAGCATTAAAAATCGGAATATTTAATTGATTTTAAATTATTTAAAGGTTAATTATTAACTTAAACTACGAATATCATGATTTATTTCACAATTAAATTGTAGAATTACATAATTTGAATTGGATAAAATATGAAACCTGAGAGTTTAAGCCTGTATAATCTGAAGGCTTGTAAAATTTATATTGATAGTATAGAGGATAATAGAAGTTGTAAAATTGAAATAAACAGTGGGTTGTTCAGTTTTAAAATTTATATCATTTAAATTGAATTTAAAATAGGCTAGTCAATTACTTTTCTTTTCATGCTCACCACCTTCCTGTCATTTAATCACATACTTTCCCAATTCTAAGCCGTTCAATCAACAATCTAAATGCTCGAACTAAAAATAAATAAATAAGATAAATACTAAGAATAATAGAATAAAAAAATAAATAAAAGAGAAAGCTTCTAGGGGAAGCCGCGTTTTTAAAAAAAAAACGAACAACACAGTAGGGGCCGAACCCCTTTTCTTCTGATTCAAACCCCTTTTCCCTTCTACATACAAATTCCTTTCGTTCGAAGCCCCAATCTATTCTTCTCCTTCCTCTATTAATCAAATTCGAGTTTTGTATATGTAAAAAAAAAAGGAGGCCGAAAACCCTATTTCCTTTTCTAAATCAAATCGATCGGCGAGTGAAAGAAGAGATGAGTTTCGAATCGAATACGATTTCGAATCGAAGATTCGATGTTGAGGGGATTCGAGTGCGACTGGCTCGTCAAGTGAGATTCTTGCTGTGTCGTCTCGTTATCGCTTGCACACGGTAGTTTGGGGACGAGGCCGCGTTATCGTGGCGATCTGGTTCATGGTGGCATGGTCTTGAGCTTGGAAGTGAGGGAAGGGGTTTCCCCGCCTGGGTGTTGTTCGAGCACAAAGGCAAGGAGTTGAGTTCGATCAGTGGCAGAGTGATTCTCGTGTTCGTCAGTTTGCAATCAGGGGTTCGAGCTGTAGGTACATTTTACCTTTGTTTCTATTTTTTTAATTAAATTAAATTTATATATGTATGTGTATATGGATTAGAAAAATAAGAACAGACGAGGAAAATATACTTTGTTAAAAATGGAATTTTCTTTATAGGTAGAATACATGCAACAGTTCTGTTTTAATTTAATATGTATATATACAAAACCTTGGAAAAAGAAAAGAAAATTTATTTATAGAGATAAGCTGGAAAGGAAAGTAGTAATTTTAAATGTTGATAGAATTTATATAAGTTAGGGTTTTATGAAAACTATATATGTATAGATATATGCGTAGCTTTAAAAAGGAAATAAATACATATATATGTTTTAAAGTTATTAGTTGTTTTAGAATAAAATATTATGATGATTAGCTTGTTAAATTAACCTATTCAAAAAAAAATTAAGTCCATAGAAATATTAAAGAAAATTAGTTTATAATCAAATTATTAGTCGATATAAATAATTGGTTAATTAAATTTCCAATGAAATTTTTAATTGTTCGATTGGCTCGTATATTAATAAAATTATATAAATATTATACAAGGTCCAAAATTGGGAGATAATAGACGAGATGGAATTGGATTGTCTAACAAAAAGCAAAGGTGAGTTAATGTCACTCAGTTAAATTTAAATTTAAAAGATTAAATAAAAATAATTGTTTGAATGCTTGAATTGATTGATGTGAAATAGTATGGTATAATTTGGAATTGGCATATTATGTGATGCTAACGTCTGTGGATGCAGGGAAAACAGGTTGGAGGGATCCAACTGGATCCCTCAACATTTATTTAAATTATATAATACCCTCTGTTGTGATTATTTTATATTCTGTGATAAATATTGTTGATAATTGGAATATTGGATGATATGGTTTACCTGAATATTTTTCGGTGCACTAAGTTATCAAGATATCTAGAATTGGAATTTGGAAATAAAATGAAGAGAATTTGTAAGTGAAATAATTATAGAAATTTTAAATAAATTAAGAATAAATTGGATAAGAATAATAGCAGTGTTTAATGCTAATTAATAAAATTCTATATATGGAAAGGAATTTTTGAATAAACAGAAAGTTAACGAAGTTTGAAACTTCAATGATATTATTTAATAGAACAAAACATTTATTTAATATTTAATATTTAAATTGTTGAAGGAATAAAGAAGAAACTGGGAAAAGCCTGGAATCTGTATATTTCAGTTAAAGGATTTAAAATCAAACGGGAAATAACAACAATAATAATAAGTCCATAACTAATGAATTTTGAAATGAATTGAGAAATTAAAGAAACCTATTTCAAATAAAATGAATTGGGAATCAATCTGGAAAATTGATTTAAGTGATTGAGGTTGGAAATTCTTCCTGTATAACCAAGTACATTTTCAAGTAAATTTTTAAATATAACTAAAAGTTTTTATGTTGTTTTAAAAAGCAAGTTTTAGAAATTTAATATTCTAAATATTTAAAATTCTAAAGCAAGTATTTTCTTTTAATCTTTTATTTTAATCTATTATAGCAATAATTATTTAAAGAGTGACTTAGTATTTTGTTTTAGAAAGTGTAAATCTAGTATTATATTTTATTAAGTAATTATATTTTCAAATATTTATATAGTATGTATTTTCAACCAATTATTGAAGTAGTTTTAACTTAAATGTTTTAAAGTAAATTTCAAAGTAAGTATTTTCTTTAAATCTATTATTATAATAATTATTTAAAGAATGATTTGGTATTTTGTTTAAAGAAGAAAATCTAGTTATATTTATAAGTAAGCTTATTTTAATTATTTCTAAAGTATTATTTTAAATTAAGCACTAAAGTAAATTTTTTCTAAATTTAAATGTTAAAGTATATTTTACAATAAAGTGTTTTGGAATTATTTTAAAAATCTAAGTGTTGTACATGGTGATTTCAGAAGAAATAGAAAATATTGGGAAATTTATTTCGAAAAGGAAGATAGTTTGAAAACTGTTTTCAAAAGGGTTTGAAAGTAGAAATATATCTTGTGAAGATATTTTGAGGTTAATAAATAATTTGGAAAATTATTTATTGTTTGATGGATGTTTGTGAATAAAAATTGATAGTTAAATAACCGACTATCAATATTGGATAAATGCGTTGATCGTTTCGAAGAGACCGGGATCGAGATTTAATTCTCGAAAACCACTTCGATCCGGTTTGTACGTTTCGTGAAAACGATTTTGGATTCGAAGATGGAGCAGTGAAGTGCAAGGGCTAGTCGCTACTAATCCTGAGGATATTTCCAAAATGGATGTAGTAGGAATAGTGCCTTCGGTTCCGTTCGAACCCGGGACGGACTTGTATGGATGAATGCTTGCGAAACATCGTCAGGTGGACGATGGGCATTCTAAGGGTTATATTCTTAAAGGTAATGCTTAGCCTCAAGCCTCATCAAATGGGAATGACTGAAAATCAGGGGTTATGCAGCAAGGCTAGGTGGGTAGCACCCAAGTAGGGTGAGGTCATCCCAGTCCAGATGTCCCTTTTTATTTCGGCTTAGTGGGCGGTTGCTGATCCCAACCGCGGGGTGATCTCACTCGGGATTATCCAGTAAGGGGTAGTCCCGGCCTTGTGTTGCAGGGGAGCGGGCGTACTCCTCGGTACGGTGATCTAGGCCCCGTATTGTGACTGGTGGTACCCCAATGCCTAGTCATTAGTTGGAAATCCATTCTCCCTACGAGCCTTGTACGAGTTTTGTTTGTATTACCCACTCTGTGGCTAGTAGCTGGAATTTAATGAATGTAACAATTTCGGCTATTTTATAAGTATTTGTATATAGACCCTATTATAATATCAGAGGATTTCTATAAAAATTGTTTTAGCTATCGAAAGGTAAAAACCCGACATGTTTATTTGTGGCGTGGTCTTACGAGATGTTTTTGTTTTTCAAAGGATTTTTGAAACTTTAATAATCAATTGGGTGTGATTTTCTCACGCTGGTATCCCAGACTAATTCGGGTGTTATTTAACTGTAATGCTCGGGTCAGACCGAGTATTATAGGATACAGGATATGATGCTGTGGAGCTCAGGAGACGAGCAAGATGACGATACGTACTTCCGTACTTGTTTATATACATATATTCCACTGTTGAGTTGTTGTGTATCCATTGTATGTTATTGATGTGAGCTGTGACTGATGTACTCTGATGATTTAATGTATGTAAACAGATATATTTGATTTTGAGTAAAGATTATTTACTATCTATTATATTTTATTCCGCTGCGATGGTTAGATTCTGATGTCGATTTTGTTTTCTCTTCTTCTACCTCTTCTTCTTAAACCCAAATGGTTCGTATTTCTGTGCAACTTGAGTTGATTGTTGTAGAATAGTGTTAACTCAAGGGGTACGGAAACAGCGGGTTGTTACAGTTGGTATCAGAGCATAGGTTGGTGATAACCTTGGCTCTGGTGGGAATTACTCATTTAAAATAGAGTCCGTAGTACTCTAGAATGAGTTTGAGAGTATTAATAGATATGAGCGCGTATTTTTTAGTGAATATAAATTGTTTTAACATTGGGTTGATTGGTTTATTGAGTGGCATATGAACCTTCGTCGGCACAGTCTGGACAACTGTATCGAAAGGGTTTCTAAACACTTGATTAGAACAATCGACACTGTATTGTTTTAAATATGGGTGAATGAAATAATTTTACCCAAAAATATATTTTTGATATAAAAAAGGGGGTTTTGTAAACTATTTAGCTAATATATGGTTGCTTGGATGTTAGGAATGATGATATTTAAATTATTATCATTTTGAGTGGAAATTTAACTATGAATTGTAAATACAACCAAAGATTAAGGAGATAAATTCAATTATGAAATGAAATTTATAAATATGAATTATAAATGTAAATTATGAATTGAAACATAATTAAATGGGTATTTGAATAAGCATAAACTATACAAATGAATTATGGTTAAATTAGATTTAAGCAGGATTTAGACATTTAAATTTCCGAAGATTTTGGAAGAATTTGTCGAAATGTTTTGATGATAAATGATAGCATTATTGTTTTGGGGGTATTTCTAAAAGGAAATTGTTTTAAATGGATTTTGGAAGTGTAACAGCATTGAAATCACTTGGATTACTGGAAAATAATTCTGATGATGACGGCCGCATCATCAGTATTCATTTTCAAATTTCTAAGTGACTGATTGCTGCCAATAATTTATTCGTTCAGCAAAGCTAGTTGTATTGAAAATTTCAAAGGAAATTTGTTGGAAATAAAACCAGGATTAGTTTAAATTTTTTGAGAAATGAGATTTGAGATGTTGGAGATTTCAAGATAATTCTAAACCAAAGCCGGGAGTTTAAAAATCCTGATGAGATAATTGTAAGCTTATAAATTGAGATGATTTTAAATGAGGAAGGAGATATAAACTTTGAATGTTGGAAGGTAAATTTAAAGAGAAAGGTTAAAAATGAAATTTACTTGGATTGGAAAATAAAATTTAACTGGATTGAAAATTAATTTAAATAGGCTGGAATAATATCCAGTTGTATTCGAATCAAGTTAAAATTGAATTGAAGTAAAATTTCAATTGAGTTATTGGAATGAAATTAGATTCTTACCTGAATAATGAAGAATAAGTTGAGTAAGGATTGGATTGAAATAAATAAATCAGAATAACATATAAAAGAATTAAAAACCCATGGTAATAAAATATGCTTGGGTTATAAATAAGCATAAGACTTGAGTTAGAATAAAGGAAGAATATATTCAAGTCTATAATGAATGGAATTGTGTAAATAATAAGCTGTGACTTATAAAAATCTAAAATGGAATATAAAATCCAAAATAAATATTGTTTGATGTTTTGGATAATGAAACAGAAATCCAAACTTAAATTATATAATAAAATTGAGAATTTGAAATTGAATTAAATCTAAATGAATTGGAATTAAATTGAATAGGATATAAAGGTGAAATGTAAGTTGCTTATAATTGCATAAAGAAATTCATATTCATAAGTTATTAAGTTTTATAATGTGAATTTGTGATTATAAAATGGAAATGGACTTAAATAAGCAATCTAAACTCTTGAATGGAAGTGAAATTGTAATTCATTAATGGAGAGAGTTGAATGGTGTGGCAAATTCAAAACTTTACCATAAATGAAATGTAAAGTGCAATGAAGCAAGTGAGAATATAAGGGTGGATGTTCTAAGTTAGCAAATAAGTCTTGAACTTATGTATGGGGAAAATGAAATTGTTTTGATAATGAAATTGAAATTGAATTTTAGTTGTGTAATAAATAATATCGAAAGAAATTTAGATTCTATTTAAAGGAGTGAAAAGGAAAGGGTGAAATTTAAATTTGCTAAATGAAATAATTGGAAAATGGTCATATTATAAATGAATTCAGAGTGAATTGAGGAAGCGAATTAAAACCTAATATGGATTAGGTTAGAGACTAAATTGAATTACAATTAAATGGAATTTGTATTGTAAAGGGTATAATTTTGATAATTGGTCAAAATTTGAAAAAAAAAGGATAAAATTCCAGTTTGGAATGGGATTTAATTTTGGTAATGAGTAGTGGAAGTGTGGAAGAATACTGGTATTGGATTTTAATGGTGATGGTTGAACCGTAAATAAAATCCAAGTGTGTAAAATGATTTGAAGTGACCTTATTATCAATAAAAGATTAAATTATTGAATATGAACTAGAATTGGATGGATATACTAGTTTGAAATTTAAATTTGGTAAATGTTTAAGCTAGTTGAATCAAAATTAATAAATAGTTGATTTGGTAAAGAATCGATTAAAATGGAAATACAGAAAAATATTATGAAATTGGAAGTTATTGAAGGGAATAGTGAGATGGTTTTTGATGGAACCTGTTGAATAATGAAGTGAAATGGAATAGAATTAAGTATAAATTGAGTTGAAATCAATTTAAATTGGTTATAAACATAAATACTTATTTATTCACATAGATCTCGTCAAATTGCATGGAATAAATTATCATTTGATGTAAATGGAAGTAATTAAAATTCTATGTATTGATAGGAATAAAATAAATTGATTTTGAGAGCAATTGAATTAAATATGAGTTTGGTTTGTTTAAAAATAAATTAAATGTAAGTGATTGAGTTTTAAACCATTCAAATTGAATGAAAATTTTATAAGTTGCTTACGGAAAAATGTTTGGTGTGAATTTCTTTTAGAATTCATGTGTTTAATCATTGCAACTAAGTGTAATATTGTTACACTGCATATATTTGGCACTTACATGTTTAAATTGAGTAAGTACAGGTACCTGAAAGCCGTTGGGCTGGATTTGATTGCACTAACTGCTAAAATAATAAGCCGCTTGCTTAAAATGCTAAATGAGGTACGCCTACGCAATAAAAATAGGAAATATGAACTGTTTTTGGTTTTTCCGACCGGGTGGGTCGATGTATATATATTTATCTCTTTTGTCAAATTGCAAAAGCTCCATCGTACAAAGGGGACTCTGCCAAAAATTTTCAGAAATTTTGGAAGTTAGAAAATTTTGGAAAATTTTGTTAACGACAAACAAATTCAAATTGGAAACTAAAATAAATTAGTAAAGGAAACCAACTTAAAGTAATGATATGAATTAGTTATTAATGGGAAATAAAGTTTAAAAATTTAGAGTTTAAGATAAATTGAATTCATATGAAAATGAAAGAATCAATTTGAATAGAAATAAATATAAACTAAAGTGGAAGATGGAAATAAATATAAGAAACATATAGAATGCTTATACTAAACTTAAGTATAAGGAATGGTGAAATATTAATTGGAGATTGATATTACAAATATATTCCGAGTTGATATTTGGATGAATATTGACATTAGGTAAGGAAGTCGATAAAATGTTTTTGGAATGTTGTGATTGGATATTAGTGCTAAGCAGGATATGCAGATATTATATAAAGTGAAAAGAGAATTGATTTTGATTTCAGAAGATAAATTTGAAATGCTCGACAAAAAGGAATGTATTTAAATTTGGTATGAAATTTGATTGGGATTTGGATTGAGCCACTAGCCTTTTTGGATTTGGGAGGCCGTAGATCCATTTTGTAGTTGTACCGAGTCAGCCGCGCAAAGGAGACGCTAGCGAAATTTTTCGGAAATTTAGGGAGTTAGAAAAAAAATTTGAGAAAATTTTGATAATTCAAAATTTAGTTTTGAATTATAATTTGAATAGTTGAACAAGTAAGTAATTTAAAAACTATAGAAGGATTTGGAAAGGTTTGGAAAGTTAATAAGAATGATGATGGTCTTTTGTAAAAGCTATTTGGTTGGATGTTGAACTGTTTGGTTTTGGGAAAAAGTAAACGGGTAATGGATCATTCTTCCTAACTAGTAATTTCGTGGACGAAATTCTTTTAAGGGGGAAGGAATGTGATGACCCGGAATTTTCAAGCATTAAAAATCGGAATATTTAATTGATTTTAAATTATTTAAAGGTTAATTATTAACTTAAACTACGAATATCATGATTTATTTCACAATTAAATTGTAGAATTACATAATTTGAATTGGATAAAATATGAAACCTGAGAGTTTAAGCCTGTATAATCTGAAGGCTTGTAAAATTTATATTGATAGTATAGAGGATAATAGAAGTTGTAAAATTGAAATAAACAGTGGGTTGTTCAGTTTTAAAATTTATATCGTTTAAATTGAATTTAAAATAGGCTAGTCAATTACTTTTCTTTTTATGCTCACCACCTTCCTGTCATTTAATCACATACTTTCCCAATTCTAAGCCGTTCAATCAACAATCTAAATGCTCGAACTAAAAATAAATAAATAAGATAAATACTAAGAATAATAGAATAAAAAAATAAATAAAAGAGAAAGCTTCTAGGGGAAGCCGCGTTTTTAAAAAAAAAACGAACAACACAGTAGGGGCCGAACCCCTTTTCTTCTGATTCAAACCCCTTTTCCCTTCTGCATACAAATTCCTTTCGTTCAAAGCCCCAATCTATTCTTCTCCTTCCTCTGTTAATCAAATTCGAGTTTTGTATATGTAAAAAAAAAAGAGGCCGAAAACCCTATTTCCTTTTCTAAATCAAATCGATCGGCGAGTGAAAGAAGAGATGAGTTTCGAATCGAATACGATTTCGAATCGAAGATTCGATGTTGAGGGGATTCGAGTGCGACTGGCTCGTCAAGTGAGATTCTTGCTGTGTCGTCTCGTTATCGCTTGCACACGGTAGTTTGGGGACGAGGCCGCGTTATCGTGGCGATCTGGTTCATGGTGGCATGGTCTTGAGCTTGGAAGTGAGGGAAGGGGTTTCCCCGCCTGGGTGTTGTTCGAGCACAAAGGCAAGGAGTTGAGTTCGATCAGTGGCAGAGTGATTCTCGTGTTCGTCAGTTTGCAATCAGGGGTTCGAGCTGTAGGTACATTTTACCTTTGTTTCTATTTTTTTAATTAAATTAAATTTATATATGTATGTGTATATGGATTAGAAAAATAAGAACAGACGAGGAAAATATACTTTGTTAAAAATGGAATTTTCTTTATAGGTAGAATATATGCAACAGTTCTGTTTTAATTTAATATGTATATATACAAAACCTTGGAAAAAGAAAAGAAAATTTATTTATAGAGATAAGCTGGAAAGGAAAGTAGTAATTTTAAATGTTGATAGAATTTATATAAGTTAGGGTTTTATGAAAACTATATATGTATAGATATATGCGTAGCTTTAAAAAGGAAATAAATACATATATATGTTTTAAAGTTATTAGTTGTTTTAGAATAAAATATTATGATGATTAGCTTGTTAAATTAACCTATTCAAAAAAAAATTAAGTCCATAGAAATATTAAAGAAAATTAGTTTATAATCAAATTATTAGTCGATATAAATAATTGGTTAATTAAATTTCCAATGAAATTTTTAATTGTTCGATTGGCTCGTATATTAATAAAATTATATAAATATTTATACAAGGTCCAAAATTGGGAGATAATAGACGAGATGGAATTGGATTGTCTAACAAAAAGCAAAGGTGAGTTAATCTCACTCAGTTAAATTTAAATTTAAATGATTAAATAAAAATAATTGTTTGAATGCTTGAATTGATTGATGTGAAATAGTATGGTATAATTTGGAATTGGCATATTATGTGATGCTAACGTCTGTGGATGCAGGGAAAACAGGTTGGAGGGATCCAACTGGATCCCTCAACATTTATTTAAATTATATAATACCCTCTGTTGTGATTATTTTATATTCTGTGATGAATATTGTTGATAATTGGAATATTGGATGATATGGTTTACCCGAATATTTTTCGGTGCACTAAGTTATCAAGATATCTAGAATTGGAATTTGGAAATAAAATGAAGAGAATTTGTAAGTGAAATAATTATAGAAATTTTAAATAAATTAAGAATAAATTGGATAAGAATAATAGCAGTGTTTAATGCTAATTAATAAAATTCTGTATATGGAAAGGAATTTTTGAATAAACAGAAAGTTAACGAAGTTTGAAACTTCAATGGTATTATTTAATAGAACAAAACATTTATTTAATATTTAATATTTAAATTGTTGAAGGAATAAAGAAGAAACTGGGAAAAGCCTGGAATCTGTATATTTCAGTTAAAGGATTTAAAATCAAACGGGAAATAACGACAATAATAATAAGTCCATAACTAATGAATTTTGTAATGAATTGAGAAATTAAAGAAACCTATTTCAAATAAAATGAATTGGGAATCAATTTGGAAAATTGATTTAAGTGTTTGAGGTTGGAAATTCTTCCTGTATAACCAAGTACGTTTTCAAGTAAATTTTTAAATATAACTAAAAGTTTTTAAGTTGTTTTAAAAAGCAAGTTTTAGAAATTTAATATTCTAAATATTTAAAATTCTAAAGTAAGTATTTTCTTTTAATCTTTTATTTTAATCTATTATAGCAATAATTATTTAAAGAGTGACTTAGTATTTTGTTTTATAAAGTGTAAATCTAGTATTATATTTTATTAAGTAATTATATTTTCAAATATTTATATAGTATGTATTTTCAACCAATTATTGAAGTAGTTTTAACTTAAATGTTTTAAAGTAAATTTCAAAGTAAGTATTTTCTTTAAATCTATTATTATAATAATTATTTAAAGAATGATTTGGTATTTTGTTTAAAGAAGAAAATCTAGTTATATTTATAAGTAAACTTATTTTAATTATTTCTAAAGTATTATTTTAAATTAAGCACTAAAGTAATTTTTTTTTTAAATTTAAATGTTAAAGTATATTTTACAATAAAGTGTTTTGGAATTATTTTAAAAATCTAAGTGTTGTACTTGGTGATTTCAGAAGAAATAGAAAATATTAGGAAATCTATTTAGAAAGGGAAGATAGTTTGAAAACTGTTTTCAAAAGGGTTTGAAAGTAGAAATATATCTTGTGAAGATATTTTGAGGTTAATAAATAATTTGGAAAATTATTTATTGTTTGATGGATGTTTGTGAATAGAAATTGATAGTTAAATAACCGACTATCAATATTGGACAAATGCGTTGATCGTTTCGAAGAGACCGGGATCGAGATTTAATTCTCGAAAACCACTTCGATTCGGTTTGTACGTTTCGTGAAAACGATTTTGGATTCGAAGATGGAGCAGTGAAGTGCAAGGGCTAGTCGCTACTAATCCTAAGGATATTTTCAAAATGGATGTAGTAGGAATAGTGCCTTCGGTTCCGTTCGAACCCGGGACGGACTTGTATGGATGAATGCTTGCGAAACATCGTCAGGTGGACGATGGGCATTCTAAGGGTTATATTCTTAAAGGTAACGCTTAGCCTCAAGCCTCATCAAATGGGAATGACTGAAAATAAGGGGTTATGCAGCAAGGCTAGGTGGGTAGCACCCAAGCAGGATGAGGACATCCCAGTCTAGATGTCCCTTTTTATTTCGTCTTAGTGGGCGGTTGCTGATCCCAACCGCGGGGTGATCTCACTCGGGATTATCCAGTAAGGGGTAGTCCCGGCCTTGTGTTGCAGGGGAGCGGGCGTACTCCTCGGTACGGTGATCTAGGCCTCGTACTGTGACAGGTGGTACCCCAGTGCCTAGTTATTAGTTGGAAATCCATTCTCCCTACGAGCCTTGTACGAGTTTTGTTTGTATTACCGACTCTGTGGCTAGTAGATAGAATTTAATGAATGTAACAATTTCGGCTATTTTATAAGTATTTGTATATAGACCCTATTATAATATCAGAGGATTTCTATAAAAATTGTTTTAGCTATCGTAAGGTAAAAACCCGACATGTTTATTTGTGGCGTGGTCTTACAAGATGCTTTTGTTTTTCAAAGGATTTTTGAAACTTTAATAATCAATTGGGTGTGATTTTCTCACGCTGGTATCCCAGACTGACTCGGGTATTATTTAACTATAATGCTCGGGTTAGACCGAGTATTATGGGATACATGATATGATGCTGTGGAGCTCAGGAGACGAGCAAGATGACGATACGTACTTCCATACTTGTTTATATACATATATTCCGCTGTTGAGTTGTTGTGTATCCATTGTATGTTATTGATGCGAGCTGTGACTGATGTACTCTGATGATGTAATGTATGTAAACAGATATATTTTATTTTGAGTAAAGATTATTTACTATCTATTATATTTTATTCCGCTGCGATGGTTAGATTCTGATGTTGATTTTGTTTTCTCTTCTTCTACCTCTTCTTCTTAAACCCAAATGGTTCGTATTTCTGTGCAACTTGAGTTGATTGTTGTAGAATAGTGTTGACTCAAGGGGTACGGAAACAGCAGGTTGTTACAGTTAGATCAGATGTCTGATACCTTAATCAAATGTTTAGTCGAAACAATGTCGGACTAGCTTCTAGAAATAAAAATAAAAACTATCTCAAATGTCTATTAGATGGGTCAGACGTCTGAATTTTTATAGGGTTTCTTCCTAAAAGTTTATAAGCTATATTTAATAATCCAGACATCCGAGAAATTCACTCAGATGTCTAGCTCAAAACTAAAATTTATGGTTCTGATACATTAGGATGTCTGACATAATATCTCAAACATCTAAACTATGATATTTTTGAAAAATGATTTTGACTTTGAATTTTTTTATTGTTTAAAAGATTTCTAGTGTGTGTAATCATCAGATGATATTGTACATTAGTTTCTAAACTAACCATGAGAACAATTTTTGAACGTTGATCATTAGTGCCTTAACATCAACAGCTTGTTGTCGCTTGCTTTGAACATATCATATACGAAATATAGTTATGCAATATTTATAGAAATATATAATTGTGTCGTCAAAACTCAAAATACAGGATTTGACATATATTACCATATGAAACTTGCTAGTAGATAAGATTTATTTTTATATAATAATTATTTTGTACCGAACTTTATAAGTGGAATAATCTATGTTCCCATTTGATGGAAACAGTTATAATTTTTTTTAATGCTGCAACTATTAATATTTGTTATTTGTTAGGATAATAAAACTGCTTGATTTAATACTCTTAGAGAAGACAATTATATACTTAATTATAATCATGTATTTGCAATTGAAAACAATAAATCGTCTAAACTAAAGGGCAACTACCAGTGGAACTATAGACTATGTCATATAAGTGAGAAACGATTGGATAAGTTAGTAAACAAAAGGTTTCTTACAAATTTTTATTTTGAATCCTTTGAACCTGTAAATAATCTCAAAGGTAAAATAGCCAAACACCTATTCAGTGGGAGAATAGAAAGAATGAATGAACTCTTAGGACTAGCACATACATATGTATAGTCTTATATTTATGGCTCCCGAAGGTGGTTCCTTATACAATAATACATTAACTAATGATTAATCAAGGTATGGATATGTGTTTATTATGAACACAAACTAGAGGTCTACAATAAGTTCCTAGAATAAATGAACGAAGTTAAAAACCAAATAAGCAATAAAATTAAAATACTTCCATCTAACCAAGGCAGTGTACCTAAAAGAGAATGGAATTCTCTCTCAAACGACTTTTTCTCACGCTCCTCAACACAATGATGTTTTAAAAAAGAGTAATTGAACTATATTAGATAAGGTTCGATCGACTATAAGTGATACCGAGTTTCCTCTTTATTTTTGAGGATATGTTGTAGCATCCCAGAAATTTTAGTAATAAATTAAAATATTAATAAGGATAAAAATATAATTTTATATAAAATGGTCAAATAGTAAATTTTCACAAACATTAGAATTAGGCCACATGACCTACACATTGCGTCTAAAATGTCATTCACATATAGAAAACATATATAACTTGTGAAATTTGACAAAACAGGTTAAAGTCAGGAAAAGTTTAACCAATGGCGTTTCTATAATTATTAATTTTGGGTTTAGTGCAAATAACCCTAGATTTCAACTATAAATATGACCCTAACCCTCACTCCTCTTCATCCTAAACCCTAGCCGCTGCCGCCTCCTCATTTGTATATGTTCATTTTGTTATCCTTCTTCTCCTCAAAAGCTCTAACTTCTTAAATCTCTTCTTCAATTTTTGAAACTGAAACAAAGCAAAATTAAATCAAATAAGAGAGGGAAGCAAAGAATTAAAGAGTGGAATATTCAGACTAAAAGAAGAAGGAACAATCAACAAGAAGGTAAGGAACATATTCAAATCAAACTAGAAGAGGGATTCCTTCGAGGTGAGCAAATTGATTACAACGTTATAATGATTCATAAGTAGCTGAATTCCTTTATACTCTACCTGAATAAAAATTAATTTTTGAGTTTGGTATAAAAATTTCAACCTAGAGTTTATTTGACTTATAATTTCAATTATAAATAAAAAAGGTAAAAATGATGAAGAAATTTAGGCGTTAATTTAATTTAAATATAGAAAAATGGAAAAGATAGCTAGAACAGTTCATTTCAAATTCTATAGAGATAAATCTTCCTTAAAAAAGTTTGAGTTGATTTTGATGAATAAAGGTAATAAAATACACCTTTATCTTGCTTAAATTGATATCTAGGTTGGAACATTTTTTGTTTGAAGACACAAATGTAGTTTATCAAAAAATTATACATACATACATACATATGTATACAAACACACACACACATGTATATGTATACATATACATGTATATATATATATATAATCGTTAAAATTAACTGGCTAAATTTGCATAAATAAAAATAGAGATTATACACAGAATTTGGTTAACAATGAACCTTAAGTCCAAACTTGAATTCGCGAAAAAGACAAGAAAAGTGATAAATATAAATAAAATTATTAAATATGGAAAAATTGTTAACCAAACTTCTGAAATGTTAACCACATGTTTAATCCTATTTTAGACGTCTAAATTTCAGACAATGTAAAATCGAAAGAAAATAATTCAAAATTTACCCTTTTCAAATGTTTGAATTCTTTTTAAAACATCTAGAATCAAAGTCAGCATTTGGGGCAAAAACCATATATCTAAATATTTGGAAAAGAATATATATATATATATGGGTCAGACATTTAAAATATTTTTAAGACGTCGAATTTTTTTCAGAAAGCCCAGGTTGAACCTAGACCTGGTGCAGGCCTAGTAGGTGGATCAACAGACTAGTTCCCACTCTCTCTAATTTTAGGAGTTCACATATCTTCATGGAGTAGGTGTAATAGTCAATATTATTTCAACACCGAATGACGTATCTTGGTTCATAGTTCATGGTGGACGTAACATGAAACTTGACACGGCATATGATTGAAATGCATCTATAAGCTCTCATTGTTACTATAGGAATATGACACATTTACCATTAAGATGTAGGCACAAATGATTTGGTGGGCCATAAATCATCGAGGTAGTATACTTAGCACGGACTTAGGCATTGCGGTGTTTTCTCAGTGTGTATTTGTGATTTACATGATTCACCATTAAGAATATTAGTCCAGTATTGGTTAGGAGGTTATTTATCATGACATGTACTAGGAATTGACCAACAGTATTGGTTTTTGGTTGTTCAACCCTTGATTGAAAACTTCATAAGTTGTTTTTCTATATAGGTGTAATATGAATTATATCTCATGATTTGTAAAGTAACCAATCATTTATATGTAATACATGAACACAAATGGACACCCTAGGTTGTGTATATTATAGACGAAGTTAATTGCCTGTGAACATCATACACTAGTAATACAATTAATTCAGCGACTTTGTTTGATCCACCTGTTTTCTTTCATTTTTATACCCACTATATGAGGACATCCCAATAGGTGATTTGGTCAAGGCACGGTGCATGGAGGAGAAGACTTGACGCCCCAAGCTATATTACTTACAGGTATTCTCCATGTGCTTTATACTATACTATTCTACCAGTCAAACTTTCTGTTGCTATTTGGAGACATTATTTTATGGACTATGTTATGTTGAGACTATTATCTGATGGGCTTATTTTCAATATTAATATTTTATTTCCTTTCGCTATAAGATCTAAAAGTGTAAGTGCACAGTAAATTTATAATTGCCTCGGTATCACGTAATGTTCTAAAACCCTAATCTGTCATACTTCTTAGCACGATGCGAGTTTGAAAATCACTTTAGGTTTTGAATTAGTGTCCAAGGGTGCAGGTTGTTACAGTTTCTATCAGAGCCTAGGTTTGAATTCTCTAGTGATTAGGCACATACCAAGAGATTGTACTTGTATATTTTAAAATTAATATTACACATGTATTAGTATAATACGAACACCCTCATATTCCAGTAATGCTTAACACTATTTGAGGAAAGTCACAAATAAATTCCTATTTACAAATAAGTGAGAATGAGCAATCAAACTGGAAATAGTTCTAGTGAGGCAGCCGTTGTTCTAGGCATGAACATTCCTATATGGTTCGACCAGTTTCTTCAAGCAATGGGCTAGACTAAACCCAACCCAAACGGAGGGCTCACATGTAGTATCCCCAGCCCCTCTGCCTACTATAGATTTTCCAAAGTAATGTCGGGATTTCCAGAGTCTGGATGACAAGAATTATTTTAAGACCGAATAAATTGTTGGGACATGGGCATGGCTGATGAATTATGGTAGGATTATGCTATGATGGGTATGGAGGATGTAGTGAAGAGATCGTTATCCCTGTGGAATTTGCAAGGAGAAGCTCTGAATTGGTGGAAGATTGCTATTGTGGATGGATAAGACATAGACTAATTATAGCAGGATCTTTAAGACTAAGTTTATTTTTGAGACAAATGGGGACAAGAGCTAGAGAAGCTCATTCATTTGGAGCAAAGTGACCATGATGTTCAGGAATATGCAAATGAATTTAATATACCGGCAAAATATGGCATATATCTTATTAATACACCAATGAAGAAGGCGCATAATTTTCTAGGGGATTAAATCTAGATTTGAGAGATATTTCATAGAGTCATGTACCTACCGGAGCAATTTTCAAAGCTTGATTGAGATTGAATTATACTCAATTGGGAAAAAAGAACCTAATAAGGAAGAAGGCAAGTCGGTTTAGCAAGATCACCATAGAGGCAAAATATGAGCTTAGGGAAAAATAAGGAAACCAAAGATTAAGTGTAAGAAGTGCTAGGGTAAAGAGTATCTTAAAAGGGGTTGCAAGACGAGTATTCTTAAGATCAAATGCTACTACAAACAATTTAGGCACATAAGGAGGGAGCATCCAAATGCACATAAGGCTTCTACCCATGTAGTTCCAGCTTATGCACTAAACGTTGTTCCTAATTGGAGCACAGCTCAGAATGTGGAAAAAGGGAAAGAATATTATAATTGAAGGTGTGATAACTCTTTCTAATTTATCCGTTCACATTTTATTTGACACTAGAGCATCACACTCATTTGTTTTGAGTAGATTGGTAGATGAATTATACTTAGAAGCTAGTTTAGTTATAGACCATGTAGTATTGTCAAAGCCAGTTGGTGGATCAATTCACTTACGGATAAACTATAAGGATTTGAAATTATATATTTTGGGTCTTGACGTCGACTGCAATGCTTTTGTAGTAGGATTTTCACGGTTTGGTCTAATTTTGGGAAAGGGCTGGATGGCTATGTACGGAGTAGTGCTAGATTGTGATAGGAAGGTGGTTAGGTTAGGTACTTGTAGTTGGTGAAGCCTTGAGGTTTACCGTGATCCAAAGAGTTCAGTTACGTTGAGTTACCTGTATTTTTGTGGACTTACCATTTGATGAGTTAGCTTTAGTACCAGTAGTTCATGACTACCAGATGTCTTTTCCAATGTTTATGGCCTTCCTCTCTATAGGGAGGTCAAATTTACCTTGAATAAAATGTTAGATCAATTGTCTTACCCCTTAGGCATATGGCTCCTAGAGAAAGATGCGAGCTAAATAAGTAAGTAGACAAATTATTAGGAAAGGGATTTATTTAGAGAAGCATTTCAAATTGGGAAGCACCAATTGTCTTTACTACTAAAGCAGATAGCTCTTTAAGGCTTTATGTCGATTATTGTCAGCTAAGAAACTGGTAAAGAAGAACCATAATCCACTACTGTGTGTAGACGATCTCTTTGATCAATTAGCTAGAGCAATGATATTTTCACAACTTGAATTTCCCTATGGGTTCAATCACTTGCGTCTAGCTAAGGATAGTATTTAGAAAACCGTTTTTCGCACACTTAGTGGACTTTATGAGTGGCTTGTCATGCTATTTAGACTGACCAATGCACCAACATATTTCATCGACCTCATGATTCAAGTCTTTAGAGGGTTGCTACAGAAATCTATGGTGTCGTTAATGACATACTTTTCTATTCGAATATGAGGAAGAGCACAAGTATCATTTAGGAGAATTGATCAATAATCTTTATAAGCACATGCTAAAGGCGAAAATTTCCAAATGTCACTTTTGGTGTAAGGAGGTTCACTTTCTAAGACATGTTTTCTTTGATCATGGCCTGGCGTTAGATCTTAGTAAAGTTGCTGCAGTACAGGATTAGCATGTACCAAAGAATGCTATGCAGGTGAGAAGTTTTCTTGGTTTGGCTGGCTATTTTGGGAAGTTCATTAAGGACTTTGCTAAAATTTCTGCACCACTGACACATCTTACGAAGAAAAATTTAGCTTTCCTATGGAACATAGAATGCAAATTTTCTTTTATTAAGATGAAGGAGTTATTGACTAGTACATTTGTTTTAGTACTCCCTGATGGTATGATCACATTTGCAGCATATACTGATGCTTGTCGTAAAAGACTGGGCATAATGTTGATGTAGGAGGGTGAAGTATTTTGTTGTGCAATTCTATAACCGAAGGAGCAAGTTTATCAACCAATGATTTGGAGTTAGGTGCAATCGGGCATTGTCTCCGCCCTCCATCAAATCACGGAGGCATTATCTTTTGAGGGAGTAATTTAAGTTATTTACATATAATAAGCCTCTAAAGTATTTATTCTCCTAGCAAGATTTGAATTTTAGATAGAAGAGGTGGATGGAATTCTTGTTATCTTTAGATTTTAATATCACATATACTCCAAACAATGTTAATGTTATGGATGATGCCTTTAGTGGAAAGCATGTGATGAAAAGCTTATGTTTTGGGAATGTAATAACGTGGAGTTTACTTCTACATATGATTTCGGCCTTCATTGGACATTACACTAGGGTTTTTGGCAGCTTTAGATGTTCAACCTTCACTCGTGAACCATATTAGTTCAAGTTTGAGGTAACAAAAGGAGTTGTTTTATATTTTGGAGAAGTTGAACATAGGTTAGTATTCGAGTCATTTGGATCGATATTCCATTGATTCAAATGGATGGCTGCGAAGAGATGATAGGTACCTCTTGTTAAGTAGTTGGTAGACATGGTACTAGCAAAGCCCCATCGTTCTAGGTTGGTCATTCATGGGCATGGTGACAAAATGTATCATGATATTGAGAGAGTATTTTATCTCTTAGTACAAAGAGACATGTAGCGGGGTTTTTTTCCAAATGTATGACTTATTGAAGGGTAAAGGCGAAGCAAAAAAAGCTTAATGGATTATTATAGCCATTGGATATTCCTTGTGGAAATGGAAAAATATCTATATGGACTTTGCTGATGGACTACCTAAGAGTAGAAGGGGGAATGAGAGCATTTGGGTCATAGTCGATTAACTAACCAAATGTTCTTATTTCATTCCAGTTAAGAATGCAATGATAGATGCATCTTTGACGACCTTATATGTAAAAGGAAGATAATTCGTTTGCTTGGAGTTCCTTCTAACATTGTCAATAACCGATATATGCTTTTCACTAGTGATTTTTGAAGGATTTTTCAGGAGGCCTAAGGCATCAAATTAAATTGAGTCTCACTTATCTCCATAGACAGACGGGTAGACTAAGGGTGTGAATTAGGTATTGGAGGATATCCTACGGATGTGTATTTTGGACTTTGGAAGTTCTTGAGAGGAGGACCACTTGTCATTAATAGAGTCATTCATGGGCTAGACAAGATTAGGGAAACTTTAGAAAAAGCTTACTTTATCCATAGAAGTTATAGACTACCTTGGATGGCAGAAATCATATATTGATAGGAGAGGCATGGAGTTGGAGTTCACAGTCGGGGGCATGGTCTTTCTAAAGGTATCGCCGTTTAGACTTTTTATGAGATTTTGTAATTCAGGAAATGTTTTTAGGGCCATTTCCAATCATGGAAAGAGTAGAAAAGTTAGCTTATAGAGTGGAGCATGCTTTAAAATTTGGTGGGAGTTCACAACTTCTTTCATGTGTCACACTTGCGGAATTATTATATCATTCAGCTACTGTAGTCAAACTGAGTCATTTGGAAGAAGTTAAAGTGGGGACATAGTTACCTGTCTGATATGCATCTACTCATATTGTTGACCATGGGACAAAACGACTCCGTAACAAAGTAATTAGATTGGTTAGAGCCCAGCAGAGAGATGATCTAGACGAGAGTACTTAGGTGCTCTAGGTGAAAATCCAAGCTACCCTTCCAGAGCCCTTTTCTAGTACATTTCCATTTAAGTTAGTATAATCACTTGTACGCTTAGTATTTAGCCTAGAATATTTCAAAGGAAAAAGTGATCAGATGCCAGGCATGGTTATGAATGTGTCATTAGGGCATATTTTGGATGAAGATTGCTATTGGATGTATTTTGTTAGTTAGTGTTGCATATATGGTCTGGTATGTTCATGTTGGCCTATGGCACACATCACATTATTCATTTGATTTTATCAGTTGTATGCATAATGATTGTCACATTTTTGCATATGTATCGAATGGTTTCTCATCCATATAGAATTACAAGTATATGATGTTGCATACATTTTGGATGCATGATATAAGCACTTGCATTTCAGAAGGTCGACTAGTTTGGGAGACCACCTAATTTTACCTTACCTGTATGTTCATACGCATTCCATAACTGTATGTACATGCTGTATAAGAAATTTTTAATTGAACGACAATGTTTGAAAATAGTTAATGGTTGAGTAGATGCTGTAGAAATTGGTTATATGTGCAAACTATAATTTTCCATCCTTGGATATTTTAAGGATGAAATCCTAGTAAGGGGGAGAATTCAACACCTCGAAATTTTTAATAATAAATTAAAATTTTAATAAGGATAAAAATATAATTTTATGTAAAATGAAGAATTAGTAAATTTTCACAAACGTTTGAATTAGCTTACGAAACGTATTCCATTGCATTTGGAATGTTGTTTATATTTTGAAAACATATATTACTTTTTAAATTTGATACTATGGGTCAAAACTAGAAAAATCAATAACCCAGTGGGATTTCCTTAATTTGTATTTTAGGTCTGGACTAGATAACCGCAGTTTTCAACTATAAATACGACCCTAACCCTCATCCATTTTCATCCTAAACCCTACTCGATGCCTCCTCATTTCTATATGTTCTTGTTCTTATCCTTCCTCCTCAAAAAATTCAATTTCTTGGATCTTATTTTCAATTTCTGAAATTTAAAAAAATGAAATATATAAGAGAAAGAGAGAGAGAGAGAGAGAGAAGTGAAGAATCAAAATGTGGAAGATTCAAATTAAAAGAAGGAATAAATCAACAATGAAGAGAAGCAATAAATTCAAATAAAATTAGAAGATGGATTCTTTCAAGGGAGTGAATTGATTATGATGCCATGATGATTTGTAAGTAATTGAATCCCTTTATACTCAACCTGGATAAAAATATAATTTTTGAGTGTAGAATAATAATTTCAACCTAGAGTTTATCTGATTTTCAATTTCAGCTATAAATCAAAAAAGGGTAGAAATGATGGAAAATCCCTGTATGGTAATTCAATATAAATAGTTATAGAAAAGGGAAAAAAGACTAGTGTAATTCAGTTCAAATTCTATATAGATAAATCTTTCTTTAGAAAAGTTTGAATCAATTTGGATGAAGGAAGGTAATCAAATACCCCTTTATCTTAACCTGAATTGATATATATATATATATATATATATATATATATCTGTGTGTGTGTGTGTGTGTGTGTGTATCTTGGAACATATATAGACTTTTGTTTGAATATACATATGTAGTTTATTGAAAAGTTATATGTATATATATACATATGCATATGCATATGCATACACACATACACAAATACATATACAATCATTGAAATTAACTAGTTGAATCCTTGTAAAAGAAAATTGAGATTACACAAAAAATATGATTAAATATGAACCTTAAGTTCATGCAGATCCGTGAAGAAGATAAATGAAATGTGCAAAATATACAAAAAAATTAGTTCTAGAAAAACCCCAGACAGGTGTTTGAAACTTTAAGCAGATGTCTAAATCTAGTTTCACATGCCTGAGTTTCAAACAATGCAAAACCAAAAGAAAATAGTTTAAAATTTAGCCTATTCAAATGTCTAATTCTTTTTCAGACATTGGGATTAAATCAGACGTTTAAGGGAGAAACCAACGTTTGGATACTTGGAAAATAATTTTTGCACATAAGGTTCAGATGTTTTAAATATTTTTCGGACGTTTGAATTTTTTCGGCAAGCCCCGGTTGAACCTGGACTATGTGCAGTCCAATTAAGGTAAATTGAGGAACTTGTACACACTCTCTAAACTTTTAGGGATTCACGTAGTTTCATAAAGCACCCGAAATAGCCAGTATTTATTCCACACTAACAAATGTACCTAGGTTCAAAATCCATAGAATCATAATGTGGAACTCGACAAAACTTGCAATTGCAGTATAACTAGCAACTCTTGTTATTACTTGGGCATGCTCAGTCACATGTTAATATGTTGAACATGAGGGATAGGAGACGACGACATCTGAAATACTAGGGTATACGGCTAGGTAGAGGATAAACCCGTGGGGGAATCATTGTAAATGATTTCTTTAGTTTCAAGCTAAGGATAAAGAGCATAAGACACTTTACCATTAAGAAGGTGACATGAATGCTTTGGAAGGTCATAAATTGTCAAGGTAGTATACTCGTCCCGAGTGTAGGCATTATGATGTTCCCTTAGTGTGTACGTTCGATTTATGTGATTCTACATTGAGTATGTTAACTCAATGTTTGTTAGAAGGTTATTTATGAAAACTGTATATTAGGAATTGACCTAGTGTTATTGGTTGTTGGTTGTTCAACCCTTAGTTAGAAACCTTCAAATGTTGTTTATCTATGTAGATGTAATTAAAATTGTACCCCATGATTTTTAACGTAACCAATCCTTTATATGCAATACGCGAATATAAATAGACACCCTAGGTTGTATAAGTTATAGATGAAGTTAATTGCTTATGAACACCATACAATAATAATGTAATTCATGCACCAGACTTCGTCTGATCAACTCCTTTTCTTCCCCTTTTATACCCACTATAGGAGGACATGCCAATATGTGATTTGGCCAGGACATGGTGCATGGACGAAAAGACTTGGCGCCCATAATTATGTTGTTTACAATTATTCTCCATGTACTTTATGCTATATTATTTCATTAGTCAGACTTTATGTTGTTATTTAGACACATTATTGTATGGACTATGTTAAGTTCATATTATTATACGATTGACTTATTTTCAGTATTTATATTTTATTTCCTTCCACTATAAGGTATGAAAGTGTAGAATGCATTACATTTCTAATTGCCTCTATATCATGTAATGTTCTAAAACCCCGACGACTCATACCTCTTGGCACGAAGGGAGTTAGAAAGTCACTTTTGGCTTTAAATCATTGTGTTCAGGGGTGTGGCTCATCATATATGTGCTTGAAATTGTGGCATATATGTTGAATTATGCACCATCCAAATATGTTCCTAAGACACAACATGAGTTATAGACTAGTAACAAACCACACCTTAATTAAATTAACGTATAGGTTGTCCATCTTACATTAAGAATGTAAACCCTAGTAAATTTAAGATAAGATCGGTTTTATGCAAGTTTATAAGGTATGCTAGAAATTTTCATACATATGCATTCTATTATACCAAGAAACAAAAAGTATTTGTTCAAGGCTTTTTATCTTTTTAGAAAAGGAATTTCTATCACAAGAAATTAGTCACAATAAGATTGGCTTAGATGATATCCAAGAAAATCCTATATAAAAATACATTTACATAGTATTTTTACATCCGTGGAAGATATGCAACATATTAGAAGGCATAGTAGGTAATCTCATGGGAAAGAGAAATACTATGGTTTTCTCATTGATAATGAGAAAAAAGATTTCATCATCCATGATGATGATCCCCTCACATACCGGCGAGCCTTGAGATTAAAGAGGACGTCTAATGGCTTGATGCGATGAAATACGAAATGCAATCCATGTATAAGAAAAAAGTTTGGATTTTGAAAATTCTACCATAAAGGGGAAAACTCATATACAGCAAATGGATCATTAAGAAAATTCTTAGATTAATTGAAAGCACAAGACCTATAAGGCAAGATTAGTGACAAATGGTTCCCGTCAAAATCAAGGTATTGGTAATAATGAAACATTTCTGTAATCACCATGCTTAAATCACTTGGGATTCTACTTTTAACTATGAAATATGGAATATGTACATTAAAAAATTGTTTCTAAATATTCATTTAAAGGATATTTCTATATGTTGAAGTCGAAGGATTTTGAAATCAGTGGGAGCGACATGTAGGGCATGTAGATTCTTAAGATAATTAGTAATCCTAAGAAAGCATCGATGAGTTGAAATAAATATTTTGGCATAGTCAAAAATAGGTTGGTTTTACACAAAGAAAATGTGGGCGTATAGGAAAGTAAAAAATTGTGCTATAACGTTTGTAGCATTATACATTGGTGACTTCCTAATATTTGGTAATGATGTACCAATGTTATAATGAATTAAAGCCGTATTCTTCAATAAATTTTTGATGAAAGATTTTGGAAAGTCATCCTTTATACCAAGTATAAAGAACCAAAGAGATATATTTACATAGATATTAGGATTACCCAAATGATGTGCAAATATCACATACAAAATACCTGTAACGACCCGCCTTTTTGGACAGTTTAAACCGACGATCAAATACACATGTCGATTCCAAACCATTCAAAAGGGCAGATGGTTGTTGGTGTAAATAAGAAAAGAAGAGGAAAGAGAAATAAAAGAAAGGAAAAAAACATAGAATCTTGCAGCGGAACGATAAGATATAATAATCAAATAAACAGTTCATGAAGTTGTTTACTATACTTTGACCATTATTTATACAACATTTATCAGAGTTATACATATTCAACAGAACAAATAAAATAATGCAGCAGATAGCATGATGCAAGGGTAATAATAGTAATAGTATACCAAATCTTCATCTTCATCCTCCAGAATAGATCTTCACAAATCTGAAAAACTCAGGACTGACCCGAGCGTAATGAAAAGACAAAACACTCGAGTCAGGACTAAAATATCCTTATGAGAGTTAAATCAATCGTAAATAAATATGATTGTAACGGCGTTAGAGATGTTTAGGGGTTTGACATCTCATATCCAGTGTCAACGTGCGTGCAATAACTTAAGAGATGTTACGGGATTTTCCATCTCTTAAGGATCCGTTAAACTATCTACTATGTAGTAATGTACGCTAAGTAGATAATGCCTATCGGTAATATAAAGTATCAAAATAGCATTAAGGCGTTACCATAATCCCCCTTAACACATTTTTATAATGCCATAGTCTATACAGCACCGTAAGCCCCACCGTAAACTGGTGGTTATCAGAGGGTACCCCATAGGTATAACACAAAACATAACGTAGTGGTCGCGAATAGGATAATCAGTATGACAAGGTACATGAGGCGATACCCACTAGGATACTAGTAGTTGCGTGATCCGGACTGATGTTGAGCATAGCCAGCTGCTACCCCAACACCGCGAAACAACACTCCCAAATCAAGGGGTGCACCCAAATCGAATCACAATTGTAATAGAAATGGTATCGAAGAAGCGTGTCCGCTAGAGGTGGCGAACCTCAATGGCCCGGCGCGGCTCCTGTTTTAGCCATGTCAGGGGTCATCTAATATCGTTCTCTTTCTTCAGTCAATGCATTCACCAAACCATCCACTTCATTCTGGATCAACACTCCGCGTATAATAGTTATTAAAGTCGTGTTTGGTATCGACAGAGAGTATGTCCATATCCGATCCCGGTCTCTTTAATAACTACGTATTATTACACCATTGGCTCTTTTACATTTCAAATCAATTCATAATTGATATCAAAATATCATATTCGCTTCAACAATCAAATCCATTTCAAATATCATCGTATCTATTCAAATGTAAGATTCCTTTTCAAAAATCATTTCTCGCCTCAATATCTCATTTCAATTTCAAGATCATTTCGAATTTCAATTTAGGTTGCAACTTCATTTAACCCAATTCGTATTCAAATTCAAGATTTAAACATAAACATTTCACCTTATTAACCAGCTTGAAATTTTTAGAAAAATAGTTTTAAGTAGTTTTAAAAGTAGTTTAAATAATTAAAGTAGTTAAAAAAACTTAAAGTCTTAAAATGGATTTAAGATAGATAAATTAGTTTAAAATAATTTAAATTGGGTTAAGTAGATTTAAAATAGATCAAAATAGTTTAAGTATTCAAGAATGGTTTATATAACTGAGAAATTTGGAGAACAAAATAAAACAACTTCAAAACCAAACCATTTCATTTATAACTTCCCAATTCAAAACAATTTCAATTTCCCTTCTACCGATTCGATTTCGATTTCGATTCAATCAACGTCAAACTTTGACTTCAAATTTATTCAATTTTATATTCAATTTCAATTAATTGAATTTCAATTTATATCGATTCGGAGCTTGATTTTTTTTTAAATATCAATTTATAACACTTAACAAAGTTATCTTTCAATATTCAAATTTAAAACCCAATTACAAATATGATTCAATTTCAAGCTCAATTTCGAAATATCTTTTTATATCGTTTTTACTTAGTAATACTCAAAGCTCGAAATAATTTTCAATCTTTAAAACAAATAAAGTTTCGAAATTCAATCATATCCAAATTTTAAATTTCAAAGTCTCAACTTAAATTATTTAACAATTTCTTTTAATCTAAATTTATTTCAACATTCCAAACTCAATTTTTCGATAAATTCGATTTCTATAAATTAATTTCTATTTACAACTTTTAAATCCAAACATTTAAATAAATTTCAAATCAACGATTTTAAAAAATATTAATTTAGCCATTCCGGTGTCCGTATATAATTTTCTATCCTATGGCCAAGTAATTATTTATTTCAATTAAATGTCAGGGATGAATATATATCACTTAAACCAATCATAGTGTCATATGTATGCATAACAGGTTATGTATAAGCAAATAAACATCCAAACATTCAAATATCAACCAATAGCATCCATCGAAATAAATCATCCAATAGACAATACAATTCATGGCAATTTCATAGTTATCAATGTCAGGTAATTTAATTGCAATTCAATTTCAATTTCAATTTAACTGTCAATTTAATTTTCAACGGTTAACTCAAATGATAATCTATATGACAGTTAAATTCTATCAAACAACCACAAATAAAATTCATATCACTTCATAATATCAAATTTAACTAGCATAAAGATATTCAGTACGTTGTGAGCGTTATAAAACACTCACCTTGATTTCAATGTTGTTACCGAGACGTTTCGGTTTGGAACTAAACCGGACGACTTCCAATTTTAGCCCAAGTTTCAACTATCTCCAAATTCATCAAAACCACTTTCATTTCGAAGCTTTCGTCATCACGATCGCAACGCAAAAAGTCTCTTCTCAATCGGACCTCGTATGTGAGAGTTATACATTTTATAAGTTATCCACATTTGAATTTATAAAACAATTTATATTATATTAAAAATTATCCATACCCAAAGCAAACAGGCCCAGCCCACTCAAGCTTCTTCCCCAAACTCCCTGTAGCCATTTCCTGTGCACGAACGCACCATTGCCGTGCACCATCCTTCACTGATATGAAGCTAGACAACTCCGTTCCACGAACCGATAACGCCATCGATCTTCTCTCCAGAATCTCCACCTTCCCGTACCAACAACTTCGAGCTCAACGACCTCATCGAAGTCACGACCTGGAGTATCTTCCCCTTGACCACGCGGCAGTCGCACGCATCAACTATCCACCGAGCTTCTCCAAAACAACCACCAGGGTGCTAAACAACCACTTGATCGAGAATCCATGCTACAAAATCCACCTCGATGCCCCTTGCTCCCCAAATCATAAACCCTAGTTCCGACCTCTTCACGGCGTCCAAAAAGAACGGAAGCCACACCCAATAAATGCTATACCAGATCGAAGAGCATGCTTAAACTTGAATTTAGAAACTTGTATGGGATTTTTATATCGAGTAGAAGTGAAGAAGTCCATTTTTAATGTTCCTTTTTTTTTACTGAACTGAAGCGTGCAATTTAAAAAAGAGAATGGAGGGAGGGACAGGACATGATGTTAGCGTGTATGAACAGGAAAGGCTACAGTGACTTAGAAGTGAAAGGAAAAAGGTTGATGGCAATATAGTCAATTCAACAATATATATATATATATATATATATATATATTTAAAATTTTAAATCGCCAAATTAATATTAAAACCATTTCGATGCGTTTCGAGCTGCCACGGTCGAACGACAACTCCATTGCTATGAAAATTGAAATCCGATAATATCAAATTATTACGGATCCAATGGAACTAGTTTCGTCTAATTCTGAGACTGTTCAAAAATTGGCTATTTTTCATTCGATAATTAAATATTAAAATATTCAATTTTCACAAATAAATTTTAAATTCAGTTTTAAAAGTTCTATAACATCACTATAACTCCAATATGATAAAATAAAATTTTACAAATCATTTTTAATCATATTAAACCCGTTATTCAATTATCCAATAAATTCCAATTTTAAAATCTTATTACTCCATTATAATCCCGATATAACTTACATTCACTTTGGAAACCAATTTGAATCATATTAAATCAAATTTCAATTATTCACTCTATTTTCATATATTAAATTTCAATATCAAATTAATCATATCAAATTCGGAATTTAATTATTCATATATTTGTAATATTAAATTTAACAAATTTGATTATTCTTAAATCACTATCTTTTGAAATATTCAAAACGAAC
The DNA here is from genome assembly GCA_030765085.1 of Allium cepa. Lineage (NCBI taxonomy): Eukaryota > Viridiplantae > Streptophyta > Magnoliopsida > Asparagales > Amaryllidaceae > Allium > Allium cepa. The sequence continues at coordinate 932,738,059 of CM060941.1, forward strand.
TTATAAAATTTAACAAATTCAAATTATAGAACAACCATTTTCATTAAAAAAGTTATTCAATTCCCGTTATTAAATTATTCAATAAATTCCAAATATTAAATTTAAACAATTTCGATTTTCCAATAATTCATTATCTTTTAAAATATTGAAATTGAACTTATAAGATTCAACCTTTAAAACCAATTCACAATTTAGAACACTATTTTCATTTTACAGTTATTCAATTATTCAATAAGTTTTAAATATTTAATTCAAACAATTTACCTGTTCAATATTCAATATTTGATTTAAATAGATTTTACTTATCAATCAATTACTCTATTATACCCAATGGATTCAACATTTATTATTATTCCAAACGACTTACAATTTTTTTCTAACACTAAATCACGAAATCCTATAAATTAGCTATTTTAATTATCGAAAATTTATGGGTCGTTACACTCTCCCCCACTCAAAACTTTTCATCCCCGAAAAGGAAAAAGAAGGGAAAAGGAACTAAGTATAGAATTCAACATTAGATATATTTTATTCAAAGTTACCAACTTATAAAACAATGAAATTCCTCTTATAAAGTCATAACCACGCTTCCACTCAGTTACTCCGAACGGCTTTCTAACTTTTAAAGTTAGTTATCAAAACAAGTTATAAAAAAAAATTAAAACTTGAAAAATTTTCTAACACCCGGATTTACGGAAAAATTCGGCAGAGTCTCCTTTGCGCGGCTCAATACGAAAAAAATGACAGTATATATATAACAAATATACATCTCATCAAGTGATGAGGCATCCCGCAGGGAAAAAGTGTAAAAGTACGGTATGTAATCCGAGATATGTACCTTATGTATTATTAGTGAGCATATACGACTAATATAGCACGAAAGCGAGCTCCAAATGCAAAGCAAGCGCAATCCGCACCTTAAACACTCAACAAACCATGAGAAACATACATATATGAAAATAATATCAATATACATCATATAGCAACATAACAACTACATATGCCAACATAGCAAATGCAACAAAAGCAACAAATGCAACCATCAATCAGTTATCATCCAACTATCATCCAACAAATCCATAACCAATCAATATAAATTCACTTCTCATTAATATTTATTGACTTGGGTTTCAATTTTAATCACAGTTGATTCATTAACGTTGGATTTTACTAACATTCATTCTCAATTCAATTAGTTACCATTAACTAATTTATATTTACATTAGTTCACTTCCAATTTGAATCAAATTAAATTCTATTTAAATTCATTTAACTTCCAATTTGATTCCAATAATTTATAGTTTTCAATTTCATTAATCACTTAATGAATTATATACAATCAACTAACAATCATATAACAACCAAATCATACCCAACATAACCAAATTATTAATTTTACATTCAATTTGGTTTATCTCTTTTATATATATATCCTGTTATATAATTTTAAAAGAATCATTTAATATTTGGCATCTTAAATTTCCAATATTAACTTTAATTAAGTCCGTAAGCCGTACATATATCATCCGTGAGCAATATCAAACCTAATCGCTTATTCGATCACACAATTTCACTTCCAAACCAGTATCGTTCACACGACTCTCTAGTGCGGACTCAGATTTGGTTCCTTGATTGGAAACTGTTACTCTCCTTGCATAGCCATATACTATGATAGAGAATTCCAGAATCAAATTAAAAATCCATATCCAGGGTTCGCCGTCGAAAATCGAGTGAAAAATCCTAACTTGGATCGATATAAATCATCTCGAAATTTTGTGTTCGAATTTGGATCAAATCGTTATGCGAATAAAATAATATACGTACAATCTCACGTATTACCTTCCAATGGATTTCTATCCAATTTATCTATACTAAATTATTTTATTGGCTTTTATTTTTTTATTTACAACTAATTATTCACCATCCATTATCCAGTTAGTATATTCATTTCTTTACATAGCATGTTCTTTAACATTATCTTTTCTTAAACATCTATATCATAGAATTTGCTTACTCAGGTTCATTTTAAACATTCTATATAATTTAATTAAATTCAATTTCATTTTCTAATTGATTCTTAGCTATACCAAATTCTTTTGTTTACATTTACTTCAATTTCATAATTTTAGTTAATAACAAATTTATTTATGGAACATTTTATTAACCAGCACTTTAGTTTATTAGTCATCCTATAAAAGTCTAACCTCTCATAAATGACTTTTCTTAGTTTACAGTTATCTTAAAGGTTACAAATTCAATTATTATTTTTCTATGCAATTTATATTTATTTTCTATAACCAATTTACAAAAGATATTATACAATTCATTTGTCTTCATTCTTAAGTTCACTTACTTGTTCCATTTATCCATTCATCATTTCATGTTATTATTTAAGTATATAACCTTTTTATCACAACCAAATTTTCATTTATATACATTTTAATTCCTTTTTGAGTTTTCCCTACTTGTATACTTCAATTATTTTCAGGTTCTGTTTATTTGTACAATATCTCATTACATATCCAAAACATTATTTCAACTTCTTAATATTTGGTAAGTCATATTATATATTATTAGAATGCAAATTCGGTATTATACAAATTTATAGAATTTCCTTTTTCTTGATTAGAATGTACACAAATTTGATTTATTTAAATCCTCTTTACCTTTCAACTTTAAAGTTTTCCCAAACAATAAGCTTAGATATCTTAATCCTCTTATTTTATAAATTCTGGTTATTCACATTTCATTCAAATAATTTGAAAATTATTAATTAACAGAACTTAGAAATTTAAATGCCCGGTTCTTTTCAAATCGTTTGAAATAAATATATACACTTATATCTTTAATATATCAAATCATACCTTTGGAGTTTAAACCAAAACCCATTTATCCAAATAATTTCGAAGAAAAACAAAGCTTCTTAGAAGCCTCCCCCACTTTGAGACTCGAAAATGAATGTCGATGATGCTGCGCAGTCATCACCGAAATTATTTTCCAGCGACATAAGAGAGGAATACTGAATTCATTCTTTTCTTTAAAATCCTTTCAAAATATTTCCATAAACAATTTCCAACTAATATTACTATATATTTCTTCAAAACTTTGAAAACCATTTTCAATATCTCCAGGTCTTAAATTCAATATTTTCCAATTTAAATCTATTTTAATTCATATGTCTCCTTTATAAACTATTCTTATAGGATTTTACTTTCTTGAAATATTCCACAAGTTGTTTTATCATTGTTCATTTTGTAATTCGCCTAATTTATTAAATTACAATATCCAATTAATGATAACAACCAATATTTTCATTCCTAACAACCAGGTAAGCTAGATAAGTCACAATAATTTCTGAAAATTAATCCTTTATATATATAAAATATAATTAGAGTAAAATTATTTCATTTACCCGATTTCAAAACAATACTATGTCGAATTGTTCTGTTTAAGTGTTTAGAGATCCCTATCAATGACGTTAATTACTCGTATTGACCAGAATCCATAAGCCACTCAACAAATCAACCGACACAATATAAAACATTTTATATCACTAATAAACACGCTCTCTCATATGTATACACTCAGCGACTCATCATAGGGTATTACTACCCTATTTATAAAGAGTCTGACCCCACAAAGCTAAGGTTATCGCTAAACCAAAGCTCAGATACCAACTGTAACGACCCGCGTTTTTGGACAATTTAAACTGACGATCAAATACACATGTCGATTCCAAACCATTCAAAAGGGCAGATGGTTATTGGGGTAAATGAGAAAAGAAGAGGAAAGAGAAATAAAAGAAAGGAAACAACACAGAATCTTGCTGCGGAACGATAAAATATAATAATCAAATAAACAGTTCATGAAGTTGTTTACTATACTTTGATCATTATTTATACAATATTTATCAGAGTTATACATATTCAATAAAACAAATAAAATAATGCAGCAGATAGCATGATGCAAGGGTAATAATAGTAATAGTATACCAAATCTTCGTCTTCATCCTCCAGAATAGATCTTCAAATATCTAAAAAACTCAGGACTGACCCGAGCGTAATGAAAAGACAAAACACTCGAGTCAGGACTAAAATATCCTTATGAGAGTTAAATCAATCGTAAATAAATATGAGTGTAACGGCGTTAGAGATGTTTACGGGGTTTGACATCTCATATCCAGTGACAACGTGCGTGCAATAACTCAAGAGATGTTACGGGATTTTCCATCTCTTAAGGATCCGTTAAACTATCTACTATGTAGTAATGTACGCTAAGTAGATAATGCCTATCAGTAATATAAAGTATCAAAATAGCGTTAAGGCGTTACCATAATCCCCCTTAACACATTTTTATAATGCCATAGTCTATACAGCACCGTTAGCCCCACCGTAAACTAGTGGTTATCAGAGGGTACCCCATAGGTATAACACAAAACATAACATAGTGGTCGCGAATAGGATAATCAGTATGACAAGGTACATGAGGCGATACCAACTAGGATACTAGTAGTTGCGTGATCCAGACTGATGTTGAGCATAGCCAACAGCTACCCCAACACCGCGAAACAACACTCCCAAATCAAGGGGTGCACCCAAATCGAATCACAAATGTAATAGAAATGGTATCGAAGAAGCGTGTCCGCTAGAGGTGGTGAACCTCAACGGCCCGGCGCGGCTCCGGTTTTAGTCATGTCAGGTGTCATCCAATATCGTTCTCTTTCTTCAGTCAACGCGTTCACCAAACCATCCACTTCATTCTGGATCAACACTCCGCGTATAATAGTTATTAAAGTGGTGTTCGGTATCGACAGAGAGTATGTCCGTATCCGATCCCGGTCTCTTTAATAACTACGTATTATTACACCGTTGGCTCTTTTACATTTCAAATCGATTCATAATTGATATCAAAATATCATATTCGCTTCAACAATCAAATCCATTTCAAATATCATCGTATCTATTCAAATGTAAGATTCCTTTTCAAAAATCATTTCTCGCCTCAACATCTCATTTCAATTTCAAGATCATTTCGAATTTCAATTTAGGTTGCAACTTCATTTAACCCAATTCATATTCAAATTCAAGATTTAAACATAAACATTTCACCTTATTGACCAGCTTGAAATTTTTAGAAAAATATTTTTAGGTAGTTTTAAAAGTAGTATAAATAATTAAAGTAGTTAAAAAAACTTAAAGTCTTAAAATGGATTTAAGATAGATAAATTAGTTTAAAATAATTTAAATTGGGTTAGGTAGATTTAAAATAGATCAAAATAGTTTAAGTATTCAAAAATGGTTTATATAACTGAGAAATTTGGAAAACAAAATAAAACAACTTCAAAACTAAACCATTTCAATTATAACTTCCCAATTCAAAACAATTTCAATTTCCCTTCTACCGATTCAATTTCGATTTCGATTCAATCAACGTCAAACTTTGACTTCAAATTTATTCAATTTTATATTCACTTTCAATTAATTTAATTTCAATTTATATCGATTCGGAGCTTGATTTTTTTTTAAAATATCAATTTATAACACTTAACAAAATTATGTTTCAATATTCAAATTTAAAACCCAATTACAAATATGATTCAATTTCAAGCTCAATTTCGAAATATCTTTTTATATCGTTTTTACTTAGTAATACTTAAAGCTCGAAATAATGTACAATCTTTAAAACAAATAAAGTTTGGAAATTCAATCATATCCAAATTTTAAATTTCAAAGTCTCAGCTTAAATTATTTAACAATTTCTTTTAATCTAAATTTATTTCAACATTCCAAACTCAATTTTTGATAAATTCGATTTCTATAAATTAATTTCTATTTATAACTTTTAAATCCAAACATTTAAATAAATTTGAAATCAACGATTTTAAAAATTATTAATTTAGCCAATCCGGTATTTGTATATAATTTTCTATCCTATGGTCAAGTAATTATTTATTTCAATTAAATGCCAAGGATGAATATATATCACTTAAACCAATCATAGTGTCATATGTAAGCATAACAAGTTATATATAAGCAAATAAACATCCAAACATTCAAATATCAACCAATAGCATCCATCGAAATAAATCGTCCAATAGACAATACAATTCATGGCAATTTCATAGTTATCAATGTCAGGTAATTTAATCGCAATTCAATTTCAATTTCAATTTAACTGTCAATTTAATTTTCAACGGTTAATTCAATTGACAATCTATATGACAATTAAATTCTATCAAACAACCACAAATAAAATTCATATCACTTCGTAATATCAAATTTAACTAGCATAAAGATATTCAGTACGTTGTGAGCGTTATAAAACACTCACCTTGATTTCAATGTTGTTACCGAGACGTTCCGGTTTGGAGCTAAACCGGACGACTTCCAATTTTAGTCCAAGTTTCAACTATCTCCAAATTCATCCAAACCACTTTCATTTCGAAGCTTTCGTCATCACGATCGCAACGCAAAAAGTCTCGTCTCAATCTGACCTCGTATGTGAGAGTTATACATTTTATAAGTTATCGACATTTGAATTTATAAAACAATTTATATTATATTAAAAATTATCCATATCCAAAGCAAACAGGCCCAGCCCACTCAAGCTTCTTCCCCAAACTCCCTGTAGCCATTTCCTATGCACGAATGCACCATTGCCGTGCACCATCCTTCACTGATACGAAGCTAGACAACTCCGTTCCACGAACCGATAACGCCATCGATCTTCTCTGCAGAATCTCCACCTCCCCATACCAACAACTTCGAGCTCGACGACCTCATGGAAGTTGTGACCTGGAGTATCTTCCCCTTGACCATGTGGCAGTCGCACGCATCAACTCTCCATCGAGCTTCTCTAAAACAACCACCAGGGTGCTAAACAACCACCTGATCGAGAATCCATGCTCCAAAATCCACCTCGATGCCCCTTGCTCCCCAAATCATAAACCCTAGTTCTGACCTCTTCACGGCATCCAAAAAGAACGGCAGCCGCACCCAATAAATGCTATACCAGATCGAAGAGCATGCTTAAACTTGAATTTAGAAACTTGTATGGGATTTTTATATCGAGTAGAAGTGAAGAAGTCCATTTAAATGTTCCTTTTTTTTTTTACTGAACTGAAGCGTGCAATTTAAAAAAGAGAATGGAGAGAGGGACAGGACATGATGTTAGCGTGTATGAACAGGAAAGGCTACAGTGACTTAGAAGTGAAAGGAAAAAGGTTGATGGCAATATAGTCAATTCAACAATATATATATTTAAAATTTTAAATCGCCAAATTAATATTAAAACCATTTCGATGCGTTTCGAGCTGCCACTGTCGAACGACAACTCCGATTGCTACGAAAATTGAAATCCAACAATAACAAATTATTACGGATCCAATGGAACTAGTTTCGTCCAATTCTGAGACTGTTCAAAAATTGGCTATTTTTCAGTCGATAATTAAATATTAAAATATTCAATTTTCACAAATAAATTTTAATTTCAGTTTTAAAAGTTCTATAACATCACTATAACTCCAATATGATAAAATAAAATTTTACAAATCATTTTTAATCATATTAAACCCGTTATTCAATTATCCAATAAATTCCAATTTTAAAATCTTATTAACTCCATTATAATCCCGATATAACTTACATTCACTTTGGAAACCAATTTGAATCATATTAAATCAAATTTCAATTATTCACTCTATTTTCATATATTAAATTTCAATATCAAATTAATCATATCAAATTCGGAATTTAATTATTCAAACATTTGTAATATTAAATTTAACAAATTTGATTATTCTTAAATCACTATCTTTTGAAATATTCAAAACGAACTTATAAAATTTAACAAATTCAAATTATAGAACAACTATTTTCATTAAAACCGTTATTCAATTCCCGTTATTAAATTATTCAAAAAATTCCAAATATTAAATTTAAACAATTTCGATTATCCAATAATTTATTATCTTTTAAAATATTGAAATTGAACTTATAAGATTCAACCTTTAAAACCAATTCACAATTTAGAACACTATTTTCATTTTACAGTTATTCAATTATTCAATAAGTTTTAAATATTTAATTCAAACAATTTACCTGTTCAATATTCAATATTTGATTTAAATAGATTTTACTTATCAATCAATTACTATATTATACCCAATGGATTCAACATTTATTATTATTCCAAACGACTTACAATTTTTTCTAACACTAAATCACGAAATCTTATAAATTAGCTATTTTAATTATCGAAAATTTACGGGTCGTTACAATACCTATGGTAGGAAAAATTCCATGTTGAAAATGTTTCAGTGTAGCATCAAATTGTACCTTGTAAGAAAGACTCTCAATCTATAGATGAGGATAGATAACATATGAGTAGAATTCCTTCACTTCAATAACAGGATCCATCATGTATGCTATGGCCATATGCCGCTTTGCACTAGGTGCAGTTAGTCGGTATCAATCAAATCCAGGCGAAAACAATGGACTTATTGAGATCCTTTTGAAAGGGAACTCAAACATGAGTTTTTAAAATGATGTAGATGATAGTAAAGCAGTCTCGGGATTTTATTTACTCTCAACAAAAAGGTCGTAAGCTTAAAAAGTTCCAAACATGAAATTGTTGCAAATTCAACCATTGAGGCTAAGTATATCACCTTAACGACATCGCAAAAGAGGTAGCATGGATGCAAAAATTGATTAAAGAGCTACAAGTGATACTAAGTGTTGAAGGACTGATACTAATGTATTGTGACAATAATGCAAAAATAAAAATTTCTAAGGAACAATGAGATCACTAGATGTCGATAGACATCCTTCGTAAATTCCACATGATTAGACAATTTGTTGGCGATGGAGAGATAGTGATCGGGAGAATAAATAATAAAGATAGCGTGGCAAATCCTTTTACTAAGACCCTTTTTCAATCTATTTTAGGTATAATGATCGAAGATATAGGAATGAGGCTCCATAAGTTGCCACAAGTTCAAGTGTAGGATTGTTAGAGTTAAGTTTATACCTTAAGGAAAATTATGTAATTCATTACTTAACTTAACTCTTGTATCAGAATTTTGTTCAAAATAAAGTATGCTTATGGTTTTATTTTCTGTTGTATCTATTATTATGTTATGATATAAATAATTATCATAATGTATTAAGTGCACACAAATAGAAATCATTAGGAGAATATTTAGTCAATTGTAGTTGCATATGTGTTCATAATCTTGAGTCTAGAATCAAGCATTTTAAATATTACCCTTAAATTGTTCCTAGTCAAGATGTATTGAAAAAAGGATATTGATACCTCCTTTGAGACAAGGGTATGTAATGGTCTCCATACGATGTACGGAATTACTCTTGACCGTTGAGGGCACCAAAGGTTACGTACTTGTGGTTGTTTGAAATAATCATAAAACGACCCAACAGATTCTTTTATAAGTCAAAATAAAGAATCTCGTGTAATGATATGCATTAGTCTTCATACTTGAGAGAAATGGCGATCTTAACTGTTGAATTTGGTACCTTGATTGCAGTTAGTCATGTGACATCTAGATCATGTGATGACTATAGTTGAGCATATATTTAACTATACTCAAAAGAAGATTCATCTCCTTAGTCGTAGAGTTTAGTGTTACTATAATTGATGGACAACTTAAAGTCAAAATCTCTCCTAAGAGTAAATATATGTATGTTCATTTTATACAATGTGATCATAAGCCCCAATGATCATAAATACTTATATTGTTCATCTGATGCATCTCTTTGATTAGTTTATTAACAATGTAAGCTGATATTTATATTATAATTAAGAATCTCCAATAAATAATAACTATATTCAAAATTAATATTATATAAATTTAAAACCAAAACTATATATATATATATGTATGTATATATATATGTATGTATGTATGTATTAATAAATAAAATATTAAAACTAACAAAAATAGAATTGATTTCAAAAATCTTTCGATTTATAAATCGATGCTAAATAAGATTTAGTGCAAATATAATTTCATGAAAATAAAAAAACAAAGATTTAGCGCAAAATTAATAGATTTTTTTTAATTTCCTTATTTTACCCCATTGTCAATGCATCTACTGCAATAGGAAAATTAACTCATTAGGTAAAAATGCATCATTTACCCTTAAAGTAAGTATGCAAATTATTTACTAATAATAAATTTTTTACATTCATTGTTAATATTTTATTTGGGTTTAATATATTTTTCGAAAGAATTAGTTCAATAATCAGAACCTTTATAACAAAATTCCTTCCAATAAACTTACTCACTTAAATATTTTTGAGATAAAATTTCTTTCAAATAGAACTCGATTAACGTACTTTGATAAAATTCAATATATTATATGTGTACCGAAATTCAAACAAACCATATGATATATGGGTTTTTTGTGGAATTTAGTGGAAAACTAGAATTTTGGCAGTGTTAATGAGATTTTGATCCCACAATACAGATATGAAATAATTGTATTACCATATCCTAATACAATTTGAAAGTAGAAGGTTAATTTTTTGTTAAATTTTTTGATTATGAAGTAACTGTATTACCGTATGGTTATACAAATAAGAGGCAGCGGATTAACTATTTGTTGTAATTTCTAAGTGAATTTAATCTAACTTTTGTTAAAGGTATATAAATTTACATAGTTTGAATGTTAAAGAATGCTACATCCATAGGACAAAACTATCTTTCTCTTTTATATATTTGAAGTACAAGCATATAATTCTATATTGATCCTGACATTGTTTTTATAATTTTTTGGTATAAATCCTCAAACTCGATCATTGAGATCCCCTTCCACTACAATGTCACTTTCCTTTTATACGAGAGTGACATAAGGTGGATTGATAATATCATTCTCGTACTCAACGGTCTTATGTGCCGAGATTGCCATTTTGGTTTGGGTAAGATAATTTGGTTTTATATGGGATAATTTAGTTTGAACTACTGAAACCAGCATGCTGCCATTGGGTGGTTGTCACCTGTCGAAGATCTAAGAAGTGCGTTAATGGTCTTGTTTAGCTCGGTTTCAGTAAGATGATGCCGAGCGTGGTTCTTACTTTTATCTTATGATTTTTCATTTCAAAGTGCGTTCATACCTTGTTTGGATGGGATGACTTGCATAGTATTATACTAGGTTCATGGTTGAGCAGTAGTTGTTTGGCGTAAGATAGCATAATACAATATTTAAGATGTCTTGCATGTTGTATCTGAAACTTATGCAATTCCTTGATAACGTAGCATAGAGATCAATCATACTTGTATTGTACTAACTCTACATTAGAAACTGTATGCGCCTCTTACTTATATTGTCCCAATTGTGAAGTTTTCTACGTTTCTCTTTTCACTCCACATTACCCACTTATAAGATATTTCTACTGTGAAAATGGGTGTAACACCTACACTTAAGTTTTCATTAATAAATGTTGGGGAAGATTTGGAAATTTTCTCCTACCTTTTCACGAAACTCATCAATCTTTTTTTGCAGCAAATGCTCGTACTTGTATCATGCCCTGATTGGCTTGTAACACCCTCACCTCTATATCAATAATACTGTCAGATAATACAGAAAATGAGGTGATATGTGGTGATACGTTAATATTCCCATGGACTATCACCCATATCTCATATCATATAATACTCATCATAAATGTACAAAGTCACAGTACAAAGCAATGAACACCTGTGTCTTTAGGACAAAACAATGCACAACACATAATAAATATCAAAGAGAACACTGAATCAATAAACGCACCGATAATATATAATACTGAATATACATGGTATGCCCAATATACATCACGCGAATATATATACAAGAGACTATATAATACTCAGATGATATTCATCAATACAGATTTACTAATCTTCACTATGTCTAGATACACAAGCTGGTCTCATCGTCCTTCTACCTGAAATAACTCAGACAGGCTCGAGTATTACGTAAATAACACATGGGTTAAACTATGTCTAAATAAAGGGTTAATATACATATATACTTGGTATATCCAGGGTGTAATATGGTGATAACACCAACAGAATAACTCAACTCAACATCCACAATGTCAATATATATACATATATATGTATGTATGTATGTATGTATATCAACGTATGTATATAATTATAAAATCATAAACAATCCTTAAAGTATCATATACATCAAACAAAAAAAACTACGCATAATGATGTCATCGCCTACATAGAAGAAAATCAAATCAGAAATCAAGAAATCAATATCAAATGTGTGGATCATTCATATCCAAAAATCTTTAAAATCCAAAAATCATCAATAACAAGACATCATCAAGTATAGTTAAGCAAGCACACAATAAAGCCCAGTATATCTCTTAATCTCAATAATAAGAATATCACCGTCAATGTATATGGTATATTCAAATAAAATTGGCAAACACATCCAGTTAATCATATAGTTAATAACCCTATGCCTATCAGAATATGAGAGGAAAAACATGCCTACAAAAACATAAGTGGCGACACACACCTAAGAAGGATAATAGGCGACACACGCCATAGAAGTATATAGAGATTATTCATACACTGGACATAGTATCATGTGTGAGTCTGTGGAATGGGGGTCTTAAGGCTAATTACAGTAAAGAGGAGGGTGAATAGTGTTTATGGATTATATGAATATTATTCAAATTCTTTAAGAATTTACATGGAATGATGTAATTAACAATCACAGAAAAAATCATGGAATCAAAGTACAAATAAATGTAAGTGTATTAAAAGTAAAAAGGAAATAACACGCCAGGATTTATACCATTTGGAGTTACCCCACATCCAGTCCTGCACAATTTCTTGAACGGATTTCTTTTCAACTAGTAAATGCAAATAAAATCACAATTTCAAGGCTACAAGACACATCCACTAGAATCCTGGCCTCTAGGTAGGGCTACTTGATTTTCGGGCCACAAGCACACTCACTAGATTTACGGATTACTAGGCACACCCAATTGATTTAACCAGGATGCAATCGCAGATTTTAGGGTTACCAAGCATACAACAGAGTATAAGAATATGATTTGGTCGAGTTTATAGACTTAGATCATCGATCTTGATTACAGTTAATCCTATAACTCTTGAATAGCACTTGATCTTGGGAGTGATGAGAGAAATCAGAGAGTATATGAAAGAGAATCAAACTAGTAATGATTGAATGTGTTTCTGGTTGAATTTCCACAGAGTTTCGATAGAAATTGTTTTAGAATTTAAGATAATGAAAAGAAGAGAGAAAATAAGAAAGTAGTCAATGAAAATTCGTTTAGAAGTCTGGTATTTATAGAGAAACAATGGTCATGTTCATTCATGAAGAGATAAGATGAAAATACGCTTCAATTCAAATTTGAATTTTGAATTTTACGGCTAGTCTTGTAGAGGATATGTGGATATATCCCTTTATATTTTGAATAATTACTTAATAAAATTGTTTTGAAAATATTAAGTTTCGTAAAATATTTTAAAACTTTGCACAAACATTTAAACATAGTTTATATGCAATTTAATCATTTTAAAATTTAATAAAACTTTATAAAATAATTTTAAAAGATTTATTATGAATATTCAATAGAATGTAAATAATATATATATATATATATAATCAATATAGTTAAATAAAATATTAAAGTATAAACAAAAATTCAATATATACGAATTTAAAGTAATATCTTTATAAGTATAAGAGATTGAAAAATCAATTTTGGAAATATTTTGAAAAGATTATTAAAACCAAAATATTTAAAAATAATTTAAAACAAAATTAGACAAGGCGAGAGGGATTAGGAAGTGTTATCAAGATTTTAACATAAATTCTTTGACTCTATAATGTATCTGGAATATCTTGAAATCACGAACTCTTCAATACTAATAAGTCTTCATTCTTGAACTCTTGAAACTTTACATTAGCATCTTGAATCTACTCTTGATATCAGCATCTTGATATTGTGCAGTCTTCTTAATCAATACCTATCTAATATCCTACACTATATACTACACATATCTTGATAAAAATTAGTATCTATATTTTATATAATGTCTTGTAGTTATTAACATCAAAACCAGTACCTAAGATACTAACAATCTCCCCTTTTTTGATGATGACAACTTTATATATAAAATGTATTATAACTCTCACCGAGTTATAAAACTCCCCCTTAATCTATGCCTAGATTTATATATTTTGCCTCCTTTGTCATCATTTAAAATAACTAACTAAAATTATAACTCTAACACTAACTCTTACTATTATCCTAACTCCAACTTTCCTAAATAAAATACTAATCAATCTATATAATAATTATATATAATGATTATAAGAAAAATCATATACAAACAATAAGTGATATGTAAAATGAAACAATCAATCTAAATATTCATCCAATCAAACAAAGTTTATATCACACAACATTCAAACAAATCCACACAAACCAAAACCAATCACATCCAAACTAAACCAAGTATTATTATTTATATATAATCAAATCTATTTAAACTAGATATTTCGAGGAACTTCAACCCATCCATCAGTGCCAAAGATTGGATCATCTTTGATAGCATCACAATGTTCATCATCTTCTTTAATGGTACACTCTACATTGGTGGATGGTTCTTCTTTGTTAAAGGAAGAAATCATCCATTAAATCACATCAACTTCGCTTCTTGCTACTCGATCATCTGCATTTGACTCAATTCTAAGAGCCTCTGGTTTCTTATGATGAAATAAAAACATGTTCTTGAATGATTCAAGAGTTTTTTTGAGGTTTTCCATTAGTTTTTAGATAGGAGAAGCCATTATTTTGGTTTTAGAGTCTAGGAATGCAAAGGAAGGAGAAAGAAGGTAGATAATAATGATTTTTTAGTCTTAACTAATATCTAAAGGAGTGAAAATTCATTTGAAATGAATAGACATTTGCTATCTATTCAATTTTCAAAACTAAATTTTTTTGAAATGTTTTCATTATATGTTGACATATATACCTAGGGTATGTCGACATAGCAGATATTTTCAAAACAACTTTGTTGTGATATTCTAATGTATTTAGCTTATACTATTATACTTTTATGTTTTTAAGGGATGATAAACGATGTATAACAAAAAGGAAATAAATTTTCATTAATTTTAGATAGAGATTACATAGAACACAAAGAAATGAAAAGATACATAAGATTC
Organism: Allium cepa; assembly: GCA_030765085.1. Taxonomy (NCBI): domain Eukaryota; kingdom Viridiplantae; phylum Streptophyta; class Magnoliopsida; order Asparagales; family Amaryllidaceae; genus Allium; species Allium cepa. The sequence goes on from CM060941.1 coordinate 932,753,283, forward strand.
AACATAAACTAAAAGTAGAAAACCCAAATATAAGAAAGTTTAAACAACTAGAAAGATGCAGATGAAGATGATGAGGAACCACCAAGCTTGCGGATGATCTTTCTAAAGAATTTATCCATTTTGTTGGAAATTGAAATAAATTTTTTTGTAAATGATTTCTTAAGCTTTGTTTGGTTATGGACGATCTTGTCTTGATTTTTGAGAAAATCTCTATTGGATGGATTTGGTGGCATATTGATACTTTCCAAAGAAGCAACCTCCTCCTTTTCTTATTCTTCCTCCTCGACTTCCATTCCATCTCCTTCCTCTTCCTCCTCTTTTCTTATTTCATGCTCTTCTTCCCAAGCCAACCTTTGTTCCATTTCTACAATCATTTCATAAGGCTCGAAAAAGAGTGAAATATGCATAAGTGAAATGGTGGCCTTGTCAAATTTTTTTTTTTGAGTTTCATCTCCCTTAAGATCAAAACCAAAATAATTGAAAACACGAGTACGATACACACCATAAAATAGTATGTTTTCATGTTTAGAAAGATCCTTAAGAAAAAGTTCATCCAAATAGACTGGAGACCAATTTATGTCATACCGACCATAAATTGAGAAAAGGAATTTGAAAACTTTTTGGCTGGTTATTATTATTACCCATTCTAGGAGTGATACTTTGTTGCAAAATGGAGGCTAAAAATTCTTACTTTTGGATGCAATTTTTATTTTTGAATTCAAAATCATCATCGCTTTTGAAAATGTCATGAATTACTTCACGATTTTGAAAATCAATTTGAAAAGACGAAAGGTCCATTCCACTAGATTTGTATCCAAAAATGTGATCCAAAAGTTTGCAATTTAAATCAATTTATGTCCCTTTGACGTTATTCCAAACTTCTCCTTCTCTACCATCATAAAACTTTCCTTTTAAATTTGCATATAACATCTTTACTAACTTTGGATAACAAACAAAATTGTTTGGAGAAGCATTAATTAAACCAAGAATTTCATTTTGCGAACAAAAGTTAAAAAGATCATAAGTAGAAAAATATTCAAAAATAGCAAATCTTCTAGAAAAGACTTTTTCGAAAGATAAATATTCCATATACGCTTGAATGGCTTCTTGAACATTAAAAAAATATTCTTTTATTTTCTTAGGAAGCCACATGATTGCCTTAGTATTGCTTGAGGATGCCATTGAGGAATAATATGAAGAGATAAGAGAGTTTATGATTTTTGAATTCGAAAATGAAAGTGAGAAATGAATGGATGAAGATAGAGTAAGTAAATGGAGAATCAAAGGACATGTTCTCCGGTTAAAATGCAACTTTTTAGAACATAGTTGTTGAAAAGGTGGAGGGAAATTGAAATTTTGAAATTGAAATTGAAATTTTGTCTACATACGTCGACATATGCTCATCAGGTATGTCGCCATATTGATCAAAGTTTTCAAAAATAATTTTTGTTTCACTATATCCTATTTTATTATATAGATCTATTTATAGTTATTCTATTTTCAAAAGAAAAAAATTTAAAATAATTAAAATATGTTTTATATTATTATTTTATTGTTAAAATATATAAATTATTTATATTTAAAATACAATCTCCTAATATTCAACCAATATCATTATTAATATGTAGGATATTCCTAATAACTAATAAAGCAACCAAAAGTAAATAAAAATTTATTCAAGAAAAAAAATTGATATATTAAATGCGTAGCCTTTTCTTATCCATTTCACCATTTTGTTCTGAATGATGTATTGATGTGAATCACATGTTAGCAATATCCATATCTGATTCATTATCACTTGAGGATGTATCTGAATTGCCTAATGTTGCAATATAGACCCTTCTCCTTTTTTGGATGAATCAGTGTTTGGTGTAGTTTTTAGTTTATCGGGATGTAGAGAGTCTCATTTTAAATGACCAGGATCATCGCACTTATAACGTCTAATGCCATTTCCACTTCCGCTTCCTGGATTTTTACTGTCATTTCTTTTGAAATTGTTCACCTTCCTATAATTTAGAAAATTTCTGAAATTCTTTGTCATGAAAGCATTTATTCATCTTCATCATTGTCTAAATCCAGATTATCCCTCATTACATTAAAAGCTATAGATTTCTTCTCTATTGCTTTGCTTTCTCTCCTGCTCTACATTTGTGCTTCAAAAGATATTAAATTTCCAATCAACTCTTCAATTACAGGAGTTTTTTGATTCACTTTAGGAGTAAGCGAGTCGAGAATTTTTCAAACTTGATCCTCTTCAGAAAAACTTTTACCCAATGCAATAAATGAGCGTACTATATCTTGGAATTGACTATGCATATTAGATACTATTTGTACCAAAATTGGGTATAGCACTCTTCGGATATAATTGAAGTGATTAGAATGAAGAAATTAAATGGAAAAAGATACTAATCTAACAATCATACCAATAAAATCAAAAATAATAGAAAGAGACAAGATATAGTGGTTCGGCATTGTAGCTTATGTTCACTTTGAATAGCTTGCTGTTTATTGATGAATCTCAACTGGTTAGAATTGTACAAATAGAATTTTACAAATCACTAACACTCGAAGTACAATGGAGTTGCAGCAGAGTAACGGCGTAGAAGAATCAAAAAGTCCTTTTTCTGTAGGCGCATGGATGCTAACTATAGGAGTAGGTCTAGAAATATCTGCCCCAAAACTCGAAATACCTTTTCTCATACGTGGATGGGCCGACCAGATCGATCTAGGGTTGTTTGGGATCGATCCTCATAGATCCAAGTACATTTCGTATCGATCAAGATTGGTTCCATTTGAGTTGTGATCGATCATGGTGGTTCTTTATGTGATATGCAAGCTTCTGTGAAAATTTTGAGTGGACCTGTAATTTTTAAGTTGTGATCGATCCAAGATTGGATTCGCAAGTTGGTTGAAGCATGCGTATCGATGCTTTCGTGTCGATCGATTTTGCACGGATGACGTGGAGCGAGATTTGTGGAGATCCATATTTCATGCTTGTTGACTGCTTCCATTGTCAGACTACTCTCGTACTGATCCAATGTGGTTCCTTACGTATCGATGCTTATGTGTTGCTTTATATCGATGCTTGTATGTTGCTTCATATCGAAGTTGAAGTCCTTCCTTTGTATCGATTGTTGGCTGTTGGCTTTGTATCGATAAAATGTTGGTTTCGTGCTGATCTATTGGCTAATCGATACGAAATGCGAGGATATGGGATCGATACAAAAAATGTTAGGTGCTTATATGAGCTCTGAGTGACGCTAGTATTTGATGGATACAAAGGAAATGAATGTAGGGTGATGGATACAAACTGATTTCTTCCACATGAATCTTGATCAATCCATAACTAGAGCATACGAGCTTCGATTGACCTGAAATTTGGAATGTTGATTTTCATAGCTTTGTTTGTCGTACCATGCTGATTATAGCTCGATCGGGACTCGGACCAAATTTTCCAGTATCCATAGTGGACCTGTGTATAATCGATCTTTAGGACAAATTGTGTTAAGTTTCTAGTCAAGTCCTTGGTGTCACGGCCTTGCCAAAAGCCCGGATAATATTTGCCTCGCAAAGTATGTCTTGTGTGAACATGATGTGCTTTGAAAAGCTACATTCTTTATTCTGAAAAAGTTCTATCTGATTCTTGAATAGTTGTCGTCTTTTCCTCAAGAGATGTAACCTTTGATTGATTTTCAGCAATATAAATGTTGAATTGTGGACTGCCAATAATCATGAAGTGTTATGTTGTAACTGAAAGCTAAGTGCTAGCAATTTGTTGTTCATTGTTCTGCTTGTCACCAGGTAAGCGTTTAATTCCTGTTTGAAAATCGAATGTTAGTTTGTCACACATGCACGCGTGTTAACCTGACTCTTGTTTGCATTTGCACGTGCACGGGTCATTGTCAAGTTCTTTTGTTCTTGGCTTGGATTGAGTTTCGTATCGACCCTCTCCTGGATTGATATGAAATTGGATTTGTAACAATGCTTGATGGTTGTTTTAATCCACTCCTTCACATCGATCCTCCCCTGGATTGATCTGAGATGTTGGAATGTACATTTTGTATCGACGGCTATCGATATGAAATAAATAGTCCCTAGGGATGCTTTGTATCAATGGATACGAGGTTTTGGGTTTTAAAACAGATGGATATGAAATAGATGTTTCGTATCGACGGAGTTGAGTGGCTCAAATATGATCATGTAGCGAATTTCATAGTGATGGGCTTTATATCGATGGATACGAAGTAGATGGCTGGTCGCTGACGGATATGAAATGCCAATGGATACAAACCAATTGGACTGCCTCGCGCTGATGGATACGTAACCATGTCTTTATATCAATGGAAGTGACTGATTCTTTCGGTACAACAATTTCGATACACAACATCTTCCTCTTGGTTACGAAGGCATATAAATACCTTTTGTACTTAGACAAATTTCTCACTTGCGTTTTCTTCCTCCTTCCACTTTATATCGATAAGAAACATGAGAAAAAGAACAGCAGAAGTCTTCATCTCCAAAACATTTAGCTTTTAATCCCTAAACAAATTCATTCAAACTAGGTAAATGATCGATTAAAACCTTTTAAAACAATAAGACTCGAGTCTCGACATCGTTTCTTCTAAGGGTACAGCCAACTCCAATGTCATCGATGTTGAAATTGGACAGAGGTGAGGTCGAGGTGGTAGTATCGGACGCTAGGAGGCTTTGGGAAGGAGAAGAATGATCGATGGAGATGAGGAATTCACTGGAAGAAGAATCTCTTGCTTCAAACTCGTATCGATAAGAGAAAGTTGGAGATGGATGACGGCGGCTTTTCGTATCGATGGTGGATGGTGGAGGCTGCTTTGCATCGATTTGGAAATCATGGGAGTTCGTTATCATTCTGGAGATATCGATACGAAGTTAAAGTTTTAGATCGATACAAAGCGCTGTGATGTATGGATCAATCGATATGAAATTGATCCCTCAGATCGATATGAAGGCAAACTTTTGAGGAATGATCCAAGTTAGACCATGATGGATAAGATACATAGCCTTCTACATACCCGAACATTTGACTCCGACAAGCTTCAGCCTTGCATATTTGAACTTAACCATTAAACTTCGTACTTGACTATCCTTTGTAGCACGTTGATGAAACTGTAATTTGACAAAAATAACAAACTTTAACATGGACCGCTCCTCTGAAGTCAGGATGGCATGGTTGGGACGATCAGCGATAACGGTTACTCCAATCAAATTCGAAGTCTTGTTGTTTTACCATCTTTTGGACTTGTAGAGATTTAAAGTATTATGTAGCACTGCCCTACTTAACATGATCATTCACTTCACACCAGGGGAAACATGGGTTTATTGCCATATAACAATTGTTTTTACTGAGTTCAATAGCTATGGATCCCAAAAGCTTTGAGCAGTAGGAAGTTCAAAGTCTCTACTCCCCACTATAGAAATACCAAAAACCGCAACAAATGTAATAAGTCCTGCTCCGAACGAACTGCTGGGTGCAGTGTTAGTTCTGAATCCAGAGGTCTCAGTTCGTCTCAAAATCTTCGAAGATATGCTAAGTAGAATCTGCCTAAGGCATGGATTATCTCTATAAGACGTTCTACTACCGGGGTCGAGAGACAGAGCATACAACCCCTCAAGAAGGGTTTACTGCTTGCAATATATTTATACGCATAATCAGAACGTTGCCCCCGTTCAACCAATTTATTAGGGATGTGCTATTCTTTGTTATGATGGCCCTTTCTCAATTGCATCCGAATGGATATGCCCTTCTCAATAGCTTGCATATTATCTTCATGGAGCATCTTTTTCGACCTTCGACTGTCGAGGAAATTAGATACTTATTCAACGTCAAGAATCATGGGGATAACCATTCATTTACTTTCCTAGAAGCAGTTAGAAACTGTCAAGTAGTGGCAATGTCTTAGAATAAACTAAGCTACTTTATAACCAAATGGTTCTTCATTAGATGTCACCAGGATTCGCTAGACGGTGGCCAGTTAGACGTAAGTGCTACAACTGATGTAAACTTGATCATCGTGGGGCTTATAGAGAGAGACCAAAACATTGGATTAACAGGAGTTTCCAGGATGGCTCCGGTAAGGCAAGGAGGAAGAAGAGCTCCTGGAGACATAATTACTGAACGGGGCGATGATGAGAGTATGCCAACCAGGGATGGGCCTGTAGTTGCATTTTTGTAGAGTCTCCAATTATCAGAATAAAAAAGGAAAGGCAAGACAATCACCCATAAATCCAAGAGGCGTAAGACCGTCATAGTATCTCTGCCCGCTGCGGCTGCTATAAGTCCGTAGACTTCCTTTCTGCAAATGGAAAGTTCTTTGAGAGGATTATCTAATGTCTCTATTTAGATGACATAGCTTCATTCCAAGATCTTGGATTAGAGGAACTCTCTTCCCCGCCATGAACTAGCACAAGCTTAACTTCTTTAAACATAGGGGAGCCGAGTCCTAAGAGCAAGGCTACCAAAATCGGTCGGTTGGGTGGTTTGTACATGCATACAAACACTTCATGACACCACACAACTTCTAATCACATGCTTCTCAATATCTGGAGATAACTAATTCTACTTTTCTTTTCATTTTACAGATATGGTGAAATAGGGGTCTATGCTTAGCAATCTTCATTCTTCACCCCATTCTTCCATCCCTTACTCTGAATCTCATAGGCATGAAGGTGAAAGGGACTATAATTGCGACCACCGCTCCAGCCAAGAGCATGAGCATTTTGAAAGGCAGAAAGAAAGGTCATATTAGAATGGGCGCCACTCTTGATCATGATCTCCACCATCTAAAGGACCCTCAAAACCATCCGGCTCTGACAAACGATCTTTTGAATCTGCACTCTAAGTAGTGTCACCTCAGGCTTTGAAATCCTGTTATCAACACCGTAGAATTGAAAAGAAGCTCCTATGGTCGCAGAGCAAACTTCTATCGAACCCATCGGGGAGGGAGCTATTCGAATTACTAAGTTGAAGAAAGACTTCCCAACTATCTCCTTCGACGGCTTCCACTTCCCTCCAAACTCGAAAAGAATCCCCAATGATGTAGAAAAACTAGTACAGGACTACGTTCATGAAGTCTACAGCCAGTGTCGGGAGTGGATCAAAACTGTAGAAAAGGCTTTCGACGGAAGCTTTCGAGCGGGCCAAATATTTGAGAAAATGGAGGCCGACCTTGCTCAGAAAGATAGAATAATAGAAGTACTTAACAATGAACTGAATCTTAAAGGAAATCGAAGATGGAGGCCGATAAGGCTAGATAGGCCATGGAAAACATACAAAAAACTCATATGGACCTGGTACAGGAGATGGGCCACCACCATACCGTTCTCACTCGAGAGAGGGATAAGGCACAGACAGAGGTCGAAGAGTTAAAGGCAAAATTAGCCAAGGTCACCATGGAAAAAGATGAAGCCAACATAGCCACCTAGGAAGCATGTGAATAGGCGGTGGCACTTAAGGATGAGAGGGATGCAACGAATTTAAAGGCTCAGGAAGCCGATGCCAGAAATGAGAATGAAAATAAAGCAGTGGAGGACAGGATGGAGAATGATTTTGAAGATCTCCTGGTCACGTACAATGCCAATTTCTTAAGAAACCACAATTTAAACTAGCTCGAGGATTATCCTTTCCGATTGTACAAGGCCTGGAGCCGCTTGGTAAAGGATGAGAAGGTGATCCGCGATGCTACAACTATCGATGAGTTCGAACTGGAAGCTCCAATACTAGTTAGAGATGAATCGAAGGTCCTCCATGAAACAATTGTCGCTCTTGAAAATGAAAAGTTCGCTGCCAAGTATCTGGACACTGGAGAAGGATATGGAGTTGAGTATCATAAAGTAGGTTTCGAAGCGCTCCCAATCTCTCAATCTGAGCCTACTTCTTCTATCGATCCTCCAGTTGTCCCAGAATATGTCCCTGATAAGCCACACCTTTCTTCGATCTCGAAAGGCACACCAGTTCAATATGGTAGTCAACCCGAGGAAGGTATTCTAAACACACTTTTCCCATTCCTCAAAATGCAGGAACACTTTCAGATGATATTACTAATATTTTCTCCTATCCTTATTCAGCTCTATATTCTGCATTAATCGATCCTCCTGCAACTTAAGAAATGCATCACGAGCAGGAGGAAATAACGACGGAGGCTACAACCATGCCGGCCACTACATCGACTGGATAGATGCACGATAGTGGCTGCTTGCTTGATGAAAAATTGATGGAAGCACTCTTCATCCATCAAAGCGATCCAAGTATCAAAGTGTCATTCAATGTTGATAAAGATGTGATTCATACGGGCTCCTTTGTCCTGACCAGTAGCATTCCAATGGGCATTCGGGCGGACCAGGCTGAGAAAATAATGGAGGAAATAAAATTCGAAATAAAGTAAACTAAGCAGGCTCATGGAGCTAGTGGCAGCATGGCGTGCCCTGGTCCGGTCTCGATACTTGTTGTTTCTCCAGGTGGCACCATCATTAATACCAACGTGCCTCCTCCCTCTAACATCGAAAGTGCCACCATCCCTCTGGTTCCGCACACAGAGGACACTCCGATCCCTGTGAGTTCCTAGGAGGAGACTGCTTCATCCTACTAGCCGAAGATAAGCCCGCCGGTGTAGGCCACGGGGCAAAGGTTCAACGAGGGAGAGGGTTCTGAGCGGTGGCTCGAGCGGGTCTACACCAAAGAAAAGCAATAATGATAGAAAATCAAAGTCATAGACTTGCACTTTTGCTTCTTCACTTTTTTGTTGATAACTAGAATAGACTTTTCCTTTTGCTTTCGTAGGCCATGTATAGGTGCAGGTTTGGCCCCCGGCTTATAAGAATTCATCGGACAGATTTTTATACTTATCTTTTTCAAAGAATAACGAAAATAAAACTTCTTTTCGTTTTTTCTAGCATAACTCTGTGTTTATTTGTTTACGTACTTCAACACTCATGTTCCTGTTCAATGTGCTTGTGAAGCTTTAGTTTTCGAGCAAAACTTGAGTCTAATCACAAAGTCCAGAAATCATGGCTTCAGGTCAAAATCAAACATCGAGTCGAAACCCAACGTTGTGCTATCTCGGTCAGCGGCTCGTACTTGAGTTATTTCCTCACTTCCGGGGGAATTGAAGTAATTAGTCGGCAACCCTTTTTTTCCTTTGCCAATTTTAATTTGACTAAGACGGAACAAAGTTAAAATGAAATGACTTTGAGTGGTTGGATCACACTCGCTTATCTACTAGTATTTTCATGCGCATTCTGGGGAGTAAACTTGCATGCCAACCATTGGTCATGCCAGCTTATCGCTTAAAATCATATTCGTCCTCTAGGGACATGATCTAATTTATAGGCGGTTAGTCACATCCGTTTGGTATTCGGTATTATATCCATACTTCGGGGACATAAATTAATTTACGGGTGGTTGGTCACACCTGTTTAATATTTGGAATCATATTCATGCTCCGGGGACATGAGTTAATCTATGGGTGGTCTGTCAAGACCATTTAATGCTTATACTCTGGTCCGCGCTCTCGGGGCCAGAGTTAGTTGATGGTTGGTCAGTCACACCCATCTAACGTTTAGGATCATATCCGTACCCAGGGACATAACTTGTTTCACGGGTGGTCGGTCACACCCGTTTAGTGTTTATACTCTGGTCCGCACTCTTAGGACTAGAGTAAGTTGATGGGTGGTCAGTCACACCCATTTGGTGTTTATACTTCCGTCCATGCTCTCCGAACCAGAGTTGATCGATGTGAGGTTGATCACACCTATTTTTTGTTTATACTCTAGTTCGCACTCTAGGATTCTAGAGTCGGTCACAGATGGTCAATCACATCTGTATAAGTATTAGGATCTCGTTCGCACTCCGAGAACAAGAAGTTGATCAAGATTGTGGATGGGCGGATCACATCCACCTTGATTTGGCAAGTGAAGTCATAGATAGACAGATCCATCCTCTTCGAACTTGGAAGAATGAATGTGAGGTCGTGGATGAATGGATCCATCATCCTCGAGCCTAGAGTTTGGGGTTTTGTACTTCAGCTCGTACTCTGGGAGCAAGAGTTCATTAGAGGATTGTCGTGTTTCAATCCTTCTTGACTTTATCATTGCTTGCCCCCAAGCTTGGGGTTTCACTTATCAAGTGACCGTACGAATAGCAATCACTCCCTATTTGAATGAGTCTCATTGTATGATGGGACTTAGCTCTTCGTACATCATGACGGTCACATGATGCATTTAAAGAATTGCCACTCTGGCTTGATAAGTCTGCATTTATTGCTGAAATTAGAAAGTATGGCAAAGTCAGTTGCCTTATTACAAGTCCAAATTCAAAAAATGCATAAACAAATTTCAAAGGAAACGCCAACTAAAATGGATATAAGCTAGTTATGTGTAATAGCGATAGAAACTCTCGTAGTTCCATGCCCTTGATAAAGTGAGACCATCAACAGCTGATAGTTTGAACGTGCCGTGTCCAAGCTCGGTTCAATGACATACGGTCCTTCCCATGCCGGTTTCATTTGTGAAGGGACCAGATAAATTCTCTTAAGTACGAGATCGCTAACTTCGAAGGTTCTGCGTTGGACCTTAGTGTTATATAATCGAGCAACTTGACTGCGGTGTGCCGCCACCCTCAAATCAGCCTCTTCACACTTTTCGCCCAATAAATTGAAAGATTCTGTAAGTGGGATAGCATTCGTTTTTGGATCTTAGTAAGTCACACGGTGAGAAGGTACTTCTAATTCAACTGGAATAATACATTCAGAGCCGCTGGAAAGTGCAAATGTCGTATGGTAGGTCGCAGACTTGTGTGTAGTTCGATATGCCCATAGGGTTATGGGAGGTTCATTGACCCACATGCCCCTGGCCTTATCCAGTCGTTTCTTCAGAATGGACTTGATAACTTTGTTGATAGCTTCAACTTGTCCCTTTTCTTAAGGGTGAGCTATTACTGAGAACTTCTTCTATATGCAGTAGCAGAAATCTTTGAACTCGACACTATCGAATTGGGTCCTGTAATCAGTTACAATAGTGTGTGGATGACTAAAGCGACAAATGATGTTGCACACAACAAAATTGATCATTTTCTTTGTCATGATAGTGGCAAGGGGCTCGCTTCCACATATTTGGTAAAGTAGTCGATGCAACAATGGTGTACTTTGCACCACCCTTAGCTAAATGTAAGGTCCCTATTATATCGATGCCCCACGTGGCAAACGACCATGGGCTGACCATCTGAGTGATTTTTGTAGGCAGGGCTCTTGAAATTTTGGCATGTTTCTAGCACCTATCACATTTCTTAGCATAATTTGATGCATCTCAGTTCACTGTCAGCCAGTAGTATCCATATTTGAGTACCTTTTTGTCAAGGGCTTGCACCCTAGTGTGATCTCCGCACTCTCCCTCATGCAACATTTGTTTGGTCTCGTCGTGGGCGTTACACCGGAGTAAAGGAACATTATATCCCTTCTTATATAGGACTCCATTATGGATGATAAATCGCGAAGCTTTTCGGAGAACCTGCCTTTTTTCACTTTCGTGCTCAGTTAAAGATTCGTGCTTAAGATAGTTTCTGAATAGAGTCATCCACGACTCCTTCTCGAAAGTTGCCTTCGTATACCCAGTCTGTCTCTATTTGGTCAATGCTCGGACCAGTATGGTCTCAACATGGGCGAGTCCTATTTGTTGTGCTTTGCCAGCACTGGCCAGTTTCGCTAAAGAATTGGCTTTCTGATTATGCCTTCGGGGTATAAAAATGAGTAGCATAATAGTCGAACTGATTCAACACTTCTTGAACCCAAGTAAGGTAAGTAACTAATCTCTGATCTCTGGCTTGATACTCTTCTTGAACTTGGCATACGACTAATTGTTAATCATGGTAAATTTCCACAGCAATGATTCCCAAGTCTCAAGCAAGCTTCAGCCCAACAAGCAAAGCTTCGTACTTGGCTTCGTTGTTAGTTGCGTGGAAGTCAAACTTAGAGCATAGAATATGGATAGACCTTCTGGGGTTTTGAGTACCACTCCAGTGCTTGAATAACGGTTGTTTGATGCACCATCAATGTATAGCTTCCATGTACGCTTAGGAGATTCAGTTGTTTCGGGCAAGTCCCCCGGTATGGTGAATTCAGCTATGAAGTCTGGCAGAACTTGTCCTTGAATGGCTCGCCTATGGTATAAGCAATATCAAACTGACTCAACTCAATATTACACTTAAGTAATCTACCAGATGTCTCGGGTTGCATAAGGACCTTTTGTAATGGCTGGTCGGTGTAAATAGTGATCAGATAAGCCTGGAAATATGGATGGAGCTTTCTCGAGGCTATGACGAGACAATAAGCCAACTTTTCCGCCTTTAGGTGGTTTCTTTCTGCCCATATTAGCCTTTTGCTGAAATAATAGTGCAATCGTTGGATTTGATCCTCTTCTCGAATCAAAGCAGCACTGATTGCGTTTTGTGAAACTGCTAGATAACATATAATCTCTCGTGATCGACTAGTTTCGACAAAATAGGTTGTGTCGTTAGATGCTGAACTAGTGCTTGGAATGTGCCTTCACACTCCTCTGTCCATTCGAAATTTCGCTTTCCTTTTCTAATCAGATCGAAGAAGGGAATGCACTTGTCTATAAATCTAGAAATGAGTCTGCTTAAGGCTGCAACCTTCCCAGTGAGGCTTTGCATCTGCTTTATCGTTCTGAGAGTTTTGAGATTCTAAATCGCCTAGATTTTTTTAGGATTTGCTTCAATTCCTCTGGCGTTGACAATGAATCCAAGGAACTTTCCTGATGCAACTCTGAAATGACACTTCAATGGATTGAGCTTCATTCTACACTATCGGAGTATGTTAAACATTGTTTCCAAATCACTAGCATGGTTGATGAACAGTTGCGACTTCACAAGCATGTCATCCACATACACCACCATAGTCTTTTCGATATGGTTAGAGACTATCTGGTTTACGATCCTCTGATAAGTTTCTCCAGCGTTCTTGAGTTCGAACGACATCACCTTGTAACAATAGAGTCCCAAGTCAGTGATGAAGCTGGTATGTTCCTGGTTAGGTAGATGCATCGGTATTTGATTGTAGCTGGAATATGCATCCATAAACGATAGGAGCTCATGTCTAGCTATTGAATCCACCAGTTGATCAATTCCAGGAAGAAGAAAACTGTATTTAGGGCAGGCTTTATTTAAATCTGAGTAGTCCACACATGTTCGCCATCTCCCATTTGACTTTTTGACAAGCACTGGATTAGATACCCACTTTGGATATAAAGCATCACGAATAAACCCATTCAACTTGAGTTTATTTACTTCTTCCTTCAGGGCGACAGATCTCTCTGGATCTATACCGTGCCATTTTTGTTTAACCGGGACATGTGGTAGGTAAATAATTAATGCATTGCTCGTGATGTTCAGCGAGATCTCAACATGTTTGAATGAGTCCAAGAAAACATATCAATGTTTGTCCGAAGAAAATCAACTGATTCCTGTCTCATTTGAGTGCTGAGTTTAGATCCGACCTTTACCATTTTGGAATCGTTGTCATCATGGATCGAAACATCAATCGTTAACTCCGCCAGGGAAGCCTGACTATCTTTGACTTCCTCCTCATCATTATTATCTCTAGGATCGAGGTCCTTAAGGAAATGGTTGTGGCACCTAACCATAGGCCTAGGCGTTAGTTGTCTATTTTTTGAGAAACGAACGCAGAGAGATTCCTCTATACCCTTTCCTTTCTCCTTCCACTGCACATCATGTAGCTCTGCCAAATAACAGGCACGTCCGGATGCCTGATCACCATGTACTACTCCAACCCCATTATCAGTGGGGAACTTCAAAGTTAAACATCATGGGGCAATCACTGCCTTGAATTCCGCAAGGGCCGATCGACCAAAAAAAGCATTATAAGGGGAATGTATATCTAACACAACAAAGTGCGACATCCATACTCTCCGACGATCTCCAATACCCAAATTAATGGGCAACTCCACCATCCCAATTGGTATAGTCATGCTTCCATTAAAACCATGAATATTTGATTAACACGGTTTCAAGTCTTTCGCTTCCATCCTCATTTGGTCATAAGCGCACTTGAAAAATATATTGACTGAACTTCTGCTGTCGACTAAGATCCTTTTCATACAATCAGGACCTACCTGAGCCGAAATAACCTATGAATCAATAGTGGGGCCCTCGACTCTGCCAGCATCTCGGTTCCTGAAAAAGATGCTATCTATCATCGTCCTCGGTTGTTTTGATGCGGCCCCGCCATCAACATTAGTACAACTTTCGAAGCCCACATACCTAACCGAACAGGCATATGACTCAATTTCCTTCCAGCTCTGATCAACCGAATGAGGACCACCACTCATAGTTTTTATTACCAACCTCCAGTACGTATGGGTTCTTCGGGCCTAGCTTGGCCTTGACCTTGATTTGGATTAGATGGGCCCACACCTCCATCCTACGGAACCTGAACAAACTGCTCAAACTTCCTTTCTCTCATCAAATTTTTGGTAATGTCTTGTAAAGGATATCACTCACTGGTATAATAGCCGTAACAATCATGGAATCTATAGAATTTAACGATTTGAATTTGTTTCTCGGATGATGGTTTCGGAGTTGGCTTCTTAGACAGTCCAGTATTACAAGTCTGAAGCTAAAAATTTACCAGCAATGTGTTTAGGGGGGTATATCATTCAAACATGGAAGCTCGGTGTCCCGGCCTGCGATTTGGGTTTCTCTTCTTTCCCTGAACTCCATTGCGCTTCTATTGACCTTGGCTATTCTGTATATTCAATTACACGTTGCCAAAGTTCTCACCGGTTTGCTTCACAGCAACATTACTTTGAACGCCTTCACCGCTAGGCCCCACTACTTCCTGCTTCCTAGATCGTCTAGCGTCTTCTCTCCTCAAGAACTGGGCCGCCTTAGCATAGAAACGATCCAATGAAGCGGGGGGTTTCCCAGCTAACCAATCACCAACTCAGAATCAGTATTCATCCCTTTAGTCAATGCAATCAGAATAGAATTATTATTAGGGTTGCGGACCTTTGCATAAGCACAATAGAACCTTTCCAGATAACATCTAAGAGTCTCTCATGGAGCTTGAGTAACACTGGACAAGTGTTGACATCCTTTGGTCTAGTAGCATGTATACGGAACTGCTCAACAAACTTAGCAGCCAATTGATCAAAACATGAGATGGATTTGGGTGGTAATTGAGTGAACCACATAGTTGCAATGCCTTCTAAAGAGATAGAAAAACTTCTACACTTAACTACATCATTAGCTCGAGCGACGTTCATAGGCCATTCATAATTTAAGATATGTTTGTTAGGATCCGAATTTCCTTCGTACACCGGCAAAGTCGGCATCCTGAATCGATGGGGTAGATCTGCATAAAGAATTTCATTAGTGAATGGAGTATGACTTCTAAAGATCTCCCAATCATCGCTTATAAGGCCTTGACTTTCTCTGAACATCTGGCGTATAATGTTTGGAATGTCAAGCATTTGGATGTTCGAGGCCAAGTCATGGTTATGTTCCATGTTGCAAGGATGGTCCGATCGCTGTCTGTGGTCCACTTCTCACCTCCTTGGCTCCTAATCTTTAGGGAAGTGAGGACCCTAAGTGTAAATATGTTGGCGATGAGCTAGATCTAGTTAGTTCTGGATCTCAACTTCCAGATCTACAGTGGTAGCAGCTGCATGGTCATGAATGGTATGATAAGAAAGTGCCCCTCCTCGTGAGGAGGGTCTAGCTTGGTGCTTTGTAGAAGGACCAATCCCGGCCTGTCCTAGATTCATGGCATGCTGATGAGCGGAGGCTTCTACATAGTTTCCATTCAACTGACGGCATGTAAATGTATGATTGAAGTTAGATGAAGCTGAGCTTTTGGTTAAGGAATGAGAGACATGATCCCTTCTAGATCGCCTTCGACTTTCTTGGCATAGATCTATTAAGTGAGCTCCTGACAGCTCTGAGTAAGTTCTTGCATGAGGGTCTGGAACTTCTCCCTAGTCACAAGGCCTCGTGGTTCTGGAGCTCCACCTGATGTCTGGCCTGCTATGTCGGCTGCATGGGATTCGGCATATCCCTTCCCTTTGGATTTGAAACATACGAAGCGGTTATGGTAGTACGCACCATGATTGATTTAGCTCTTTCCCAGATCTAGAGTAATCTAAGTAGAATGGAAGGTACCACAATAAGATAGATCTGGATCTCCTCCTTAGATTCTAGCAATCCAACAACGTTAGTAAATCTTAAGAATTAGAGAAAAACAGAGTTTACTCAGTGAAAGCACCAACGTGTTTGTACCAAAATTGGGCACAATAATCTTTGGATGTAAACGAAGAGTTAGAATGAAGAAATTAAATGGAAAAAGAAGCTAATCTAACTATCACACCAATAAAATCAAAAAAAAAAACAGAAAGAGACAAGAATTTATAGTTGTTTGACGTTATAGCCTACGTCCACTTTGAATAATTTGTTGTTTATTGATGAATCTCAACTGGTTACAGCAATACAAATCACTAACGCTTGGTTTACAATGGAATTGCAGCAGTGTAATGGCGTAGAAGAACCCAAAAGTATTTTTTCTATAGGCATATGGGTGCTATTTATAGGAGTATGTCTGGAGGTATCTACCCTAAAACTTGGAATACCTTCCTCATACGTCGGTGGACCCACCAGATCGATCTAGGGTCGTTTGGGATCGATCTTGATCGATCCAAGTACATTTTATATGGATCAAGATTGGCTCCATTTGAGCTACGATCGATCGTGGTTTTTCCCATGTGATATGCAAGCTTCTGTGAAAATTTGGAGTCATTTGGACCTGTAATTTTTGTGTTACGAGCGATCCAAGATTGGATTTTTAAGTTGGCTGAAGCATGTGTATCGATGCTTTCGTATCGATCGATTTCGCATAGATGACTTGGAGCGAGAACTTCGTGGAGATCCATATTTCATGCTTGTTGATCGCTTCCCTTGGTCAGACTACTTCTCTTATATCAATCCAATGTGGTTCCTTTTGTATCGATGCTCATATGTTGCTTCATATTGATGCTTGTATGTTGCTTTGTATTGAAGCCATAGTCCTTCCTTCGTATCGGTTGCTGGCCGTTGGCTTCGTATCGATGAAAGTGTTGGTTTCACATCGATCTATTGGCTGATCGATATGAAATGTGACGATGTGGGATTGATACGAAAAGTGTTAGGTGTCGATTAAATAAACTCAGAGTGATACTAGTACTTTATGGATACGAAGGAAATGGATGTTGGGTGATGGATATAAACTTGATGGACACGAACTGATTTCTTCCACATGAATCTTGGTCGATCCATAACTTGAGCATACGAACTGCGATTGTCCTAAAATTTTAAATGTTGCATTTCATAGCTTTGTTTGTCGTAACATGTTGATTGTAGCTCGATCCAAACATAAACCAAATTTGCTAGTATCCATAGTGGACCTGTGTATAACCAATCTTCGAGGCAAATTGTCTAAAGTTTCTATTCAAGTCCTTGGTGTCATGTCCCTACTAAAAGGTGGGATAACAGATATGGACTCATTTGGAATCATTTTGAATAATTGAAACTAGTTTGTTAACGTGGAAATTTTGGTCTATTTTGAAAGTGACTACTACGTTGCTAGTTATCACTTAGGATCGTGTAATATGGAATGTATTATAATCTAAATGCGGAAACAGATAATAATAGTAAAGTAAATAACAATAAGCACACCAGGAGTTTTTTTATAGGTTCAAACTTGCCGTTTACGTCCAGTCCCAGACATCCCTCTAGAATTTCTCACAATAACCCCTCACATAACCCGAAGGAATAGGTCTACAACACCTGAGCAATCGATCAGGATTTTCTGCCTCTAGCAACCGAAAGAGGACTTACCCGCCTGAACAACCGAACAGGACTTCAAACAGTTTCAATAAAATAGCTTTGACACTTTGTGTTCTTGATAACACTGATTTGTGTTTGATAGTACAACCTTCGTATAATCTTTTCCTCAAGTATATATGTGTATGTAAAGATTTAGAAAGGAGAATATTGCTTTGAATCGAAGAATAAGTTAATTAATTCAAAGATTCAAGCAATATATGAAAATTATGATTGCTTTTCAGAATGCAGAGATAGTAGAGAGTATGATCAGAAAATGTAACGAGACGGCTTTTGCGCGCTCGAAAATCGACATCCATACTTTACATCGTACTCGAATGCCGTAGATTCGACCGTTCAAATCCGATTCGCCGGAGCTTATAACAACATTAAATAAACAACACAACGGAATAAAAGAATAATACATTGATATACAGCACAAATACAATATCTGATACAACATAGTGATACAATGAATATCAATATACATCAGAGATATGATACAAGAAATAGCAGCGGAAAAGAAAATAGATAACATCTAGCAGCGGAACAATATAATTCTAAGATAGTCTTCAAGGAAGAACTCCGAGAACTGCAACTCCATCTCCAAGAATCAATCCAGCAATAGCTCGAACCCCCAATAACGATGCACCAAGCTGAGCAAGACTGGTGTGGTCCAAAGACTGAACTAACTCCAGATAATCTACTAAACCTAGCTATCTGAAAAAGCCAACTCTAGACTGCTCGTGTAGAAAATAATGAGCACCCAGAGTTTAGGAAAGAAACAATAAACTCCGGATCAGTCGTGGGACTGGTGTGAGCAACAAAAACAGTTTATCTTTAAAAACATTCAACAAAAGATTTTCAAAGTCAATTCGCAATGCTTTTTAAAAATGAGACTACCATAAGGCCTCCCGCACACACACACACACAATGCAAACGCAGAATCGGAGGAGATTTCTCCTTATGATAGTCAAAGATGCTTGATACGCATTAAAAAGAAACATTTCATATTATTACTAGTGCGTAGTGTAGGAAAAATTCATTTCGAAAATAAAGATATAAATCTTAGCCAGCATAGACATTTCGAACTATGCCTACTATAGCTACCATCTAAACAGTGGTGACCACCATAAGTAAATGGCAGGTTCTACAACTAAAACCGTACAGGGTTTCGTATTGGGAATTGGATTTCCAACAAATGGTCAGGCCAAGGAACTTCCCATTGCCACATGAGAATGCCTATGGAAGGACGTCTCCGAGAACTAAACCGGATCTCTGCCAACACAAGGCCGGGTTACCCCTAACTGGGTAACTACTGACACGAGTATGCCATCCCCCGGTCCTTTGGGACCTTTATCCGAGAGCTCTCTAATCAACATCACATCATAATAATAAGTGTTTCAATATGAGTAAGTATCTGGGCTCCATACCATGATACCACCCTTTTCCAGAAGGAAATGCACATACCCTAAAGGGAGCTACCCCTCATAACCTTGCCGCATCTTTCCTGTTTTGACCATTCCGAGGTGTGAGGCTCGACGAAGTCACGTCCACAAAGACACACTTTATACAAAAGCCGTGCTTTGGGTCAACAAATGATCATAGAAATGATCACAAAGATAAACGATCAAACAAATGATCCTATCACAAATGATCAACACAATGATCATTTCACAGCAACACTCAGCATGTCACATTACCAAATTGGGAATATATTGCTGATAACCATCAACTACATAACCTCTGAGCTCGTACGTCTCAGAGAAGGGTGTTAAGCTAAGAGAATAAATTCTCCGCCACCAACAGAAATATATTTGAAAGAAATCAGCTTTATATCTCAATTTGTAATGTCAGACATACTATCCATACAAGTCTGTTCCGGGCACGAACAGAACCGAAGGCACTTACAAAGAAGTCCTTGCAATCCGGATATTCACTAATCACGTTCGGACTTCCCATCACATATGGAGTCTCTATACCGGGGACCAGTCGATGCAAAGACATTCGACGAGTTGTCCTTTCGCTTTCAAAAATATCCGGTCTTCAACACCGGTCTTCAAATGCTATCCATAACGACATATCATATATTCGGAATGGGATATATGACACAAAGGTCCTCTCCCGGCTAAACCGAACAGTGAGCGCAGTATTTCAAAAACATATGGATATTGGGATTTCAATTAAGTCACAACTTAAAACCCAAAACTTTTCTTCAAATGGTTTAAACCAATTACCATTTCAAATCCTTATATTAAAAAAAGATTTATTTCACAAAGATCAATTTATAGACTTTAAAACAATTTCCATTCCAATTGGATTAACTCATTAAATCTTTAAATCAAAGATTTAACTCATAGCTTTCAAAATTCGATTAACTTGTTGAATCTTTAAATCAAGATTCAACTTATAGCTTTCAAATCGTTTTCATAACTTGGAAATTATCTTCATTTTCAAACTTGAAATTCTTTTTAACACAAATTGGACGTTCATTTCTTATGTGAAAGCTTTTATTATTTGAAAACAACAGTTTTCGTCTTAGAAAAATCCAATTATATTTACACGAGTTAAAGCCCTTGAATTAAAATTCAAATTCCCAAATCAATGCATTTAAAATAGTTTAACCCATATACAACTGGTATAACATCTTTAATCCCTAGTTTTAAATCATAGAATTCAATTTCAAATCTTGAATTTAAGTTCAAATCAAATTATTCAACTTCATATTTTATCGAGTTATTCAAAATAAATTTCATCTATGAAATTCCATTTCAAAAGCTTTTCACTTTAAACCCAATCCATTTCCAAAACAGTTGAATTCAAATATTCAAATTTAAAACTATTTCAAAAATCTGTGACTTAATCGATTTCCTCGTGAAATCCATATTTGTGTGTGTATAAGTGTGGTTCAGGGTTTAACACAATAGTGCAACATCATTCAATCATCAAATATTAAAACATAGAAATATAGTTGATAAGCGATATAAATTATAACGCTTATCTTCCATATACCGATCACAGATATATATCACAGATAATAAACTACACCACAGATAAATAATTACAGATCACAACATGAATCAGGATATATCACAAAGCATCACATATCAGGAATATCAGACAATTAAATCGTTCAGTCAAGTCCAAACATTTACAAGTAAAATTTATTAGTTAACAGATTTATTTAATCCTTTATTATTAACTAACCCATCTTGATTAATGAACCAATTAACCTTCAATTATTTAATTTATCTTAATTAATCACAATTATTAATTAACCCTTTAATTAATAAGTTTAACTAACCCCTTAATTAATAACAAATATTTATACCCAAATTACTGATTATCATTTAATTAATTACATCCGGTAATCATCTATAAATTACCTTTCTAAGTAATTATATTTTCCAAATTGTCAAATAGTTGTTCTAGATTTATTATTCTAATTTTTTTTTGTCAAATTCATCACATTGATTATTTATTTAAATAATCTTAGTTAAAAATCTTTACTAACTACTTAATTTCTTTAATCACTTTTCTAAAGATATTTACTTACATAATCA
Source organism: Allium cepa (assembly GCA_030765085.1). Classification (NCBI taxonomy): domain Eukaryota; kingdom Viridiplantae; phylum Streptophyta; class Magnoliopsida; order Asparagales; family Amaryllidaceae; genus Allium; species Allium cepa. Next base: position 932,774,760 of record CM060941.1, read on the forward strand.
TTATTGATGATAAATTGATAAATCATTAAGAACTCATTTATTAATGGATTATAAATCATTAATCTTCACTAATTAAAGTGAACTCATCCATATTTAGGATTTAATTATTATTTACAATATGTTGAAACATTTATTTCAAATTTCCTTTTTAATAAAGTTTAAAGCAAAATTTCCAACATTTTTATGTAAAATAACAATTAGTTAAAAAGGAAAATTATAAAGGGTTTAAAATCACTTTTCTTTTTTAAATTTAACATATTTTAAAATTTACTTCAACACTTAACTTATAAATCTTAATGAATTTCAAAATCTGGAAATTTGGTTTAAAAATTTATTTCAGGTATAAACTTTTAACTTTCAGCTTGTTTAAATCTTCCGACCACAATTTCTAAATTTATTTTAGATTTCAAATTATTTTCAATACCCTTAACTACTTTTAAGTTATTAAACAATTTGGATTTAAAAATTTTATTTATGCCTAAATTGAATTCTAATCCAAACTGGAATTACATTTACTTCTTAGATTTAAACTAAACTAATGATTTTAAAATTACTAAAACAACTTAACCAAACTAGTTTACTATACTATAAAATCTCACCTACCCAAGCACTGAAGCCCAACACAACTCCATACTTACCGCAAGCAACTGCCTCCATCCAAACTCAATGGCCCAAGGCCCAAACACTCACAAGATCCTGCCTTCTTCTTTTACTTCCAGTTTTCTTTCTTCAGTTTAAACATAAATATTTAACTAGGCAACAGGAGCACGCTCGTGAACGCGAGTTCCTCCCCAAAGTTATAGCCAAGCCAATCTACTTAGAACCCGAGTTCTTCCTATAACATGACCCAGCATTCCACCACTTTCTTGCCCCACTTGGTTATAAGCCCACGTTACAGAATTTCACAATTTCATCACTGCATAAACCTAGCAAGCATCACTGCATCAAACTCGAGCAGCCACCCCCCCCCCCAGAATTTCACAATTTCATCTTCGAACGCGTCTCGTCTTCCCCAATTTTTTTTCAATTCCCCGATACACGCTGTGACACGTGCACGTGCACACCTCGGCTCGTCGCTTCTGACCGTCACTCTGGCCATCTACGAGTCATCAACGACACCACGAGCTACCCCAAACACTCAAAGACCTGAATCGAACTCGAGAATGAAATCGAGTAACCCAACCCAAAATCTGGAACCACCCTCCATCTAAAAAACCACCACGTGCCGACGATCTACGCCACCATCAACTTCTCCATTCCACCCAGGGCTTCGTCTTCAACCCACGCCGAGTCTCCCCCAGGTCCGATTGAACACGAAGCTTCCTCGTCAACGAATTAAATTCGAAACTGACCCTAACAAAATTTCACTCTAAAACCCTAGTTCAACCTCATCTGCTTCCCACAACGAATTATAAAATCATCCATCATTTTTCTGATGATCTTTAACCTCCAAACATGCTTCCCCTTCAATCACGAGATTTATCATTACTCCAATCACCAAAAATTGACGAATTTACAATTTCTGTTCATACCACAATATCTCGACAACCATGCAACTGAAAATCTTGAAATAACTCTCTAAAATCATCATTTTGAAATTCAAACATGACTGTGTAATCAGATTTTAAAGTTAACATATTCGATTTTTCTGATGAATATATTGATCTACTGTAAATTTTTAATTTCAAAAATATTTCCTAAATTTTTATACCTAATATTATTTTTAAAACTAACCTTACATTATTGTGAACAACTTCATTTCATACGTCACGACCTAAATGTCATTATTCAAAAAGATATGGGTTTTTTTTTAACTGGATTAACCTGTACTGATTGAACCGAGGTTTTTTTTCTTTTTAAACATATATTGTATTCAACATACATATATCTTAATATACACACATGCATAATATTCACACCATAATATCAACACATATTTCACATTCAGATCCAACATCAAAAGATAGAAAAAGGTCGAGTTTGCTCACCTTGATAAGTTTTAGACATAAAAAGAGCTTGCTTTTCCATGTTGATACAGCTTGATGATGTTGAATATTTTACTTAAGTTTTAAATGAAGCTCCCTCACCACAGACCTGAACTTGCATGCTTGATCTAGATGATTTGGATTTTAAATCATTGCATTTGATTTTTTTTATTTTTTTTTAAGTTTTAAACAATGCTTGCTTCAGTTTTCTTAGCTTCGAATAAATGAGACTGAGATGGTATAAGTCTTGATATATCTAAGAAAAGGAATGCACATGGATATCACTTTGTTTGTACAATAGGCATGGGTGAATATGCTTGCTTGTACTTGTTTATACATATAAATGTGTTTGTTTACTTCAGCCTACATCTTTTAGCTCGGCTGAAATCTTTCTTTGTTTATGTTTTATTTTGTACTTGTATTTTCATTTGTTTTATGAAACAAGATCTCGGCTAAAATGATATCAAGTCGTGCTTGGTATTAAATGCAGGTCCTTTCTTGTTTACAACCCTATACTTTTGTTTTATATTTGTTTTATGTGTACATACTTATGTTATTCTATTATGTATGTACAGTTTGTATATTTGTTTGTTTGAGTTGTAGTTTGTTTTTATACTTCTTTTATTACTTATGTTTTCTACTTTTGCAAGCCTACTGATGTTATATAGATATAAAGTTGTTATTTTTATTTGAATGTATTTATTTATTTTGTCTAAAGATTTATTACTTTGCCTTGTTATTTTGTCATATGAACACATTTCTATTTTTTTTATTATGTTGTTAAATTTTATTCTAGTGCCATCACTTCATATTTATTTCTTTGCTTTGTACATTGCTTTACAATGTAAATAAATTTCTATAGTCCCTATGTTATTTGAAATTCGTCTAATTTTATTTACTTCATAATTTATAATTCATCATATATAAATATTCTCATTTCTATTTCTATTTATTTTTAAAACCATTTATTTATATTTTTATTTCAAATCCAATATATACATATATATTCACATATATACAAATTTTCAAATTCATATGACTTAATATATTTTCTGTTTGAATCGGGGTAACTCGCTGCCATTTATAATCAATTTTACAATTTTAATTCAAAAATTCATTTAAATTATCAATTTAAATTCATAAAAATCCGGGGTCGTTACAGAAAATAAAAGGAAATTCAGTGATTTATGAAGTGAATCTTATGTGTTTATATAGCAGATAAACAACAACAACCATTCACGGAGAATTCTGATCAAGAGAAGCATCCATGACTCTTCAATTTAAATCGTATCTCTTGGCAAACGGAAGTGTCTGTTCAAAAAAATAGATGTCGGAAAAATTCAGTTGACTGACCCAAAATGACCAGTCAATTGAATGTTCAAAGCTGGTAAAAAACAGAGAGTATCTGTGCAACTGTGCAGATTCAGTCGACTGGCCATATATGGTTAGTCGACTGACCTGACTGTCAGTGCACAGTTCTTATACATATTAAAGAATTTGAAGATTAAAAAGAACTTTGATTTGTGTGGACTACTTGAGGATAGATTTTAACAATTATAAGACAAAAAACTTCGACAAATAAACATACTATACTTAGTTTTGTAGTCTTGTCTCCTTTGTAGTGCTAACAGCATATTTCTTTCTCTTTTTGTCGCTTGCCCATATAGTCTCATTCACTGATTTGTTTAAGCTCTTTGTCATGAATCAAAACTTAAGATTCAACATTCTCCCCCTTTTTGATTGATGACAACCTGCTATAGATAATACTATATTTTGAAAAATATATAACAGGAGTTATATATATCTCCCTCTAAATGAATGACGACATATTTAATCCCTACAAGAAATGGTTAGTCATACAAATTTCTCCCCCTTTGTCATCGACAAAAAGGAAATAATAATAATTCCATCATTGAACTAACTAAAATTGCAATCACAGAAAAATAAATTTGAAATTGTTACTTATACAAACTCATAAATAAAATGGTTAGAATAAATAAATAACTTACTACTACCAAGAAATAACAACATCAATCAGAGTCAGACTCTGTCTCTTCTTCTTCTTCCACTTGCATTGGACTTTTGCCTTTGGAGGAACTTCCCACAAACTGTCTGCCACCCCTATTGCCGCTTATGTCGGAACTTGTGTGTTCTTCTGATGTTGACTAAGTAAACCGAGGAGCTGGACATTTGCCTGGATCATGGTGTGAAGTCTCCGTAGTGGTGGAAGAGGAATAAGTTATCGCATCCCATAAAATCTCGAAGAATCTCTTGATTTTGTCAAAAAAAATTGTCAATTTTCTTATCGAGATTTTTGATGCGAGAATCCAAAATGACTTGATTTCGTATAACTAAATTAATGGATTCCCCAGTGCTTTGGGATGGAGCTGGTGTTCGAATGTCACCTCTTGATTGTTGTTTCTGTGGAGTAGAATTTTGTTGGCGAGGTCGTGATTTCCATTCTTGAAAAGTCATGATAGTTAGAGGTCTATGTGGAAATTTCATAAGGCTTATTAAGCGACTATTTAGAGTTTTTGGAACAGAAGTATCAGATTACAGAATAGGAAACTGGAGATTCATAAGTAGCCGCATAATATATTCTCCATAATAAATAATGTCCATACAACCTTGGTTAAATGAAAAGAATTCCTCTAGAATAAGTTTTAGCCAATTTATTTAGACTTCTCCCCGAATAGCATACAATGCCCTAAAGTTGTTTGGATATACAAATGAAAGTGACTACTGTGTTGCTAGTTATCACTTAGGATCGTGAAATATGGAATGTATTATAATCTAAATGCGGAAACAGATAATAATAGTAAAGTAAATAAGAATAAGCACACTAGGAGTTTTTATACTGGTTTAAACTTTCCGTTCTACGTCCACTCCCAGACTTCCATTTGGAATTTCTCAGAATAATCACTCACTTAACCCGCAGGTATAGGTATACAACACCTGAGCAACCGATCAGGATTTTCCGCCTCTAGCAATCGAAAGAGGACTTTACCCGCCTGAACAACCGAACAGGACTTCAAACAGATTCAATAAAATTGCTTTGACACTTTGTGTTCTTGATAACACTGATTTGTCTTTGATAGTACAATCTTCCTATAATCTTTTCCTCAAGTATATATGTATGTGTAAAGAATTAGAAAGGAGAACATTGCTTTGAATCGAAGAATAAGTTAATTGATTCAGAGATTCAAGCAATATATGAAAGTTGTGATCGCTTTTTAAAATGCAGAGGTAGTAGAAAGTATGATCAGAAAATAAAAAGAAATTTGGTGACTTGTGAAGTGAATCTTATGTGTTTATATAGTAGATAAACATCTGCAACCATTCACGAAGAGTTCTGACCAAGAGAAGCATCCATAACTCTTTAATTTAGATCGTATCTCTTGGAAAATTGAAGTGTATGTTCAGAAAAATAGCTACTGGAAAAATTCAGTCGACTGACCCAAAACGGCCAGTCAACTGAATGTTCAAAGTTGGTGAAAAACAGAGACTATCTGCGCAACTGTGCAGATTCAGTCGACTGGCCATATATGGTCAGTCGACTGACCTGACAGTCAGTGCACAGTTCTCATATATGTTAAAGAATTTGAAGCTTAAAAACAACTTTGATTTGTGTGGACTACTTAAGAATAGATTTTAACAATTCTAAGACTAAAAACTTCGACAAATAAACATACTATACTCGGTTTTGTAGTCTTGTCTCCTTTGTAGTGTTAACATCATATTTCTTTCTCTTTTTTCGCTTGCCCATATAGTCTCATTCACTAATTTGTTCAAGCTCTTTGTCATGAATCAAAACTTATGATTAAACATATTTAACTGGTACATTCATGTGTGACTTGCAAAGTTCTCCAAATTTCAAATGCAAACTTACACATAGATACTCTATTAAATTCATTTCTATCTAGTGAACAAAATAATATATTCATAGCCTTAGAGGTACTTTGTGCAACTGCTTTTTGGTCGGTTGTCCATTGTGCAAAATTAGTCTCGGGTTCAGTGTATTCAATTTGCGTGACATTCCAAGTGTCTAAACCAATTGACTGTAAATAAATTTTCATTCTACATGACCAGCATGTGTAATTACAGCTATTAAAAAGTGAATGTCTAGGAGTAGATTTGTAATGGCCCTAATTTTTAGTAACATTATTTAGTAATATTTAATTAGGTAAATTGTATGAAATAATGTAAAATGGTTAAGGGTTTGAGATTTGTGATTAGTAAGGGTAGCCATGTCGTGTTAACAATGAACTAAGTATATTGAAATGGAATAAAATTTTAGGAAATAGACAAGGGCAATATAGGAATAAGCATTATTCTTATACCCTAAACCTTTTAGCCATATTCTATACGTTAATTTCATATTTACAAAACAAAATACAAACTTAAGGCCGACCACCATTAAGGGAAACCGAAAGAAGATAAAGCTAGGATCAAGAGGAAATCTTAGGTAACAAAATCAAAGATCAAATCTCAATACCTTAATCTCAAAGCTAAGATGAATAATAACTACATCTCATGTTTTCTATTGTTTTCAGATTTAGGATGAAATCCAAATTATTTTGCAAGTTATTTGCTATGTTTTAATTATTAAAATGGATATATATGCTTGTTGATGATTTATGGTATTTCATATGGATTTTATGATATGTTTAATGTGAAAACCCTATTAAATGACATCCAAATGCCTTACGAATTTAGACTTAGACCAGAAATGATATTTTAGAGACGGGTCTCAATTTTCATAATTTTTTGAATTAATGTGGATTTTATATTGTTTCTAGTGCGGAAAATGGATATCTAGGTTTAAAATAATTTACGGCTAAATTATAGGTCTGAAATTTATATATGTTAGAAAACATATTAAACATGATTAATGGGAATTTTTATAGAATTTTTGTCAATGTTTTAATGAATATATAAAATTATTTAAGATACGAGACTTAAATGTTTTATATATTTATAAAAGGAGAAGGGGTATTTTGTAAATAAATTAAATTTTTTATTTCTAAAATATTGGAAACACTTTTAGAAAAGAAGTTAGCAACCAATAATATTTTGACAAACAAGGCATGTTAGTTGAAAAGCTTACTTGAAAAGGCTAAAAATCAGTTTAAACGCGCTTTTTACATTTTTCACCACTTCCGACACCCTCCTTCAGACGTCTTACTTCCGCCAATTGAAACTAATGCGCCTTGTTTCAATACTTGGTATGTAGCGAATTGGACTAAGGTGGAAGATATGAAGTCGAACATGGGGTTCCGAAGGGGTCGAAGCGCGTCTTCGTTTTTGAAGAGAATGCGCCTGTTTTTCTTTTCACTTCAATTAGCTTTCAACGTGGTTAGTTTTCATCTGGGTTAAATTGTTTTAAAGGAATGATTGTTCCTTTTTGTTTGGAGTAATGGCGACTAGGTCGAAACCCCCTTACTGCCGCTTTTTTCCTTTTGATGCAGTGCGTTCGGAAGGTCCCTTTGTTTTAAAATCCAAGCTGCTTCACCAATGCTTTCGAAGGGAATAGTTTCGACACCATCACTTCTTTTACTCCAGAAATAACTTTTGAAAGTCTTGCTTTCGATCCTGTTCTTTTATGACACTTTTGATATTTTTAAAGATAAACCCAAAGGTTTCGAATAACATAGTTTTGAATGGTTTCGAAAGGTTTTTCCACATGTTTTACTTGAACCCAAATGCTTGCAAAATGTTTGATGGATTTAATTCTTTCGAAAGGTTTTAAAAGCAAGGTTTCAAATGGGTGGTTCCTCAATGATTTCGAAAGGTTTTAAATGGAAGGTTTCCAAAGGTTTTGAAAGGAATAGTAAAAGTGTTTGGAAAAAAAGATGTTCAAGGTTTGTAAAGCTTTCGAAAGAGATGGTTTTAATGTTTTCAAAAGGATTATGTGATTGGTTTCGAAAGGTATGTTTTGGCCTTTTGGCCTAAGGTTTTACTTGTTCGAAAGGGGTACTTTCCATGGTTTTAAATGATATTGTCGAAAGGTTTAAACAAAGGTTTAATGGTTTCATCAACATTATTTTTGGGAGAAGTACATATAACATGACAAAGTGATTTGAGTAAATCATAGTATATTTTCCTTGTTTAAGTATGATTTAAAGAGACCAAATCATTTTGATAAGAAAAAGTTTTCACGGAAAATTTATGTGTAGCTAAGCCTTAGTAAAATGACTTAGATATTAGAATACCAGATGGGTCGGGTATAGGGTCGCGCCTTATAAATTAGCTATTAGCCCCTACCTAATTTAGTCCAAAATTCTAAAATGATGTTACACATAGAAAGGAATATACAGAAAGAGGATCAATTATTGGAGAGCCCGCAAAACCATTAGATTCAGTTGGCCCTGGAGAATTAAGTTAGGGATAGACTATCCAGAAGAGAAGTATCTAACGAAAGTTAGATTATTTATTTATTTTATCTAGTAGGCCTGAGTAAGCAAAAGGTTAGTAGTTTGCCAAACAAAACTACAGTGCTTGAACAGATAGTCCATTTGTTACCTGTTTCATATGCTTTCATGATATTGATATATTCTTTTAACCAATTTTGGTTATAGAATTAAGATTTGCAAAAGATATGTTTAAAAAAAATATTTGTGAGGAGAAACTCATTCTGCTTGGCGGCTTGGTCTCGCTTAGTGTCAAATAATCGAGAATAGTATTACTCACATCAGGCCTTATGTCTGATTCGAAGTTTATGTTTTTCCCCTTAAACTCTTGGGTGTTTAAAATTGATTTGAGTAGGATGAGGGTTGACGATTTACAGCTTTTTAGTAGGTGGACGAATAAAGCTTCCGAAGATGAGCAGGAGGCCGAACTTAGCTATTTAGGAGTTGTTTTGTTTGTTATATTCCGATGTGTTGTATTAAGTCAGTTATGACTATTTAGTACTCTGGTCATCCAAGGGGGAATCTTCATATGTCTCTCTTGGTGTATTTTGTAATAAATATATTTGATCTAAACCTGGGAAACGATTGATATTATGCCGTGGAATGTGAAACATGTTTTGTGAAATGTAATTAGAAAAGTTGTTTTTGAAATCTATGATTTTTTTTCATATTCACGTGCTTCTAATATTATGGATACCATTAACATTACCGTTGGTCACCGGAAGTTAGTACTATGGATGACTGCAGCATTTGTAGCGCTTAGCTTCGAGCCTCCGGGTAGGGGATGTTACAACTTCGTATCAGAGAAGGGGTTTATGAAAAACTTTAAACTAAAGTTATTTTTTGAAAAATAATCGTAAGGAATTAGAGACAAGGTCAGGGTATGGGATAACACTATAATAACGTACTTGTACTTGCCATATATAAGTATACACTATATCTCTAGTTTCCTATCTCTCTCTTAGGCTATTCTTCTATACCTCACGAGGCTTGAATACAGATATGGACGCCAGAAGTGGAAGAGTTAACCTTTGGGGAAGCATCACTACAAATGGAAATGCCAGACCAAATACCAGGAGAATCCCAGTTCAAGCATTCTAACGACCTGTAATTTTCAATAATTAAAAAATATTAAATTTAATAAGGTTTTAGAATTTAATATTGGGAGAAAATAAATTCTATGATTTATAAATGGAAAGATTATTAATGTGCAATTTAATAATATTGTTTGAATGTTATGACAACTATTTTAATGTAATTTCAATCAATTGTAATGATTGTAAAGTTAATTTGGCTATGATTGTAAATAAGGAATTAAATTGGTAATTAATGGAATTAATGAAATTTAAATAATACAATTAAGATGGTAAAGATGATAATTGTAGAATATTAGTGTAATAAGATGTAAACAAATGTTAATTATATTCATAAAATAATAGTTGATTGAATAATAAGAGTGGAAATCAAAATAAAAGAATTTATTTGAATATAAACTATAATTAACTAGGGTTTCATTACAGTTGAAATTGAACGCTGATAATTAATGCAATATTTAAATAGTGGATTTAACATGGAAAAATTATTTTAATAGATTATAAATTTCTATGTAACCAAGAATGATGAAAATTGTTAACTTTTAAATTTGAATTTAAAAGTGATTAAATCAATTTATTAATAATTTATTTAATTAACATGAAAATTAGCCATTTTGGCCACTGTCTTAGAGTTCGATGAAACCAATTTCATCGGATCTGTAATAGGGAATTATTATAGGATTTCAAGTTTCGTAGCGATCGGACTATCATTTGATCAAACGGGTCAAAACGCGTAGAAATCAATTAAAAGAATTTAAATGAATATAATTCGAATTTAAAAGCTAACTTTGGCATACAAAGGAATTAGGGCTTGAAACTGGTTCCATTGAGTTTAAAATATCGAAAACCTATATTTTGATATATTGGATGACATATTTTCGTTTCGTAAACAAAACAGGCTTTTTGGGTTGGTGTTATCGTTTCGACCCAATTCGATCTGTCCATTCATTGTCGTCCATCTCTGCCTATATATAGGCTGTTATTAACCCTAGTAGCCTTTTATTTTCTGTTGTCTATACATACATTTCTTTCTAATCTCCTCCTTCCTAATGGCAGACAATTCAAAACCCTAATTTCAATTCAAAATCAAATCGAAAAAATTCAAACTCCTCAAACTATGTCATATAATACATCATTGGAGAGATCTCGACGAGCGCAATCTAAATCTGCAATTTGTTTTTGAAATACAGATTTAGTTTGGCCAGAAATCATTGGAGAAGTCTTGGCCATCAGTTATTAGGGTTGTCTATTCAACGGTGGATCGTCGACTATACGACGATCGAGAGGTGCAGGCTTGTAGAGGTCATGTAGCAGGCCTCAAAGGTCATGGACGTTCGTCTCAGAAGTGCTTGGTTTCGCCAGAAATCACCAAACAAGGTGGCGGCAGCACTATGCACAGAGGAAGTCTAGAGCTCTACGCATGGCCATGTGGAAGGTCACCTGGCCTGGGCGAGCTTGGCGTGGTGTTCTGATGGGATTGGAGGCAAAAGTGGTGGCTACAGCATTGACGTGGACGCTAGCGACTATTAGGGATTAGGCGGGTTCACGTACATGAGATGTTGAGGGCATTAGGGTTCTGCTGAGGTGAAGAATTACATATTTGCCTTTGATTAATTTTTAATTTAAATTTTGATTTTAAATCGTTTTAACTCAAGTAATTTTTGAATACGCACTCGGATTTAGACGCGATTTTCTCCGTTGCGATCATATCGAAATTCCGGACAACATGGAACTGGCTTGGTTGCATTCCGAGATTGTTGGATTTTTCGGCTTTATTTGGATTTTAAATCGACTGTAAATCAAATATGAGTGATTTAACCCACTCACAAATACTAACCATCTTATGTTAGTTAAATTAAATTTATGATGTGATTAGAAATTTATTGATTGCAGTTTGTTGTTTTAAATAGTCATTTAAATTTAATTTGAATTTATATTGACTTAAATTACCATTTAATTAATATTGGAATTGAATTTCTAGTTAAATACCTGATAATGATAACCAGTTAATTGTTGTGATTTATTAGTTGATTTGAATGATGATTATGATGGATACTTAATTGTTGACATTTTGGATGATTTGATGTTATGTTCATTTTATATGTTGTTATCACACTGCAACTTCCCTTAGTTATTGTTAGGAAAATCATTATAGGTTGAAATGATACATACCCGAACAATCTTATATATTAGGAAAAATCATTATGGGTTGAAATGATAAATCCGAGCGAATTCTGGATTTGGAAAATTATGATTGGGGATACAGATTGAAATGATTATATCTAGAAATTTAAAGTGCGGGTTGAAATGATATATAATCGTATCACTTTACCATAGGGTAGAAAACTACGCACGGACACCATTGACTAGTTTTAAATTATTTTCGAAATAGTAAAGTATGTTTGATTTATAAATTTGATTTTAAATTTAATTTAATGATTTTATTTGAAATTTATATTTGGAAAATAATTTATTTCGTATGTTTTAAAGTTTCAAATTATAAGTAAATGTATGGTTTTAAAAAATGTGATTTCAAGATTTTTAACGTAAAAATTTATTTGGCTTTTAAAATATATTTTAAATTTTTTAAATTTTAATTTAATAAAATATTTAATATAATTTTAAAGGATTTATTTTAAAATTTAATTTAATATAATTTAGTTTTAATTCGATATATTTTTGTTTTAATTTAATATAATAAATATAGTTTTAATTTAATACAATAAATATAGTTTTAATTTAATATAATAAATATAATTTTGATTTAAGATAATAAATATAGACTTTTATAATAACTTTAATAGATAATAGATTTTTGTAAAAGGTTTTGTAACGGATTTGTAAAAGTTTTGTAAGTGATTTTATAATGGATTTTATAGAAGATTTTTATAAAGGATTTTAAAATGGGTTTATAAAGAAGTTATGAAGGTTTCAAAGGATTTAAAAAGGGTATTATAAAAGAAATTGTATAAATGGATTTGGAAGGGTTTAAGAGAATTTATGTAGAAGCTTGTAAAATGGGGAAGAATTGTAAACTGTTTTGGAATTTATAAACAGCTTTATAAATGATTCTAAAAGCATGTAAATAGTTTATAAATGGTTTAAGAGAGATTTATATATTATTTTCGAAATTGATTGAAAGAAAATCTTCCTCCGTATTCCGGAATATATATTTATACTTTCAAAATAAGTATATGGATATCTTGATATGGTATCAATTGTTTTCTAGATATACTTTTTAAATTATTTTATAAAATGATCATAGTGTGGAAAATATAACGTTTGGTTGTTAAAGAGACCGGAGTCAGATATTGTCATACTCTCTTCCAATTCTGAAACCACTTTAACAGCTATGCACATTGTGGAGAATCGAAACGAAGTAGGATGGTTTGGCGCATGCTTCTGGTATGAGGTAAGAACGTAGCCCTGACCCCCTCGGGTTAGCTTAAGATAACTAAAACATGAGCAATTGACGGGCCAAGTAAAGTCGCTCCTTCGGTCGGATTCTTGGATACCACATTTGTTACTTTGTGATTGATTTGGTGGCCACCTTCAATTTGATTATGGGTGTGTTGTTTCGAGGTGGGCGACAGCTGCGGCTATGTGTTATCACCAGCCTGGAGGTGCAAACGGTAGAATCCTACCCTGATATTGCCTCGTTGTGCCTTGCCATCTTCTAACCGTGCCCACCACGATTTTGGTTTGTGTTGTACGTATAGAGGGCTCCCTAATAGCCCACAAGTTTATGGTGGAGTTTACAGTACTATATAGACAACAACATTATATAAAATGTGTTAAGGGAGATATAGGTAATGCTTTAACGCTATTTTCAATATTATACTTTACTAATAGACACTACTTATAATAGCTTATCTTACTACATATAGATAGTTTAACGGATCCTTATGAGATGGAAATCCCAAGTATCCCTTGTGTTATTGCACCCATGTTCTACACATGATAATAGATTAAAAAACCCGTAAACATCTCTGACGCTATTACACTCATATTTTATGTGATATTGATTTGACTTATAAGAGAATATTTTAGTTCTGACTCGAGTGTTTTGTCTTTTCATTACGCTTGGTTCAGCCTGAGTGTTTTAATTTTCAAAGACCATATTCCTTGAAGATGAAGTTGGACATTGGCGAATCATATTTACTAGTATTATTCTGCTGCATTATTTGGTATGTCTGTTGATTGTATAACTCTGATTATGTACAAATTTGAAGTTAAATGTTATTTCTAAAACAGCTTTATGAACTGTTTATTTGATTATTATTATTATTATTTTCATTCCACTATGAGATTCTGTATTTTGTTTTTCCTTCTTTTCTCTTATTTTCTTATTTACCCCCATTGAAAATCATCCCTTTTGAATGGTATGGGTTGACATGTGTGGTTTGTTATCGATTTAAACCGTCCAAAAAGGTGGTTCGCTACAGTTGGTATCAGAGCTTTAGTTTAGCGATAACCTTAGCTTTGTGTGGTTTAACTCATTAAAAATAGGGTAGTCATACCCAAAAAAGAGTTGTTTGAGAGTATATATATGAGAGAGCGTATTTGTTAGTGTTATTAAAATGTTTTTATATCGTGTTAATTTGTTCTATTTGGTATTTATAAATTCTGGTCGATATATAGGATGTTATGAAATCGCTAGGGATTTCTAAACACTTAATTGGGCAGATGACATAATATTGTTTTGAATATTGGTAAATAAAATAATTTTACCTAGTATTATATTTTGTATATAAAAGAATAAATTTTAAAAATGGATATAGTTGTATGTGATATGCTTATTTGTTAGGAAGTGAAATTTTACAAATATTGATTGCAAAATCGGATTTACAAATATAGTAAATATGAAATGGAAATTTGAGAAATTAAGTTCTACGGTTTTGAATTTCATTTTCTAAAGCCTTTGGAATTTAATATTAGTATTATTTGGAAGTATTTTCAGATATAAATATTTTCAATGTGAATTGAAAGAAATGTTTTAAAGGAACTTTAAAAGGAAATAAGTTCTGTACTCCCCACTTTTGCCATTGGAAAATAATTTCGATGATGACCGCGGCATCATCGACATTCATTTTCGAGTTTCAAAGTGGAAAGAACGCTGTAGTAGTTTTACTACACATTTATTTTGATGAATAAAATTTTATTTTAAATTTCCTATGCATGATTTGATATATCAAAGGATATAAGTATATATTATTTCAAGATGATTGAAATGAAATCCGGTATTTAGTTCCCAAATTTCTTTTAATCAATGATTTTTAATTATTGTAGTGAAATGAAATCTTAACTCAAGGAATGGCTGTCAAGTCCTTAGAATTAAAAGTTGATGGAAGAAAAGTTCCCCTCGAAAAAGTTATGACGATTTGGTCCCTATTTTTACTTTTAAATAATTTATGCTACTTTTGCCCCTGATTTCAATGCTGGGCCGACTTTCTAGAAGGGGACAATTTGGTAAGAAAACAAAAAAATAGGGATCTATTTACATGGGTTTATGAGTAAGGACTTTTTGTGCATGAGCCTTGAGAATAGGGACCTTTGCTCCAAAACCCCTTCTTAACTATTTTAATAGTTGCAAACTTCTAGAATGAAAAATAAGAAATTAGAAGCTAAGTGATTAATGAAATTGCAAAGAGATTGGAGATTTGTAACTTGCGAATTTAAAAATAATGAAAATTAAGAAGATACGAACTACTGAACCTTTTGTTAAGTAAATTGAATAAGATAAACTTGTGTAACATTCAATTACATCCTAAAAGCATACATAATGCTTACTAGAAATATTTAAAAAGTTATAATGTTAAATATGAATATATAATAGAATATTATAAAAGTAAAGGCTTATTAACAAAAATGCTTCATAACGAACGTATGTTTGTAAATGAAAATTAAAATATAGAAGGTATATGTAAACTTAAGTTAATATTTAAAATGCTTAATAACCAAATTGAATAGTAAATGTCAATATCACTTAAGCAAATGACTACAAACTTAAGAAATTATTGAAATGATTCGTAAATATATTTGATATTAAATGAAACTATATATGAAGAAATGAAAGTAAATTTATATGTTAAGAAACTTAAGTTCAAAAGATCCACTAATGAATACTAAAATTAAATGGAAATCAAGCTACATAAACAATGAATGTGAATTAGATTTCAAAGAAACTTATATAATATTTTAAGAATTGATTTATTGATACTCTAAATGATTGAGTTTGAAATAGGTCTATGCGTACAAATGAATGTAAATTAATAAGTGATAACCGTGTATGAGTAAATTGAAAATAAATGAGATGTATGTAATAATTTAACAATGTATTCAATAATGACTTCAAATATTGAATGATAAACATATTATTTAAATAACTGAATGAAAAAATTATAAAAGTTGACCTGGTATGATTGGGAACTGAAAAATAAATTAAATTAAATATTTTGTAAAAGGGAAACCGATTGAACAAACTTAAATAACGTTTAAATTCTGTATTGTCTGGCTAATGGGAAGTTTTGAAAAGGATATTTCAAATTGTTTGAGGTTCTATGAATAATCTTTTAAGTAATTACCAAAGGCCGTTGAGCGTATGGTACACTTGATAGTTTATTTATCACCCTTGTACGATGAAAAGTTTCTAAACCCGAACAAACCATTAGTTTTGGTTACTATGGATGTATGATGGTTTCTTTTGTTTCATAGAATGGTTGTACTGCTTCTGTTTAAATATGGTTATTATATATGTTGTTTTGTTTATGCTATTTATTTGAAACAACTAAAATATTATTCTTTTACGCAATTTTAGCTCTTTTGGATAATGTAAGTGAGATATAGGTTTATGGCAGCAATAGCTACTGCTTTTAGTTTCATAAATAAAGTTGTCTGCCCGACAAAAAGATACTTTTTCGGATCATGGTTTTGAAACAATATTTTATTGTTTTTCCTATGGTTTGGGATATTTTATTATTGAAATAATATATATATATATATATATATATATGTTGTAATTATTGATATTATTATTTTTTCGAACCTAACCACACAAAGGAGACTTTGCCGAAATTTTTCGTGAATTTAAGACTTAGAAAATTTTGTGAAAGTGAAAATATTCTCAAACTTTTATTAAACTTGAATATAAAAGATTTAATTGTTTATAAATTGATATATTTTATTTAAAATACTTAATTATATAAATTTAAAGTGTTTGTAAAATGATTATTTTGAATAAAATTAGATCAAGTTCCTTAATTCCTCCTTGTTCCTTATCGAGGATGAAAAGTTATGAGTGGGAGAGTGTAACGACCCGCAATTTTCAATAATTAGAAACCATTAAATTGAATAAGGTTTTAGAATTTTACATTGGCATAAATTAAAATTTTATGATATAAAAATGGAAAGATTATTAGATGGAATTTAATAATATTGTTTGAATGTTATTGACAACTATTTTAATGTAATTTCAATCAATTAAAATTATTGTAACGTTAATTTGTCTATAATTGTAAATAAGGAATTAAATTAATAATTAATGGAATTAACGAGATTGAAATATTATAATTAATATGGTAAAGATGATAACTGTAGAATATTAGTGTAATAAGATGTAAACTAATATTAATCATATTCGTAAGCTAATAGTTAATTGAATAATAAGAGAGGAAATCAAAATAAAAGGATTTATTTGAATATAAATTATAATTAACTGGGATTCATTACACTTGAAATTGGACGCTGATAATTAGTGTAATATTTAAATAGTGGATTTAACATGGAAAAATTATTTTAATAGATTATTAATTTCCATGTAATCAAGAATGATGAAAATTATTGACTTTTAAATTTGAATTTAAGGCGATTAAATTAATTTAATAATAATTTATAATTAATGTGAAAATTAGTTATTTTGACCAATGTCTTAGATTTCGATGAAACCAGTTTCATTGGATCCATAACAGGGAATTTTTATATGATTTTAAGTTTCCTAGCGATCAGACTTATCGTTTGATCGTGCGGGCATGAAACGCATAGACATCAATTAAAAGAATTTAAATGAATATATTTCAATTTTAAAAGATAACTTCTGCATACAATGGAATTAGGGTTTGAAACTAGTTCCATTGAGTTTAAAAATATTGAAAACCCATATTTTGATATGATGGATGACATACTTCCATTTTGGAAACGAAGCGAGCTTTTCGGGTCATTTTAATCGTTTCGACCTCGATATATTCATTCAATCTCATCCATCTCTTCCTATATATAAGCTATTATAAACCCTAGCCGCCATTTATTTTCTATTGTCTACAGGTACATTTTTCTCTCATCTCCTCCTTCCCAACGGCAGAGGTTCAAAGCACTATTTCAGTTCAAAATCAAATCCGAAAAATTCGACCTCATCAAACTATGTCATATAATATATCATTGGAAAGCTCCCGACGAGCACAATCTAAATCTGCAATTTGTTTTTTGCAATGAAGATTCGGTTTGGCCAAAAATCATTAGGGTGTCTCGACCGTCCGTTATTAGGGTTATCGATCCAACCTTGGATCGTCGACTATACGATGATAGGGAGGTGTAGGCTTGTAGAGGTCGCGAAGCAGGTCTCAAGGGTAGTGGCCGTTCGTCTCAGAAGTGCTAGGTTTCAGTAGAAATTTCAAACAAGGCGGCAGCAGCTGTTATGGATTAGGTGTGTTTGTGTACATGAGATGTTGAGGGCGTTACGGTTCTGCTGATGTAAACAATTACGTATTTGCCCTTGATTAATTTTTAGTTCCAATTTTGATTTTAAATCATTTTAACTCTAATAACTTTTGCGCACGAACTCGGATTAGGATGTATTTTTCTCCGTTGCGATCGTATCGAAATTCCAGACGATACGGAACTTGTTTGGCTGCATTTTGAGACTGTTGGATTTTTTGACTTTATTTGGATTTTAAATTGACTGTAAATCAAATGTGGGTGATTTAACCCACTCATGAATACTCAACCATCTTATGTTAGTTAAATTAAATTTATGATGTGATTAGAAATTTATTGATTGCTGTTTGGTATTTTAAATTTTCATTTAAATTTAATTTGAATTTATATTGAATTAAATTGCCATTTAATTAATATTGGAATTGAATTGCTAGTTAAATACCTGATAATGGTAATCAGTTAATTGTTGTGATTTATGGGTTGATTTGAGTGATGATTATGGCGGATGTTTAATTGTTGACATTTTGGATGACTCGACATTATGTTTATCTTATATGTTGTTATTACTGTGCAACTTCGCATTGTTATTGTTAAGAAAATCACTATGGGTTGAAACGATACCTACCTGAACGATCTTATATATTAGGAAAACATTCGTTATGGGTTGAAATGATAAACCCAAGCTCTGAATTTGGAAAATTGTGACTCAAGATACCAATTGAAATGATATATATCCGAAAATATAAATTGCAGGTTGAAATGATATATATCCATATCATTTGGCCATAGGGTAGTAACTATACGCAAACATCGTTAGTCAGTTTTAAATTATTTGCTAAACAGAATAGCATATGTGATTTATAAATTTGATTTTAAATATAATTTAAATATTTTATTTAAAATTTATATTTGGAAAATAATTTATTTCACATGTTTTAAAAGTTTCAAATTATAAGTTAATATATGGTTTTAAAAAATGTAATTTTAAGATTTTTAACTCATAAATTTATTTGGTTTTTAAAATATATTTTAAATAGTTTAAAATTTAATTTAATAAAATATTTAATATAGTTTTGATAGATTTTTTTTTTAAATTTAATTTAATATAATTTTGTTTCAATTTAATTTAATATAATAAATATAGTTTTAATTTAATATAATAAATATAGTTTTAATTTAGTATAATAAATATAGTTTTGATTTAAAATTATAAATACAAACTTTTATATTAAGTTTAATAGATAAGAGATTTTTGCAAAAGGTTTTGTATGGGATTTATAGAAGTTTTGTAAGTGATTTTATAGTGGGTTTTATAAAAGATTTTTATAAAGAATTTAAAATTTGTTTTATAAAGAAGTTATAAAAGATTTAGAGGATTTTAAAAAGGTTTTATAAAAGAACTTGTATAAAAGGATTTGGAAGGTTTTGAGGGGATTTATGTAGAAGCTTATAAAAAGGGAAAGAATTGTTAACTGTTTTGGAATTTATATATAGCTTTATAAATGATTCTAAAATCATGTAAATAGTTTATAAATGGTTTAAGAGGGATTTATAAAAAAAAATTGAAATTGATTTCAAAGAAAATCTTCCTCAGCATTTATGAATATATATTTATACTCTCGGAATAAGTATATGGATATCTTGATATGGTATAAATTATTTTCTGGATTTATTGTTTAAATCGTTTTATAAATTGACCACGGTGTGAAAATATAACGTTTGGTTGTTAAAGAGACCAGGGTCGGATATTGTCATACTCTCTGCCAATTTCGAAACCACTTTAACAACTGTGCGGGTGGTAGAGAATCCAAAACGAAGTAGGATGGTTTGGCGAACACTTCTGGTATGAGGTAAGAACATATGCCCGACCCCTCGAGTCATCTTGAGATGACTAAAATATGAGCAATTGACGGGCCAAGTGAGGTCACTCCTCCCATCAGACACACTTTTTAGGTACCATATATGTTACTTTGTGATTGACTTGGTGGCCACCTTCGATTTGATTATGGGAGTGTTGTTTCGAGGTGGAAGGTCACTGGGGCTATTCGTTACCACCAGCTCGAAAGTGCAAACGGTAGAATCCAACCCTAGTATTGCCTCGTTGTGCCTTGCCATCTCCGTATCGAGCCCATTTTGGTTTGTGTTGTACCTATTGAGTGCTCCCTGATAGCCCACTATATTATGGTGGAGTTTACAGTACCGCATGGACTACAACATTATATAAAATGTGTTATGGGGGATATGGTTAATGCCATAACTCTATTTTCAATATTATACTTTACTGATAGACACTACTTATAATAGCATATCTTACTACATATAGATAGGTTAACGGATCCTTAGGAGATGGAAATACCAAGTACCTCTTGTGTTATTGCACTCACGTTGTACACTGGATAAGAGATGTAAAAACCCGTAAACATCTCTGACGCTATTATACTTATATTTTATGTGATATTGATTTGACTTACAAGAGAATATTTAGTTCTGACTCTAGTGTTTTGTCTTTTTATTAAGCTCGAATCAGCCTGAGTATTTTAGTTTTCAAAGACCTTATTCTTGAAGATGAAGATGGACGTTGGCGAATCGTATTTATTAGTATAATTCTGCTACATTATTTGGTAAGTCTGTTGATTGTATAACTCTGATTATGTATAAATTTGAAATCCAATGTTATTTATAAAATAGCTTCATGAAATGTTTATTTGTTTATTATTATATTTTATCATTCCACTGTGAGATTCTGTGTTTTGTTTTTCCTTCTTTTCTCTTTTTTTCTTATTTACCCCATTAACAATCCTTCATTTTGAATGGTTTGAGTTGGCATATGTGGTTTATTGTCGATTTTTGTCCAAAAAGTTGGGTCAAGATGGAAATGTGGGTGCTGGAGTCCCACAAGTTGACATAGGAGCAATATATCAGTTCTTTGTCGACTTGATCTAGGCGAGCATTGATGCTGCAACGTTTGAAGGAAACGCTAGAGTAGGGAATCATGAAGCTCCAGTGATCAACATCTATGCCATTCTAAGTAGGGATTATGCTCGGTTGTGAGGAAAGCCTTTATTGGAACTAAAGACGCCATTGAAGTAGAAAACTGGTTGCTGTATTTTGAGAGGATCTTTGAAGATTTGGGGCTCAATGATGAGCAGAAGGGAAGGCTTTCTTCCTGACAGCTTCAAGAAGCAGCTTTATACTGGTGGAATAGTGTGACAGTAGGAGTTAATGAGGAGATGATGACATGGGCCGAGTTCAAAAGGAGATTGGAGGAAAGGTTTACGTCAAAAATTGCTAAGTTTGCTCTATTTAGCTAGTTTGCTGAATTGGATGAGAGTAACATAACTGTACTTGAGTATGCGAGGAGGTTTGAGGAGCTAACAAGATATGGCTATGCTATGGTTGATACTAATATTTAGAGGAACGAGAAGTTCATTAGGTGGTTCAAGCCTGAGTTGGCAAAGGCTACATTACCGCACATCAGAGACCCTTGCGATGTTGTAGTGGAAATGGATCCGAGGAATGAGGAGATTTTTTCTTTTCTGGAGAAAAATATGGCAAAGGAAGTCAAGGTGGGGCAGAGTCAGAAAAGGAAGTCCTTCCATAAGAAAGGAGCTCAGAAGGGTGGAGCTGCTAAGAAGGAAAAGGTAGAATTGGTATGTTATAAGTGTGACAAGAAGGGACACTATGCCAATGAATGCCGGATAGGAAAAGGGAAGAAAGCTGTGGAGAAGAAAGAGGTAAGGTGTTTTGCACTGTGATCAAGTTGGTCATTACAAGAACCAGTGCAAGGATCCTATTAAAGATGGAAGGGGAAAAGTATTTGCATTGAAGCCAGCAACCTCGAGGACAATAACAGAGAAAAAACGAAAAGCTTTGTTGGGAGGTACGTTTCAGATATATGGTATGTCAGTTAGCGTTCTGTTTGATGCCGGTGCATCGGATTCTTTTATATCTCATTGTTTGGTAGATAAGGTTAATGTAAAACCCTCATACTTAGTTACTTTCTTAAGGTTTGCAAATCTGATAGGAGGGTATGCAACACTCGGGATTAAGTGTGACCGCCTACAGTTTGATCTATTAGGTTATACCTTTGTTTGCAGTTTTCATGTGTTTAATTTCGTAGAGTTCAGAATTATTTTGGGAATGGATTGGTTAAGTAAATACGATGCTAGGATATTTCCATGATAGGAAAATATCACTTAGTCACCTTGAATATAGTGATCGGGTTGTATATACCACAGAAAACCCCAGTTGTGAGGCGAGTGCTTTGTTGGGTGTTGTGGAGGTAGAAGACGAGTTGAATTGATTTTTCATGGTTAGAGAATTCGCAGATGTTTTGAAACCTATAGTAGGGTTTCTACCAAAACGAGCCATTGAGTTTTGGATAGACTTAGTACCTAGAGCAGAACCAGTGAGCAGACCGCCGAGCAGGATAACGCCTGCCAAGATGAGGGTGTTGACGGTGCAGTTGGTATATTTGAAAGGCAAGAATTTTATTAGACCTAGTAGCTCGCCTTGGGGGGCAGCTGTAGTGTTTTCCACAAAGCCGGACAGATCGTTCGGGTTATTTATCAATTATCGTAAGTTGAATAAGATGATGATAAAGAATCGATATCCGTTGCCTAGAATCGATGATTTGTTTGATCAGTTGAGTGGAGCCAAGATTTTTTCTTAGTTGGATTTAACAACAGGTTTCCATCAACTTGGGGTAGTATAGGATAGTATTCCTTTGACGACGTTTAGAACTAGATATGGATCGTACAAATGGTTAGTGATGTCATTCAGACTAACTAATGCGCCATCATTATTTGTGGATTTGACGAACCGAGTTTTCCAAGAGCAATTGGATAGGTTTGTATTGGTGTTCATAGATGATATTTTTATTTGCTCTAAGGATGAAAAGGGGCATGAAGTTCATCTTAAAGTTGTGCTTGAAACGCTGAGACAGAATCAGCTGAAGGCGAAGTTTTCAAAGTATCATTTCTTGAAGAAAGAAGTGAAGTTTCTTGGTCATGCAGTCTCAAAGAAAGGGTTGTCTTTAGATCAAACCAAGATTGAAGCAGTAAATAATTGAAAGGGACCCGGGACAGTGACTGAGACAAAGAATTTTCTTGGATTGGCTTGACATTATAGGAGGTTCATTAAGGATTTTTCGTGGATAGCAGCATCGATGGCCAAGCTAACGCGAAAGCATTTGAAGTTTATTTGGACCGATAAGTGTGAGGAAGCATTCTAGAGCTTTAAACACTTATTGACTCATGCACCTATGTTGGTTGCTCTAGAAGGGAATCAGGATTTGGTAGTACATACAGATGTGTGTGAAACTGGATTAGGAGGTGTGTTAATGTAGAGAGGTAAAGTGATTGCCTATGCTTCTCGATGGCTTAGACCGCACGAGGTTAGATATCCAATGCATGATTTGGAATTAGCTACGGTGATATTTGCATTGAAGATGTGGAGACACTACCTTTCGGAAGAGAGGTTTGATCTATATACGTATCATAAGTCGTTTAAGTATTTGTTCTTCCAAAATGAGCTGAACATGAGACAGCAGAGATGGTTGGAATTTATAGCTGCTTATGACTTTGGTATTGAGTACACACCGAGAAAGGGCAATAAGGTTGCAAACGCACTTAGCATAAGCGTCAGAATGCAGTGCTTGAAACGATAACCGAGTGGAAGGATTTGGAAGCGTTGACAACATGTAGGGTACAATGGAGATTTGAAGCTAGATCTAATTGAGGATCCTGTATTAGTTGAACGGATCAGGGAGCGAAGAGATTGAACAGAGAGCGATGATTTGAAGGATTCAGTCTTGACCAAAACGGGTGGTTGAGAAAGAAAGGAAGGTTGTCTGTTTCGAATGTAGGAGACATATGGAAAGAGGTTTTGGAGGAAAGCCATCGTTTGAAGTTCACCATTCATCTAGGAGGAACTAAGATGTATCAGGACATAAAAATGAGTTTCTTCTGGGAAGGTATGAAATTGGATGTAGGCTTATGGGTGAAGCAGTGTTTGAACTGCCAACAGGTAAAAGCCGAACATCAGAAGCCAAGTGGATTGCTTCGGCCATTAGATATTTCGGTATGGAAGTCAGATTCTATTTCTATGGAATTTATAGAGGGGCTGCCAAGATCAAATAGAGGAAATGAAGGTATACGGGTTGTAATGGACAGGTTTACCAATAATGCCCATTTTATTCCAGTTAAGTCAACTAGGAGGCACTTGTTTTGTTAAGTTGTTTATGAAAAATGTGGTTAGACTACACGAAATTCCTAGTAGCATAGTAAGCGATAGAGATTCTTTATTCACTAGCTAGTTCTGGAGAAGTCTACAGTAGATTTTAGGAACCTAGCTCAAAAAGAGCACCGCTTACCATCAACAGATCGATGGTTAAATGGAAAGAGTTACAAAATCTTGGAATATTTGCTAAGAGCTTGCGTATTAGATTTTGGAGGATCATGGGAAGACCATCTACACCTATTCGAGTTTTTGTATAACAACAGTTACTAGAGTAGTATAGGGATGACACCGTTTGAAGCTTTGTATGGAAGGCTATGCAAATCACCAGTTTGTTGGTTAGAGACCGGGGATAGGTTGGTTCTTGGTACGGATTTAGTTAGAGAAGCTACAGAGAAGATTGAGTTGATTTAAGCTAGAATGAAAGAAGCTCAGTCTAAGAAGAAGGGTTATGCAGATAGAAGACGGAAAGACATAGAGTTCTCTATTGGAGACAATGTGTTACTCAAGGCATTGCCGATGAAAGGTGTAATTCGATTCGTGAAATCAGGGATGTTTTCACCGAGGTTTTTAGGACAATTTCCTATTATAGAGAGGATTAGGAAACTTGGATATAGATGAGAGATGAACATCTTGGTAGGAATCCACAATGTTTTCCATGTTTCTCATCTAAGGAAGTGTGTTAGAGACCTAGAGATTGTTATAGCACCGACCGTCTTAGAGGATTTAGTAGTAGAGCTTGACTTGACTATAGTTAGAAAACTAGTTCGTATAGTCACTAGAGATGAGGAAAAGCTAAGTACAAGACAGTCAGATTAGTTAAAGTGCAGTGGAGCGACGATGAGAGAGAATGTACTTGGAAAACTGAGAGCAGGATAAGAGTTGCTTATCCTGATTTGTTTGATGGTATGTTTTATCTTTTTGATTATTTTGTTCTGTGCCTTATCGTAATTTCGATGACAAAATTCTTTAAGGGGGAAGTCAGTAATAACCCTAATTTTTAGTAACATTTAATTAGGTAAATTAAATGAAATAATATAAAATGGTTAAGCGATTGATATTTATGATTAGTAAGGGTTGTCGTGTCATGTTAACAAATGAACTAAATTGAAAGGGAATAAAATGTTAGAAAATAGACAAGGGCAATATAGGAATAAGTATTATTCTTATACCCTAAACCCTTAAGCCATATTCTATACGTTCATTTCATATTCAAAAAACAAAATATAAACATGAGGTCAGCCACCATTATGGGAAAATAAGAGAAGGTAAAGCTAGGATCAAGAGGAAAGCTTAAGCAACAAAATCAAAGATCAAATCACAATGCCTTAATCTTAAAGCTAAGGTGAATAATAACTACATCTTATGTTTTCTATTGTTCTCGGTTTTAGGATGAAATCCAAATTATTTTGCAAGTTATTTGCCTTGTTTTGATGGTTAAAATGGATAGATATGCTTATTGATGATTTATGGTATTTCAGATATTATGATATGTTTAATGTGAAAAATCCTATTAAATGGAACCCAAATTAAATGATATGTTTGACATGGGTCACAATTTTCATAATTTTTTGAATTAGTGTGGATTTATATTAATTTTCTAGTGAGTAAAATGGATATTTGGGTTTAGAATAATTTACAGTTTAATTATATATGTTTTGGGTCAGAAATTTATATATGTTAGAAAACGTATTAAACATGATTTATAGGAATTTTTGTAGAATTTTCCTAAATGTTTTAATGAATATATAAAATTATTTAAGGTATGATACTTTAATGTTTTATATATTTATAAGAGGAGAAGGGGTATTTTGTAAATTAATTAAATTGTTTATTTCAAAAATATTGGCAGCACTTTTAGAAAAGAAATTAGCAACCAATAATATTTTGACTAACAAGGCGGATTAGTTGAAAAGGATACTTTGAAAGGCTAAAAATAAGTTTTAAACATTCCTTTTTACATATTTCACCACTTTCGGCACCCTCCTTCCGACGCCTTACTTTCGCTTCCTTCTCAGTCGAAACTAATGCGCCTGGTATCAATATTTGGTACGTAGCGAATTGGAATTAACCAGAAAGTATCAATTCGAAGCATGGGGTTTCGAAGGGCTCGAAGCGTGTGTTCGTTATAAAGAGAATGCACCTGCTTTGCTTTCGACTTCAATTAGCTTTTGACTTGGTTAGTTTTCGTCTAGGTTAAATTGTTTTACAGGAATGGTTGCGCCTTTTTGTTTTAAGTAATGGAATTCGACAAGGTCAAAACCCCTTGTTGCCACCTTTTTTCTTTCGATGCAACGTGTTTGAAAGGTCCCTTTGTTTTGAAATCCAAGTCCCTTCTCTATTGCTTTCAAAGGGAATGATTTCGATACCATCACTTCTTTTACTTAGGAAATAGCTTTCGAAAGTGTTGCTTTCGACCCTGTTCTTTTATGACCCTTTTGAGATTTTTAAAGATAAACCAAAGGTTTCGAATAACATTGTCTTGAATGGTTACGGAAGGTTGTTCCACATGTTTTACTTGAAGCCAAATGCTTTCGAAATATTTGGTGGATTTAATGTTATCCATCAAAACCAATACCTAAGGTCACGCTCTCAAGTAAGGAATATAAATAATAAATGTTTATATATCACACACTACAGAACCAGATGGGTGACATACATTCTTGCTCCAAGAGGCCACACATGTTCTACCAACACGACCGATACAGTCTCAGTTACCTCGATGACCATCGTGATTCATATAAATCAATGTGCTCATCTACTTGAGGACTTGGTCACGACCCTGCACATGCCCCTAAATGCTAACAGGTTGCTGCCTAGGTGACATAAAGGGGCAATACATCACTGGAACACGACTTTATACACTGCCGACATATGGCTATAAAAATAAGGTGCATGGATCCAGGCCGCGACCACTGTAATCAGGTCTCTGGGATGAATACTAGCCAATCTAATTTACTCCCTCACCATATAGGGAGTTTAACAGTGATAGACAAACACAGTTAGTATATATAGATATTGGCTGACACAGCCAAATTCACATTAACGACATTATGCATATGCTGACACAGAACTAAATACATATAACAGTACACAACTCTATATAATTTCTGACACATAGCTAAATGTGTAGCTCATCGCAGCGGGCCTTATCATACATAACAAATCCCCATATGATTGTCATTCACGAGCAAAAAATAATCAAACAAATTATATAATGGTTTCTCGTACCACCGCATGTTATCAGCTCGTTTATTCAGTGCTCATATATCACACTTGCTACTCCACAGTATTCCATATAACGAGTCCAAAGAACAATCGAAGAAATATTACCAAATGTCCAATACCAGATAGTATTATAACTTTTTTTATTCAAATTCCTCATTATGAAAAATTAAAATCATCATAAAAAAAATATCACAAAAATAGCAATATCATGAATCCTTATAGAAGGATGTCATCATCTTACCATATCAACACATTAATGAAATCAACATCAATCGCGAATCATTCATATAATTCTATTCACTATAAAAGAAAGGGGAAATCGAAATAGTATAATAAATTAATAATATATATATATATAATAATCAAATGAATATTTACAAATAAATCATTCACAACACAATCCCGATATAACAAAGATAAGAACATAGAAATCGTATAATAATCATTCTAGAATTAAGCTGACTATTTAAATAAACTTTAAATTTGCATATACACTTTTTATTTAATCAAATATAAATATATCATAACATACTTCTAATTAAATTTATTAATAATGAAATTCTATTTAAACTACTTAAAATATTAATCAGAAAATGTTTCTTTCTTCTGAATTTATACAAATATTTAAATAATTATTTTGAACCCAAATTGAATTTTTCTCTCAATAAATCAATAATTTATATATATATACATACTAAATTTTTATATAAAAAATTTCATATAAAATTATATATTTCCTTTATTCAATTTTCCATATTTATTTTTAATGCAAATATAATTTATTTTCTACCAAAATACACATTTGGAAAAATAGGATAACACGGGACTCAAACCTTGGTAGATTAGCTAAAAGCACAAGCCTGTACCACCAAGCCACACTTGATTTTGTGCAAGCGATAGCACCATTGGTCGACATGTAGTGGTCGACCGGTTAGAGCTTGGGGGTCGACCACTTGACCCACCACTATGCGTATTCCAATGATAGTTCGATCGATTTTCAGCCTCTTCCTCCTCCTTCTTCCATTGTTTCTTCTCCAATTTGACGCGCACACATAGTATTTCGACCAAACATCAATACTAACATAATATATACCAAGAACAAATTGATCTAAACATAGAAGCATGAGTGCGTACACTCACCTGAAGCCATCTTCCTCTTCTCCTTCTCAGATGCATGCTCCAAGAACCCAACGCAACAATAATACTCAAATTCCTTCCCGCCATAAGTGCAAATGAGTGTCAATATGCATATATGCAAATTTAGCAATTTAAAATTATTTGTTTTATTATTAAGAAGACGAGGATTTGTGGTTTTGGGAAGAAAGTAGAGAAGGAAGAGGTATGCGGAAGTATACGTTAAAAGTATACCAAGGAGTGAAAAATATTGAATTAGAAATGTCTGCAAAGTGGGTTAAGGCTTAAGGTGTTTGGCTAAGGATTTAAGTCAATAAAAATAAATTTGTTTTCGTTTCCCTTTTCTTTTCCTTTAAAAACTATTTTATATTTAAAACAAATCACAATAAAATTTCATATAGAATTTATATTTACAATACTTAATTATTTTCTCAACCTCAGAAAAAAAATTATGTAATTTATTTCTATATTTAAAATTGATTTAAATTTAAAAATCGTATATTCGTCATTTAAGCCCATTAATATTCCTAAATTGATTTATTTTGCAACTTTTAAAACAAATAATTATACCCAAAACCATTTAATTTCGTCATTACTTACCTTATTATAAATTATCTATATTCCTTATTAAATCTTAAATTCTCCATATTTAATATATAAAATCTATTTTACCAATTAAATAATTATTATTAACTTTTATTATCCACCCCTAAATTCTAGTTTTTACATGGCTTTTATGTCTTTTTACGCCAAATAAACCATTTTGTACTCCTAGAATTCTATTTGTTGGCATTATTCTTCAATGGTTATGATTGATGTACATTTGAACTTCTATGATCAAGACTAATTTCCTTTCTTTATATAAACTTTCCTTCTTCTTCCATTTTCCTTTCATACTCTTAATTCTTGTTGTACATAGTTTCCTGAGAAATTCTTACTTCTTCTTGTATTCTCAATGAAAGTCTTCATCATACCCATTCTCAAATCTGTAAGCATGTTCCTCATTAGTTTACCTATCTTCCTTCCTTCTTCCCTTTCTCTTTTTTATTCATTTGCTGAGAACTTTATCCTTCTTTTCCTCTTATAAATGTATGTATGTATGTATGTATGTATGTATGTATGTATGTATGTATGTATGTATGTATGTATGTATGTATGTACATGTTATTTATTTGGTCAAATGCCTGAATATTTCATTATCAAATTTGCCTTTTGTTGGTGTATATTGTACGAAAATTAAATGTTTTTGGGGATTATTATGCATATATTGTTAAATAAATTAAATTTTAAACAAGATAATGATAATGTTGGCTTTTAGGAGAATATTAACATTCTAATTTTTACCCTTTTTTTCTTTATGCTGGTTTAGCTATTTCTTCTTACACTGCCCCCACACTTTGGGTATGCTACGTACTTCCCACGTATATACTATACCTATTCTTTGTTATGATGACAAGATCTTGGATGTTTTGAATAACTTCAGCGTTACATGGTATTCCTATAGCTTTCCTTATAGTTTTGGATGTATCCACCTTCCCTATAATGATATACTTCTTTCACCTCAGAACATATCTGATGTGGCCTATATATGCCCTCGATGCATATAATTAAGGGATGACTTGATAACTTATGTACAACCTTTATCCAACTAGCTTTAGTCTCTTATTATCTCTTGATATGCTCATACATCTTGTATGTTAAGCATCTTGATACCCCTCTACTCTTCATGGGGTTCACTTTCTCTACCCTTCGTAGGAGAACTCTGCCCTGACTGTGCAGGATTACCATTTTCAATCCATAAAATCCTTTTTTCCCCAATGTAAATCCATCGCATGTCTTACTAGTACTTCATTTTTACTAATACCATTTCTCCAAGGGTCTCACATCTTTTCTAGTTTTATACTCATTTATGTCCTTAGTTATAGTTCTTATAAGAGGGAAACATATTTGCCCTCGTATTTGACCAGGGTATAGGATCCGTTATTGTTTACTTTTCTTCCTTATGCCCTTTATCTTATGAAGTATTTTTCTTCTATTTTTCTATTTTCCTTTGTTTTTTATCTATGCCTTGTTTAAATTTTGCATGCAGTATGACCACTTCTCAACCTAGATCTAAATTTGCTAGTGCTTTTGCCTTAGGTCGAAGTTTGCCTCTCTCCTTAAACCCAAGTACCATCTCCTTATAAACTCATAAAAGGAAACCCAATGATAGTGCTACTGAATGAAGGAAGTAGCACTATTCAAGGACCGATATCCTCTACCCCGTGGTTATCCATTTTTCTACACTTATTCAGGTAGTGGCAACACTTTCCAAACATGCACATTCTTATCCATTGTGTGTGATGATTGTTTCCATGGGAACATATGGTGCTGAATTTATTGAGTAGTTAAGTCGGTTGATGATATTTGACTACTTTCATTCTCATCTCGTAGCGTAGCTTCACACACTTTTCCTCCTTCTTTATGCTTTGATTTAGACCTTTGGGAAAACTTTCACAAAGATTTTTCTTCCAAGTACTATTACTATGCAAAATTTCCCCATACCTTCTATTACTAATATTCTAATTTCTATAAGTTGTTACTACGTACCTAGATAATCGAGCTATAGAAGTATTTCAACATCATTGAGGGTGAATTGGCCTCTATTAAGTCTTAGGTTTCCACAGTTGATGCTTCTCATTCCCAATTAATGGACAAGTGGTTTTTTTCAAGGTTGGCTTTTCTTCTGCAAAGAGTGCAAAAATTATGCTAAAGGTTGAGGTTTCTACTTTGCCTTAGGAGGCCTAGGTTGCTATGAAAGACCTTACCTCGGTTAGGAAGAAGATAGAGGTATCCAATTATAACATGAGAAGGTCATGGAGGGCAATAACCTTGATGTGTTATATCATGCCATCAAGAGGCAATTCTTTGTGGGAAGGGAAGATGCTGAGATTAGTCTCTCATTTCTCCCTCCTAAGTGTTGGTTGAGGAAGTGTTCTAATTCTTCCGCGTCTAACGGGCTATGGAAAAAGTCAGAGGTGTTACCTTCATAAACTAATATTACTATGATTGTTGAGGTTCCTTAGGATGGAGCAGGCGGTGGTGCCATTTCTTCCCCACCCATGTCTATGACTAATCGCCTACTGCATGACATACCAAGTGTAATTTCCAAAATTTAGCTTTATTTCCTGCATTTGAGGGTGCTAGGCTAGGTCGACACAATAGATAGTATTATTTTGTATCTTAAACTTATTTTTTACAGCCAAATATTTTGTATAGTGAGTTTATACACACACATATATGTATGTATGTATGTATGCATGCATGCATGTGCGTGTGTAATTTTTAACTTGTTCGACATTTAGATAATTGACTATTTATTTTGCTATAATTCAGCTCTCCATTATTTTATGCATTATTTCTTAATTAGATAAATTTTATTCTTGAAATCTTACGTGATGTGATGCATTTCGTTTTTTGCTCTTGGTTTGTTATTAGGTTGAAATCATCTTGGTTCCAAAAAAGTATTTCCGTAAAGGTGAGATGGATGAAAAGGGGCTTATTGATAAGGAGTATCATCCTGTACTTTAGAGGTTGTATTAATCAACTTAGGAAAGAAACCTTGGATAAGATTGAGGTTAGTATAGTCCTCATACTTAGGTAGGGAAAAAGAATTTAAGGATATAGTTGAGCATCTTAAGAAAAAGACTCAAGGGCTTTTAACTTGGATTGCTTAGGTTACCAATGAGAAGGAAGTTTTATGTGAAGTTTTGTTGCATTGGTGACATCCTGCACCAAATGAGGACTGTGTTCTCCTTGGATCATCTTCTTTTGAGCTAGTTTGAAGGGAGATATACATATATAAAGGCGCTAGTTCCTACAATGCCTTCTTAGACATGACAAAGGTCCTTAGTCTCAAATTATGATCATGTTAGTTAGCTAGTTATTGATATGTTTTATATGATTAATTTTGTAATTGAACTATGTTTGATGAGTAAAATATTTTTTATTCCACCTATTTAATTTATATTATGATATTTATGTTTTTGTGAATGCTTTTGTTAGGAGGTCGCTGAATTTCCTTTCAATGCTTCCCCGATGTTTATCATGACTACTTAATCATAATTGAGATAGATGGAGCATTTGACCCTCATAGTTTTCCAATTCTGACTCATATTAGTGTGAAGTGTTGCAGTCATTCTTGAGTGGTGTCGTAGGTATTTTCGCCCTTAGCATGGTGAATACAAAAAGACGTCAAGGAGCAAAGAAATGACTAGAAGCTTTATAAAAAAGGAGCCATTATGTAATCACAAGGATAAAGCAAAGTGTTAGAGATAAATTTGGCAGAGTCAAATTATATACTCAAAGCACTTGCAAAAGATTTCTAAGGTCATGACATGTTCAGCATCTCATTTCAAGATACGGATTGGAAGATCGATTATCTTAATTTGTCCACCATCTAACTGACACGGCCGCCACCTTGGAGATCTACTACCTGCTTTGGGAATATGGAATATTCAGAGGCATTGGAATACTCTGCTCAACGATACGATGCTATTGGTCCAAGTTTCATTAAGTAAAGGAGTTATGGCACAAATACGTATATAGGTATCATCATGCTTTCAACGGAGGTGTCAGGAGTTTAATCCATAGCAAACGCATTATTTTTATGGAAGAGGAGAAATTGTCTGGTAGGGAACCTAAGCCTTTAATACCTAAAAGATCTTTACCCAACCTTGCACTTATAAATACCTCATGGAGGAGCATAGCTATGGTAAGGAGAATGGATGAGCAATAACGAAAGACAAATTTGGAGCTTTAGGAACTACTTAACCAATTCTCTACCTAATAGAGTGTTGCCTAACAGAATCTCTGGCTAGACAATAAGGAATCATCTTAGCCTAATCTAATAACCTTCAATCATCCAGTCCATTCCAACATCGAGTTGTCATAGACCGACCTCAAGATCTATGGAATCAGGGCATCATCGCGTGGTCAAAGCACAGAGGCAGGAAAGCGAGAAGATCGGGAGATAGCATAAGCAAAACTAGAAGGAAAATATGAACTTTGATGAGAATACATGCTTCGTTTGGTAATATACTGAATCGAAAATCTTATTCGGTAGTCAGGTATTGAAACACAATTCAAGTTCAATGGTCTACTACCGAACAGTAATTCCTATTCGGCAGCCTACTACTAAATCAAAGCACCACCAAACTAAGGACATCGAACCAAATCACTACTAAACCTTGTATGTTGAACATTTGCACTACCGAACCATGGCACAGTTGAACATTAGCATTACCAAACCAAGGCGTCGCCAAACCAAGAATCATCGAACACCATGTATCAAACATAGATTCATGTTCAGTAGATTATTGTTAAACACAGGCATGGCTGAACTAGGATAGAACCACCGAGTTAGTTATTCCCAAATTAATTATCACTGGACCAAATAAAATATGTATGGAAAGGTGATCTTGAATATGTGGAAATATAGGAGTGCATCATATATATATATATATATATATATATATATATGGAAATGACCGAACCGAGCATGTTATATAGAGAAACTACCTATTTTACCAGCATTATCTCCATATACCTTCATTCCTATAAATACCCAACCTTTTGACAACAATGGTGAAGAATTCTGAAGAGCCAAGCTTACAACAATAATGGTGAAAAAATCACATAAAGCTAGGAATCGGCTAACAGGAACTGCCTACCAGAAAAAACCTAGTAGGAACTGCCTAATAGAAACAGCCAAATAAGGATTTGCTAATAAAAATAGTTGAATAGGAATATGCAGGCAAGGATAGCTAAACAGGAATACCCGAATAGATTTCCTTGGGCTATACCTTACCTTTTATCGAGTCACAAATCATTATATTTTATATCTCATGCATTATATTTGGACAACCCACTATAAATCTTTATGCTCTTTACTTTACTGTAATTTACTTTCTGTATAACCTATTTGTGATCTGCTTTTTGAAAATCAATAATAATGCAAATATAACAGTTGTGTTATATACCCCATATTCACAACTCAATAGGAAATGGACTAGAGGTATTTGTCCACTTTTTATGTAAACATTTTTGGTGCTTTCATCGAGAACTAATTCTCAACATGACTTCGAGATAGAGAACAAGATTGGTGCTACCAATGGGATTCAGGGAACACCAGTGCACCCAAATATAGAACTGCTAATCAGGATGGTCATTCAGCAAGCACTCTAGTGATAATGGACTTAATTACTAGAGGGAACCACGATAGATTTGTGGCTAAGCTAAACAAATGTTTCGCTACCTGATAGCAAGCAATAGTGGACCAACTCATGGAATGCTTGGGGAAGCCGCAAACTATTAGCCACAACATTAGAAAACAAATGAAAGCCTAATCCAAAGGATCCAAAAACCAAAGGGGTTTCACCCTGATAAGGAATTCGATAAGAAAGTCAAAGAGATGAAAGAAAGAATGTTAGAAGTAGATCGAGTTAGAGTTCAACCCAAAACTAGACCTAAGAACTGGTTTGGCACCAAACTAGATAGGGATGATGCCAAATCGAGGGCAGTTACAACAGTCATTTCTCATTAATTCCCTCATTGAAATTATGCTCAATGGAGGACAAAATGGTCATAGGATTGATGCAGGAGCCACGACTATTACCCAAATTAAAGATCAAGTCATCAGAGGGAGGATGAAGGAAATCGTTCCACTTAATGGAAAGGATGAGCTACCATTGTCAATCACTCGGATCGGAGGATAGGATGGCTCAAATCATTGGATAACGTGTTCGATGTGAACAAGTGGATTAAGGAATTGGAATTAGGTTTAGTAGTACCTTCTCCCTAGGGACCGTACTACTAGGCACCCTAGGGATGTCAGGATGCCTACTATAGAGCCATATAAAGGACTAACTGACTCCATAGTACATTGACAATGGTATACCCAACACATGCCGATTGGCTGAGCTTCAAAAGAAGCCGTATGAAAGTCCATTCCTCTACTATTGCAAGACTTAGCCATTATGTGGTTTTGTGGTTTACCCTTAGGATTGATTCATTATCGTGCAATTTAAATTTGTTAAGAGATCGATAATGGAGAAATTAGCCACACTGGTGGAGTTCGTCTATGAGCCAGCAAAGTATACACGATTGGAA
This sequence comes from Allium cepa, assembly GCA_030765085.1. Lineage (NCBI taxonomy): Eukaryota > Viridiplantae > Streptophyta > Magnoliopsida > Asparagales > Amaryllidaceae > Allium > Allium cepa. The sequence goes on from CM060941.1 coordinate 932,810,706, forward strand.
TGTGCTTCGTCAGAGAGGCAACCTGGTATAAATACTAGAGAAGAGTCTAGTAATAATTGCAAATGATGGTGGGAAATACGGTAGATTCCTTCCTAGCTAACTATTTGGAAATAATGAAACATTCCTTAGACTTATGGAGCAAGTAGCACTAACATAGGTCCAGAGAGATTGATCATGGAATTCTATTTCCAAACCCTTCAAAAAGTACGGAAGGAAGTAAGTGAGGCAGGGAAGAGCCATAAAAGTCTAGACTTCCACAAACCAAACCGGCTAAGGCTCAAACCAAATCAGACCAATATAGAACTAACAAGTACCAAATCAATGGTATAACCTATGTCGGACCAAGGGAGGATGTCTCACTAGAAGTCAATAGAAATGTAGGAACCATACACTTGGCTACCAAAATGGGACCGCTTGAGTACATACTAATTGGAATAAGGGTTGATCCTTTTCCCTAAGCATGATGTGTCCCACCATGAAACTCAGGAATGCATTATAATAGCAAAGGAGTGAGTCTTTAGGCTAATGCATCGATTATTAGGCATATGGAGCAGGAGGTCAGATCTTAACAAGATGGCCATAGGTTGTTCATTCCAAACATTGAATATGCAGTCAACCCTTGGATTGTATAGTGATCATGGAACACTATGTTGGAAAAACCATTCTTTGAACACATTTGATACGCTACATTTAACATATGGAAGTTGTTGGAGAAACTAATTGGAAAATAGAGTTTTAAAGGGAACTTAAGAAAAATTCATCCACTAACTTGGAGAACTTATACTATCAAGCCAACAAATTCATGTGTTTGGAGGATTCTGATATCAAGACAGGACTGGAAAATGTCAACCAAGTTGGAGATGAAAAGCCTTAAGATAGGGGCATGTGAAAGATTGATGATATGAATGGAGAAAGGAAACACTATAGAAGACAAAGAAAGTATCCACGTTCATAGCTTATGGGAACTACTGAAAGAATTTTTCTTGCTACTAGAGAAATTGCAGAGCATGAAGAATCAAGAAGCAAAGAGCCAACTATGGAAGAGATGGGAATCGGTATGCTCTAGGCTAAAACCTAAGGTAAATCTAGTGAGAATGCCATAAACTCTAGACCGCAATCCCACGATGGAATTGATTCCTTATGAAGAAAGGGTGTAAAGCATGCTCGGAGGCATGGTGTTGGATTCCCCTATGGATATTAGAGCATGTCCTTCTATTAGATATCCAGAGATAGATGTGCATGAAAATTGTAAAGTGCGGAGTAACTAGATAGTATAGCATAAACATCCTAGTCCCAAAGATAGCGTTTAACTCCATTAGCGACAATGGGAGACTAGATTCAACACCTCCATAAATAGTGTAATGTAATTCTGACCCATTCCATAGGCAGGATCGAACATCTCTAGAGATGGTGGAGCATAATCATTTCAAAAATCCCCAAAGATAAAGTTAACTTCATATGAATATGAAGCATGATATTATATAGAATGGAAACCCTCATAGAGTGTAAAGATAATAATGCAAAGGTATGACTTACTTTAATGAATGAATTTCCAATGATATTTAATAGAAATACTTGAGGCATAATAATGCCTTGTCACTTGGCTATGCAAAACCCACGTAGTGAGAGAAAATACTAATGACTATGCAAGAATGGATATTCTTGACCGCTATGGGTCGACTATAACTCTTATCTTATAGGCTAAACTGAACGACATATTACAATACACTTATCTTGTAGGCTAAACTGAACGACAAATTACAATACACAAGTAATAGGATTGGAAATAGCAGAAGAATTAGATATCAGGACACTATGTATCCATAGCGACCTACAAATGGCTGTGAATCCAGCATTCAAGGAGTTTAAAGTCAAAGGAGAATGGTTTGCATGCTACTTAAAAAAGAAAAAGGTCAAAGGCTTTGCTCAATTTGTAAGAATGCTATGTTGTTAAGAATGTCCCACGAGAGGAAAATTGAGATGCTGAAGATTTGGAAAAATTGGCTTGCTCGGGAAATGGATCACTTTTTAGGTCAGTCCTATTAAAAACTTCACTCTTAAACCAAAACGATGCAAGGAAGGTGATGCACAAAGTGACTCAATTCACCATACAGGATGGCATCCTATGTAGAAGTGTTTTCATTAACTCGATGCTAAGGTGCATGGCTGCAAGAGAAGCTATATTGGATAACGTAAACCAAGTTAGTGGAGGAGACCATATTCGGAGGCAAATCCTAAAAAAGGAAATCTAACGAGCATCGATCTGAATGAAAATTTTCTTGTAGCTATGGTGGTGTTGAGTATGAAATAAAGTTACAAATTACTTTATTGATTATGGAGTTCCACTCCAGAAGATCTCGAATTATGGATGGCAGTTTGATAATCATGAATTCGCCAACTTCTATCGGCAACATGAAATCAGGAAATGATTTCTATAGTGCCTCACCCGTTGGCCAATAGATAAGTTGAAGAAGTCAACAAGGTTCTTAAAATGCTTATAAGGGAGAATTTGGAAAATGATAAGGGAGCTCGGATGGATGAGCTACCATTAGACTTTATGAGTATTGCACTTCCTATGAAACTACAACGGAACATACTCCTTTTGCTTTGTCCTACGAATTATGGGTTCATTAAAACTATAGTCTTATCTCATAGGAGAATCCACTATGACTCAGAGGAGAATGAGGGATTGCTAAACATGTCCTTATATCCAATTAAGGAGATTTGAGAAGGAGCTAGTTTAAAAAATGTGGCACTTTAGTAGAAAATGGTGAAACAATGCAACTATAGGACAGAGCATTGCCCACTTAAGGAAGGAAACCTGATCCTAAAGCGAATTTCGCCTTGGTCGGGGCACCTAACCCATTTTGGAAAGGGATATATTTTATCAGTAGGGATCCAGGGAATGGAGCTTACATTCTCATCATCATGGATGGAGTAGTATCCGAGAAAACATGGAATGATCGAAACCCCTTTTTTTGTCCACTAGCTATGGAAGCTACATGGATTATGGATAGGTGTATTATCAATCATCATGGTCTTGTCAAACCCCATGGATAGGATGTTAAAATTTTTATAAATGATTAGTGCTACCAAACCACCACAAGTGCAACCATCCCATGTCAAATAAAGTCCCCAATTTTTAGAACTATGCAGGCAAGGCCACTGTATACTGGGCAGCACCCAACTCTAAAGCATCATGGAAATCTTGGACTAATCATGGCCGTGAATAATGAATCGAATTTACCTATGATTAGGACATAATCGTGGAATGGGTAGTTCACTGTTGATGATCGGCTTAAACAACTTGCTGAAAATGGCGGACCATTGTGACCCTTGTGACCCTAACCGGATATCCACCATTAACGATGCACTCATTCTTTTTGTCCGTAGTGGAAGATTAAAGTGACCGTAACCAGGTGTCCACCATTGACAAATGGTTCAAGCTTATTACCAGCAATAGTGGACCAAAGTGACTATAATTGGGTGTTCATCATTGATGATCAGCTCAAACTTCTTACTAGCAGTGTGGACAAAAAGGACCCTAAACGAGTGTCTACCATTGATGTTTGACTCAGACTTCTTGCCAGCAATGGTGGATTGGAGTGACTCTAACTGGGTGTTCACCATTGACGATCGAATCAAACTTCTTGCTGGCAATGGTGGACTAGAGTGAGCCTAATCGGGTTTCCACCATTGACGATCGACTCAGACTTGTTGAAGACAATGGTGGACCAGAATTAACCTAATAGGGTGTCTACCATTGGTGGTCAACTCAAAATTCTTATCGGCAATGGCAGACCAGAGTGACCCTAATCGAGTATCCACTATTGACGATCGATCCAAACTTCTTGCCGCAATGGAAGACTGGAGTGACCTTAACTGGATGTCCACCGTTGACGATCGTCTCAAACTTCTTGCCAGCAATGTTAGACTAGAGTGACCATAATCGAGTGTCCACCATTGATGACCGGCTAAAACTTCTTATCGGGAATAACGGACCAAAATGACCCTAACTAGGTGTCCACCATTGATGATCAGCTACTAGGTTTTGGATGGCTGGGAGAACCTAACTTACCAGTGGATAGGACATCACCGCCACCTAGTTAGTTCACCCTAACATTCGGCTCTGAACTTCCGTCAGCAATGGATAACTAATCTTGCACGTAGTAAAACATGACTATCGATTGTAGGGCTCACTATAAGAAGCTAATACTGGAATGACTTATGAAGACTATCAATAGATTGACACTAGGAAAAACTTGTTTAAAGTATGCATGGAATATGTATAAACAAACTAGAATGATTAAAGTGCATGAAAACCAAACAAGGACACACGGGTCTAGAATACGAAGACCTTTGACTAAAGATTGCTCACCTAAGTGAACTTGATAGTGATTGATCCTATGAAAATATGTCGGTGAAGAGTTACCATAAGAGCTAGGAAAATAATAATAAACCACTTCACCAATATACTCACTTTGCCGAACATTTCAGTAATTGATCTTGTACAAGTGCAAAGGTGATAATGACAAAAATTCTAATAAGCTAATGGCTAAACAAGGATACTATGCAAACAAAAATGCAACAACTATCCCTGATCAGGTAAGATAATTTCATTTAAAATCTCTATAAGATACATATGCACTTGTATAAGTGTTCGTACAAGAGATATAAAGTATGGGCTAAGGTAAGCATCAATTGTAGAAACCACTTACCCTACTTAACTTATTGGTGATTGATCCTATACAAGTATGCACAACATCGATGGGAAAGATTACTAATGGAAAAATTAAACCTAGCAGTCATGTGGAACAACATATCATGATTACTTGCAAGGAAAAGAAGAATATGGATGAAAATTAATAACAGAAGCGCCAATGCATAAACATCAAAAGAAGAATAGCTTAATAGCACAAGCGTTGGATCAACCTATATCCAAAACTTCAGCAGAGACCACTTATCTGGCCAAACATTTTGGTGATTGATCTGTACAAATATGCATGGCAGTGATGAAAGAGTCACTAGTGTAATAACTTGATGATTGTGTACGAAAATGCGACGTCCTGTATCTAGAGGCCAAAGCGCTACATATGCTGTAGTCATCTATAATATTAACTTCTGGTGACAAAATACGGTAATGCTAATGGTATCATAATATCAGAAATACTTGAATATGACCAAAATCACAGATTTCAAAAATAATATTTTATTGATTACATTTAAAAATAATACTTCATATCCAAGTTACATAATCCCTTAACGTTTCCCATGAAATGATCAATTATAAATTACAGAATATGCCAAGAGCGACATATGCCGATGCCTCCTTGGTTGATCAGAGTCAATATAGTCATATTTTACTTAATAAACATAGCGGAAATCAACAGAATAACGGTAACTCCTAATTAGCTATCCATCAACCACCTACTCTTCTCCGAAAGCTTTATTCGTCAAACTTACATAAATTTGAATACCTCAACCCTCGGCCTACTCAAATCAATTTTGAGCAACTGAGAGTTTAAGGGAAAATAAAAACTTCGAGTCAGATATAAAGCCTGGTGTGAATAATACTGTTACTCTCAGTCTACTGGTATTAAGTGAGACCACATAACTTAGCAGAACGGGTTTCCCCTCACTAATACCCTCTTCAAAACATATATTTTGCAAATCATTTCCTACAACCAAACTAGTTAATCAAATGGTATAATAATAATAACAACAACAACAATAATCTCTGTTAAGCTATAATCAGGTAACTAATGGACTATTTATCCATAGGTAATAAATGGACTATCTGTTCGAAAACTGGGCTGACTGCCCGCAAATTGGACTAACTCTCCACAAACTGGACTAATTGTCCACAAATTGGACTAACTGTCCACAAATTGAACTAATCATAAACCTTTTCTTAGGATTAACCACCCTTCATCTTTTTCCTTGAAAACTAGTTCAAAATGATTTAACCTTTTAAATCATACTTACACAAGGAAAATATATTCTCAGCCTTACTCAAAGCTATTTTTCCATGTTATATATACTTTACTCAAAATAATATTGACGAATTTTGATGAGGATTACCCATCCTCTCCAAATATGCTAAACCCTTTTTAACTTAAAACACGTAGGATATATTGCCGAAGTGGTACTTTCAAAACCTTTGTTTAAAATCTTTAAACAACCCTTTCGAAACCCCTTGATAGTATCTCTTTCGAAACCAAGTAAAACCCTTTATGTAACCTAGGCCGAAAGGTTCCTTTCGAAACCATTCAAAATCTTCTTCTCGAACCCATTATGAAACCTTCCATTTGAAAGCTTTAAAACATTAGACATCCTTCTTTAAAAATCTTTAAACCATGCCTTTTGAATACATTGGAAAACCTTTCCTCTTAGACCTTTCGAAACCATTGAAAAACCTTCCTTCAAAACCTTTCGAAATCATCGAGGAACCACCTCTTCGAAACCCGCATTTAAAACCCTTTCAAAAGCATTAAAATGCTAAACCTGTTGAAAGCCTTTCGGTTCAATTTAAAACATGTGAAAAACTTTTGAAACCACTTAAAAATTTACTCCTTCGAAACTTGAAAACTGTTTCAGTTGAAACCATTTGGATTATTCCTTCAAGTAGAACAAAAGGATCAGAAACCCATTAAATTTGAAATCATTTCTTTCAAAAATCAATCCTAAGTAAAGAAGTGATGGTGTCGAAACCATCCCTTCGAAAGCATTAGAGAAGTGGTCAAGTTTAAAAAAGCAAAACAAAGCAAAGAAAACCTTTCAAAACCAATCTGGGTCGAAAGGTAGAAAGAGGCAGTCGTGGGTTTTGACTTAGTCAAAAGCAATTATTTAAAAACAAAGGCGCTATCTAATCAAATTCATTTCTTTAAGCCAATTGACCTGGTCGAAAGCCTACCAAGTCGAAAGCTATTTAATTGAAATCAAGCAGGTGCAATTTCATTTAAGAGTAAAATATCGCTTGTACCCCTTCGGAACCCCTGGTTTCGACCCTATACCTTCCGCCTACATCCAACTCACTACATATCAGTTAAATGATACCGTGTGCACTAGTTTTGATGAAGTCGAAGATGAAGGTAAGGAGGTGAAAGCCTGGGGCCGAAAGCATCGAAACAGTAAAAACCTTGTGGATTAGTCCCATTTAAACTATTTTTGTACCTAACCTGCCTTGTTTGTAAAATTGTGAATGGTTTTAAGTTTCTCTTTTCTAAAAGTATTGCCAATTACCAGAAATAACAATTTTGAATTATTTACAAAATACCCCTTCTCCTTTTTATAAATATATAAAATGTTTAAGTCTCATGTCTTAAATGATTTTATATATCCATTAAAACACTTAGGAAAATTCTACAAAAATTCCTGAAAAACACTTTTAATATGTTTTATAACATATATTAATTTTAGACCCAAACCATTAATTATTTAATCGTAAATAATTTTTAATCCAAAATAAAATTTGCTTCACTAGAAAATTCATATAAAATCAGAAAATTCCGAAAATTGAAACCATTTCTAAAATATCATTTCTAGTCTATATAACAATTCATAAGGCATTTGGATGTCATTTGGTAGGGTATTCAGCTTAAAACATGTCATAAAGTCTATATGAACAAACATAAATCATCAACAACTATATATAATCATTCCATCATCCAAAAACATTGCAAATCATTGTATATAGGTTTGGATTCCATCTTAAAGCTGAAAACAATAATAATTTGAGATGTAGTCATTATTCACTTTGGCTTTAGAGATTAAGGAGCGTGAGATTTGAATGGATTTGATTTTATTTAGCTTCTTCCTTAGCTTTTCTTAATCTTCTTTCTCTTTCTCTTGTTAATGGTGGCGACCTCAAGTTTTAAATTTTTCGATAAATGAAATATGAACATGCATGGAGATACATGACCAAGGTTTAAGGGTATAAGAATGGCCTCTTTTCTATTTTACCCCTCCCCTATTTCATTTTAACTCTTATTATAATTGATTGGTTAAATGGCATGGCTACCCCTTAATAAAATTAAATCTCAATCCCCTAATCATTGCATTATTTTATTTAATTTAACTAATTAAATGTCCTAAATAATATTACCAAAAATATGGAGTGTTACAGAAAAATACATCATGACTACTAATCTTAACAGCCAAACTGAAGTCAATGCAACAAAATATACATCGTTAAATCTATAAACCAAGGATCCATAACATATCCCTTTCCCTAGAGCACATTGGTATACTTAGAACATTCATAAGACAATAAGTGGCCCATAGGACCTAAGAGGCAAGAAGGTTGAGCTAGAGAAAGCAACACCGCAACTAACAAAGATGACAATCAATGGGAAATCATTCTATATGATTACATTACTAAAAAAATTCGAGCTACAAATGTCATATTGATAAAAGATGTCCTGGAGTGGTCAACAAACTTTCCTAGAGTGAATAAGGTGCTCCACAACACCAAGCAGCAGAAATTTACAAAAAGAATGGAAGTAAGGATATAGATATTCAAGGTTTGAGATAACCACAACTTGAGAAAGAAAGACGATTTTAGATGAAAAAAGCATACTTTATATTACATAAAAGTTTTCTTTGGGGGGAAAGTGTTATGGGCATTTTTGCCCATGGCATGGTGAATATGAAAAGACATAAAGGAGCATAGAAATAACCGAAAGGTGCATAATAAAGGCACCATTATGTAATCACAAGGGAAAAAGAAAAGTGTTAGGGGTAAATTTGAAGTCAAATTATATACTCAAAATATTTGTAAATGGTTCCTAAGGTCATGGCATGAGCCTAGGTCAAAACCTCATCTCAATCCGAGCTAGGATCGGAAGATATGATCATTTTAAAATTTATCCACCACCTAACCAATTCCGGTCCCATCTTGGAGGGCTACTACCTACTTCAAGCAAATGGAACATTTAGAGGCATTAGAATACTCTACTTAATGATATGAAGCTATTGGTTCAAGTTTCATTTAATTCTGAATTGAAATGAAAGTGTTATATAATAAAAATGTGTATAGAAAAAGTGATTAAGCATCATGCTTTCAACGGAGAGGTTGGGAGTTTGATCCCTGGCAAGCGTATTATTTTTATGGAATAGGAGAAATGGTCTGGTAGGGAACCTAATCGTTTACTACCCAATAGATCTTTAACCAACCTTACACTTATAAATACCTCATGGACAAGCACAATTATGGAGAGGAGAATGGATAAGCAATAATGGAATACAAACTTAGAGCTCTAGAAACTACTTAACCAATTCTCCGCCTAATGGATTCTTGTCTAGCAGAGTCTCTGGAGCACTTATAAACATTAAAGAGTTATCTTAGCATTATCCAATCACCTTCAATCATCCAATCCATCATCCACATCAAGTTGTTATAGATCAACCTCAAGGTCCATGGAATCGGAGCATCATCACTTGGTAAAAGCATTGGGAGGAAAGTGAGAAGATCGGAAGATTGCATAAGTAAAATTGAGCGAAAAAGATTAACTTTGGTAAGGCTAAGTGCTTGGTATGATAGTATACTGAACAGAAAATCTCTTTAGGTAGTCAGGTACCGAACAACAATTCCTTTTTTGCAGTCTACTACCGAAGAGAGATTCATGTTCGGTAGCCTACTACCAAAAGAAGCACAACTCAACCTTGGGAGTTGAACCAAAGCACCATTGAACCTAGGGTGCCGAACCAGATGCATTACCGAACTGAGGCACCGTCAAAATAATGCACAGCCGAACATTAGCATCACCGATCGAAGGTACTACCAAACCAAGCATTGCCATCACCACCTTTCGAACACAAATTCCTATTCGGTAGACTATTGCTAAAGCCAGGCATTGTTGAACCATAACTTAACAACCAAGCCAACTACCTCCGCGCCAATGACCACTAGTCCGAACAGAGCAAATATGGAAAGGTAATCTAGGATATATGGAAGTTTTGGACTGTATCTTTTACATATGAAACTAACCGAACCAAGCATATTATATAGGGAAACTGCCTATTTTATCGGCCTAGTCTCCCTATATTTTCACTCTTGTAAATACCTAAGATTCTAACAAACAATGGGGGAGAATATTGGATAGCCAAATGTGTAACAGTAATGCCGGACAAGTTAGAGGAAGCTAGGAATTGGCTAACAGGAACAGCCTTGTAGGAACTGCCTAGCAAGAACAGCCTAACTGGAATCGCCTAACTGAGATAGCTAAACATAGATAGGCTAAAAGGATCAACCAAACAGGAATAGGCAGGAAAGAACAGCTGAACAAGAATAGCCAAACAGAATTCCTTGGGCTATTTCTTGCTTTCTATTGAGACACAAATCATTGTATTTTGTATCTCAGGCATTGTATCAAAGATCTATAAGATGAGTAATGAAAATGGATAGTGGATGTAGGAACATTCTGGTCATACCACTATAAATCTTTGTATTCTTTACGCTACTGGAATTTACTTTCTGCATAACCTGTATGTGATCTTCTCTCTAAACGTCATCCACAATACAAATATAACAGTTGTATTATGCAAACCTCGTATTCATAGCTTTAGAATAAATAGATTGGAGATGTTTGCCCACTTTGCATGCAAACAAGTGGCTTCCTCTTATGAGGAAATGATTGAGGATTTGAAGGAGAAAGTTAAATAAAATGTTGAGGGGACAAATGTTAAAGGACTATGAGGATATGGCTACTGAGATTCATGAAGTTAAAAGCACTAATCACGCTCAATATGAATGTATTCTTCATCTCATGTAATTCTTCATTGAACTAGATGCAAAGAAGAAAAACATAGTGGTTTTATAGAGGATTCTTTTGGGGAATAGATGAAGAAACCATAAGGCACCATTGCGAAACATTCCTTTGATCGAGCTAAAGGCTTTCAAAAGGATGCCCTAACACTACCATGTGCGCTTCCTAAGCTTAAACCTAGACACAGCGTTGCACATGCTCCTCTTATTAATTTGTTATCTGAATATGCAATCAGATGGAAAATGAAAGTTACCCTCTATTTTCAAAAATTTGATATATTAAAATCTCCTTATGATGCTGAATTGAATGAACTTCACGATGAGTAAGCATGCATATAGCAGGATGTTGATAAATAATTCCCACCACATACTTGACATTCTTAGGTTCGCGAACGATCCAAGAATATTACGGAGAAACTCCTTTTTGAAGTTGATTATATTAGGGATGTCACTTCTAGGCGCATTCATGTCTGTACAGATAAGACTGCCATGACTAAGTCACGGTTTTGGATGCAGGCATCTATGGACCTTTTTTCCTTGTTAGATAAACTTAGTAGGGAATAAGTTAGGTGTAAGATTGCCAAGATTAGGCTAGGATGCTCCATTGAAGTTATATTATCTTTCTTGTTGGACCTTTATCTTTTAATTTTTAATAACAAGCCAGATTTTAACTCCACCTCAAGGATCGAGGAGCACTGGACTAATGCTACATATGACTTACAATCTGTATTAAGTAGTATGACTTGAAAATCATCAATAGTTATTTAAGAAATTTTTAATCAGCCCTAAAATGTAGCAAAACTCAATTCAAGGATTAGAAAGAGAGTCTATGTGCACTCAAATCCTAACTGTAGCACCATCTCATGACAAAAAAGGGAAAATATAAATCTGTCGGGTATTGAACAAAGCTATGATTTGGGCCAGGCCCTACCAAAATATAATTTGATATCTATCAAATATTAACAATGTATTATTCACAAAGTATGTAATATGTATGTAAATTGGGTATGTGTAAGCTTGACTTGTAATGGTATAAATAAGACACTGGGATATGAAGTTTTCTTCACCTCTTGCCTTTGTGTAGTTCTATAAATTCCTTTTGGAATGCTGCATACAATTATTTTTTATCCTCGTCATTGTAGAACTTTTTGTTTATAATGCAATAATTACTTTGTACTTTGGTTGTAAGAACCATGTACCTAACTAGTGTAATGGTGGTTCTTGTGAAGCGCAGGAGTACGTATGGCAATCATTTAGTGATACCGCACCAGTTCTAGTAATTCAAACAAAATTATCCGTCCTAAAACCAAATTATCCTACCTAAACCAAGATGGTAATCCATGGCACACAATTCAAGAAAAGCTCGATAAATGAAGTATGGCAATATCTGATGGTAACGGTTGAGTGTGAAAATGGTATCATCAACCCATGTGATATCATTCACCTTTATAAGGAAAGGGATACTTTAGCAGAAAGGGTGTCAAAAAAGATAGGTTTAGAGAATTTATAACAAAAAATTGTAAAATCAATGTTAAAATTATTTTTGTTCTTGTACGTTGAAATTAAAAGATAAAGACAGATTAACCCATAGATGTAGGATTCCTTAACATCTGAACCGAATAAATTTCTATGTCTTTAATTTTTTAAAATTCTTTTATGAACTAGTTCTTTAAAAAAGTTAGATTAAATTCACATAGATATTTTAAAAATTGTTAATATATTTTCTCTTAGTTGAATAAGCATACAACAATAAAATTATTTTATAATCATGCATTTTTACCAATAATTAATCTGTACTTCATAGTTGTATCAGCATATAGCATTCCAATTATCTTATATTGGAGTTTTGAGACTAAAATATCAATATTTCAGCACTTGAAAAAGAGCCTACTTCCCACAAAAATTCTCTCTACACATCTCAATAACAAAGCAAATAACCTATATCTTCTAATTGAATTTAGCAACTCCTCAAAGTCTAAACAACTCTCTTATTCCTCCTCTTGTTGAGGTGGCACATCAAGCCGCCAAAACAAAACCCAAAATTGAATTATCTTTAAAATAAGTCATGAGACTTCCACAACCACCCACCACATCTGACCAACCTATCCTTAAAATCCTCAGCCGGTTCAAATCATAAATAAACTAGAGAATGGCATGGCTTGAAAGGCTTGTGTCCTAAGGCTGATCCCTAAGTCACTCTAGCTCTCAAAACATATCCATAGTCTGCCCCAAACGTCATTAACTAGAAAGCTAAATGTTTGGCTACCAGGCTTAAAGATAATCCTAATGATGAGAGTGATATGGCTAATCTAAGTGTGTGTTGGGAAACCTACAAGGGTAGGTCCGAGCAAATCAAAATATAAAATTAATAGAGCCCAACAACAACCTAGGACTACTTGGGAAGCATTGAGAACATACTACTGCATAAGGAGAAGGTGAATCTATATCAACTTTAAAATGAGGTTTAGAAGGGGAAAAGATGATGAAATAAGATTTTTTTTAAAGCCAAAGTGGAGCGACTTGCTAAACGGAGCTGACAATAGGGGACAAAATTAGGAAAGAGAAAATTGAATCACCATTTAGTGAGGATATCTTAGAGTTAAACTTCCCTAATAAATTCAGAGTCCTAGCCATTTACCAAATACTATGGCTCCATAAACCTAGATAATCATCTTAGCACTTTTAAAATATCATATGGATATTCCCAAAGTAGTGAGACTAGCCCAATGCAAATTGTTCCCTATACACTCGATTGGAGCAAGATTGTTTAGGAGGCACAAGTAGGGAGAAACCTATTCTTGTTCTCAATTATTCTAGTAATTTATTAGGTAGTTCAACACAAGAAGGGAGGTATCGCCTAATGCAAACATGCTCTCCAACATAAAACAAAAGAAAATTAAAAGCGTACGTCGTTTCATCAACCATTTTAAATCCAAAGCTAGAAGAATTGGAGCGACCAAAGAAGAAGTCCTACTTATGGCCACACTCTGGTATCAAGAAGAACATGGTGTTCTAGATCAAAAACAGTAAAATCCTTTGCAAAATCATGATAGCATTTATAAACGTGCGAGTGGCTATATCTGAGTTGAAGAAGCTGAGAAATCTCAGGATTACTGGTGTGAAAAATCTTTGCCTAACTCAAATAGTAAATAAAGAGGGAAAATACTTGTCTTAAACCAGCAAAAAGGAGAAGAAATTTCAACTTCATTCCTTATACTCCGCTCACTCACAGAATAGAGCCTATATTTAAGGTAACCAAATGTAGGCTAGCCTATAATTTTTCATACGAGAGAAAGAAGTTAGAAAAGAATACATATGGGGAATATTTCCATTTCAATAGGGTAAATATCTACCACAGTTAAAACTATTTCCATTTGAAGAATGAAATAGAGAGGCTAATTCAAAAGGGATACTTAGGAAATTTTTAGCAGTTGCCTACCTTAACTCTTGCATAGAACCAGTCATTCGACTCTAAAGCTGACCAATTAGGAAATCTAGGTATTTTGATTGGTTCCATTAATGGAGGATGGAAAAAATTAAGAAATGCATAGAAAAGTACATCAATAGGCTTAGAAGGAGCATCACATAATGTACCGCAGAAGGGAGTCTTATATGTAAGAAATAACCCTCATTTTTGCCGATTCCATAGTATTGATTATCCCACATCAAGGCCCACTAGTAATCACTCTACAAATTTCAAACTACATGGTAAAGAAGGTCCTCGTGGATTTAGGTAGTTTTATCGATGTCATATTTAAAAACTCCTTTGATTGAATGAAGCTACCAATGGAAGTGCTCAAGTCCTACCTCGCATAAGTCTTTGGATTTAACAGTAAAGTAGTCACTTCTATCGGGTCGACAAAACTTCTAGTTACCACCAGAATTACACCATTACAAACCTTACTTTACAGGACTTTCATAATGATAGACTAACCCTCACCATACAATGTATTTTAGGGAAAGCCTGCGCAGAGACGAGAACGATTATTTCATAATGATACTTTCTTATCAAATACTGCACTCTATGAGGAATAGGAAGCATTAGCAGATAACATTTATTGGTTATGGAATTATAGTCTATTACTATCAATCCTAGTAATTAAACTTCTAATCCTTACACTTTTGTGCCTCCTTTTTTGTGTGAAAATGTTAATGGATCAGAGAAATGTAGAAATCCAAATATCGAACTCATGCATTGAACTTTAACTCCACATGCAATGAAACAAGCTAACCTCGATTACAGTGCCGGTTAGATCTACAAAATGAAATTGCCTTCATATGTTCGGTGTGTATGGATATGCTTCAATATAATCTTAGTGTCTCGATGGTCATAATTAGAGTTCATAAATCTTAGCTTCTTCAAACCTTATGGGGGACGAAGTTGAACCAAACCGGGAATGAAATTCAAGGAACTTAAACTAGTAGTGAGTAAGAAGACATCCAGCTAGATCCTAATAACTAAGCTAAGGTATTACAGACTGGGAAGAACTTGGATATGAAACTTTGTCATAATTCGTTAGTTTCTCATAAATATTGTCACATGAATTTTCAAGGATGCATCAAATAAGGTGGATATTGATCGTTGAACAATTTTCCATTCACTCAATATTAACCCTAGGGCCAATCCAGCATGCCAATAAAGAAGATCCCCATATCAGAAATGCTACAATGCCCTGCATTTTGAAGCAATGTTGTTAAAAGAAAATGGGTCGATCAAAGAAGTCAATTACCCCCAATGCATAGCCAACTCGGTGTTGGTCAAAAAGCCTTTTAAAAAAAGGAGTGTAAACTTCACAAATCTTACCAAAGAATGTCCAAAGGATAGCTTCCCATTACCTAGAATAGATCAGTTGGTAGATACAGAAAGGAGATATGAACCACTCATATTTATGAATGCGAACTTAGGTTACAACCTAATTACCATGTTTTAACCTAACAAGGATCACACAAGCTTTATAACTAACAAAGGATTTTCTATAAATTCATGTATTTTGGACTAAAAACACATGAGCTACTATCAAATGTTATTAAATAAAATGATTTTTGAATAGATTTGAAGAAACACGGAGGTATATGTAGATGACATGCTAATGAAATCTAGGAATGCCCCAAGTCATGTGCAGCATCCTGAAGAAACATTTGCAAATTAGAGTGGGTTCAACATGAAACTTTACCCACTTCAGTGCAAATTCCAATGCAATCTAGTACCATTAGTATGGCTACTAAAATAGTCGATCAAGCTCAGCCATATGCCTATCTTTCTTTTGAACCAAGCTATATCTGGGACAAGAAAGAACCATTGAAAGATCGGGAAGTAAAATAGGAATCCTAAATCCTAACTTTAAATACCAGAATCCAATCAAAGTCGAAAGAGTTGATGCAGAACCTTGCTTTCCACTTTAAGATAGTTAGCCATTTTCCAAATGAACTAAGTGGTAAAGAGAATAGTTGCCCAAAGAAAATTTAAGTTTCAACTTAGTTCCGAGTTCAAACTCTCAACTAGGTACCGATTCATGTAATCGATTTAGCCTAGCCACTTTAAGGAGACTGAATATTAAACTAAATAAGAAGCAAAGTTTTAAGCTAAGAGTGATGGACCAGAGCATTGCATTCAAGAAAGTGCAGAATCAAAGCTAAATACTTGAGAAATTGGAGATTCCATGATTCGCCATAGAGTTGTGAGGCATAACTCAGTACCAAGTTAACTACCAAGATCATAATGTGGCCACAATCTCCCTCCTGAACCTCCGTCTGTGCGTGGAGAATGTAGGTAGCAATTATCAGAGCTAAATTCAATGATCTATGTCCATAACTTGGAGGAGAGGAGCACAAAGTGGGATCCTTTTTTTACTTTTTGAATTTACTGACTTTACACCAAGGCTTTGTTGGATTCTTACTAACTTGTAAGCAACTAGGTTATATAATCATAGCCATGAAGAAAATCAAAATCATTGACAAATTATAAGTGGGTATGGGGCAGAGTATTTGTTGAACCACTATAGATTCTAGTTTGTTATTTATTTCATCTTCCATTAATTTCTCCATCATCCTTTTCATATAAATGATTTGGCGTTTGTCCAACTTTTGGTGTAGACATTTTGGTACTTTCACTGAGAACTCTTGAAATTATCGCTACTTAGATCTATCTTGGACCTTTGGATTGCTATAATCCATTAGTTGGATCTAAAAGTTATTGCTGAGGGATCATTGGTTATTTATATTTCCATAAAATATATCATTGGATCTAAAAGATCCAAAGCACCTAGAAAGGCTAAAGAGAAGTCAACTACTTCTAGACCCATCAATGATGCTGAAAATGAAGGCTCTTAACATGGAGAAGAGACCAATCAACCTATTGCTGCAGAAATTCAGAGTGCATTACAAATGGCAACTAAGGTTGATTTGGACAGAATAATGATGAAAGTAAACAAAAAGTTGAGGAAAAGCCATGATGCTAGGCTAAAGTAGATGAAGGAAAGCATGGATTAAATGACCTAGCTGTCCGGAGCCGCATAAGGATTCAAATGGAGTTTTCATTTTTTTTATAATTTGAAAGAAGGGAGTTCTTCCTCATTGGACATGAACCATGGAGAAAGAAAACAGAAGATGAAGATAAAGGAAGCTGGACTTGAAAGATTAGAACTATAAAAGTTCGGATAAGCAACTCACAAATTGGTACTGAGTTGACTACGTGACTTGGTATCGAGTTACGGAGTCAACTCCATGTTGAGTTGAGACCCTGAGTGACGATTGATGGTCAAGATGTTGAGTTCCAAAATGATGTTAATGTTGAAGTTGTTCAAGCTGCTGGTGCTCAAAGTAGTGATGTTTAGACAGACACAATTAGGCTATCCACAGAGAGCGTATGAATCGAATAATAAACGGTTCTTCTAGAGACATGAGAACCTTGATATCATGGAACTAAAGGAGACCATTTGCGGGGCTAAACACTCGGGGAAGGCATTAATGATTGCCGTTGATCAATCTAACGGATCTAAAATATATGGTTGATATAGTGGTAAAGTTAGTGAATGAAAACCAACATAGAAGTAATGATGATTCAGTTCATCGCCCAGCAGGCTCCCATTCACATAAGGAGATTGTATAGAAGGATTATCGAGGTGTTTTGTGATGTCCATGATGCCATCATAAAGCGAAACGATTGACCAAAGATAGCATCTTTTGAAGTACAAGTGGCATATGGATGGTTGTAGGGTAACTGATAATGTGCAATGTAGATGTTTCCTAATATTTCTCGAAGGAGTGGCTACGATGTGGTTCACATGGCTCTCGTTGGGGTCCATATCTTCATTCGACCAGTTAGTTGGGAAATTTGTGAAGCAATTCTAGCTGCATATTGCTCCACCTAAGGATGTGATATCCTTATCCAACATTTTTCAAGGTCTTGATGAGTCTCTAATTTTTTTTTGAGTAGATTCAATACAGATGTGCTTGAAATAAGCAATGCCAAAGAAGACAATACGTTGATAGCAATAATTAATGATACATATTTAGCCTAATGGTTAAAAATGGGCATCCATGGACCATTGAAGAGTTCTATTAGAAGGCGACCCAATATCTTCACTTGGAAGAGGTAGATATGGTCATTGGTAAAGCTGGTGGGAGGCCATCTACTGAGGTATGCAGAGTAATGTCATTGTGAAGCGGACTGGAGGGAGCGCTTGGAATGTTGCTATCAATATTGGGAATAAAAACAACAATTAGGAAAGGAGGAAATTAGGGTGTTGGAGGTATAGCACCTGAGGTACCCGAAGCGTGAATATTATACCTCGTCAAATGACACCATAGAGAATACTTACCTTGTCATGCAGTGTATGGAGAATTATAAAAGGCCAGCTCGTTCGGGGTTGATTGAAAGAGAAAAGATGTCTAGGATGTATTATCGCTTCCATGAAACCCATAGGCATAGTGAAAACGAGTGTCGACCTTTATGGGATATAATTAAGGATCTAACCAAGAAGAAGCTTCACCGTTATGGAATGTCCTGTATAAAGGTGGGCAAGTAAACAATCGACCCAGGGGTAGATGGCTCAAAGGGGTTAGTACGACCTAATAGAGAGGAAACTAGGCAACTTGAAAGAAGACTTATGATCAATACTATTACTGGTGGACCTCATCCATTTGATAAAAGTTAGAATAGATGTAACGATATGAGAATTTGCTGAAACGTGTTGTGTTGGAGAGTTACTTTGCTATAAAAGACAGAGCTATGGAAAAGTTGTTAATATTAATGACTAATGATATAATGTTTAGAAATCATGATATGGATGATGAAGAAGCACTGATGCTTGACCCTTTGGTGATTACATCCATGGTTGGACTAGCTACTGTGAAATGAGTAGGTGCTCGGTTAATATTTTGTTTAAGAAAACTTCTGACTAGATAAGGATGGATGGGCAGGATATGAAGCCATATAAATCTCGCATCTAGGGATTAACAGGTAGGCTAAGAGCGTGTTAGAGGTGTTGATTTAGCAGTGGAACTTGGAGAAGATAGTTTGTAAGAGAGTGCTGGTTCAAACCTTTATTTTGATAGGCACGTACTCTGCTTAAAAATGCGTTCTTGGGTCAATTGGCCTTTTCTAGTTTCAGAGGGTCCCTGACCCATGTTGCTTGATGATGAATTTCTCAACTGAGAATGGAGTTGGGGCCATTGAAGACGATCAAAGTACAAGAGGCAAAGCGACGTAAAAAAGGAAAAGGTGAAGAGAAGACTCTCTACGTGAAATTAATTGATGCATAGAAACCACCACCTATGCCCTGGCTCAGACTGCATTGTAAATTCTATAAATCTATGGATTCAAGGAAATCACAGTGATTGGTGAACACTATAAGTGACCTTTCAGGGATGTTTGATGTACTTCAAAGATATGGGTTGAAGCTCAATCCATTAAAATGTTCCTTTGAACTCCCATCAGGCAAGTTTTTGGGTTTCATAATAAACTCAATGGGCATAAAAGCTAATCCGAAGCAAATTAAGGCATTGAGAGATGTTGAAGCCCCAAAGAGTAGGAGGTAAATGTCAAACTTGAATGGAAAGCTTGCTGCGTTAAGTCGATTTATCTCAAAAACGATAGATAATGTGTATCGTTCTTTAATGTCCTCAAAAAATAGAGAGGGAAGTTTATTTGGACGAAGGGATATTAGAAATTTCTAGGCCTTATTCGACAATATGGAGAGACCACCAGTCTTATCAAAGCCATTGGAAGGAAATGACTTATTATTTTATTTGGTGATTTCTATTCATGTTGAGTGCTATCCTAGTACATGAAGACTCCAAAATTGAAAGGCTTTTGGATTGCATTAGTAAGTGTTTCACCAGAGCAGAGAAGAATTATCCAAAGTTAGAGAAGTTATCTTACTGCTTGTTGATTACCTAGAGGAAGCTACGACCTTAATTCTTGGATATTCTAATTAAAGTGTTGACTTATCAACCTTTGAGATGGGTGTTGCATTAACTGGAGACTTCAAGAAGGTTACTAAAGTGGAACCTCTAACTGAGATAATATGATATAACCTACCATCCTAGGATGGCGATATGAGGGCAGGCATTGGCTGATTTCATTATCAAGTTCATCACCCGGCAAGGAGAAGCAGAGGAAGATACATAATGACATTTTTAGTAGAAACTATACATAAATAGAGCATTCAATGAATGCAACTCTTGGCAAGGAGTTGGATGAACAATCAATCTTATTATGCCTCGAAGCTTGAGTTTCACACAGAGAACAATATACGGGGCTCAAGATAGCGAAAGGATTGGGAGTTAAAATGTTGCATATACCGTGACTCTCAATTGGTGGTCTGTTAGATGAAAATGGAATTTTAGGCTAAGGGAACGAGACTTGCCCCTTACTTGACGAAGGTTCAGGAACTGCTAAATGACATTGAATACTATATGATAATTCTCATTCCCAAAGAGGAGAACAAAAAGGCTGATTCGTTGGCCAAGCCAACCACCTCTGAGGATGCCCAGCTTGTAGGATTTGCTCCAGTGGTGGTTTTGTCTGCTCCAAGCATCAGTCAGATGGATGTCGATTGGACCTTGGACTTTGGAGGCCGAAGTCTAGAAGGAGTTATGGATGACTCTGATCGAAATTTGTTGAATGGAACTCTTTGGAATGGAAGAAATGAACGAAGGAAACTCCTATGAAAAGTTTCGTGATTTATTATTCAAGAAGGTGTGCTATAAAGGAGAGGGTTCTCTACTCCCATACAACGATGTGTCACCAACGAGGAAGTTAAAAGAATCCTTACGGATGTACATGAAGGAACTTATGGTGATCACATCGAGGGAAAAATTTAGTAATAAAGATACTCTATTATGGATACTTTTGGCAATCAATCTACCAGAATGCATTTGATTAAACCTGAATATGCGATCGGTGCTAGAGATTTGTGAAGACTCCCAAAACCACATCCACAGAGATCATTCAAATGGTCAGATCATGGCCATTTGTAATTCGGGGCATTGATATCATTGTTGTGCTTCAAATATCGAGGGGTAGAGAAAAGTATGCCATTATTATGGTTAATTAATTCACAAAGTGCTAGCGAAACTACTAGCCATGATCATATAAAGAAGGTGATTAACTTTGTAGTGAAAGATATTATCTATCGATTTGGAGTTCCTAAGAAAATCATCACCGGTAACGGGACGCAGTTCGATAGCGTTGAGTTCAAGTATTTCTATAACAAGTACCATATTAAAAATAAATTTACTACCGTATCACACCCATAAGTGAATGGATGGACAAAGGCAACGAACAAGATCATTAAATCCATCCTAAAGAAACGATTGACAAAGGCTAATGGCAAGGGGATTAATGAATTATCCTGTGCATTATGGGCTTACCGAATGACTCATAGTGCATGGCAGGCTACACTCCATTCGTTCAAGCCTATGGCCTAGAAGCCGTGATTCCAATTGAATTGGAAGTAACTTCTCGTTGGAAAATTCACTACGAACCTAACTGAAAGGAGGAACTCTTGATCGGGTCCCTTGATATGATTGATAAGAAGCGTAGAGATCGACAATCTCACTCTAAGACATATCTTCCCTGGTCCACTGGTTCTGGGCCCAAATTAGGAAGGTCGTATGCAATTAAACACAGGGTTGGAGATGAAACATTCAAGCTAACAACTATCGATGGAATCTCACTTCCAAGAGCATGGAATAGCGAGCACATAAGATGATATTTCACTTTCATATACCTTTATAAATATTGGAATAGATCTTATGTCATATGTAGAGTATGCCATTCACATGTCTATAAAAGGAAATAGCTTTAGGGATCTATGGAACTATATTCTCAACAACCTAATTTTGTGCTATTTGAAGAACAATGAAATTGATTATTCTGTGTTTTGACAGATATCTAGGTACTCGAAGATAGGTGCCGACGGACTCTTTAATCCATGATCGAATCATGGGAGTATAATCATTTCAGGTATCCAAAGGTAGGTGTCAACGAACTCCTTAAATCCAAAATTAGATCGCAGGATTATAATCATACCAATAGCGATCGAGATGATTCGCCCAACACCTCTAACCTTTGACTATTGCCATGATATAGGCAAGGCCTGATGACGATCCCAGAGACAAGCATCTCAAACACTAGATTCCGAGGATAGAACAAGGGGATTTAATCTTCTTTAAAAATATGATCAACACCCGAAGATAGGCAAGATTGAGTACATAAGTCCAGAGATAGACGTCTGAAGCACTGCTTCTAATGAACATATACGATTGCTGCATAGAGATAGGCAAGATCAAGCTTGGATTTCTAGAGATAGATGTCAAAAGCATCATTTCCCAAAGATAGGGAGCAATATAGAAATCAAATTTCATATTTGGTCAGACGAAACCTGACTTAAGCTAAGCAAATTAGACTATGGCGCTAGTCAAACAGTTATAATTCTGTTACCAACGAAGAAGTCTTTTGGCAGAATTGAACTTAAATAGTGAAACAAGCAAGTTAGAAGTTATTCATACATACGGAGTTATGATGAATAATAACATCGCTTTGATTAAGATGCAATCACAAGAAATATAATCACACAAAGTATATAGGAGAAAACAAGATAGACGTCTAAAAGTAAAATATATTTTATTAACAATTGAGGAACTTTATAAACAAAGGCAGGGGTCATACTCTCACAACAATGGCATATATATATAGAAATTAAAACAAACGACAACATAAGAAAGTGGCGATTATATGTGTTTTTTCTTCCTCTTCTTCTCCTTCTTGCTTTCAGGAGAAACCATGACATGCCTTTTAATAGATCTACCTATTCTTTCCCTAAATAAGAAGCTCTAGGATTTGTGTTCCATTCATAGAAGCACCCTAAAAATTTAGGAGCATCAATATGAATGCTCCTTGTTGCAGGAGCAGAAGCTGGAATATCAAGTGGTAGTACATGAAAATCAACAGAAAAGGGGACAAGGAACATAATCCATCTTTTCCTTCTTTATTGCTTAAAACTTTTTGGTTTGTAGAATCTTCTTCTCCTATATTTATGGTCCAGAAATACGCCATGTGGCTCCTACAATGACTATGTCCTCAACCCTTCATCACATTGAGATCATCCATAGCTTCTTCAATCAATGCATGAATTTTTTTGTCATCATGACAAGGCATTTGACTGGCTAAACAAGTTGGGATATGAGTGCGGGAAGACATGATAACTGATTCTACCATTGAAACATAGGTGCTCGAAGTCAGATCTCCTTCTGGAGTAAGTGGACCTAAAACTTGTGGAAGTGAAAAATAGATATTAAAGATATGATGGTGTCATTTAAGCCTTCTAAAACACAGGAGAAGTTAACGATAACCCCCAACAGGAGCAGAGGCCACTTGTAAAGGAGTTCTCACAGAACTCCACTTCATAATCGGAGATAATATATGTAATTTTTAGAATGGGCTATGGTTATGTATAGCCGAGCTTTTCTAGATTATATTGAACATTTGCTGAATACGTCAAAGCATTAGAAATTATCGAAATAACAATGGTAGTTGGAGTACCGTAATGCCAGAGGATGGAATTTTAGGTTCAGTAAGGAAGGCCTTGATGTAGAAGAAGTAATGGCACTGGAAGTAGCCATCATTACAACCAAAGTCCTTGGGAATCCGTTAGGTGCAAGAGTATAACTTTCACCTAAAACCATAGAGCTAGATTCCAAAGGACCCTAATAAGCACATTAGCAAGAACAATAGCCTCAGATTTTAACATATCTTTGGCAATGGAAAGTGTTTCCAAACCTTCACCATTTAAGAGATCGTATTTCAAGATATCCTCATCAACCTTAACACCATTTGAGTATTCTCATTCTTTCTTAATTATTTCCTCCCAGGCCATAGCAATGGCCCTAGGGTATCCCTTACCAAACCACCTTAAATTCCAAGAATTGACGACATTGACATAGAAGCGAACTAGGGTTGGTTCTATTTAGGACTTGACATGGTTTTTTGTAGTCTTTACGTGAAGCATTACATCCTTTAGTGCTCACTAAGAATCTACCGGTTGCACCACATACTCTTGGGCATGGGCAAGAGCATTAACTTTCTCGATCGTTTTGATCTCCTATGCGGCCTTTAAAATTTTGATTTCCAAAGCTTGATCATAGACTGTCTTCCGATGAGCCTCATTTTGTAGAGTAAGATTGTGACTCTTATGTTACGCAGCTCCAATTTGGTTCTACTATAGCTGGGACTCTTCTACAAAAGATTTTCTTTCTCCTTCCAACTTCTTCTTCATAAGTGCATGAGATTTCTTTAACTCGTCAACTTATTTTTTTATATTATTAATAATGCACTTATTATCTTGATTTATCTACTCCTTCCCTTGGAGAGCCACTATTTTTTCCCTATTAACTTTGAAAAGTGCTTTCACATGCCACCTTCATGTGTAGTATTGATCGTCAACATCACCCACATAAGCCATGACTTCTAGGCCTATATTATGGGGAATATCCTTGATATTATAGATAAACTTAACTCCATCAAAGCAAATCTTAGGAAATGCTCTTTGCATCGCCGTAAGCTATGGATTTGAAATAGATTCTGTCACTTCGATATACAGGGGAAAAGTAATTTGATCATTCCCATGCCTTCGTCTAGAGGGATCAGAAGATGTGGACCAAGACAATTGAATAGGCTGCTAGGAATTTTGAGTAGATATCATGGGCTGCATGGTAAGTGGCACTGAAGTGAGCACAACGGTAATTTAGAAAAAATAAGTATGATTAGGCCTTAATGAGTATCAATCCATATTTATGGGCGAGGGAAAGCAAGCTTTGCGTTGGGTAGGAGAGGTCTTGCACGATACTATGTCACGGTGATCTTGATGTTTGTAATCTCTTTCTCGACTTTTTCGCCCTTCTCTATGATGCCTTCTTGAGTCAGATTCATGTGACAGCTCACACTATCAGCATGAAGAACTATGCTTACGATAATCGATCAAGTAACTCTAGAGCTCATCGAAAAGATATTGACTTTTCTTTGAACATTGAAAAGAAAATGCAGTCAAGTTAAGACTTGGAAATGTAGGGAAAAAATGTTCAGTGTAAACTTGTGATGAATTAAAGTGGGTAAAGTGTTAAAGTGTCTTAATGCCCCTTATAGACCATGGTCTTAAAGTTTACTAATAGGATTATCCCCCTACAGCGAAGTGGGCACATCAGCGGCCAAATGCATAGAGAACCTATATCACCAAGTCTAATGTTGTCAAGGTCATAAGAAGGAAATTTGTCTAGTATGCTTCCAAACGATTCATACATGTTTCCAGTCATAGGCGCCAGTGTTTCTTCTATAATGCGAGCTTGATGCAGTTGTGGAACTAGGGGCGGTGAAATAATCTTCAACTTTGGAAGGTGGGGGATATGTAGTACTTAATTGTTGCCACATGTCTCTCCAATGAACTCATGAATGAGGTTCACACCCTTACCATCACCCTACCCTATTCATTATCATCATCCTCACCACCATCATCATCATCTCCTTCTTATGTGATATCATCATTACCATATCCCTCCATGTTCTCTTCTTGATTAATTGGAAGATCTTAAATAGGGGAGTCTTTGGCTCTCTTCAGTTTGAGGCTCAACTTTAGCCTCCTGAGCAGGCTGGGCACCTCCATGAACATTTGGCATGAAGCCTAAACTACAACTATTATCCAAAAAGGTTGAAGTGTCGCATCCTTTCATCCATGAAAAGAAATTGTATCTCTCACTTTTCAGTCGAAATAGCTTGCAAACCTTGGAAGTACATGTCAGAGATGCACTACCAGGCCTCCTCGAAATGTCTGTGATATGAAATAAAGAAACTAGTGATTCTGAAAGATTAAGCCCGTCAAAATTGATGTATGATAGTAGAATTTATGTCCTAATATCTGTTTCTGAGAAAAGCCAAGAGAGCGGTGCACAAAGAACTATTCGTCCTTAAAATAGTTAAGCTTGCTCCAAAGACTAGTGATAATGCACCAGCCCTTAGAAGGTTCCAAATAAGTTAGAGAATGACTTTATTTTTGCTTTTTTGAGGCCACATGAACAATGGGTCTCCTATAATGTAACCACCCTTCCCAAATAATAAAGAAAAACCATATACATACTATTCAATGAAGTGTAGTTATTGGATAAAGTTGGTCAAGGGAAAGCTTCGTAAAATGAAGCACAAGTTGGATGAAGTAATTGAAATGAGGGAGGCATGCAAAAAAGAATATATATCAATTGCATATAGTGTACCCCTCAGGAAAATTATGAGCCTGATAGAGGGGCTCTAAAACTGGAAGTCTTCGATAGGGATATCGTACTGTTTGCATATGCTTTTAATTGCCACTTCATCTAATTTGAATGTAGGAGAGTCTGAAGGATTATTTAGAATTATAGCATCTCTAAAATTGATATCAGGGTCAACCCTCGAAAATGCTTCATCTTCTGCCATAAGAGGAACTACCTTAGAGACTGTCTTATCAGACGGTGAGGCTACTGAGATTGGACAGATGATGAAGTTAACGACATTGAAGATATGGAAGTAGAATCTGACTCTACCGCGGATGGAACTAACTTTGAGAATGATGGACCTACACTCAACGCAAAGATACGCGAGGAGTGTTTACGATCCATAACTATTGGAAACTTCCTAGATGAGCAAGGTTTGGTAGAATATTACTTTAACCTTTATGTTGAAATAAAACTCTATATGGCTGATGTATACGACCAGTGGACGTTAATGTGTATTGACCAATTAGATCTTATAAATTCATGGAGCTAATGATATGCAATTCAATATATGTAGTGTGCATCCTATGTCTAGAGCATGATGAATACGAACACTCTGCGTAGATAGCTCACTCGTGCTAGCAAACAAATACCATTGCACAACCGAAACATATGTTGGATTTTATCCATTATAAGTGATGCAGGAATTCTCTTTATAGGGACACTAGAGTGAAGTGTTTAAGGCAATGATAAAAAAGTCAATTCTAATGCTAGAGCATGTTCGATGTGACCGTTATCTGAACCATACCATCGGAGCTCGATCATCAACCCACATTCGACCGAAAGTACACATGTTTTTCATCTTCCCCATATTTTATACCTAGATTTTTTTTCCAATGCTTTAAAATCTAAGGTCATAAAAGACCCAAGCCAACACTTGGCCAAACTTAGAGCTGATCCAATGTAGGAAACAAAACATTGAAGACTCGAGTCATCCCTAGGGAAACTATTAGAAAAATTTGGGTTAGGTTTAGTCTTCTGAAACTAAGGCAGGTTTGGACCTTACACATGCCATGGACAGGATTAAGATTAAGGAAGATGAAGCCCTAAATCATAGTCGAATCTAAGTCGATGACCGTAGCTAATTTCATGCGATCTCAAATCAATCGCCACCTACTTAAGGGCAAAGGAGTTATTAAGGAAGAGACCTAAAAGCCAAAAAAATTGAGACCATGCTCAAATCAATTCGAGAGAAAATCGATTAAATCTAGAATCGAATGGATCTAGAGTCAATTTGTTTAGACAATCGTTGACAGCGATGTTAGCTAATGGTAGGCAAGGTCCGAAATAGCCAGCGGCATTGGCTAAAGTCGAAGCCAAAAATCGATAATGGCAGAGAGCTTTGGTTTCAAAAGTTTATAAGGAAAAGTGAAATAAAGTGATATTTAAGTGGATTAAAAACGCCTAAGCACTAAGTCAAGCCCTAATATTCGCAGTGAATATAGGTATCAAGTCGAGAGCCTCAACTCAGTATCGACTTGTAAAAAAAGAAGGAAAAGGAAATCTGCAATGCAAGAGGAAAAGCACACTCTATAGATTGAAATCCTACCTGATCAATAAAAATAAAATATTTTTAGATACTAATCAAAATCCAAATGAAGAACTTAAACCACACATAGTCCAGCTCTTATACTGTCCAAAGGATGTGAATCGATAATTATTCAAAATGACGTGACCATCTAGAGAAGTTGCGCTACATTATGAAAATAGTTCAGAGGATAAAGACAACTATTCAGATTAGAGTTTGGATTCGATAACTTATCTTGATCCAAAAAATATCTTGTTAAAACATGGCATACTTTGTGGGGCAAGTGTTATCTTATTTTTGAACAAAACTACATCTGGACAAGACTGAACCATTGAATGATCGGGAAGCAAACCAGAAACCTTGAATCCTCTTTGGATACAGGAATCCAGTCAAAGTTCAAAGAGTCGATGTAGAACCTTTCTTACCACTTGAAGATAGCTAGCCATTTTCTAAATAAACAAAGTGGTGAAGAGAAAACTTGCTAAAAGCAACTTTAAGTGTCAACTCAGTACCGAGTTGAACCGCTCAACTCGATATCGGGTCATGAAATCGACTTAGCCCAGCTACATCCAGGAAATTAAAGAATGAACTAAACAAGAAGCAAAGTTTTAAGCTAAGCAAGATGGGCCAGAGCATTGCATTAAAGAAAGTAAAGAATCAAAGCCAAACACTTGAGAAATTGGAGAATCCTTAACTTGGCACCGAGCTGTTTGGCACAACTCGGTACCAAGTTGACTCTCGAGATAATGACATGGTCACTATGCAGTTAAAGCGCTCTACCGCTCCATAGCGTTTGAGGTGCAAAAAGTTATAGCGGAGATATATCAGGGATATAGCAAGATAAAGCGGACGACTTTAAAAAGGGGAATGATGAACATACTACATTAAAAAGAGGAACAAGTATTACTTATTATATCCCACCAAGAAAAAAAGTTATAATAAAGTAAATATAGACAAAGTTGGCACTTAAAAAGTTAGAACTAGTTATAATAACAATAGCATATATCATGGTTACATCAACTTTGAAGTTACCATAAAACTTAAAAGCAAGACATCAAGCAAAATGCTTATTTATAGGAAAGGGGGATATAGCGGGGAAACAAAATCAGGGATATAGCGGATTATTGCAGCAATATCGAGGATAATAATGGATCCGCTATATTGGACCACTATATTGGAATATCGTTGCCTCAAAAGTCCGCTACAAGATATATCGGGGTAATTTTGGGGAATTGACTGCACAGCATGGTCATGATCTCCTTCCTAAACATGGAGAATGTGGGTAGCAATTACCAAAGCCAAATTCGTCGATCTACGTCAATAAATAGGAGGAGAGGAGCACAAAAACATGATCTCGTTTTACTTTCTAAATTTACCAATTTTACCCTAAGGCTCTGTTGGATTCTTATTGACTTAAGTAACTGAATTGTAAAATCATATTTGTAAAGAACACTAGAAATCATTGACAAAGTTTAAGTGGATGTAGATCAGAGTACTTGCTGAACCACTATAAATTCTTATGTGTTATGTACTTTATTTTCCATTTATTTCTTCATTGATCTCCTCTTATAATCTGATTGGGTGTCTGTCTAACTTTAGGCACAAAAAATTTGATATTTCCTACTATCCACATTCATGACCAAAGGATAGGCCTTCATTGTGGAATTCACTAAAAAATGGCAATCAAATTGAAGATGGAAAGTTAATATCTAAACAATGGAAACTATATGTAAACGGTGCATCAAATGAACAATAGTGATTCTTAGTGATTTGTGACATTATGAAAATTAATCACAAATAACAAATATGCATCAAATGGAAAGTTAATATCAAATAACAAAATTCTTTATGGTGCAATACAACTTAGTTTCAAATCTATAAATAATATGAAAAAATATGAAGCATTAATCACAAATAAAAAATGTCACTGGTAATGAAGGTAGCATACATTAGAACTCATAGTGATTCTTAAGTAGTTGTAAATCCAGTATAATAAAGCTATCAAAATAAGAAGCCAACACTGGCCAAGTATGTAGAATTATCCAAACAGTTACTTGGGCAGTTTGATCAATTCAGTGTAGAACAAAACCCCTCGTGAAGATTCAACTCATTTGGAAAATGCTAAAATTGTGCAGGATGTTAAAAATTACCAGTAGGTCACTTAGACAAGCCTAGCATATTATAGGTAAAAAAGTTCCAGTCTTCACATCCACCCAACCAGCTAGGACCCTAGGAGACTATTACTTAAATATTTCGTAAGTAAGAAGATATGCTAATAAAGTTTTCTTAGCTTAAATCCGCTTTGCTCCAAGTCACCTTGGTCCTAGGACAGCCTACCGCAAGCAAATCAAGCATTAGAAATAGGCCGACAAGTCTCTCGCAACTGCCGTCCAGGTTAAACTCTTATCATCCCGTCCTCTCCATAGCACTTTTAGTATGGCCCCTCGACCAGTGTACCCTGATGCAAATATAATAGCTAGCTCGTCAAGCAAAACAAGGCATCTACACCACTCGGGCCATATTGTATCGTTTGCCCCACTCTTATAACCAGTTGGCTCCTAAACAGCTCGTTTACTCAAGCAATTCCGTCGGCCATCTACTGATTAACGCATCTCTAAATTGCCTCAGGAATGACCTGCCACTAACCCTGCTCCAACACAGTCCTCTCTCCTTGCGCAAGAAATACTATAGTTGGTCCTTCACATTCAACATAGTGCAACCAAACCTACGCGCTTAGCCTGCTCCTGCAGCACTACCCTCGATAATTTCCCACCTCCATCTATATTGTTGGGAAAAGGCTGGCAAGCTTGGTCTGCCTCGCCACATGATTATGTAGGGAGAGCTGAAAAGGAAGTACAACAAAAAATGTCCTCTTCTAACACAGAGTAGGTTGTGTAGCATACTGCCATAGTGCATGGACATTGGCAAAACAGTAAGAGCAAGGCATGTATCTTTAGGGTTTTTTCTGTTGATGTTTACCTCGACAGCAGTTTCCCTTCACTTCGCTAGTTATTCCTCATCAAATCAATTTAATCCGATTTATAACCAACGACTTCAAAGCCTATTTAATGACATAATCTCAGCTATCATGGCATCAGTTTCAATCATAATAAATACCCTACGCACTACAACTTCAAAGGAATTGGTTGCACTCACAAAGGGCCGACTATTCAAAGGTTGGATGCTACATACCAAGGGTCGACTTCAAAGGTTGACTGCCGCCCGATTGGGTTCAATGATTTAGAGATTTGTCGCTACCTTCCAAGGGTTGACTATTCAAAGGACTGCTCACTACTCGCTAGGGGTTGAATATTCAAAGGTTGATCGTCACTCGCCAAGTGTCGACTATCCAAAGGTTGGTCACCACCTGCCAAGGGTCAAATAATCAAAGGTTGGTCCTACCCACCAAGAGTCAACTATTAAAAGGTTGACGGCTGCCACCCGCCAAGAGTTGACTATTCAAAGGTGGGTAATCACTCGCCAAGGGTCAATTAAAGGATCCATCAACCACTCACGATCTTACGTCTTCAACTTAGCATCATGTAGCAGATTCTCACAACAGTTCACCGTTCATAGTTTTAAGCTCAACAAGTCCTCAATATTAGCTTTTAGAAGCATCAGTGAACCATAGAATTTGGACGCATCGCTGAACCAAAGCTCTTAGAAGCATCACCAAACCATAGCATTTGGAAGCATAACCAGACCATAGAGTTAGAAGCTCCACTGACCTATCATTTTAAACTGCCATTGACCCATATTTGAGAGACTCATAACTTGATCAAGCCAACTCCAAATGATTTGAAACTTGGCATGCCACCTTTTGGGGCCTTCCTTGTGCCTCACATTGATCACACTCTGGTATGATGAAATTTTATGGGTCATCATCAATCCATAACCAATAATTATCTAATTCGTAATTCGATCGGCGTCTTCAAACATGAAAACATGAGGAAACACACATTCATCACATATATGCAATAGTAAATGCCAAACACCCAAATATACCATTTTAAAAAGATCTAAATCTAAAGTGGAGGTTAGAGATCTATAAGAACATGATCAAGGACCCATAAAACGTTTTTGTGCAAATTAAGTCCAAATAAACGAAAACTAACATGTATGGTATAAAATGGTCCAAAAACATTTTTAGTAATTTTAGATAATTTTTATAGCATCGATTACGGTGAAAAATAGCCTAATTAGTAAGCGAGAGAATTAATAACTTACCTTAATCCAAGTAAATTCCCAAATTCCCCTAGGAATAGTAGTAAAAACGGATTCCAGAGATCCTTTAACAGCAAATCTCTAATCCCAAATGTAGATCTTGCTAGTCTCCTCCTAATGATATGATTTGGCTTGTTAAAGTATTATTTAAGGTGACTTTTTATGAAGAAGGAAGTTTTAGGTTTAAGCTATTCGTGGGAATAGTGGAATAATGGGTATGAGGTCCAATCTGCATCCATATGCTCGAACCCTGAAATAGGCAATGGGTTATGTTGCTACTGACCCTAATTACCCATTAAAGTTGCTCAAAATAAATGAAAACTTCAAATAGCCCTAACCCTAAAATAGTAAGTCCATTTTCTTAATATGACCACTCTACAGAAAGGGAAACCATCATACAAATCCGATGGATGTGGTTTCAGACCCTAAATCGACTTCTTTCACAAGTTACATTCTATATAAGAATTTGTAGGGTCAAAGTGGTCAACGAAAAATTTGCCAAAATTCTAAAGAAAATAAACAACCTTAGTAGTTATTTCCCAAATCATAGAATCATATAACCTCGTATAAATATAATATAAATATACTACAATCCTCTGATATATAGAATATACACTCTTCCCCCTTTGGAATTTCGCCCTTGAAATTCCATAATCAAGTCAACCGGCTCGTCCTACATGCATAGCAATCACACACAACCACAAGTAACCGTCACACATCAAACATCCATACATAGCAACAAGGGAAAAATAAAGTATCCAAGCCTATCCTAACATGCGTGATACTATGCCATGGTATAGTTCATGATATCGTAAGTGAAAGTAAAAGCGATAAATAAAAAATTTCAACAAGCAAAGAGCTCTAGATATGCTGTCCTCGTACTCTCCTTGGTCTCCCAAGTGCAATCGCCTTCAATTTCACTCCACTTAACCTTCACTAACTTCATCATCTTCCTCCAAAACTACTTTATATCATGTCCGATGATATGAATAGGCTTATGAGATCTCGAAGCCTCTGGTTCAATCTCGATATCATCTTGTTGATCCGATGCGATAGTCACGCCCGAGTCGTGCACAAATTTTCGCAAATGAGAGACATGGAAGATATTGTGCACTCCTGCCATTCTTTGAGCCGAGTCAACTTTATAGGCAAGGTTTCTAATCCTCTCTAGTATCGAAAAGAACTAACAAATCTCGGTGTCAACTTCCCACTACTACCGAACCGAATGACATTCTTCAATGGAGAGAACTTACAGAGAACTCTTAATCTCGATATCTTACAGAGAACTCATAATCTTGATATCTTACAGAGAAATCTTAGTCTCGATCTCTTATCACCGTTGCTTTTCTATCTATCTTGGGCAGCTTTTATTCATTGCCGAATTATCCAATCATCTCCGATGTTTTTTCTATCCATATTTGGCTCAAGTATCAGTTTCTCACCCACTTCCACCAATAAGAAGGAGCATTGCATGGTTAGTCATATAATGCCTTGAAAGGTGCCATACAGATTCTAGATTGATAATTATTGTTGTATGCAATACAATGGGGTGTAAGTGATCATTCAACTAGCCTCCAGAGTCTAGTATGCAGGCATATAAGAGGTCCTCTATGATATGATTCACTCTCTCAATTTGGCCAACAATTTGAGAGTGATAAGCTGTGTTGAGGTGCAGCTCTATCCCTGGTTCCTCTTGTGATCTCTTCCAAAATCCACTAGTGAACTACGAGTCTCGGACACTCACAATGTTCTTTGGAACACTATGGAATCATACTATCAATTTCACATACAGTTCGACCAGTTTGGCTATCGTTCTATTTGACTTGACGGGCATAAATCTGGCGCTCTTGATAAATCAATCGACTATGACCCAAATGTGATCGTATCTCTCTTGAGTCTTTGGCAATTCATTGATGAAGTCCATATATACTTGTGCCCCTTTCCACTCGGGAACTTTCTAGCGGTTGCATCAAAACACTAGGCTTCTTCTGCTCTGCATTAACTAACTGGTAGTTCATGCATTTTGAGATGAATGTCCCAACGTTTTTCTTCATCCTTTCCAAATAGTAGGTCTACTTCATACCATGGTACATATTATTACCACCGGAATGTAAAGTCAGTCTCGAATGATGGCACTCTCTGAGCACCTCATCCCTCAACCCATCAACATCAAGAAAAATTAATCTTCCTTCTTTATGGAGTACCATCTCAGTTGAGTCCATACAGTCTCAGATCGTTAGACTCTACACCGACTTCAATCTTAGAAATGATCTCAGCTAATCTGGCATAACACCTCTGGCTAGTACCAATCTGCTCAATAAGAGTATGCCTAATAGTTAAGCTCGCCAGCATCTCTGGCTCTAGCTCACATCTTAGTCAAAAATCAAAACCAGCAATATACGCTAACTGCGTCCACTTTAGGAATATAGCTCCCAAAATGGCATGTCTCCTGCTTAAGGGATATGCTACTCTGCATTTCCTTTACCCGTCTATATGCAATATTAAAATCATAGAAGGTTAGAAATTCTAACCATCGTTGTTGGTGAACGTTAAGATCCTTCTACAAAATAGAAACTTTAATGATTTATGATCTATGAACAGCTCGAACGTCTCTCCTAAAAGATAGTGCCACTAAATCTTCAACGCAAACACAATCGCTGCCAACTCTAAATCATTGGTCAGGTATTTCTTCTCATGTGGCTTCAGTTGTCGACTAGCATATGCAACAACCTTGCTTCTCTGCATTGATACAATGCCCAATCCGATACCACAAGCATCAATGTATATCATCATCTCCTCATTTCTGCTCAAAATATTCAATACTGGTGCACTTGTTATCATCTCTTTCAGACTCATAAATGCATGTTCACATCTTACATCCTAAGAAAAAGTATTATTCTTTTTCGTTAAGTGAGTCAACGGTGCTTCTACCTTAGAGAAGTCCTGGACGAAATGTCTATAATATCCAGATAACCCTAAGAACCTTCTCATGTCTATAGCTTTTTTGGGTGTAGTCTAGTCTTGAACTGCTGTGATTTTTGCAGGATAAATGGAAATGCCCTGCTCAAAAACAACATGATCGAAAAATCTCACTTCCCTCCTCCAGAAGTGACATTTAGCAAAATTTCACCTTCAGTTGGTGTTTTCTCAACACCTCCAATGCAATCCTCAAATGTGTGTTGTGTTCTACCTCTATTCATGAATAGAAAATAATATCATCGAAGAACACAAGCACAAATTTATTTAGCTGATCCCTGAAGACATGGTTCATGAAATCAAACAAGTATGCCGGTGCATTGGTTAGCCTGAATGGCATAACCAACCACTCATAGAATCCAGATGGCGTACAAAATGCAGTAGTCGGTACAAACTCTTTCGCTACTCTCAGTTGGTTAAATCCTATCGAAGATTTAACAGAGAAATACTCTAGCACCATGAAGTTGGTCGAACAAGTCATCAATACGTGGGAATGGATGCTTGTTCTTCTTTGTTACTTTATTCAGCTCATAGTAATCAACACATAATCTAAGGGAGCCGTCCACCTTCGTTGTAAAGACCCGATTCTTCGACTTTCGAAAATCGACATCAATACGTCCACTGTATCAACTGCCGAATAATCGAATGCCGGAAAATCGAACCCTTAGTGTTTAAGAAGAAGAAAAAGGCAAAAGAAGAAGAAAATAGAATGAAAGAAGAACAACAGAAACAATATTAGAATCTCACATATCGCAGCGGAACAACATATAATAGATAAATAAATAATCTTTAAAACAAAGAACTATCTCAGTTATTACATTACATCACATCATCATCAGAGTGTACAACAACAATATACAACACAACAAAACAATGGACAGTTATACAGACATGTCCTTAGAAGTGAATTTACAGCGGAAAGATAATATCACATACAAGTAATACGTCTCGCCATCCAGCTCGCCACTTGAGCTCCAAAGCACTTCTGAATCCAGAATGACCTGATAACCTGACTCTAGGCTACCCGTGTGGAAAATTATGGGCACCCAGAGTTTAGGAAGAGAACAATAAACTCCAGGTCAGTCATGGGACTTGTGTGAGAACAAAAAGCTAAGCGGCTGGACAAGAAAATCACCAAATTTCATACTGAAATTGAAATACGTACCTTTTTGTCGAGCAATTCAATTTTATCTTTGAAATCAAAATTCCAATTCTATTTCCTTTAATACACTTTTATATCCTGCTAGCCATAATATCCAATTACAATATTCAAATATCATTTTGCACATTTTATTACAAAATTTTCAATATATACAATTTTTAGTTTACTATTGAAGTTATATATTCATTTTCATTCAATCTTTGCATTTCAATTTCATTTGAATTCAATTACCTCTTTCAACTCTATTTGGATTTAGTTTACCTCCGGAATATTGAATTTTATCAATTACCTTTCATTCACAACTGCACTATTTTAGACTAGTTTCCTTTAGTTCACTTTGAATAAATTTTACAACTTCATTTTATTTCAGACAATTCAAATTGGTTTTCAATATTCAGTTTCAATTCCAGTTTTATTCTTTTATTTATCCCCAAATTTATTTTCAATTCACCATTATGGTTTATAACCACTTATATTAAACTGGATTTCAAATTCCATATGAATTCAATTCTTTTCATTTTTAATCAGTTTTATTTACTAAATTTTATTTCAATACTTCTCTTCATTTGATCCAATCTTGACAAAATTTTCATTTCACTTTGTTTATCACAAATTTAATTCAATTTCCCACATTCAGCTTGGATTTCATTTACTTACAATCTCAAAACGAACTTCAACATTCAATTTCACTTTCATTTACTTGCAATTGTAAATTCATTCATTCATTCTCAATTTATTTTCCATCTTAATAAATCTTATTTCAATCATTTTAGTCTATAAGACTTTTCAAATTCACCTTAATCCAAATTAGTTTAATCTGAATTTTCTAAGTTTTCAACTTATTATTTCATAACTATTTTTAATAAAATTCCAAAGTCTACCCACCTTTTCCAAAACCATTATTGAAAACCATTCAAATTATTCTTCGATCTTCAAAACCAAACCCAAATTTTCCAAACAACTTCCATTTAAAACAATCTGGCAGCTATTCCTCTTTTGGAAACCCGAAAATGAACACCGATGATGTCGCGATCATTATCGGAATTATTTTCCAGGGACCGAAAAGAGTTTAGTGCTTTCTTTCCTTCAAATTTTTTTTCCAAAACCCTTGAAAATCATTTTCAAACTCAAAAAGAAAATTTAATCTTTTCTAAATTGCAAACCCTTTCGAAACATTTCCAAATATTCCTCTGGAATTTTACTTCCAATTACAAATCACATTTACAAATCTTTTACTATATAATTTCACTATTTTCTCTTTACTTATATAAGATCATTTCACAATTATAAATCATATTAATTATAATTCTATACTTATACAATTGTTTCTTTTATATAATTTATTCTTTCATAAT
The DNA here is from genome assembly GCA_030765085.1 of Allium cepa. Classification (NCBI taxonomy): domain Eukaryota; kingdom Viridiplantae; phylum Streptophyta; class Magnoliopsida; order Asparagales; family Amaryllidaceae; genus Allium; species Allium cepa. The sequence continues at coordinate 932,848,517 of CM060941.1, forward strand.
TGTTGTTTTTATTCAGATTATTCGAACAACTTTGATTCACTTATATATTTTCTTACATTTTCAACAATCAAACAATTCAATTTTACATTCACTTTGATAATTATGAAAAAATATTCCTTTATATATAAAATATAATCGAGGTAAAATTATTTCATTTACACAATTTAAAACCATACTATGTCGGTTTATCTCGTTTAAGAGTTTAGAAACCCCTATCGATACAGTTAGCTAGACTGCACTGACCAGAATCTATAAACAAGCAACTGATAAGTCAACACAATACAAAACAATTTCATATTCACTAACAAATATGCTCTCATATCTATTATTACACTCAACTCATTCTAGAGCACTGCTGACTCTATCTCTAATGAGTAATCCCCAATAGAGCCAAGGTTGTCACTTAACCATAGGCTCTCATACCAATTTATAAAGATCCAAATCTTCGACTTCCGAAAATCGACATCAATACGTCCACTGTATCAACTGCCGAACAATCGAATGCCGGAAAACCGAACCCTTAGGGTTCAAGAAGAAGAAAAAGGCAGAAGAAGAAGAGAATAGAACGAAAGAAGAACAACAGAAACAATATTAGAATCTCACATATCGCAGCGGAACAACATATAATAGATAAATGAATAATCTTTAAAACAAAGAACTGTCTTAGTTATTACATTACATCACATCATCATCAGAGTGTACAATAATAATATACAACACAACAAAACAATGGACAGTTATACAGACATGTCCATACAAGTGAATTTACAGCGGAAAGATAATATCATATACAAGTAATACGTCTCGCCATCCAGCTCGCCACTTGAGCTCCAAAGCACTTCTAAATCCAGAATGACCTGATAACCTGACTCTAGGCTGCCGGTGTGGAAAATTATGGGCACCCAGAGTTTAGGAAGAGAACAATAAACTCCAGGTCAGTCATGGGACTGATGTGAGAACAAAAAGCCAAGCGGCTGGACAAGAAAATCATCAAATTTCATACTGAAATTGAAATACGTACCTTTTTGTCGAGCAATTCCATTTTATCTTTAAAATCAAAATTCCAATTCTATTTCCTTTAATACAGCTGTATATCCTGCTAGCCATAATATCCAATTACAATATTCAAATATCATTTTGCACATTTTATTACAAAATTTTCAATATATACCATTTTTAGTTTACTATTGAAGTTATATATTCATTTTCATTCAATCTTTGCATTTCAATTTCATTTGAGTTCAGTTTACTCTTTCAACTCTATGTGGATTTAGTTTACCTCCGGAATATTGAATTTTATAAATTACCTTTCATTCACAACTGCGCTATTTTAGACTAGTTTCCTTTAGTTCACTTTGAATAAATTTTACAACTTCATTTTAATTCAGACAATTCAAATTGGTTTTCAATATTCAGTTTCGATTCCAGTTTTATTCTTTTATTTATCCCCAAATTTATTTTCAATTCGCCATTATGGTTTATAACCACTTATATTAAACTGGATTTCAAATTCCATATGAATTCAATTCTTTTCATTTTTAATCAGTTTTATTTACTAAATTTTATTTCAATACTTATCTTCATTTGATCCAATCTTGACAAAATTTTCATTTCACTTTGTTTATCACAAATTTAATTCAATTTCCCACATTCAGCTTGGATTTCATTTACTTACAATTTCAAAACGAACTTCAACATTCAATTTCACTTTCGTTTACTTGCAACTGTAAATTCATTCATTCGTTCTCAATTTATTTTCCATCTTAATAAATCTTATTTCGATCATTTTAGTCTATAAGACTTTTCAAATTCACCTTAATCCAAATTAGTTTAATCTGAATTTTCTAAGTTTTCAACTTATTATTTCATAACTATTTTTAATAAAATTCCAAAGTCTTCCCACCTTTTCCAAAACCATTAATGAAAGCCATTCAAATTATTCTTTGAACTTCAAAACCAAACCCAAATTTTCCAAACAACTTCCATTTAAAACAATCTGGCAGCTATTCCTCTTTTGGAAACCCGAAAATGAACATCGATGATGTCGCGGTCATTATCAGAATTATTTTCCAACGACCGAAAAGAGTTTAGTGCTTTCATTCCTTCAAAAAAAATTTCCAAAACCCTTGAAAATCATTTTCAAACTCAAAAAGGAATTTAATCTTTTCCAAATTGCAAACCCTTTCGAAACATTTCCATATATTCCTCTGGAATTTTACTTCCAATTACAAATCGCATTTTCAAATCTTTTACTTATATAATATCACTATTTTATCTTTACTTATATAAGATCATTTCACAATTATAAATCATATTAATTTAATTCTATACTTATACAATTGTTGCTTTTATATTATTTATTCTTTCACAATTGTTGTTTTTATTCAGATTATTCGAACAACTTTGATTCACTTATATATTTTCTTACATTTTCAACAATCAAACAATTTAATTTTACATACACTTTGATAATTCTGAAAAATTATTCCTTTATATATAAAATATAGTCGAGGTAAAATTATTTCATTTACACAATTTAAAACCATACTATGTCGGTTTATCTCGTTTAAGAGTTTAGAAACCCCTATCGATACAGTTAGCTAGACTGCACCAACCAGAATCTATAAACAATCAACTGTTAAGTCAACACAATACAAAACAATTTCATATTCACTAACAAATATGCTCTCATGCTTATTATTACACTCAACTCATTCTAGAGCACTGCTGACTCTATCTCTAATGAGTAATCCCCAACAGAGCCAAGGTTGTTACTTAACCATATGCTCTGATACCAATTTATAAAGACCCAATTCTTCGACTTTCAAAAATCGACATCAATACGTCCACTGTATCAACTGCCGAACAATCGAATGCCAGAAAACCGAACCCTTAGGGTTTAAGAAGAAGAAAAAGGCAGAAGAAGAACAAAATAGAACGAAAGAAGAACAACAGAAACAATATCAGAATCTCACATATCGCAGCGGAACAACATATAATAGATAAATGAATAATCTTTAAAACAAAGAACTATCTCAGTTATTACATTACATCACATCATTATCAAAGTGTACAACAACAATATACAACACAACAAAACAATGGACAGTTATACAGACATGTCCTTACGAGTGAATTTACAACGGAAAGATAATATCATATACAAGTAAGTAATACGTCTCGCCATCCAACTCGCCACTTGAGCTCCAAAGCACTTCTAAATCCAGAATGACCTGATAACCTGACTCTAGGCTGCCCGTGTGGAAAATTATGGGCACCCAAAGTTTAGGAAGAGAACAATAAAGTCCAGGTCAGTCATGGGACTGGTGTGAGAACAAAAAGCCAAGTAGCTGTACAAGAAAATCACCAAATTTCATACTGAAATTGAAATACGTACCTTTTTGTCGAGCAATTCAATTTTATCTTTGAAATCAAAATTCCAATTCTATTTCCTTTAATACACCTGTACATCCTGCTAGCCATAATATCCAATTATAATATTCAAATATCATTTTGCATATTTTATTACAAAATTTTCAATATATACCATTTTTAGTTTACTATTGAAGTTATATATTCATTTTCATTCAATCTTTGCATTTCAATTTCATTTGAATTCAATTTACTCTTTCAACTCTATTTGGATTTAATTTACCTCCGGAGTATTGAATTTTATCAATTCCCTTTCATTCACAACTGCACTATTTTAACCTAGTTTCCTTTAGTTCACTTTGAATAAATTTTACAACTTCATTTTATTTCAGACAATTCAAATTGGTTTTCAATATTCAGTTTCAATTCCAGTTTTATTCTTTTATTTATCCCCAAATTTATTTTCAATTCACCGTTATGGTTTAAAACCACTTATATTAAACTGCTACATGGGTACGCCTCTGGCGGGACGTCCCGAAAACTTAACCACCTCTCTGCCAGCACAAGGCCGGGTTACCTTTGTAACTAGGTAACTACTACACGAATATGCCACCCCCCGGTCCTTTGGGATCTTTATCCGAGGGCCCTCGATCACAAAGCAACAACCACAATGAAAATGAGATTGGAGCAACCCCATAGGTTAAGCATCAGGGCTCCATACCTGACACCACCCTTTTCCAGAAGGAAATGACATACCCTAAAGGGCACGACCCTCATAACCTTGCCGCATATTCCTGTTTCGACCATTTCCGGGGTGTGAGGTCTGACGAAGTCTCGTCCACAAAGCTACGCTTTTTCACAAAGCCATGCTTTGATCAAAAAATGATCAATAAATAATCATCACACAGCAACACTCAGCATGCCACATTACCAAATTGGGAGTATATCGCTGATAAACTTCAACCATAAAACCTCTGAGCTCGTACGTCTCAAAGAAGGTGTTAAGCTAAGAGCATAAATTCTCCGCCACCAACAGAAATGTATTTGAAAGAAATCTGCTTTATATCTCAAAATGTAATGTCAGACAGTAACCATACAAGTCTGTTCCGGCTTCAAACAAAACCGAAGGCACTTTAAAAGAAGCCCTTGCAATCCGAGTATTCACAATCCCGATCGAATTTCCCATCACAAAGGAAATCTCCATACCATAGCTAATGGTGCAGAGACAATCAATAGGTCATCCTATCGTTTTCACAATACCCGGTCTTCACCCACGGTCTTCAATGCTATCCATTACGTCATATCACTTATTCGGAATGGGTTATATGACACAAAGGTCCTCTCCCGGTTAATCCGAATAGTGAACGCAATATTTTTAAAACACATGGATATTGGGATTTCAACCAAGTCACAACTTATTACCCAAACCCTTTCTTTCAAACGGTTTAAACAAATTACCATTTTAAATCTTTAAACAAAAAGTTTTACTTCACAAAGTTTACCCAGTTTCACAAAGATTTATTCCCAAATTCCCAGATAAATTTCCCTTTCAATTGGATTAACTCATTAAATCTTAAATCAAGATTTAACTTATAGCTTTCAAAACTATTCACAATTCAAGTCTTTTATAATATAAAATATACACCATTTGAAATACACTTTTATTTCAAGTCAAGTTCAACAACCTTTCACAAATATTAATTCATAGCCTTCAAAACAGTTTAATTTCAAATTTACATTCTTTTAACACAAATGGGAATTTCTTTCCTTACGTGAAAGCTATTATTATTTGAAAACAGATAGTTTCGTTTTGGGAAAAACTGATTACAATTTTCTCAAGTATAAACTTGGATTTAAATTTAAAATTTCCAAAACCCTATTTTAAATGGTTAAAAACCCATATAAACACATTTTATAACTTGTACAATCTTTTAGACCATTGTACCCAAATCACTGAATTCAATTTCAAACATTGAATTCAAAATTTAAATCAAATGATTTAAATTCCAAGTTTTATTAAGTTATTTAAAATAACTCTTATTTTTGAAATTCATTTTCAAAAACTTTCAATCCCAATTCCAAAACAAATTTGGATTCAAAAATTCAATCTTTAGAATTGTCAAAAATCTGTGACTTAACTGATTTCCACGTGGAATCCACATTTTGTGTGTGTATTGTGTAGTCTGAGGGTTTAACACAATAGTGCAACAACATTCAACCATCACAAATCAAATATAACAATATATTTGATAAGATGTACAAACTATAACACTTACCTTTCATTCATAGATCACAGATATATATATCACAGATAAACAATTTACAGATCACAACACACATCAGGATATATCATAAAGCATCACATATCAAAGATAAAAAACAATTTAACATCCAATATAATTCAAACATCCATAAGTAGGATAAATTTAATCATTTGATTAATTTAAATCAAATAAATTCTATGAATAAAATTTGCTAGTTATGGTAAATTAATAGCCAATTTATTATAAAAAGATTTAATAAATTATCCTTTCATTGATCATTAATTAACTCTTAATTAATAGTTAATACTTGATTAATTATTCTTAATTAATTATCAAAACCAATTAATTTATGCTTAATAAATTTCCAATTAATTTACAAAATCATTTCTTTTTAAAATAAATTTCTTCAACTTGTAATAATATAAATCGAAATCCATTTACTTAGCCCTTTTTTCCGTAATTTGGAATTTTATTCAATATGGTTTCAAAAATAACTTTGTCTTTTCAAAACTTCTTGTTAACCTATCCAATTCTCAAAAATAATTTTTTTTCTGTAAACTTTCAACTTGAAATTTCGAAAATCCAACTTTTATCTATTTTCGGTATCCAACGATACCAAAAATATATTCGGCTAACCTATAGCCTTCAACAATCTCAATCACAAAGATAATCACACGGATTATAAATCAACCAACAAACAACATATGAAATAAATTCAAATGTTTGAGGAATCCAGTTGGATCGTTCCAACCTATTTCCCTACATCCAAAGACGTTAGCACAATACCAATTCCACTTTGAGGTGAAATATCACGGTATATGGGATTTATAAGATATTATCCGCCATTATGCGGCGCAATAAGGTCTCATCTGCTATATAATGCGGGAAACCAACTCCAAATACATATATAATATCAATTTCATATCAAGTTGGAATTATCGCGGTATATGTGTTTAATAAATAACATGCGCTTAATATACGACATATAGGGTCTATTTCAAAACAACGGATAATAACTATCATCCAAGCATACAATCAAGCAATTTTAAATCTAACTATTTAAAATTTAAGTTGAAACGGATTCGATTGAGTGAGAAGTTCTCACCTTAGCTTTGCATACAATCCATTTTCCATTCTGACTTGTTTTCTGATTTATAGACCTTGTATAAACATTATATAAATTCATTAATATTCGAACCAATCGAAAAACTTAAATTTCAATTTGATAATTTAAATTAACCAATGATTTTATTTTCAACTAATTTCTTTTAATTTATTTAACTAGAAACTTAAATTTGTACTAAATTTCCTTTTTAATGGATTAATTAACCAGTGATTTATATTTAAACTAATGGTTTTAAATCTTAAGCTAACTTCCTTTTAACAATTCTAAAATTGTTAAACAAGTTGATTAAATAATTTAAATGCCTTAATATCAAAATAAGAACTTTATCTTACTGATGAAAAAATATTTTTCTGTTTTCATAAAAAATTTCACATCGACCATTTCAGTATAACTTCATTTTTTTCCTTTAAACTAACATACAAGTTTGGGAAATAGTTAAACTTTTAAAATGTTTATATACATATTTCATAACAAAATATGTCTGATAGTCAATTTCCATAGTCTGCCACAATACTTAAGTGATACGGTTTATAATGACATTTGTTCTTAATCAAATTCAAATAAACTAAAGTTTCCTGTTTTCTGAACATATTCACCAAAGATCGAATTTAAATTTTAAATAAATAACCGGTACCTTACAGCTTCGACTCTCCTTCCCGAAACCCTCGCCTCATCCTCTCACGCAACCAAGATCGCGACTGCGAACACCTAGCGCCACTACATCACCTTCGATGTTCGCCGCCATCAATCGACTCTGTGACGAAAACGAACTGCTCCACTCTCCGCCGCGAACCATCCAGATCCCTAGCCTCGCGCCTTGATTCGTCGCGAACCCTAAATCGCCGCTGCACCCAAAACCCATATTCACCGATCGAGATCCACGCGACCAGCTCCTCAAAGCCATTGCAATGAACTTGCAACCTCCAGTCCCATACGCGAACGCGTGCTCCCCTGCCATCGATCTAAATAATGTCGCTCAGTCGCGATCAATTTTTCAAACACGAGATTCAATTTGGGAAAAGGAAATGAAGGCGGCCATTTTATTTCTTCTTTTGATTTTATTTTAAAAACTGTTTTGCGTGATGATTTAAAAAGAGATGGGGGAGACAGGATTAAGTGACTTTGCAGAGAAAAAGTCTTTGATATTAACATGTTTGCATTACCTAGCTATAGTGTTTTGATTGGGAAGGCAAAGTACTGATGTAGATATAATTTCAACTGATGTTGACCAAATACAAAATTAATTTTAAATTGAATTTGATATAAATGTCAACGCATTTACTTAATGTATGGCCAAACGATCACTCCAAATGCTACGAAAATTGAAATCCGATAATAATACAATATTCCGGATCCAATGGAACTAGTTTCGTCGAATTCCGAGACTGTGCCTCGAAAGGCTATTTTTAAATATCGATTTAAACGATAAAATTTCAAAACTGAACAAATCACTTTGAAATTCAATTCTGAAGCTTTTATTATCTTCAGTATTATCAATATGAATTCTCTAAGCCATCAAATTACTTTTAAGCAGCTTAAAACTGAAGATTCAAATTTTTTTATCCAACTTTTCAGTTGATTAAATTTTATAATTTACTCGCCAAATTCATATTAACATTTGAAATTTAATTAATATTTGAAATTTAAGTTAAACTATCCTTCAAATATTTAAAATCAATTAAATATTTTCAATTTCAAATGTTCAAAATTCAGGGTCGTCACATTCATGGCGGCACTGTTGGCGCCCTCCCCCACACACTCAGAAATACTCCTGCGAATAAACCCTTTTCGCAAAAGGTCACTCACTTTCACCTAAAGCTCACTCTACTCTCTACTCTCTAGGTTCCATCCTCCATAAAGGCATCACTATTAGTCTAGTATCTTTAACTAAAGTAAAATGGAACTCGATCTCTCTATTTGGCGGAAGTTTGGTCACTTCCCCAAGTATATTAGGACACTCCCTAGCAATCGGTATTGTCGACCACTCATTGTATGGGATATCAATCGAATATAGAAAGCTGACCACAAACACATCATCTGGTAGGCAGCCCAACACTACCTTGCACCCATCGTCCATCCCATCATCACCGACGACCTCTTACAATCCACCACTACTCCATATTTACGAAGCCAGTCCATCCCAAAAATGATACCAAATCCAACGAAAATCAAAATAAAAGACTCACGATCAAAGGAGCATCCATGAATCATTAATACCAAACCACAACAAACCATACACAAGTTAGTGGAGCCTCTAACAGGGTTCATCACAATCAAAGGTCGATCAACTATTTTGTGTCTCAATCACAATATATCTACTAAGTCATTAGAGATGAAAAAATGTAAAGCCCGTGCAACAAATAAAACTCAAATAGGAACATCATAAATGGAAAGCATACCTTGAATAATGATGACTTTCCCTTTCTCTTTCACCGATTGAGCACTAGACGAAGTTGGAACGGCATTGGTAGCATATTCTTTCATCGCCTAATTCCACTTAGGCAACTCCGGACGGTCTTTCTTAAGTTGCCCAAACTTGTTGTAGTTGTAGCATTTCCTCTCAGCTTTGCAATCTTTACTATGACGACCCTCTTCTTTTGGCCATGTTTTTTCTAAAACTGTTTCCTCTTGTTATTCCCTTTCTTCATGCCTCCCCAGCCCCATTACTTCTTTGGCTCTTTTTTTAGGAATGATGGCGTTCAATTTTGGATATAGACTTTCATGCCTCAGGGCCTTCTCGACTATCATCTCAAAAGTCTCACTAATGTGGCCCATGAGTAACTCTCCAAGTATTTATCCAAGCCAATGATAAACTTCTCATTCTTCTTTAATGGAGTGTCGATGAAGAACATCGCGTATTTCGATAGAGTGTCAAACTCTATGACATACTCAGAGACGGCCATATCCCCTTGCTTTAGACCCATGAATTTGTGAAACAAAATAGCCCTCTATGCTATAGGAATAAATTTCCCCTCGAATCTAGCTTTGCACTGGTCCTAAGTGAAATGATTTTCAGGAGCGGAAGCCTATAATGAATGCCTTTTCGAATCCCAAACGTCGATACTAATACATCCATGGTATTGATGTGCTAAGCATCCAAGTGCTGATTAGGCAAAACATTAGGGCAAAGAAAAAGAAGAAAAGAAAACGAACAAGAAAGAGGAGAACAAACATAATAGAATCTCAAAATGGAACGATAATACATAATATCAAAATAATCTTTTACAAAGAGAAACTCTACGTATAAAATAATCAGAGAAAACTAACATATAATCAGCTTGGACACTTATAACTGCCTGCCCTTACAATTGTTGAAATAAACAAAGTAATGCAGTGGAAATAAAATCTACATTATGTAATCATCCAGCTCCTCTCCTAGAGCTCCAATGAATCATCAACGATATCTGGAAATATAAACGGAGCTGACCCAAACATTGAAAGAAGAATAACACGTGGATCAGTCTGGTAAACCGACATACTTAAGTAATTTGAATTACTGTATTTGTATAACCATTTAAAGAATGAAGGTATCTCGTAAGACCATGCCATAAATAAACATTAACGAGTTTTTACCTTATGATAACCAAACAATTTATATTATAACAATGTCTAAGGTATTCAATATAAATATAAATCATAGCTGAAATGGTTACATTGGTTACATTTGACAGCATATTTAGATATACAAAAAAAACTGCTAAGGTACGTTCGTATAAATGGATTTTCCACGGAGACCCCTCATTGAGACCGATCTTTTATGCCAAGGATAAGAAAATACCTTTCGAGCGTCGTATATCACTAGATAAAATATACCATAAGGTAAACACAATTGGGCCATCATCCGAACACTATCGTGAACAATGTGAACCAAGTATCATCAACTCCCCATGCACAACATATAGTTAAGCGTACTCTAGATATATAGTTGATGTACTCATGGGTTAGCTAAACACAAGGATCATGCATCGTACTCTATCTTTATTCATTTCTTGATGTCAAGGCTATGTCTGGCATCTTCATACAAGTTTTCAACAAAACACAATCACATAATGAATATCATATGGATTCCATCATCTCAACATATTTCAGAACTACACAAGGTTTTCATAATTCATTTCCAAAACGGAGAACCTATATCTCAGCCCTGAAGTGGTTTTTGATGAGTAGAACACTAACTGATCTCAATCTCTCCAAGACCGAGTCAATGAATTTGGTGTTATTTAACAATAATGAGAACGATCGCAAAAGAAAACTAAATCCCGAAAACATTCTCATAAGCAAATAAACATACCTGCACTATCATTTCATGAAAGGCATGGTCAAGTCACATAAACGACTTTTAATCCTTTTTTAATTAGTTTATCTTTTAATAATTAAAAACCTTTCTTATCAGGAAAACACCTTTTTACCTAATAAACTTCTCTTTTATAAATCAAGACTTCCTTATTTATTAATATTTTACTATTAATAAAACTCCCTTTATATACTTGCATATATTGCGTAATTTTTTTCACGTATACCCTTTTCAATACTTAAAATGTATTTGTATACTTATTCCAATGGTATAAGTGTATTCACAAATCGTTTAATAAGTTTTACTTACTTGAAATAAAATCAAAGAGATTAAAATAATTACTACCGAAACATTATTATAATAAACTCCTTTTCTTTTATAAATAAAACATATAACATTTTCTATCTCTTAAAAAACATTTTTAATCCTTGTTATTATCTTTAAATTTCCATTGTGAAATATGTAATACAAAAAATGGACCAACACCCTGTTTTGGATTTGAAAGCACCAGCCCTATCCTGATAGTGCAATAACACAGATCACAGACATAATGAAAGAACAGTAAATAAAATAGACAGAGAATTTCTATAGTGGTTCGGTTATTAATGAATCCTATGCCCACTTTGTAGCTTTATCATAGACTGATTGTTGTTACAACAGATGTTTGATTATATGGCTTTGATGGTTTTCTAGCAAGGTTGAATCTCCAGAGTTAGAATCTATTGGAGAATCAAACTGTATTCCTTTGGAGATTATTATGAGGGAGGTAGAGAGTAAAGAATAGTTCTAGCAGAGCTTAAGCAACCAGTCCAGAGAAGATCCTCTTTATTTGGCAGGTAGGACGCTATTTATAGAGATCAGAGAGGTTCTGGCCAGGCCTGTCTACATCAGCTTACAGGTAGGTCGTAGGCGACCTAAGGGGCTTTGGCTCGCAAAACGAGCCAAACCATGGGTCGCCGGCGACCCATAGTCTGGTTCGTTTTGCGGACCAAACCTTGCCTCTTTTTTGTGGTGTTCATTATCTGGTTTGATTGATTGTTTGAGCAGAGGCATGAGTCGCTGATGAGCCATGCACTTAGGATTTTTCTAGAGTCTAGATTCGGAGATGTTCTTATAGCCTTTTATCATTGCTCTTTCATTTTGACGACAATTCACTAGCTGTTTGCGTTCAACTATTGATTGGACTAAAGGAATGCTGGTCTCCAGCCTTATTCTTTCCAGTCATTGCCTTAGTCATATAGCTTAACTCTTGTTGATCCATTACCCTAGCTTTTTTGGTTAAGTCCTGAACCATCTTGTCTACACAAGGTTGTTCTGTTTTCTGTTGGTTTCTATTGATTTGAAAACCAAGATAATTTGAAAATCTAGATAACATTTTCCCCCTATAGTACGCCTTCGCTGTAAACAAGATGTGCTCTGGAATTTATCGTTTTCAATATTCATTTGTTAATTTCCAATTGATTGCATTAGAGCTTTAGAAATACGTTAGCCTGACATCATTGGTTGTCTTTCTTTGGTTCCGATTGCTACTACTTTCTATGATGTATCATACTCCTGCTTATAGCTTCCTTGCATGCCTTGGAATGCAAACAGTAACAATTGATCAGGCTTGAGATGAATAGATGAAGCTTTCTTCCTTCTTTTTCTTCCAATGCATGTATACATTCTTTACCATACTTTCACCTTTTTTTAATGGATCTAGAGTGATCGATATGGGATGGGTCGCTAGCGACCTATCTGCATGGAAATTTTTTTAAGGATAGGTCGGGTTGCTAGCGACCCAATTACTTAGCAAAATATTCATTTTTTCCTGGCCTACTTATACTCGAGCCGACCTTCTTTTTCTTCATTTGACTCGAGCGATTCCAACTCCTTTAAGCGACCAAGTCATTTGGCGATTCGACCCAAGCAATCAACTCGATCTGCTAGCCTATTTCGTTCGATCCACGCACTACTAATTCATCCAAGCTCCTACCTTCCTCGCAAAACCTTAGCCATCTATCATCGTGCTCGAATCTGAACCCTAGTTCACAGTTGATCTGTAGCCGACTTGTCCTTAGCTCACTCACAATCCAATCCATTGCTCGTTGAGTTTGATTTGTGATTCTTCTTGTGCTTTTTAACCAGGTTAAGGTGGGTTTGCTTGATTGATTCATTAATTTTTATGTTGGTACAATGATTAATGTCTGGTCTTTGCTTGCGACTTTAATTACAAAAAGTTTGATTTGATTGCGGTCTAAGGGAGCAAGATAGTAAATCGAGTCTTGGCTTGTCTCTTGGAATGACATTCAGGCTTTAACAAAAGGCTTGACACGTTTTTCTATCTTCGTCCATTGTAGAATTGACTTGTTTCCAATTTTGCAGATGCAACTTGCATGACGTATACCAGTCTATCCTGATTCTTCTGGAGAATTCGGGCTTATCGCGCTTGGTTATTCCACATTCGAAGTTCCTATAATGTGAAGAGTTTTCCACATCACTTCGGACAATGAATCTGTTATCGATCGTTGATCGATAACAGGTAAGTGTACAAGAAATAAATAAAAATTGAAAAACGAACTGACAAGGGAAGTTCTTCTCTTTTTCCACTATGTGTGAACTATCTATACAGGATAGAGCATTTGCAGTGCATCGAGCACCAAGTTTATCCATGTACACAACACATTGCACCTGCACATTTGCCTCAGTTTGCACTTGAAGTCCGACATGTTGATTACAAGTTAACGTTTATTCAAAATTCAAGTGTACTGAGAAAACTTATGAATTTAGGATAGAGTTACCTGACCATTTTCGAATGTGAGTTATATTATATAGAATGAAGCAGCCATCTACACGTCGTAAGTCTAGCGGGCGAAGCCCGACGTTATCCAAAGTTGAATCATCATCCACCTCACAAGCCTAGTACAGTCAGTTAGTTCTGGTCGAGCACATCATGGGCCGCATGCCTCCCAACTTTCGAGTTCATCTCAATCCACCTGAACGAGCCTTGTCAGTGGTCTCTGTTAAGGTTCTTTATAATATATATATGTAGCATGGGATTCTCGAGAAAGATGTGCGTCTGGCTGTGAATGACGAGTTTGCTCATATGCCTCCCATGGGGTACACCGCATTCCATAGATACATGTGTTTGAACGGAGCCTTACCTCCCTTCAACGATTTCCTACGTGAAAAACTGTCGAACTTGGGAATTGCCGCATTCTAGCTTCATTCGAATGGTTACACGATTCTTACTTGCTAGCACGTCTTCTTCATGCAGTCGTTCCACCATGCTCTAAGTTTCGATGAGTTATGGTATTTCCTGGCGTTCAAGAGGAGAGATGACTGCCTCTCTTTAATCATAATTGAAGCCTAGAGGAACCGAAAGATCATCTTGCAGTTGAAAAGTAATCTATTATAGTTTAAGATGCAGTACTTCTTTGTTAGATGCCCCGAAGGGTTCAATCGCCGACATACAACGAGGGGTAAACTTCTCTTTTCCACTTATTAAGCGCCGAAACGTCGCAATGGAGTCTCTTCCTTATTGTACGTCTCTTGTAGTTATCCCAAGGTCGAATAGAGATGTTGCAGTTAATAAAATTTGTGGGACTTTAAAAGCTATTGGTCCCGAGGAGAGAAGTGTTAAAGTTCTACTAAGGGATGAGAACTTGCGTCGGTATGGGTTGCTAGATACGGGTAAATCCATCGCTCAGACTGAAGCTCCCTCTCCTAGTCGAGCCAGAGTTCACATAAGATCTTCTTCATCATCCCACGATTCTAAGGAAGGTCAGGAGATAGGTAGACCGCCTAGAGGATCGCTTGATGAAGCTTATGAGAAGGAAAAAGCCAATGCGGCTGGCCTAAGTAGTTCAGCTAGAATGCCCCCGATTCTGGAGGAGGCGGAAGAAGAGTTTGTACATAGAGAAGGCAAGGCCGTGATTGATTCAAAAAAGGAAGAGGGAGAGTTTGAAAACTGCAGCGATGAAACCTTTGTCAGTGATTACTTCTCATTGGGTGTTTGTTGGGGATGATTCAAAGTCCTATGACAAGACTTCAGGAATGAGTCTCACTTCCCTAAATCCATATCTTCCAGATATAGGCGGTGGAGGCAAAATCCCTGAGATCAAAAGTCATCCAGACTCTCCGAGTAAGAATGCCGAAGCTAGGTTCGGAGATTTCAGTGATGTTTTTGTTGATTTTGATGCACTCATGTAAGGACATTTTAAATTCGACGTGACTCCTTTCTGCTCAGGCAACATCGCTTCTTTAGTTAGCTCAGTCCTGTTTATAATGACCAAAGTCAGTCCGCTCCCATCTTCCATTGCCATTTGTTCCAATTCAGGACGATGCGTTAAGCTATATTAGAAACACGGTATGTTGCACTAGGACTGCACTCGTTTCTATTTTTTCATTCCCTCGCAAATTTGCCTAACTCATGTTGCGTTATTGAAATCTTTTGTGTACCCTTTATTCCAGGTATGACAAGAAGGCGAGGCTTCTACGATGACTTTTAGGACTATACCGATTCACAGTGGTACACGAAGCATTCCTACAACAGGCATCAAGTCCAGGAGACTGAAGTAGAAAACTGGCGGAGGAAAGAACTCAAAGATGAAACCCATCATCGAGAGGAGAGAGATAAAGCTCGTTCACACAAAGGCGAGTATGAGAAGAGGCGGTTTCACGAGAAAAGGGAAAAGTAGTCAAATAAATCAAAGTTCAACTGTCGCTCCCATCCTTCAGAATTGCCTTCGAAACACACTTCCATGGGCCCAAAGATTCTTATCTCTTCTGTTTCGATTCTGCCTCCAACACATATTCCATCTTCCTTCATTGTTGCCGCTGCACCTGGCGCATCTCATCCTCAATGGAGGCCGGCATATACTCTTCCTACAGGCCCCTCTAAGCTTAAGGCGGCTCTTCTAGTCTGATTTTTAAAGGGACTTAAATTTGACATGGACCTTCATCTTATTCGTAGGGATTCTTTCATGCTGCATCTCCAAGGTATCCAAAATAATTTAGAGTAGGCTAAGAAATGGGAGAAGCTTTTCAAGCAGCCAGCGGACACAAACAGGAATAATTATCAAGAGATCCTCTCTTTCGATATTGAGAAAGATGATTTTTAAAGGGCGTTGGTTGATTAGGACGCCAAAATTAAACAGCTAGAGGAGGAGAAGGAAATGGCACTCTTGGAAAGTAAGAGAACTTCTAGCATCATGAAAGAGCTGAAAGAGGCACATGAGAAGGTCGAGATCATCTGGAGAGGCGAAATCAAGAAGACTCATGCAGAGGAGGTGGAATTGCAAGAGGAATTAATTTCTTGCAATGCTACCATCAAAGCTCAATGGAAGACAATCTCCATTCATGATCTAATTGTCAAGGGGTACAACAAGACGATCTCCAACCAAACTGAGACCATCGCCAAGTTACAGGATCAGGTTGCACAAATCTGTGCCAACTTGAATGCTGTTGAAGTTGAGAAGGCTTTGGTGACGACAGATTATATGGACCTTCAACACGCATTTGATCGGAAAATGGAGAAACAGGATGAAACAATTTTGAACTTCTACCTCAACTCTCTGTTGTACAACTATCTTGGCTCAAAATACCCGCACACTCTTGCCCTTATTCGTGTTGAAATTGCGGATCACGGATCTTAAGGCTGGATTAACACAAGGGGGTGAATAGTGTTTAATGGATTTTATGGAATTTTTGAAATCTTTTAAAATTAAACACAAACAGATGCAATTCACAAACACAGAGACAATCACAGAATCGGACACAAATGCAAGTAGTAAATAAAAAGCAGTAAAGGAAAGAATGCATCGGAATTTTATACTGGTTCGGAGTTACTCACATATGTTCCACACAATTTCTTGTGCAGATTTCTTTTCAAATATAATGTCGATATTACAACCTCGATTTCAAGCCACAAGATACACCCTCCTGTCTTCGAGTCTAGGGCAAACTCCCTCGATTTAGCCAAGCTACAAGATCACCTAATTGATTTACTTGCTAAAATCACACCTAATTGATTTATAGGCCACAATCACACCGCTTCCAATCACACTTTGATAGAGAAAGACTCGATACACTTCAATCTTTCGATCATTGATTACAAATGATCCTATAACTCTGAATACACTTCAATCAAGCTAGAGATGATCGAGTTTGATTCATTTAGGATTCGATAGAGTTTTGTTAAAGCATTTAAAATATAAGAGAATATTTGAGTGGAGAAGGAGTGAAGAAATGAAGAAAAACTAACTTAAAATTCGTTGAAAACAACTGGTATTTATAGAAGAACAACTTTCATATTCATTCGTGAAAGGTTATGACGAATCGACACTTCATTTGAAAATTTGAATTTCTACAGCTACCATGTCGACATTAGGGGATGAGGGATGTCGGCATGCCTATATGAATTTGAAAATTAATTTTGCTTTAAAATAATTTCTACGCTAAAGCTTGTCAAAAAAATTTCTAATCTTCACAAACCATTTTGAATATAGTTTAAACTTATAAAAGAGATTTAAAAAGCAATCTTAAAATTATATAATCTATAATATAAAAGTAATAAAAATCAATATAATATTTTGAGATTAAAGCTAAAACCATTAAAACCAGGAGATAGTTTAAAAACAAGAAATGATTTTGAAATAGTTAAGGCTAAAATATTTAAACCTAGAGAGATAATTTTTAAAACGATAGTTTTGAAAAAATATCTTAAACTAAATCATTTTGAAAAGTTCGTGGATTCCATTCCACTAGAGAAGGTTGTGGGTTCCATCCCACTAAATAGGTCATGGGTTCCATCCCATATTAAAGCGAGAAGGTGGATTCCGCTCCACAATTAAAACCTGAATAAAGATTTTTGTGCCCTTATGAAATTTTAACACAAATCTAGATTCTACTACTTATCTTGATATCTTGAACTCTGGATACTCTTGATTCTTCAGTCTCGATTTCTTTAATCTTGAATTCATCAGCCTTGGATCTCTATACTCAATCTTGAGTCTTCGTACTATACAGTCTTCATTCTCAGTACCTGTGTATATATATATATATATGTATGTATGTATGTATGTATGTATGTATGTATGTATGTATGTATGTATGTATGTATGTATGTATGTATGTATGTATGTATGTATGTATCCTACATATACATAAATATCTAGACAAAGATGTTAGTATTTAAATTTTGCAACAAGTCCCAAGGTTGTTGTCATCAAAACCACCATCTCAGGAACTAACATCTTCCCCTTTTTGATGATGACAACCTTTATTTATAAAATCTGTTCCACTAAGCCCTAATTCTACTCTAACTTCCTCTTATTCCAACAACTCCCCTTTAATCTGCTAACTCCCCCTTAATCTAAGCTTATCTAAACTATTTTATAGTCCTCCTCCTTTGTCATCAACAAAAACAAATCCTAAACTACATAACTCCCTCCTAACTAATAAAATAGCACTATATATGATAGTAATACTGTATAGTAGAATATAAATGAGACAGATAACAATATGAGTAATATACAGTAAGGTAAATGTGAGAGATATGAAAATTTCAAAAATAATCAATCAGTATATTTATCAAACCACACCATGTCAATCATATATTACATAGTATGTTCAAATCAATTCAAACAATTCAAATCAAATCAAATCAAACCAAATAATTCAAACCACATCAAACCAAATCAAATCGAAATAAATTAAACCATACAAGTCAAATCAAACATTTCTTGAAACTTCAACCCATCCTTCTTCATAGAGGATAGGATCTGACTTTATAACATCCCATTCTTCATTATCCATGTTCAGAGTTCCTTTTGGATTCGCTTCGAGTTCTTCTTTGTTGAGGGCTGAAATCATTCATCGAATGGAATCGAAGTGCCTTTCTTGTTCCTTTATCATCTGCATTTGGCTTAATTCTAAGTGACGTTGATTGCGAAGGACAAAAGTAAGTATGTTCTTGAAGAAATTGAGAGTTTCTTCAAGATTCTCACTTAGATTATGAATAGATGAGGCCGTTATTTGTTAAAACATGAAGAAATTCAATAGAAATACGGAGAATTGAAAATATGCAACTTTCTGGAAGAAAAGGATATTTATAGGGTTAGAAAGTCATGTGAAATGAAAAAACACAGGGTAGTTATGTCAATTTCAAATTCGAAACAAAAATTACTTTCTAGCCGTTACATGTTGACATAAGGGGTAGGGGAGTGTCAACATGTCCCTGTTGATTTTGGCAATATGCTTTGTTTTTTTGTATTATGTACAAGTCTACATGTATAAACTTATATAATATAAAAACAATCATTTCAGAGATATTATAAAGCTAATGAATAGAAATAAATGATTTTCATTGATAAATTTTAGTTAACATTACATAAACAATACATAACATTGACAAATCGAAAGATACGAACTAATACAATATGAAATGATAATTAGAATTCGATAGAGGATGATGAAGATGACGATAATCCAAATTTGGGACTTACTTTCCCAAAGAACTTGTTCATTTTAGTGGAAATTTTTTCTAAATTTTTACTAACGAATCTTTTGAGAATCCGGTGATTTTCCACGATAATCTTTTGGTTCTTAAGAAGCATTTTGTTGGATGGATTGTTAGGAGTGATATGGTATTCGATGATTTCCAATGAAGTATCTTCCTCCTCCTCTCCTTTTTTTTCAATTTCCGTCTCCTCCTCTTCATCCACCTCCTCCTCTTCTTCTTCCATCTCTTCATGAGCCAACCTTTCATATTTTTCGATAAGTGTTTCACATGGTTTAAACACAAGTGAGATTTTCATAAGAGAGTTATTTTCATGGTTAAACACTTTTCGAGAAACAAACTCCTCTCTCTTATAATCAACTCCAAAATAGTTAAAAATTCGAGTAAGATAAATTCCATGATACAAAGTATTTTCTTCGAAAGTAAAATATTTGGGACGAAGTTCATCCAAAATTACTTACGCCCAATTAATGTCATAGTGCCCAAAAATAGAAAAAAGAGCCTTACAAACTTTTAAGGTCGGGTGATTGAAATTTTCTGATCATGGAGTTATGGTATGTTGTAAAAGAAGGTTTAGAATTCTTGCTTTAGGATGGAAATTTTGATTTATAAATTCAAAGTTATCATCTCCATTAAAAATGTGATGAAATGTCTCATGATCTTGTTCATCAATTTGAAAATCCGAAAGACTCATACCCACATACTTACAACTTAAAATATTTTCCGAAATCTCACTATTTAAAACAATTTGTGTTCCTTTAACATTGCTCCAAACATCCCCTTCATTACCATCATAAAATCACGATCCAAATTTGCATAGAACATTTTAACAAGATTTGGATAACAAACAAAATCGTTTTTTGAATCATTAATTAAAATGATAATTTGATTCTCTTCAAAAAGAACATTGAGTTCATACGAAGGAAAATCACCAAAGATAGCAAAATTTTCCGTATGGACTTTTCCAAAGTTTGCATAGCTTATGTAATCTTTGATAGCTTACAGGTCATTGTAGAGGAATTCTTTGATGGATTTGCACAGCCTAATGGTGGAGGGGGTGCTTGAGGAAGCCATTTTTGAAGAAATTAGAGAGCTTGAGAGATTGAAAGAGAGTTTGAATTTCGAAATGAAAGTGAAATATAGGATAAATTTAAGAAGATAATTAGATGTCTAAGAGTCATGTTCTCCGGTCAAGAGACACCTTCTCAGAGCTTTGGAGTTGGTGAAAATGTGGAAGGAAATTCAAAGTTTTGAATACAAAATTGAATTTCAAAATTCTGGTAGGGATGTCAACATAAGGGGTAGATCCATGTCGAAATGGGTCCTATAATACATGTGACTATTTTTTCTGTTTTGTTTAATATATACATACATACATACATATATATATATATATATATATATATATATATCTTATAATCTAATTTATATTTTATCCAAAATAATATAAATATAATACAATAACACTTTAATATCAATATTTTAATATTAAAAATATTATTAGAATAGTATTATTATGAAAATCAAAAATTTTAAATTCAAACAACAAGTAAAACAGTCAAACATTCAAACAATTTTAACCAGTATAATTTAAATGCATACCTATTGTTGGATCCATACTTCCAAGATCATCAGATCGTGAACAGTTGTAAAACACATATTTGAATTTTCCATCTTCTGATCGTCATCACTGGAGGAAGAGTCTGAATCATCTAGTGTAGCAGTATACGCTCTCTTCCTTTTCTTTGATGGATCATTACTTGGAGGAATTTTTTTTTACCTGGATGCCGACAATCTCTTTTTAAGTGGCCGGCTCATCACAATTGTAGCATCTGACATTGTTGAGAGTCTCACTATTATTTCCAGAATTCTTGTGATTATTTCTCTTATAGATGTTCATATTTCTATAATTTATAAACTTTCTAAAAAAAATTCATCAAGGCCATTTCTTCATCGTCGTCACTGTTTGAGTCTGAACCAACCGTTATTGCATTGAAGGTATGAACTTCTTTTCTGAAGCCTTACTTTCTCTTCTCCCTTGCATTTGTACTTCAAATGACATTAAATTCCCAATTAATTCTTCAATTTTCAGCGTACTGATATCATTGGCCTCTTTAATTGATGGAGTCTTCTAATCCCATTCCAAAGTGAGTGAATTTAGAATTTTCTTAACTTGATTTTCTTTGGAAATGTTCTTTCCTAATGCAATTAATGATTGTGTAATGTCTTGAAACCTACTGTACATGTCTAAAATGGACTTTTTTGGATTTATCTTGAATAACTGAATATGATTGGTCAAAATAGATATTTTGGTCTTTTTAACTTTGCTTATTCCTTAATTAGTAACTTGCAAAGTTTTCCTGATGTCATATGCAGACTTATGGACATACACGCTATTAAACTCATTCCTATCGAGTGAACAGAATAGAATATTCATGGCTTTGGTATTGTTTTGTGCAACAGTCTTTTGCTCAAAAGTCCACTGTGCAAAGCTAGTTGTGAGTTCAATGTACTCAGTTCGTGTGATATTACAAGTGTCTAATCCTATTGATTGTAAATAGATTTTCATCCTACATGCCCAATATGCATAGATACTACCATTAAAAAGTGGTGGTATGGCAGTAGACTAACTCTCTACAAATGAACAAGTGATAGTATTGATATTACCACTGTTGGCACCTATTTGAAAACTATTTAAAAATTAGATTATGAAAACTATGAAAACCAATGCTCCGATACCAAATGTAGGAAATTCGAATCATGGATCTAAAGGTTAGACTAACACTAGGGGGAGTGTTTAATGAATTATATGGAAGTTTTGAAATCTTTTGAAATTGAACACAGACAGATGCAATTCAAAAACACAAAGACAGTCACAAATTTAGACACAGATGCAAACATTAAATAAAAAGCAGTGAACGAAAGACATACCATAAATTTATACTGGTTCGAAGTTACCCATATCCAGCCCCACACAATTTCTTGTGCAGATTTCTTTTCAAATATAATGTCAATATTACAACCTTGGTTTCAAGGCCATGAGATACACCCTCCTGTCTTCGAATCCATGGCAAACTCTCTTGATTTAACCAGGCTACAAGATCACCTAATTGATTTATGGGCTACAATCACGTCCAATTGATTTACGGGCCACAATCACACCGTTTCAAATCACACTTTGATATAGAGAGACTCGATACACTTCGATCTTTAAATCTTTGATTACAAATGATCCTATAACCCTGAATAGCACCAAGATCTTTGAAAGAGAGTGATAGAGAATCAAACTAGAGATGATCGAGTTTGATTCACAAAGGATTTCGATAGAGTTTTGTTAAAGCATTTGCAATATAAGAGAATATTTGAGTGGCGAAGAAGGAGTGAAGAAATAAAGAAAAACTAACTTAAAATTCGTTGAAAACAATTGGTATTTCTAGAAGAACAACATTCGTGCCCATTCGTGAAAGTTATGACGAATAGACACTTCATTTGAAAATTTGAAATTGAATTTCTATAGCTACCATGTCGAGATGGGGGATAAGGGATGTTGATATGCCTATGTGAGTTTTGAAAATTATTTTTGCTTTAAAATGGTTTCTATTCTAAAACGTGTCAAAACAATTTCTAATCTTTGCAAACCATTTTGAATATAGTTTAAACTTATAAAAGAGATTTAAAAAGCAATCTTAATAATATATAATCTATGATGTAAAAGTAATTAAATCTTAATATAAATATTTTGAGATTAAAGCTAAAACCATTAGAGCTAGAAGATAGTTTAAAAACAAGAAATGATTCTGAAATAGTTAAGCTAAAATATTTAAACCTAGAGAGATAATATTTAAAAAGATAGTTTTGAAACAAATCTTAAAAATAAATCATTTTGAAAATTTCATGTATTTCATTCCACTAGAGAAGGTTGTGGATTCCATCCCCTAAATAGGCCGTGGATTCCATCCCATTATTAAAGCAAGAAGGTGGATTCCATTCACAATTAAAATATGACTAAAGATTTTAGTGATATTGTGAAGTTTTAAGATAAATCTTGACTATATTACTTATCTTGATTTCTTGAACTCTTGAACTCTGAATACTCATAAGACTTCAGTCTTGATTTCTTTAATCTTGAATTCTTCAGTTTTAAATCTCCATACTCAGTCTTGAATCTTTATTTTGTACAATCTTCATTCTTAGTACCTACATACATATATATATGTGTGTGTGTGTGTGTGTGTGTGTGTGTGTATCCTATATATATATATATATATCCGGACAAAGATATTATTATTTATAATTTATAACAAATCCTAAGGTTGTTGTCATCAAAAACATCATCTCAGGAAGTAACAATCTCCCTCTTTTTGATACAACCTCTATTTATAGAATCTGTTCCACCAAGCCCGGATTCTATTTTAACTTCCTTTTATTCCAACAACTCCCCTTTAATCTACTAACTCCCCTTAATCTAAGCCAATCTAACCTATTTTATAATTCTCCCCCTTTGTCATCAACAAAAACTAATCCTAAACTACACATCTCCCCCTTAAACTAATATTATAACACTATATAGGATAATAATACAGTATAATAGAATATAAATGAGACAGATAACAATATGAGTAAACTATAGTAAGGTAAATGAGAGAGATGTGAAAATTTCAAACACAATCAATCAGTATATTTATCAAACCACACCATTTCAATCATATATTACATACCATGTTCAAATCAATTCAAACAATTCAAATCAAGTCAAATCAAACTAAACAATTTAAACCACACATCAAACCAAATCAATGTAAAATAAACCATACAAGTCAAATCAAACATTTCTTGGAACTTCAACCCATCCTTCTTCATAGAAGATAGTATCTGACTTTATAGCATCCTTCTTCATTATCCTTGTTCAGAGTTCCTTCTGAATTCGCTTCGAGTTCTTCTTTATTGAAGGTTGAAATCATCCATCGAATGGCATCGAAGTGCCTTTCTTGTTCCTTTATCATCTGCATTTGGCTTAATTCTAAGTGACGTTGATTGCGAAGGATAAAAGTTATTATGTTCTTCAGAGAATTGAGAGTTTCTTCAAGATTCTCACTTAGATTATGAATAGACGAGGCCATTATTTGTTAGAATATAAAGAAATTCAATAGAAAATAAGGATAATTGAAATTATGCAATTTTCTGAAAGAAACGGATATTCATAGGGTTAGAAAGTCATTTGAAATGAAAAAACACAAGGTAGTTGTGTCAATTTCAAATTCAAAATAAAAATTACTTTCTAGCCGTTACATGTCGACATAGGGGGTAGAGGAGTGTCGACATGCCCCTATTGGTTTTGTAAATATGCTTTTTTTTCCTTTATATTATGTACAGGCCTACATGTATAAACTTATATAATATAAGAATAAGCATTTCAGAGATATTTTAAAGCTAATGAACAGAAATAAAAGATTATCATTGATTAGTTAACATTACATAAACAATATATAACATTAACTAATCAAAAGATACAAACTAATACAACATGAAATGAAAACTAGAATCCGATAGAGGGTGATAAAGATGATGATAATCAAAGTTTGCGACTCACTTTCCCAAAGAACTAGTTCATTTTGGTGGAAATTTTGTCTAACTTTTTACTAAAGAATCTTTTGAGAATCCGGTGATTTTCTGTGATATTCTTTTGGTTCTTGAGAAGCATTTTGTTGGATGGATTGTTAGGAGTGATAGGGTATTCGATTATTTCCAATGAAGTCTCTTCCTCCTCCTCTCCTTCGTTTTCAATTTCCATCTCCTCCCCTTCTTTCTCCTCCTCCTCTTCTTCTTCCATCTCTTCATGAGCCAACCATTCATCTTTTTCGATAAATGTTTCACATGGTTTAATCTCAAGTGGGATTTTCATAAGAGAGTTATTTGTATGGTTAAATACTTTTTGAGAAACAAACTCTTCTCTCTTATAATAAACTCCAAAATAGTTAAAAATCTGAGTAAGATAAATTCCATGATCCAAAGTTTTTCTCCGAAAGTAAAATTTTTGGGGCGAAGTTCATCCAAAATTACTTATGCTCAATTAATGTCATAGTGCCCAAAAATAGAAAAAAGAGCCTTATAAACTTTTAATGTCGGGTGATTCAAATTTCCTGATCTTGGAGTTATGGTATGTGGTAAAAGAAGGTTAAGAATTCTTGCTTTAGGACGGAAATTTTGATTTATAAATTCAAAGTTATCATCTCCATTAAAAATGTGATGAAATGTCTCATGATCATGTTCATCAATTTGAAAACCGAAAGACTAATTCCCACATACTTACAACCCAAAATATTTCCTAAAATCTCACTATTTAAAACAATTTGTGTTCCTTTAACACTACTCCAAACATCCCCTTTATTACCATAATAAAACCACGATCCAAATTTGCATAGAACATTTTAACAAGATTTGGATAATAAACAAAATCGTTTTTCGAATCATTAATTAAACTGATGATTTGATTCTCTTCAAAAAAATATTGAGTTCATATGAAGGAAAATCATCAAAGATAGCAAATTTTCCGTGTGGACTTTTCCAAAGTTTGCATAGCTTATGTAAGCTTTGATAGCTTACAAGTCATTGTAGAGGAATTCTTTGATGGATTTGCACAGCCTAATGGTGGAGGGAGTGCTTGAGGAAGCCATTTTTGAATAAATTAGGAAGCTTAAGAGATTGAAAGAGCGTTTGAATTTCAAAATAAAAGTGAAAAGATAGGATAAAGTTACGAAGATAAGTAGATATCTAAGAGTCATGTTCTCTGGTCAAGAGGCACCTTTTTAAGCTTTGGAGTTAGTGGAAACATAGAGGGAAATTCAAAGTTTTGAATTCAAATTTCAATTTCAAAATTCTGGTAGGGATGTCAATATAAGGGGTAGGTCCATGTCGACATGAGTCCTATAATACATGTGACTAATTATTTCTATTTTGTTTAATATATATATATATATATATATATATATATATCTTATAATCTAATTTATACTTTATCTGAAATAATATAAATATAACAACACTTTAATATTAATATTTAATATTAAAAATAATATTAAAATAATATTATTTTGAAAATCAAAATTTTAAATTCAAACAGCAAGTAAAAATAATCGAACATTCAAATATTCAAGCAAACAATTTAACTAATATATAAATGCATACCTATTGTTAGATCCATATTCTCAAGATCATCAGATCGTGAACAGCTGTAAAACACATATTTGAATTTTCCGTCTTCTAATCTTCATCACTGGAGGTTGAGTCTGAATCATCTAGTGTAGCAGTATATGCTCTCTTCCTTTTCTTTGATGGATAATTACTTGGCGGAAATTTTTGCTTATCTAGATGCAGACAGTCTCTTTTTAAGTGGCTGGCTCACCATAATTGTAGCATTTGACGTTGTTGAAAGACTCATTATTTTTTGCAGAATTCTTGTGATTATTTCTCTTGTAGTTGTTCATCTTTCTGTAATTTAAAAACTTTTCTAAATTTTTTTCAATCATGGCTGATTCTTCATCGTCGTCACTGTTTGAGTCTGAACCAACCGTTATTGCATTGAATGATATTGACTTCTTTTTCGAGGCCTTGCTTTCTCTTCTCCCTTGCATTTGTACTTCAAACGACATCAAATTCCCAATTAATTCGTCAATTTACGACGTACTTATATCATTGGCCTCTTCAATTGATGGAGTCTTCTAATCCCATTCCGAAGTGAGTGAATTTAGAATTTTTCTAACTTGATCCTCTTTGGAAATGTTCTTTTCTAATGCAACTAATGATGCACAATGTCTTGAAACCTATTGTACATGTTTGAAATGGAATCCATTGGATTTATCTTGAATAACTGAAAATGATTGGTCAAAATAGATATTTTGGTCTGTTTAACTTTGCTTATTCCTTCATGAGTAACTTGCAAAGTTTTCCTCTTGTCATATGCAGACTTATGGATGGACACTATTAAACTCATTCCTATGGAGTGAACAGTAATAATCATGGCTTCAGTATTGTTTTGTGCAACAAACTTTTTCTCAAAAGTCCACTATGTAAAATTAGTTGTGGGTTCAATATACTCAGTCTGTGTGATATTCCAAGTGTTTAATCTTATTGACTGTAAATAGATATTCATCATACATGCCCCATATGCATAGTTACTACCATTAAAAAGTAGTGGTACGGCAGTAGCCTGACCCTCTACAAATGAACTAGTGATAGTATTAATATTACCACTGTTGGCAGCTATTAGAAAACTTTTAAAAAATCAGATTATGAAAACTTTGAAAACCAATGCTTCGATACCAAATGTAGGAAATGCAGATTACGGATCTTAAGGTTGGCCCTGGGGGGAGTGTTTAACGAGTTATATCGAATTTTTGAAATCTTTTGAAATTAAACATAGATAGATGCAATTCAAAAACACAAAGTCAATCACAGGATTAGACACAGATGAAAATAGTAAACAAAAAGCAGTAAAGGAAAGAACACACCAGAATTTTATACTCGTTCGGTGTTACCCACATCCAGTCCCACACAATTTCTTGTGCATATTTCTTTTCAAATATAATGTTAATATTACAGCCTTGATTTCAAGGCCACGAGATACACCCTCCTATCTTCGTGTCCAGGGCAAACTCTCTTGATTTAACCAGGCTACAAGATCACCTAATTTATTTACGGGCTATAATCACACCCAACTGATTTACGGGCCACAATCACACTGTTTCAATTCACATTATGATATAGAGAGACTCGATACACTTCGATCTTTTGATCTTTGATTACAAATGATCCTATAACTCTGAATAGCACTAAGATCTTTGAGAGAGAGTGATAGAGAATCAAACTAGAGATGATCGAGTGTGATTTACTAAGGATTTTGATAAAGTTATGTTAAAGCATTTGAAATATAAGAGAATATTTGAGCAAAGAATAAGGTGTGAAGAAATGAAAAAAACTAACATAAAATTCGTTGAAAACAACTGGTATTTATAGAAGAACAACTATCATGTCCATTCATGAAAGGTTATAATGAATAGACACTTCATTTGAAAATTTGAAAATGATTTTCTACAGATACCATGTCGATATGGGGGATGAGGGATGTCGACATGCCTATGTGAATTTTGAAAATTATTATTGCTTTAAAATTGTTTCTATTCTAAAACTTGTCAAAACAATTTCTAATCTTTGTAAACCATTTTGAATATATTAAACTTATAAAAGAGATTTAAAAAGCAATCTTAATAATATATAATCTATAATATAAAAGTAATAAAACTTCAATTCAAATATTTTGAGATTAAAGCTAAAACCATTAAAAGCAGGTGATAGTTTAAAAATAAGAAATGATTCTGAAATAGTTAAGGCTAAAATATTTAAACCTAGAGAGATAACTTTTAAAAAATAGTTTTGAAAAAAAGTCTTAAAAATAAATCATTTTGAAAATTTCATTGATTTCCATTCCACTAGAGAAGGTTGTTGTAACATTGCTGTTTCTAAACAAATTTAAATTTGTAATTAATTTGATTCTTATATTAAATTAAGAATTAATTTGGTAAATTAATATAAAATTTTGATTAAATTATGAATTGATTTAGAATGAATTTGAATATTTGGGGATAAAATAAAAATTGTATTTGGAGTATGATTAATAAATAAATTAGATTTTAAAAAAATATATTGAATTAAGGTTTGTGAATGTATTTAGAACATTAAAACATAATAGTTCAACTTGAATATGATTTGATAATTTGATTTCAAATCATGTGTTATTAAATTGTAAATAAAATATGTGTTTTATAAAATAGATTGAAAATAAAACTTGAAATTTAGATCCAAAATTAGATAAGATGCATAGTTATGTAAAAGAATAAATACAAAGTTTAAAATATTTATATATATCTTTTAAAAAAAATAAGAAAACATGAACATGATTTGTAAAATAAAATGAAGCAAGGATTTAAAACTAAAATTTAAAATTAATTGAACTAAAGGTCTCAAACATAAATCTCCTTATTTTTAACAAATGTAAACTATATGACATAAAAATTTACAAGTGTTAAAATGAATGTACAAGTGTATGGCTTTAAACAACAAGTGGCATTTTTGTTTTTTCTTTTAAGATTTAATTTTAAAAAGAACAAAACCAGGCTAACCATTTTCTTCATTACTCAGATTTGAAACTAAAACCATCTCAAAACCTGAAAACAAAACTCAGATAAAAAAAAGTAAATTTTATCAAAACTAGATCAAAAATCTGAAACCAAAACAATAATCTGTTAAATTGACAAAGAGCTTCAGTTTAAAACTGAAACAAGGAGGCAAACCTGAGAAGTAGAAGTTAGATTCAGGTTCAAAGATCAAAACAACAATTAAAAGTCAATTACAGCAATCTTCAAGCCTAGAAAATCAATGTCTTCAACCTGAGTTTGAAGCTTCAGGAAATTTAAAACAAAGCAGAGGATCAAGTAAATCAAATGCAGATTTAATCAAAAACAGTCTGGTTCTCTATTCCAACTCAAGTGAACAAACTTACTCTTGATCTAGTCTCTGAATTGATGTGGTAAATATTGGTAAATGTGTTCTGCATGAATAGGAATGTATTGCAAGTATTTGTGCATGCTTGTATATGTCTGGTTATTCCTCTGTTTAGAAATAGGTTAACCAAATTCAAGAAATTTTTTTATCTCAAAATTAAAAGGAATTTAGGTAATGGTCTTTAAAAGAAAGATATTGATAATTAGTTGACTTAAAGTTTAAAAATATTTCAAGAAGTTTTATTAAGTAATTAACTGGAAACTTAGGATATACAGGATACACCTTTGGAAATGATAAAATTTAATCATTTTAATTTTGAATTTGGAATTCATAACTAGATTGTATTGTAAAATGATGAATTTAGGCGATGGTTTCTAGATTTTTAAGTTCGTATATAATGGGAATTGTCGAATTTATTAAAATTGGTACTTTTACCAATATCTGATGAATGGAGAGATGGTAAGTTTCGAAACTTACGTTGAGGGTAGCTTAAGTATTGGGGATTATGGGAAAATATTCAGATATTTTTTTTGTTAATTGAAGAGATGGATCGAGGACGAATTAGGGTTTAAAAGTTTGTTTTGGCCGAAGTTTTTGTGAGCTACGTATGGCGTTGATCAATCACTGAAGGTGATCAGAGCAAGGCGAGAGGGTGCGTGTGTCTTCGGCGTATTTGTAGACGAAGTTGTAGGGTGGTTGACGAACTAGAGTGTCGTTGGCGAGGCATTTTATGTTGACTGGGTTTGGTTGCCTGGGTGTTTGAGCTACTCGATTTCAATTCGTGGTCAAGTTCGACAATCTGGGTGTGTGGAGGGCTTGTAGGTGTTGTCGACGATATGGGGGGGGGGTAATCGGCGATGATCGAAGTCGATCGGAGTCCATGTACACATGCACGCGTGAGACTCTGTGCATCTGGAAATATGGTGGTTGGAGAAGAAGTGGGAACTCGTGTCGGTCTCGAGTAGGTAGCTTGAGTAACTCGAAGCAAAAGGAGTAGGGTAACGACTCGAAGCAAGGCTCAGGTTAAACTCAAATTGGCTCGGGTCTGCTTGATAGACAGCAGGTTTTAAAATTTAAAGAGTGAAAATATGTACAGGTTTTAAAATTTCGAAATACAATTTGTACCAGGTTTTAAATTTATAAAACGAATAGTGTACCAAGGTTTTTAAAAAAAAAACATGAACAAGTTTTCAAAGGAAAAAGGTTAAGGTTAAACATTTTAAGATTGTTTTGGAAATAAATTGATTTTGAGAAAAAAATTTATATGAGTATAATAAATATATTTCTAAGTATCTTAAATGGGATTTGATAATACTTGAATTAAATGAGTGCTTGAAATAAGTATATAAGAAACCTTAACTAATAAATGGTTTTGGAATTTAAATATTATTTTATTAAAGATTGATTTGTTTATAAATTGAGATTAGTGTATTAAGTTTCAATCAAAAAAGTAATAATAAATTTCTTAATGTAATTGATCAAAAGTTTGTTTACTTAACTATTTAAAGGGTAATAAATTATGTGTGATTTATTAATTAAGAATGAATTAAAGAAGAATTAGTTATAATTAAGATTTAATTAATTAATAATTGAGGATTCATTAATTAAAGTAATTAATTAAAAATTCAAGTTGATTAACCAAGTAATTAATGAATGATTTTAATAAAAATAATAATTACTTAGTGAAGGTAATTAAGAATAGATGATTAAAGATTGATTAATCAAATATTAAAGGTTAATTACCTTTAAGCATAATTAACTAATGTGGTTAATTAATTAGGGTAGTTAAATTAAGAATAATCAAGTAAGGATAATTAATTTTAATTAAGATTTAATTAATAATTAAGGTTTATTTATTAAGATAATTAATTAAGGTAAATTAATTGTTAGTTAATTTATGGTTAACGATGACTTAGTGATTTAAGATTAATCACTTATTATAATTAATTAAGGATAATTAATTAATGTGATTAATTAATTAAAAGTAAATTAATGAAGGTGATTAAGGGATGATTATTGATTAAGGGTTAATTAATTATTGTAATTAATTAAGAATAATTAATTAAATGGTTTGTAATTAATTAACATTAATTAACCAAGATTTGTGACTAATCTGATTTAAATTGATCAGATAATTAATTGATATTACTTATGGATGTTTGGATTGGATGATTGAATTGTTTGATATCCCTGATATATGATGCTTTGCGTTATGAATTATCTTGATTTGTGTTATGATCTGTGATGTAATTTATTATCTACGATGAACTTATATTATCCATCCATGATCTGTAAATAAAGATAAGCATTATAGATTATACCGCTTATCGATATTTCTGTGTTTGAATCTGTAATGGTTGATGTTGTTGCACTGTTGTGTGTAAAACCCCTGGACTACACTATACACACAAAAATATGGATTGCACGTGGAAATCAGTTAAGTCATAGATTTTTAAATAGTTTTGAATTTGAATTTTAAATTCAAATGGTTTTGGTAATGGATTGGGTTTAAAGTGAAAAGCTTTTGGAAAGGAATTTCAAAGATAAAAGTTATTTTTGAATAACTTGATTTAGTTTTGAAATTTGATTTAAAATTTGAATTCAAAATTTGTAATTGAATTCTATGTTAAGAATTTATGATGTAAAAAGTTTATAAAAGGTATTTATATGGGTTTTTAAACCATTTTGAAAGCATGGTTTTGAGAATTTGAATTTAACCCATGTTTATATTTGAAAGGCCTTAACTCGTGCAATTATAATCGGGTTTTCTGAAACGGAAAACGATAATAATAGATTTTATATAAGGAAAGAATTTCCAAACTATGATAAAAAGATTTCAAGTTAAAAAAGAATGGCTTTGAAAACTATAATTGAATTTTTGTAAAAAGATAGTTGAACCCTAATTTGAAATTGAAGAGGATTTTAATGGTGTATCTTTTATATATAAAAGATTGAAACGGGAATTGTTTTGAAAGCTATGAAATGAGTCTTTGATTTAAAGACTGGATGAGTTAATCCAATTTGAATGGAATTGTTTTGAAAGGCTATGGATGAATCTTTGTTTAAAATATTGGTGAACCTTGTTTTAAATTTAAAGGGGTCTTAAAAGTGAATCTTTTGTTTAAAAGATTTGAATGTGGAAATTGTTTAAACCATTGAAGGTTTTTGAAAATGAATCTTTTTGTTTAAAAGATTGGGAATGGTAATTTGTTTTAACCATTTGAGTGAAAGGTTTTGGGCTTTAAGCTGTGATTTAACTGAAATCCCAATATCCATATGTTTTTAATATTTCGCTCATTATTCGGTTTAGCCAGGAAAGGACCTTGTGTCATATAACCCATTTCGAATAATGATACGATGTTATGGATAGCATTTGAAGACCGGTGGTGAAGACCGGGTATTTGCGAGAACGATAGGATGACCTATCGATTGTCTTTGCACTGATTAGCTATGGTATAGAGATTACCTAAGTAATGGGAAGTCCGATCGGGATTGTGAATACCTGGATTGCATGGGCTTCTTCGGAAGTGACTTCGGTTCTGTTTGAACCCGGAACAGACTTGTATGGATATGTGTCTGACGTTACACTTTGAGATGTAAAGCTAGTTTCTATCAAATACATTTCTGTTTGGTGGCGTAGATTTATTCTCTTAGCTTAACACCCTTCTCTGAGACGTACGAGCTCAGAGGTTATGTAGTTGATGGTTACTAGTGATACATTCCCAATTTGGTAATGTGGCATACGAAGTGCTGCTGATCATTTACTGATCAAAGCAAGGCTTTGTGAAAAGTGTAGCTTTGTGGACGAGACTGCATCAGGACCTCACACCCCGAAAATGGTTGAAACAGGAAAGATGCAGCAAGGTTTCAGGGGTCGCGCCCCTAGGGTATGTCTGTTTCTTCGGGATAGAGGTGATATCATGGTATGGAGCCCAGATATTTAACTTATGTGGTTACTGCAAATACATTACTTTATGGTTGTTGGTATCGAGCGCTCGGATAAATATTGGTTCCGACCGGGAATGGAATATCTTAGGTGATACTCCCGGGAAGAGGGTACACCGGCCTTGTGTTGGTAAAGAACCGAGGGATGGTTCTCGGGGCGTCCCTCTAGAGGCGTTCCCATGTGGCAATAGGAAGTTCCTTAGCTTGACCATTTGTTGGAAAAATCCAAAGAAATAATACGCGCCCTGTACGGTTTTAGTTATATAACCTGCCATGGAATGTGGCGGTATCCTGCTATTGGACATGGTTGCTATAGTAGGCATACGACGAAATGTTGTATGCTGGCTAAGATTGATATTATATTTTCGAAATGTTTTCTGCACTATGCACTAATAATAATATCAAAATGGTTTTCGCGTATCAAGCATTTTTGACTATTATAAGGAGAAATCTCCTCCAATTCTGCGTTTGCATGGTGTGTGTGGCGGGAGGCCTTATGGTATTTTCATTTTTCAAAAAGCATTGCGGGTTTTAATCTTTAAAATCTTTTGTTGTTTGTTTTAAAGTCAAAACGGTTTTTTTGGTTTGCTCATACCAGTCCCATGACTGACCCGGAGTTTATTATTCCCTTCCTAAACTCTGGTGCCCATAATTTTTCACACGGGCAGTCTAGAGTTGGGTTTTTTTCAGATAGTAGATATCGATTCAGTAGCTTTCAGCTTTCTCTTTGGTAGTCTTGAAAGACTTTGGATATTAGAGTATTTGTTTAGGACGGCGGACCAGACTTGTTTATTTTTATGCAACGTGATGGTGGTTCGAGCTAGTGGTTTGGAGTTTTGGCTTGAGCAATGGATTGGAGTTGCAGTTTGATATTGTAGTTATCACTTGGCTATGTGTTTTCCGCTGCTGTTTATGGTCTCTGATATTCTTGTATCATATTGTATTAGTGTTGTTCCATATCTGGATATTTTATAAATGTTGCATATGATATTCATTTCTTTTCTTCCGCTGTGTTGTACTTAATTGTGTTATAAGCTCCGGCGAACCAGATTCGACGTTTGGATCTGCGGCATTTGAATACGAGTGTCGTATTCGGTGCCGATTTTCGAAGGTCGAGTCAGGATCGTTATAGTTGTGGGTTCCATCCCACTAAATAGGTTATGGGTTCCATCCCACAATTAAAGCGAGAAGGTGGATTCCATTGCACAATTAAAATCTGAACAAAGATTTTAGTGATAATGTGAAGTTTTAACATAAATCTTGACTCTATTACTTATCTTGATATCTTGAACTCTGGATACTCATAAGTCTTCAGTCTTGATTTCTTCAATCTTGAATTCGTCACTTTTGAGTCTCTATACTCAGTCTTGAATATTTATATTATACAGTCTTCATTCTTAGTACCTATATATATATATATATATATATCCTTCATATACATATATATCTAGACAAAGAAATTAGTAATTATATATTACAACAAGTCCTAAGGTTGTTTTCATCCAAACCATCATCTCAAAACTAACAGTTTGGGAAGAAAACTTATCCCACTTTGCTAAGAGCGGTGACATCTAAACAAGTCAAGAGTTGCGGGATGCTTATCCAAATGAGGAGTCCAAGAAAGCGCAACTTGAGGGCTAGGAGATCCTTTGGGTGGAATGAGAGAGGAAGACCACCAAAGCTGCTTTGATGACGCCACTGGTGCACTTGCCAAGCCTTCTATTTTTTGCTTGGGCGGACCGTCGAAGCAGCTACTCGACCAGCCAACGAGCTTGGGGCTCGATGTTGTTCCTCATGTGTGGAGCCCTCCAAAGTAGGCAAAGGCGATGAGTTCGAGGTCGCCATTCATGATCCTTCCTCTGGTGTAGGTGACGTCCATGCTTCTCCTGACTTCGAGAGCCTTCATCTTATGCTACAAGAGCAAGAGGAGTTTAACGCTTTCCTTTTTGATCTTATAGGTCCATCTACTCTTCCCGTTGAAACGCCAGCTACTTCGACGCTTGTGTATGCTGCTATCTTCAAATCGTCTGAGATAATATCCATTCCTACTTCGGCTCCCACATCCATATCTTGGCCACAATCAGGGCTAGAGGCCGAGAAGATTGCGGTGCTCCACGGCTTTTTTTTGGAAGTTGATAAAACTTTGGGATAGAAATTATGAACTTATTATTGTTTGGAGTGATAGTAGCTGTGAGCTTATTGTAGATTCTGTCTCAGTATAGGTGTATGCCCCCAGTTCATAGGGTTGTTCACTTCAAACAACTTTCAAATAGCTGATAGCTTGGGGTTTAGATGGTTTCTATTGCAAACCTGGTTAAGGCGTTACCTAATTTTCAATTCTTCGAAAGTTTTGCGACCTTAGCATATATTCTCAGTTTTTGGCAGCACACAAGTATGCAGTTTATGTGTGCGCATGTATTGTCAATCATTGAGCGCCTTCCTTCTTGCATCAGTTTTTCCTTATTATATGCACGAGGGCAATTATTTTGAGATTTAGCACCCTACTTGTGTAGCGTGCGGCTTTGGATACTCCTTGGCGTTGCCTATTTCCTGGTAACGTGAGGAGTTTGTTTTTGATGATTCTCGGCGTTGCCTATCTCTGGGAAACTTGAGGAGCTTATTCTTCAGTGCGCGGCTTACGAGACTCCTTGGCGTCGCCTATCTTAGGACAACACGAGGAGCTTAAATTTGGTGCTTCTCGGCATCGCCTATCTTCGGGCAACGCGAGGAGTTTGAATTTGGAGCTCCTCGACAACGCCTACCTCCATCCAATGCGAGGAGTTTAATTTTTGTGCTCCTCAGCGTCGCCTACCTCTGAGCAACACAAGGAGTTTTAATTTTGGAGCTCCTCGGCATTGCCTATCTCTAGGCAATGTGAGGAGTTTGGTTTTGGAGCTCCCTGGCGTCGCCTATCTTCGAGAAACATGAGGAGTTTGGTTTTGGAGATCCTCGGCGTTGCCTATCTCCAGGCAACGTGAGGAGTTTGAATTTGTGGCTCCTCGGCGTCGCGTATCTTCAGGTAACACGAGGAGTTTGATTTTGGAGCTCTTCGACGTCGCCTAATTCCAGGTCGCACGAGGAATTTTATTTTGGAGCTCCTCGGCTTCGCCTATCTCTGGGCAACGCGAGGAGTTTGAATTTGGTGCTCCTCGGCGTTGCCTATTTCCGAGCAACGTGAGGAGTTTGTGTTTGGAGCTCCTCGGTGTAGCCTATCTTCTGGAAATGCGAGGAGTTTGATTTTGGAGCTCCTCGACGTCGCCAATCTTCGGAGGATGCGATGAATTTGAATTTGTGGCCTTCTTGGTGCAGCCGGAGCAGCATTGATTTTCAGAGAGCCAGGTTCAGGTTACGCCGATCCAGTGGTTTTGAGTCGATTTGCTTCCATCGACTTGGCGGGTGATTACTATGAACATGGTTTGGGTGGTTCAAGAAGCAAAATTTATTAAGAAAAGCATGGCAGATTCTTTTCCTATTTACAATACCTCTGGCATTTTCAAAATGTCTTATTTGTTGAAAATTAGAAAATACATAAAGTTGCTTTTTTCTTTTAAATGAAATATCGGCAGAGTGATTCACCGGGCAACGCAAGGAGTTTGATTTTGGAAATCCTCGACGTTGCCTATCTCCGAGAAATCCAAGGAGTTTGAATTTGTGGCCCACTTAGTGCAGCAGGAGCAGCATTGAATTTCAGAGGGCCGGGATCGGTTTCCGCTGATCCAGCGGTTAGAGTCGATTTGTTTCCATCGACTCGGCGGGTAATTATTATGAACACAATTTGGGTGGTTCAAGGAGCAAACTTTATTAAGAAAAGCATGGCAGATTCTTTGCCTATTTATAATGCCTCTAACATTTCCGGAATGGCTTATTTCCTAAAAATTAGAAAATACATAAAGTTTTTTTTTTCTTTTGGATGAAATATCGACGGAGTGCTTTCCTGTTCTAGGCTTGGGAATTGCAACCTCGTCGATATTCGTCATCTTGAAGGTCCCATCACCAAGCTTTTGATTAACGACAAATGGTCGTTAACAATTCGGTAAGAAGGCTCCCGGGACTGGGTAAACTTGCTTCAGCACAAGATCTCCAACTTCGAAGTTCTGACTATGAACTTCGGAGTTTAAGTACTGTGCAACCCTTTTTGGTGGGCGGCTGTTCTCAACTCTGCTTCTTCTCTTTTCTGACGATCGTATCAAGCTATTCGAGAAGGGTCTTCTCATTTTGTGCTTGATTAAAATTCTGCCTTCGGTGCGAAGGGACCTCTAGTTCACCAGGAATCCTTGCTTCTGAACTAAATGCTAATGCAAACGGTGTGTAGCCAACTGCCGCTTTGTTTGTGGTCCTGTATGATTATAGTGCGAGTGGAAGTTCGTCAACCAGATTTCATTTCATCTTTGTTAATCGCTTTTTGATAGTGGACTTGATGATCTTGTTTATTGCTTCCACTTGCCCGTTTGCTTGTGGATAAGCCATTGTGGGAAAGCTTTTCTCGATTTGGAAGCGCCTGTAGAAGTCTTTGAAGCGCTCTCAAATTGGGTTCCGTTGTCAGTGATGATTTTTTGCGGCATACCAAACCTACAAATGATATTTTTAGTGACAAAGTTGATAACTTTATTTGTGGTTATAGTGGCCATTGGTTCCGCTTCGGCCCATTTTGTGAAATAATCTACGGCAACTATAACATATTTGTTTCCTCCTTTGGCTATTGGAAGGATTCCAATCAAATCGATCCCCCGTATCGCAAATGGACATGGGCTAAAAATTTGTGTCAGTTCCATTAAAGGAGTTCTCTTAATTTTGTTGAATCTTTGACAGCGATCGCATCTTCTGCCAGGATCTGCGGCGTCGTGATTTATTGTTGGCCCAAAGTATCCATATCGAAGGACTTTCTTTGCTAGCATATTTCCCCCAGTGTGATCTCTGCATTTGCCTTCATGTACTTCCTCTAGGATTTTACATGCTTCATTATCGATCACAAACCTAAGAAGAGGGGTCGAGAATCCCCTTCGATAGAGTTTCCCATCCTGTATCATGAATCTTCACGCCTTACAGAGGAGTTTCTTCCATTGATTTCGGTCACTTGGAAGGGTTCCTGCAAGTAGATAGTCATTTATCGGTGTCATCAATGTATCTGGCTCGACGGTGGTTTCTAGAATCTGATCCACGTCCATTTCGTCTATGCTCGGGTTGGTTAGCATTTCAACCGAGACCAATCCCAATGACTAGGCTTCATCGGAGCTTGCCAGCTTGGCCAAATAGTTTGCTTTGCTTTTTTTCCCTGGTGGGATGTGAGTTATGGTGTAGTGCTCGATATCACTTAACATCTCATGTACTTTGGATTGGTACGGGGTGACATTTTCTCCACGTGCTTGGTGTTCCCCTTTCACTTGACAGAAGACTAGTTGGGAGTCGCTGTATATGGAATAGATTTTATCCTAAGTTCCTTCACAACCTTTAGTCCAGTGATCAAGGCTTTATATTCTGCTTCGTTATTTATTGCCGGGAATTCCAAGCGTAAGGCATAGCTAATGGCTCGCCCCTCGAGGGTTTCAAGCACTACCCCTGCTCCCAAATAGAGGTTGTTTGATGCACCATCGGCAAAGAGCTTCCATTGCATGACTGCTTCTGGCTGAATTTCTTCCTCGACGTCCCTTACCGTAAATTCGACAATGAAGTCGGCCAATGCTTGCCCATTAATTGCTTTCTTTGGATAGTATGTGATGTTGTATTGGCTCAGCTCTATATTCTAGTTGAGTAATTGTCTGGAAGTTTCTGGCCAGTATAAAACTTGCTTCAGGGGCTGGTCAGTCAATACTTCCATCGGGTGGGCCTGGAAGCAAGGTCATAATTTCCGGGATGTAATCAAATGGCAATATGCTAGCTTTTCCAGCTTTGGGTAATTCTTCTCAGCTCTGGCGAATCGCTTGCTAATGTAGTACACAGGTCGCTGGATTCTCGCTTCTTCCGCACGAGAGCCATGCACAGTGCGTGCGGGGAAACTGCTAAATAAATGAATGGTCTTCTATATTCACTGTCTTTGATAAAATCAGGGGAGCTTCCATGTGCTGTGGCAATTCCTCGAAAGCCGTGTAGCAAGCTTCACTCTATTTGAAGTTTTTCCTTCCTTTCTTCAGTGCGTCGAAAAATGGTATGCACTTGTTTGTAGCTTTGGATATGAACCGACTCGATTTGCAATTATTCCATTCAAGCTACGAAGTTCTATCTTATTATCGGGGGCTTGGATTTCCTGTAATGTTGTTATTTGATCCAAATTTTCTTCAATTCCCTGCGCACTTACTGTGAATCCCAGGAATTTCCCATAGGCTACTCTGAAGTTACATTTAAGTAGGTTGAGCTTCATTCCATGTTTGTGGAGTATTTCGAAC
Organism: Allium cepa; assembly: GCA_030765085.1. Classification (NCBI taxonomy): domain Eukaryota; kingdom Viridiplantae; phylum Streptophyta; class Magnoliopsida; order Asparagales; family Amaryllidaceae; genus Allium; species Allium cepa. The sequence continues at coordinate 932,888,955 of CM060941.1, forward strand.
ATTTCGGTGAGATTATCCATGTGGTTAGCAGCTACTCGGGGTTTGACTAACATATCTTCCACGTAAACCTACATAGTCTTCCCAATCTAGCATTTGAACATAGCATTCCGTAGCCTTTGGTACATTGCCCCTGTATTTTTTAATCCGAACGGCATTAACCTATACCAGTATAGTCCCAAATCGATGATGTGGGATGGTGTTCTCTTGGTCTAGTTCATGCATCAGGATCTGGTTATATCCCAAGTACGCATCCATAAATGACAGCAGCTCATGTCCTGCTGTTCCATCCATCAGTTGGTCATTCCTCTAGAGCGGGATGCCATCCTTCATACATGCTTTGTTTAGGTCCAAGAAATCAGTATAGGTTCACCAATTTCCATTAGAGTTCTTGACTAGGACCATATTTGATAACCATTCAGGGTAAGTTGCATCTTGGATGAAGCCATTGGCATTCAATTTATCTACTTCCTCCCTCGGTGCCTTGGATCGCTCGGGGCCTAAGCTGCACCTTTTATGCATTACTGATGTAAATTTTGGGTCAGTATTGAGCGCGTGGCAGGAAATTTTAGGCGACGCCCCACACATATCGGAGTGCGTCCAAGCAAACACATCCAAATTGACACGGAGGAATTTGGTTAACTCTGATCGCATCTTGTTTCCCAGGCGCGACCTAATTTTCAGGACTCGTGTTGGGTCATCCATACAGACTGGGACAGACTCCATTAACTCTACAGGTGCTGCCCAATCCTCCCCTAAGCTCTTCTTCCTAGGTTCCAAGGCCTTGTCAAATCGGCTATGGTCCCCAGGCTAGGACATCTCTACAGTTGCTATTCGGAGGGCTCACAGATGTAGAGGGCCCTCCCTACATCCTTTCCTTTTTCCTTTCTTCTTGACTCGCGCAACTCTGCGATGTAGCATTCCCAGGCAACATTTTGGTATCCTTTCACTATTTCGATTCCATGCTCGGTAGGGAACTTCACTGTAAGGCACCATTGGACCAATCCTATTATGAAATCGGCATATGCAAGCCATCCTAAGAATGCATTGATGCTGACATTTCATTCACGATCACAAAAGTCTGAATGAGGGTGACTCGTCGCTCATCCTTTTCAAGCTCCACAGGTAGGTCGATTATACCTACCAGTTGTTTGGTTTCTTCGGTAAACCCCTGAATCTTAGTCTGGCATACGGATACGCTTTTCATGCCAATATTCATTTGGTCAAAAGTTCGCATGAAAAGTATGTTAACTGAACTGCCACTATCAGTCGGACTATGGCAGGACTGATTCCTGCTGTCACCACCATTGGGTTGAGAGTTGGAGCTTCAACCCCTTCGGTGTTCTCATTACCGAACACTGTCATCGCTCAAAATCTTCTACTGCTTGCTCAGAGTTTCATCATCTACTACTAAACACGATTCCTTTGGAGAATGCTCCAATGAACTCGCATATCGCTCCATCTCTCTCCAACTTCTTTGCATGGGGTGTGGTCCTCTATATATTGTCTTGGTAATAAGCCTTTGGTCAGTTCGTTTCGACCCTTCTTCGCTAGTTCCAGCCTGATTTGTTTGCTCTCAACGAGGTTGAGGGAACATAAGTTGATTGGATTTTTGTGGATTCTTCATATATTTTTGGAGTTTATTATCTTGGATTAACCCCCGATGAGGTTCCTAAGGTGACGACATTTGTTTGTACTGTGCCCATGCTTCTCATGGAAGTGGTAGAATTTCCCTGTGCGCTTTTATTGTTCTATTGCTTCCTTTCTAAGAGGTTTCATATACTCTTCAGTTTCTTGTGTTGTGAGATAAATATTCTTCGGAGTTTCGTTCAGGGGGGTATAGTCTTCTAGTCTAAACCTTTTGTTGCTGCCACCACAATTTCTCTTGTTGAAATTCTGAGTTCTTCTCTTTTGTTTCCTACTCTTCTCTACGATTCCCTAGCTATTTCCGGGATTGTGTATGCATTGATTTACCATCATGACATTTTGTTCGGTATCCATCTATTGTACTCCAACAGCCTATCTTTCCAGCTCCTGTGCTTCTTCAGCCTCAAGTGCTGGCTTGTTTGCGATTATAGTCTTTCCTATTAGAGGGTTGCTTCATCTTGATCCATTTCCCGAATTCAATTTCCGTATGGATAGCACGCACTAACAACATTAAAACCATGCCCTCGTTGGGGTTGCTCACTTCTATCACCGCAGTGTTAAACTTGCTCATGAATGATCTCATAGACTCATTGCTCCCTTGATCTAGCTCGAGAAAGGACATAACGTCTTTTGGTTGTGCTGTATAGAGCCTGAATTGGTCAAGGAATTTCATTGCAAGTTGGCCGAAGGTAGAGATTGATCATGGGGGAAGTCTGGTGAACCACATTGAAGCAACTCCTCCTAGAAAAATAGGGGAACATCGGCAGTGAATGGTTTCTAGAGCATTGGCTCCATCCATGCCCCAACTGTACTTGTATAGATAGGGTTTTGGGTCCATTGTTCCGTCGTAGGAAGGAATAGTCGGTAAAGTAAATTTGTTTGGGTACCTTTCATTCAAGATCTTATCGGTAAAAGGGGTTCAACTTTGGGCAGATCCCTACTCATCATCATTTCGGCGTTTACTTTCATCCGTCAGCAATTTGATTTTGTTTGCTATGTATGCCTTTGATGTCCGATAGTCATGGGGGCGGCAATAAGTCATTACACCAAGTATTTGGTTCTACAAACGTCTTGGCACATGGGTTGATCCCTAGGCTCTCCTGTCTCTGGGTGAGCCACTCCCGTGGGACCCGGTCGGCTTGCATTTGGCTTAACTGGGGTAGTTTGGACATTTCTAGCATCTTCAAACATATTGACATTCTGTTCCATTTGATTACCTTTCTCTCTATCTTTCGAGTTAGACAAATTGACAGCTATATCTTCCTATGGAGTTTTTTCCCCCGATTCACATTCAAGATTGGTTGCCTAAGCCGGAAGGAGTATTCTTATGCTCCTCTACGCTGCATCCGGTTGTTATACTTTTTTTGGCTGCTTTCCGTTCCTTCTATGCAGGCCGGACACATAAGAATTCACTTGTTCTTCAGCAGTCATTGGTTCAGGCTGTGCCCTTAGAGCGGGATTTGATTGTAGGGTCAACTAGCATTGAGCTTCTCCATCAGAGCATTATGACTATTTTCCATTTTCTGAATGATCTCCTCAGCCAACTTATTCAGCTCATCTCTAGTGACAACTTCATGCTGACTGGAGGATGTCAGTGTTTGGTTTCCTAAGTTAGCACCATTTACTTCAGCTTGTTGAAGACTAGCTCCTTCTCCAGATATTACTGTCTCTATGGATCTTTCAGAGGCAGTTCTTCTTCTTCAGGAGCCATTGGTTCTAAAATAGCAAATTATTTAATCAAAGATTGGGGATCTAACTTCTGGACCTATGAAATCTAAAGTAGATAGCTAGATCTGGATCCTGACTTGGAGTTCTCAGTGAAAGAACCAAAATATTGGACCAAAAAATGGACCAACACCCTTATTTGGATTTGAAAGCACCAGCCCTGTCCTGAGAATGCAATATCACAGATCACAGATATAAAGAAAGAACAGTAAAGAAAGTAGATAGAGAATTTTTATAGTTGTTCGGTTGTTAGTGAAGCCAACGTCCACTTTATAGTTTTATTATAGACTAATTGCTATTACAACATATGTTTGATTACAAGGCATTAATGGTTTGTCTAGCTAGATTGAATCTCCAGAATTGGAATCCACTGGAGAATCACAGGGTATTCTTTTAGAGATTGTTATGAGGGAGGCAAAGAGTGAAGAATGGTTCCAGTAGAGCTTCAATAACCAGTCTAGAGAAGATCCTCTTTATTTTGCAGATAGGATGCTATTTATAGAGATCAGAGAGGTTCTGGGCCACACCTATCTTCGTCAGCTTGCAGGTTGGTCACAAGCAACCTAGGACGGCTTTGGCTCGCAAAATGAGACAAAACCATGGGTCGCTGGCGACCCATGGCCTATGGGTCGCTAGCGACCCATAGACTTGGTTCGTATTGTGTGACGACCGCCCATGACTCCCGCACCAAAACAAGGAGATAGTGCGCTGAAAGGCGTGCCAGGCAGCCATGGACGATAGTCAAGGTAAGATTAAACAGCGGAATCTATCGTATTACTCACAGCGCATGGACAAAATACAATAGAAAATATACATAGTGAAGCTCCATATAACAGAATCTCATCATATAAACTCTAATAGTTTGATACAGCAATCAGCAAAGTCAATACATCAAGCCTCACTACATATCACTCAGAGAATATACAAACAGCAGAACACCCAGTACATATAGTAAGAAAACAATATGCAAAAGCCTCCAGCTCATCTTCGTCATCAACAGCGTTGGCCACTAGAACAGCACCTGTCACCTGTTGCCTAGTCTGCCCATCCCGACATGGATGAACAGCCCAAGGTAATAAGAGTTAAACATAAAACCTTGAGTCAGACAAAAGTCATAGTGAGCAGTAAATCAACTATCAAACATACCAAAAGAGCATAAAGGGTAAAAGGAATAGGAACCCAACCATCCCACTCCACCTCTTTCTACAGTGATAGCCCCCAGACATACTAAGCAGAAATAAACATAGCAATTCAGACGTTCAAAGCAAAGTAATTATCGCTCGAGTCAAGGTCGGCGTTTTCCAAGTACAAACCCCCAAGGCCTAAACCAAGATCAGATAAGCACCCTGAAAACATCGCTCTTGACCCAAATGATGATACAACCAAACATCCAAACATCCATGACTCTGGCTATCACTGTTATCATTGCCTTGAATTCACCGTTAGTTGAATGACCGCCTGTCAAGGGCTAATGGTAACCCCGGTTCTAGACATAACTCCGCACGCCGTCGCAGCCCGTGCCTAGGAATTTTCGCAACTACCCAGAGTACTAGCACGTCGTCGCAGCCCGTGCTTGGAACGTCATCGTGACCCGTCCCAACGTACTCTTGCTTTGAGCATGCTAGAACCTTCAACAACGATAAAATCTCAGCCTTCTAGTCATCCTCCTCGACGACTATTCCCGTACTAGCTCAAGCGCCTCTTAAGCTAACCATTATCCACAAACTCGGACCGCATCACCGAGTTATCAACATGCTTGGGATGATCCCGTCTGGATTAAACCAAGGCTTTCTCACATCATACTTTGTTTCATCGCATCATAGCAAAGTCTCATCTCAACATCATGGTTTGCCTCATCGCATCATGGCAAAGTCCATCATCATCAAATCTATCCATATAAGCTTCAACATCCGCTTCATATGCCACAGGCAGCTTTCACTATTCAAGAGCCTTTCCACTTAGCTTTTGAATCATCTTCGACCAACTTGTCCAAATCAAGTTATCAATAAACTAATCCATCAAATCTAACATTAATCCATGTAATCAATCATTCAAACAAGATCTAAATAAACAATTATAACAATAATGGCTATTTCGTAAATAAAGAGTCCAAATCTAACATGCATTCTAACAAGCATGAATCATGAACAATATCCCTACAACTTGATGAATAAACTTGCATAAGTGAACATGTAGTAAAATAGGTGTTGAATCATCATTAACCATAGATCTACATGCAGACTTAAGAAAATGCACGAAATCACTATCTTTAACACATAAACAAGCCACCGATCCAATATACTCCTTTGGGTCCGTGTGAGAGATAACCACCACTCACCGAATCACCTAAACACCTCAAAAACAACCAACTTCAGATCTGGACAGCAAGGAATCAAGCTTGATCCTCCAAAGCTCCGCTTCAAACGATGAAATCTCTCTACAATGGATGGAGATCTTCAACTTTAGCTCTTGGATCTTCGATTTGATCTTCAATTCAGATGGAAGGAATCACTAGATTAGAGTGGAGAAAAGAAGTGAAGAAGTGTTGTAGTCGAGCTCTAAAAATGGCAGCACGTCGTCGCTTCAAAATTCGGTGCCAAAAAGTGAACCAAACCCCTCTATTTATAGGCTGGAACGCCCCTTAGGTCGCTCGCTTTTAGGTCGCTCACGACCTAACTATGGCCGACCTACGACCTAGCAGTCCCCCCGACCTAACGACCTACCAACTCGAGTCTTCGCACGACCTAAAACAGACACGACTTAACGACCTAACATGCGCGACTCAACACAGGCTCGACCCAACATGTTCGCGACCTAACTCGCATGCGAGTTACGACCTATCACAGACACAAGCTCTTAACGACTTACCCCCTTGCGGCTTAGCGACTTAACGCTACACGACCTAACAACTTAACACCTATAAGTCGTCTAACGACCTAACTACAAAGACCCAAACTTAGGCCGCATACGACCTAACGTATAACTCGGCATAGCGATCTAACTAAACACACGACCTAACGAATATGCGACCTAACGTATACGCACAACCTAACGACCTAACTGCCTTAAGTCTCCTACCATTAGGTCGCCAAACCCCTTAGGTCGCTACAACTACTAGGTCGCTAGCTCGCTTCAACCGACCTATCCCTAAGCCGCTAGCCACTAACTCGCTAACCTCCTCAGGTCGCTCCAAAACTCCACCGACCTAACTACCATACGACCTAACCCCTTAGGTCGTTAATCCTTAAGTCGCCAACTGCCTTAGGCCGCTAACATCTATAGGTTGGTCAATACCCTAGGTCGCTCCAAATCCTATAGGTCGCTAGCTTCCCCTAACTCGCTCACACGACCTAACTATCACACGGCCTAACTTCTATAGGTCGCTCCATATCACTAACTCATTCACGACCTAGGCACCACACGAGTTAACTTTCACACGACTTAAGCTTTGGTCGACTCAACTCTAAACAACTTAACAACATCAACGACTTAATGTCGACAGTTCTACGATCTTTCGATCCGTAAAAAAATACGGGTCGTTACATTCTCTCCCCCTTAGGAATTTCGCCCCCGAAATTTCAAACAAACAAGAGCATCCAAACTATTCTGCATGCCTACCATCCATAGCAATCAACCAACCATGCATCCAATTACTAGACTAGCATGCAGAATTCTAAGACTAGAACAAGTTACAAATTCATGAGATGCCACGACACCTTAGGGCCATACCTCGAAGAGTTCAGGATGAGCTGCCTTCACCATCTCTTCCTCCTCCCATGTACAGTCGTTAACATCATCACTGCATTGTATCTTGAGCAACGTAATCGTCTTCCTCCTAAGCTGTTTCGTGTCGGTTTCCACAACACGAAGCGGCTTACGAGGTCTCGTAACAACTGGATCAACCTCTAAATCTTCACAGCTATCAGCAGAAACCACTGTATTCGAGTCGTGCACATACTTCCGTAGATAAGATACATGAAAAACATTGTGCACACCCGCCATCTTTTCTGGTAACTCCAATCTATAGGCGAGCTTTCCAATTCGCTCGATGATCGGGAATGGTCCAACAAATCTCGGAGTCAATTTTCCTTTCTTCCCGAATCTAATAACATTCTTCAGAGGATCACAAAAACCATATCACCTACGTCGAATTCCAAATCCTTACGACGATTATCGACATAACTTTTCTGACGGTCTTAGGCTGCCTTCATTCGTTGCCGAATGATCTCTATACAATCCGAAGTCTGTCGAATCATCTCTGGCCCAAGTATCAGCTTTTCTCCTGTTTCCAACCAACATGTCGGAGAGTTACACGGTCTTCCGTACAATTCCTCATATGGTGCCATACCAATGCTTGACTGATAACTGTTATTATACGCAAATTCCACCAAATGAAGATGATCTTCCCATGATCCTCCGAAATCCAAAACACATGCTCTCAGCAGATCTTCCAGAACTCGATTGACTCTCTCGGTCTGACCATCTGTTTGGGGGTGATAAGCTGTACTCAAACACAACTCGGTTCCCAAAACTTCCTGGAAGCTCTTCCAAAATCCACTAGTGAACAATGGATCTCGATCACTCACAATACTCTTCGGAATACCATGGAATCGAACTATCCACTTAACACACAACTCAGCCAACTTCGATGCAGTCCTAGTTGATCGAACAGGAATGAATCTTGCACTCTTGGTCAAACGATCTACAATGACCCAAATCCCTTCATTTCCTGTCCTGGTCCTAGGTAGACCACCGATAAAATCCATCGATATTTGCTCCCACTTCCATGTAGGAACTTCTAACGGTTGAAGCAATCCACTTGGCTTCTTCTGTTCGGCTTTTACCAACTGGCAGTTCATACATTTGGAAATAAAATTTCCAACATCCTTCTTCATGCCTTCCCAGTAGTAAGTTATTTTCATATCCCGATACATCTTATTTCCACCAGGATGAATTGTCAACTTCGAGTGATGACTTTCCTTCAGAACTTCATCTCTCAATTCATCTATATCGGGAACAACTAGTCCTCCTTGTTTCCGAAGCCAACCCTCTTGATCGACCTCGAATCTTTATCCTTTTCTGGATCTAACCCAGATTCCAAATCACGGATAATCTTAACAAGCTTATCGTCTCGCTTTTGGCTCTCGCCAACTCTTTCCACTAGAATAGGTCTTATTGATAAGTTTGCCAACATCTCAGGTTCCAATTCACATCTAGGCCTGAAGTCAAATCCAGCCAAATACTCAAGATTCTTCCATTCCGAAAACATGGCTCCCAAACCTGCATGTCTTTGACTTAACGCATCTGCCACTGCGTTACCTTTTCCCGGAGTATAGGCTATACCAAAATCATATGATGCTAAGAACTCTAGCCACCGTTGCTGTCGAAGATTCAAATCCTTTTGGGAGAAAAGATACCTCAATGACTTATGATCCGTAAACAACTCGAATCGAACTCCCAATAGGTAATGTCTCCACATCTTCAAAGCAAATACAATTGCCGCTAACTCCAAATCATGAGTCGGATAATTCCTTTCATGCGGCTTCAGTTGTCGACTTGCATACGCAACAACTTTATCCTTCTACATCAGTACTGCTCCAAGTCCAGTACCACATGCATCGGTGTAAACCACCATCTCATCATTCCCATTTGGAATAGTCAAAACAGGAGCACTTGTTAGTCGCTCTTTCAGGATTCCGAAAGCTTGCTCACACTTAGCATCCCATCTGAATATCTGATTCTTTTTCGTCAATCCTGTTAACGGTGCAGCTATCTTGGAAAAGTTTTGATAAACCGACGATAATATCCTGCTAATCCAAGAAAACTTCTCACATCAGATGCATTCTTTGGTCTAACCCAATTCTGGATCGCTGCCACCTTAGCGGGATCAACCGCTATTCCATTTCCAGAAATAACATGGCCTAAGAATCTCACTTCACTCTTCCAGAAGTGACACTTCGAAAACTTAGCCCACAGCTGATGTTTCCGCAAGATTTCCAAAACAATACGCAAGTGCGTCTTGTGCTCTTCTTCGGTTCTGGAATAAATCAGAATATCATCCACGAACACAAGTACGAACTTGTTCAACTGATCTCTGAATACTCTATTCATAAGATCCACAAAATATGTTGGTGCATTGGTCAATCCAAACGGCATTACCAGCCACTCATAAAAACCGGATGGTGTCCTAAAAGCAGTCTTCGGCACACTATCCTTAGCCACTCTCAACTGGTGAAATCCCGTTGCCAAATCCATCTGAGAAAACACCTTTGCCTCGTGAAGCTGATAAAACAAGTCATCTATTCTCGACAATGGATACTTGTTCTTCCTAATCACTTTATTCAGCTCCCGATAATCCACACACAACCTCAACAATCCATCCGCTTTGGTTGCGAACACAACTGGTGCACCCCATTCGGACACGCTACGCCGAATGAATCCTTTCTGTAAAAGGTCATCAACTTGCACCTTCAACTCTTGCTGCTCCCTAGGCGCCATTCGCCTAAGAGGCATCACAACAGGTCTGGCTCCCTCAACTAGATCGATATGAAACTCGATCTCCCTATGCGGCGGCAACCCTTTGACTGCGTCAAAGACATCCTCAAATCCATTCACAATAGGCACCGACGACAGTCCATCCCGTGGAACAACCAGCGAATACATGAAGCTCATGAAGACGCCTTCCTCATGCTTACATCGTATCACAACCTTTCGCCTCTCCACATTCTCGACTGTCACCTCCAGCCTTTCACAATCAATCCTTGCCGCATACTTCCTAAGCCAGTCCATACCCAAAATAATTCCGAACCCCGCAAAGTTCAGAACAAAGAAATCACAAACAAAAGAGCAATCATGACTCGACACAACTAGACCACGGCATATCATACACAAACAAGACGAACCCCCAACTGGATTAGTCACAACCAATGGTCTATCAACAATATCCGGTTCCAAACCCAACCGGCCTACAAGTTCACTACAAACAAACGAATGCGACGCCTCAGTATCAAATAACACTCTAACTGGAACACCACAAATGGAAAGAGTACCTTGAACCACCACGCTCTTTCCTTTCTAATCAGTAGTAGGAGCTTTCAAAGATGATGGCACAGCCCCCAAAGCATAGGCTTGCACAATCTGCTTGTCCTTCCTCGGTTCCGGACAATCCCTCTTGAAATGACCCGGTTTGTCACAGTTGTGACACTTTGCCGGCACTCTTGGTTTCTTGCAATCCCTGGAGAGATGACCCTTCTGCTGACAGTTGTAGCAGATCACTTCACCCTTCGGCTTCTTCTGGCCAACCTTACCCTTCTGCTGCTGCTGCTTCCTCTTCTTGTTTCCATTTTGCTCTTTGGTCACAGCAACAACAGATCCTTCCTTAGGAAACAGATTCTCGTGCCTGAGAGCTTTCTCCACAAGCTTCTCAAACGGATCATCCAAATGATCCACCAACTGCCTCCCAAGATAAGTGTCCAAGCCTGTTACAAACTTCTCATTCTTCTGATAGGGTGAATCGATATACGACCGGGCATACGTGGACAAAGCTTTAAACTCAGAAACATACTCAAGAACTGGTCTCCCACCTTGCTTGAGCTCCACAAACTTCTTAAACAGAACAGATTTATGAGCTGTAGAAATGAACTTAGCTTCAAATCTAACTTGGAATTTCTCCCAAGTAATCTCTTCCTCTGGAGTATCAATGGTGATAGAATTCCACCAATCAGAAGCTCTCCCTTGAAGCTGTCTTGATGCAAGCTTCCTCTTAGTTGCATCCTCAATTCCCAAATTACCAAAGATCCTTCTACAAGCATCAATCCATCTCTGAACATCAACGGTTGATTCTGTTCCCAAGAAAACCTTCCCTCCAAGAGCAGTATAGTCTTTGCACAACTAAGCAAAATCCACTGGTTTTGGAGCTTGAACTTGAACTCCAACATCTACTGATGACCCTGAGGCTGGCATCTTTCTCATGATCGAAGTCATCATGGCCTCAAACATAGCAGCATAATCAGCAACTCCCTCAAAAGCACGGCCTTCCCTAGCAGCTTGTCTCTCTCTTCGACTCATTCTTAATATCTACAAAAAGGAATGATTAGAACACCTTGAGAAACAACTACATAAGGAGTTCAAATCCCTCTAAGCTACTATATTATATATTGTAATCATCCATCAAAATACAATTACGTCTCTCATACGTAGTTACGTCAGCGAGCGTGGGCTAAAATCGATTAACCAAAGCTCTAATACCAAATGTGACGACCGCCCATGACTCCCGCACCAAAACAAGGAGATAGTGCGCTGAAAGGCGTGCCAGGCAGCCATGGACGATAGTCAAGGTAAGATTAAACAGCGGAATCTATCGTATTACTCACAGCGCATGGACAAAATACAATAGAAAATATACATAGTGAAGCTCCATATAACAGAATCTCATCATATAAACTCTAATAGTTTGATACAGCAATCAGCAAAGTCAATACATCAAGCCTCACTACATATCACTCAGAGAATATACAAACAGCGGAACACCCAGTACATATAGTAAGAAAACAATATGCAAAAGCCTCCAGCTCGTCTTCGTCATCAACAGCGTTGGCCACTAGAACAGCACCTGTCACCTGTTACCTAGTCTGCCCATCCCGACATGGATGAACAGCCCAAGGTAATAAGAGTTAAACATAAAACCTTGAGTCAGACAAAAGTCATAGTGAGCAGTAAATCAACTATCAAACATACCAAAAGAGCATAAAGGGTAAAAGGAATAGGAACCCAACCATCCCACTCCACCTCTTTCTACAGTGATAGCCCCCAGACATACTAAGCAGAAATAAACATAGCAATTCAGACGTTCAAAGCAAAGTAATTATCGCTCGAGTCAAGGTCGGCGTTTTCCAAGTACAAACCCCCAAGGCCTAAACCAAGATCAGATAAGCACCCTGAAAACATCGCTCTTGACCCAAATGATGATACAACCAAACATCCAAACATCCATGACTCTGGCTATCACTGTTATCATTGCCTTGAATTCACCGTTAGTTGAATGATCGCCTGTCAAGGGCTAATGGTAACCCCGGTTCTAGACATAACTCCGCACGCCGTCGCAGCCCGTGCCTAGGAATTTTCGCAACTACCCAGAGTACTAGCACGTCGTCGCAGCCCGTGCTTGGAACGTCATCGTGACCCGTCCCAACGTACTCTTGCTTTGAGCATGCTAGAACCTTCAACAACGATAAAATCTCAGCCTTCTAGTCATCCTCCTCGACGACTATTCCCATACTAGCTCAAGCGCCTCTTAAGCTAACCATTATCCACAAACTCGGACCGCATCACCGAGTTATCAACATGCTTGGGATGATCCCGTCTGGATTAAACCAAGGCTTTCTCACATCATACTTTGCTTCATCGCATCATAGCAAAGTCTCATCTCAACATCATGGTTTGCCTCATCGCATCATGGCAAAGTCCATCATCATCAAATCTATCCATATGAGCTTCAACATCCGCTTCATATGCCATAGGCAGCTTTCACTATTCAAGAGCCTTTCCACTTAGCTTTTGAATCATCTTCGACCAACTTGTCCAAATCAAGTTATCAATCAACTAATCCATCAAATCAAACATTAATCCAAGTAATCAATCATTCAAACATGATCTAAATAAACAATTATAACAATAATGGCAATTTCGTAAATAAAGAGTCCAAATCTAACATGCATTCTAACAAGCATGAATCATGAACAATATCCCTACAACTTGATGAATAAACTTGCATAAGTGAACATGTAGTAAAATAGGTGTTGAATCATCATTAACCATAGATCTACATGCAGACTTAAGAAAATGCACGAAATCACTATCTTTAACACATAAACAAGCCACCGATCCAATATACTCCTTTGGGTCCGTGTGAGAGATAACCACCACTCACCGAATCACCTAAACACCTCAAAAACAACCAACTTCAGATCTGGACAGCAAGGAATCAAGCTTGATCCTCCAAAGCTCCGCTTCAAACGATGAAATCTCTCTACAATGGATGGAGATCTTCAACTTTAACTCTTGGATCTTCGATTTGATCTTCAATTTAGATGGAAGGAATCACTAGATTAGAGTGGAGAAAAGAAGTGAAGAAGTGTTGTAGTCGAGCTCTAAAAATGGCAGCACTTCGTCGCTTTAAAATTCGGTGCCAAAAAGTGAACCAAACCCCTCTATTTATAGGCTGGAACGCCCCTTAGCTCGCTCGCTTTTAGGTCGCTCGCGACCTAACTATGGCCGACCTACGACCTAGCAGTCCCCCCGACCTAATGACCTACCAACTCGAGTCTTCGCGCGACCTAAAACAGACCCGACTTAACGACTCAGCCCTTTACGCGACTCAACGACCTAACACGCGCGACTCAACACAGGCTCGACCCAACATGTTCGCGACCTAACTCGCACGCGAGTTACGACCTATCACAGACACAAGGTCTTAACGACTTACCCCCTTGCGGCTTAGCGACTTAACGCTACACGACCTAACAACTTAACACCTATAAGTCGTCTAACGACCTAACTACAAAGACCCAAACTTAGGCCGCATACGACCTAACGTATAACTCGGCATAGCGATCTAACTAAACACACGACCTAACAAATATGCGACCTAACGTATACGCACAACCTAACGACCTAACTGCCTTAAGTCGCCTACCATTAGGTCGCCAAACCCCTTAGGTCGCTACAACTACTAGGTCGCTAGCTCGCTTCAACCGACCTATCCCTAAGCCGCTAGCCACTAACTCGCTAACCTCCTTAGGTCGCTCCAAAACTCCACCGACCTAACTACCATACGACCTAACCCCTTAGGTCGTTAATCCTTAAGTCGCCAACTGCCTTAGGCCGCTAACATCTATAGGTCGGTCAATACCCTAGGTCGCTCCAAATCCTATAGGTCGCTAGCTTCCCCTAACTCGCTCACACGACCTAACTATCACACGGCCTAACTTCTATAGGTCGCTCCATATCACTAACTCATTCACGACCTAGGCACCACACGAGTTAATTTTCACACGACTTAAGCTTTGGTCGACTCAACTCTAAACAACTTAACAACATCAACGACTTAATGTCGACAGTTCTACGATCATTCGATCCGAAAAAAATACGGGTCGTTACATATTGCGGACCAAATGTTGCCTCATCTTGATGGTGTTCCATATCTGGTTTGATTGATGGTTTGAGCAGAGGCATGAGTTGCTGATGAGCCAGGCACTTAAGCTTTTTTAGAGTCTGGATTCGAAAATGTTCTTATAGCCTTTTATTGTTGCTCTTACGTTTAGACGACGATTCACTAGTTGTTTACGTTCAGCTACTAATTGGACTAAAGAAATGTTGGTCTCTTGGCCTCATTGTTTCTAGTCGTTGCCTTAGTCGTATAGCATAGCCCTTGTCAATCCCTTACCCTAGATTTTCTGGTTAAGTCCTGAACCATCCTGTCTACACAAGGTTGTTTTGTTTTCTGTTGGTTTCTACTGAGTTAAAAACCCGGACAACAAAAGATTTGTAATTTCCAAAATATAATTCATACTGTTCCATTTAATCATTATATTTAAAACTTTTCTTTTAAAGGTGTAATTACATTTAAGGGTTAAAGACAAGGGTTGGTAAAAAAAATTTGCCACAACAAACCCAAACATTTTATAGTTTGAAAACATTCCTCTTTAAAACTCCCTTCTCAAAGATTTATTTATATTTAAGGGTTAAAGACAAGTGTTACTCAAACATTGGTCACTACAAACCCAAAAGCATTTACTTTTATTTTTCTACTAAATATCCATTAGTAAATATCTAATTATATCCCCAAGTATAATTAACAGTAAGGGTTTAAAACAAGTATTGTTAAAAACACTGTTTACAACAACCCAAAACTATTTACTTATCCATTAATAGTTTTAATATATTTTTTTATTGATCAAAGCATATTCCTTTTTATTAATTAAGCCAATATACTTTTATTTGATACCATAAAACAATCTATTTTAACTCGAGTGTTAAACTTCAAGCTCCCTTTATTATATTTATAAAATACCTAATTTAATATTTAAAACTTATATATGTATATAGAAATATCTTTAAAGTACTTATAAATATATTAAAATAATTTTGAAAATGCATAAAAATATATGATTTTTGTCTATAAAGAATATTACGTAAAAATAAGGAATTTTGAAATAATTAGAAAAACAAGTTTTATTTCAAAAGCCACTTAGTTTAAAAATTCATAGTTAATTGTTAAAAATATATTTAAACTTAAAACCAATTTTAAAACACTTTATTATAAGTTAGAAAATAATGCTAAAAAGAATAGAGAAAAATCATAATCTAAATATCAATTTTAAACAAATTATAGTTTCAAATAGAAAAGATAGCATCTCTGCAAATGCTACTAAAACAATTCACGATGGCTCGAAAGTGTCTCAGAAGCAAAGACAGCACTTCAGTAGTACTAACAAAAGTCCCAGGCTGTCGTTTACTGTAAATCTGCTACAACTTTGCGCTTAGATTTCAACATCTTAACAAATCACTTTTAATCCGTTCCTTTTATAATAGTTACTATACTTGGGCACTTGAAAACTATGAAGGAAAATTTCAAAAAGTATCACTACGCCATAAACGGCCTTCTGCAACACAAAAAAAATGTTGGCTCAGGCCCGAAAAATGTTGCCATAGGTCTATGGCAACACTTTTAGGGTGATGCAATTTTTGCTGTTGCCTTAGACCTCAAAGGCAACATTTTGACTATCTAAGGCAACATAAGTAATATTATTGCAATAGAACCCTATTTGGGTCTATGGCAACACCCATAGGTATCTATAACAACATTCCAAAAATGTTGCTATAGATATTAACTTTCTGAAGTTGTGGGGCCCACATCTTGTGGGGCCCATGACCCAACTGGGTCCATCCCTATGGCAACACCTTGAATGACTATTGCAACATTATTTTAAGCAACATTTATAACCTGGTGGCAACACTATTATGAAGCTACTGCAACACTATTTTGAAGCTACTAGAACACTATTCTGAAGCTACTGCAACACTATACTGAAGCTACTGCAGCACTATACTGAAGAGACACTAAGAGCACATAGAACAATACGATATCACATAGAACACTTGCATAATACACAGTACAATATCACATAAAACACTTGCATAATACACAGTACATATAACAATTCATATAGTAGTACACATCACAATTCATGTCAGTTACCCCAAAATATCCAGTTACCCCAAAATACTACAAAGCTACCCCAAAATATCCGGTACACATAACAATTCATAAATGAGACTTAAGAGCTGGTGCCTCCAGTCAGATTATCAGTCTCACTGGACATGATTGTGGAAGTTAGATCCTCTACATTGATGTTCATCTCCGGGTTGGCATCACCTAATTTCTTAAGCACCCTAGCCAAATTCTCTTGTACCTTCTGATTTACCTTGGATTCAAGCTGTGCTTCCATTTCTTCGACAAGCCTTTGCCTTAAGTCATTTAGGTAAGCATTTGTTAGAGCCTCGGTTGATTGTTTTGCACACTTTGCATGCCTCCCTATAAGCAAAGGACGACCCTGTGATTTTCCAATCGAAATTACCGTTTCAATAGTATTTCCTCCTCCACTGGCCATTGCCTTTTGAACTAAGTCCTACAAAATAAAGGCACATCAAAATTACCCTACAGTAAATGCAGAGAATGCAGCAAATGCTTACATATGGATTGTGTACAGCAAATGCAGAGAAAGCCACATTTTGGAAAACAATTTGTTAATGTGCATGTAATTAGAAAACAATTTGTAACATATATACTAGTAAAAACTGGAAAACAATTCCGTCGACAGCTAGCTACGGCTTCGTCATCTGGATTCTGAGGCTTCAAACGGCCATTCATTTTATTTATGCACATATGTGTATTACTATAGACATATATTTTTATATAAACCAAGTCAGTAATCCCTTTAACCAAATTCATTTCTTCGTTTCCAGTTTTTGTGTCATTTCTAGCCAAACGCAAAAGCAAGTCCTCTTCATTCGACTAGAAAAGGGGAAAAAATGGCTGAGGGATCAAAATTCTTAATCTCACAATATACTCAATTACAATTTCCAAAGCAAACATCTATGCCATTAGAACGTTTGCGAAACTCAGGTTCAACAAGTGTTTCAAGGACAGTTTCAAGGCATGAGCATACATGCACATGAGCAAGACATGAACAATGTGCAGCATGTGCAAAACAGAACAAAATTATTACAAAACAGAATTATTACTTACAAGTTTGTAATTCATTACTTGAGGATTAGACACGCACTCACGTCCATCTATTCTCTTACGACTTTAAAGAAAAAGTGCTGCATCGGATGGTGTCTCCTAATACAAGTTCAATAGATAGTTTAACATACACTCTCTTCAGTCAAAGATGTAAAGTATCACATACCATCTTATGCCACCAGAGGTTTTTATTTTGATTGAACAAATAGTTTAAAGCCTTTGTGTAAGAAGTTAACATCATGTTTGACAGTTTTTTAATAAAACAAGGTTTATAATCTTCGTTTGGTAAACAGAGGTACTTAGAATTCAAATCTATGTACTGAAATCATAAAGTCCCATGTGTCCATTTCATAACAACAACTCGATAAATAAATTGAATTACTTGATTTAAACTTAAATGTAAAATGGATGTTTGAAATTCTAGGAAGTCAAGGAGCACACACAAATGGAGTATAGAGTGTCTCATGTGCTTGAGTCATATCGTATGTAAAATAAAGTGAGAGGCCCTACATGTAATATTTTGAAATATGGGTATGTCAACTAAAATTATTCATTAAGAGAATCTGACATCTAAATACCACAATGAGCATCCCTTAAGAGGTAATGAAGGAGCTAACATTGCTGGTAGTTTCCATAGTATCATTTTAGTCAAGTATAGCAGAACATAAGTATGAAAGATTATTGACCTTGTACTTTCACACTTTAAAATGTATAAACATAAGTGGATGGCAGGAAAATGTTTGGGACAAAATGGCAATTACCACACTTAGTACATAAAAGTCCTTGTATCATTTGTTGATTCCTCTTACTGACAGAGTACGCAAATATTTGTATAACAATGTCCAACACTTCAAGAAGATCGGGTATAATGTATCATCTTACAGTCGATTCAGCAATTTCAAATGGGTGTGTGTATAGGGAAAGACACATAAAGGACACAAGGACATGTAGTTTTGACTATGCTGAAATTTCATACATAGAGCCATCTTGTGGTGGGAAAAAAAAGATTTAGGATTGTATATTATGTACACATCCCTAACCGACTATGAAACAAGTTCGTTCATCAACCAGTGTTTCATGACACCAAAAGAATGCATTGTATAAGTTGATAATCCAGAGTTAACAATGCACATACTAACAATGATATCTTTCCTTAAAACAGTAAACAATTATCATTATTATTACAAAACTAAGGTGTGTATCAAAAAACCTTGATTCTCATGTTTACCTAACAAAAAATGATTGTGATTGGCAACAAAATTTATTGCTTTCTAGCTGAAATGCCAAATTTAAGTGCAAAATGATTAAAGATGATGATAGAGATGCTAATGATTTTCTACATTTATTGAACATGTAATCTTTGTAAATGGTTGTCATTAGACATAATCCAAGAAATGATTGTATATTCTCAAATTCTGAACTATTGCCAACATAATTGAAGAATTACCATGGAACACTAAGCCAGTGCTTTCTCAATTATTTGAAGAGATTCAATGTTGTCATCATGAAGGTGACAAATTTAAAAGATAGTATTGTTTTGATGGCCTTAGTGGTTGAATTCAGAAAAGATGAAAATTAAGAAAGTGGCTTTTAATAAAGAAGCCAACTAATTTTAAAGACATCTTTAAGAAGGTCAATCAATTTTTATGCTTTGAAGAGACATAATTGGAAGATAGAACAAATATAGTATGATCGAGAGAACCGAAAAATTTGTAAAGAGCAATGAAACTATAAAGAAGGATGGTAGAAATAGTAATGATAATGTTGACAATAATAATAAATAGAAAATAATTAGTTTAGGACCTAGAAAGAAGACCCTATGAAACTATTTAGGTTAGCATGGATTCAGAAATCTACAAAGTTGACAAACTCCGTGGAAAATATTTACCTAGCAACCTAGAACATGACTTGGTACATGAAACTCTCTTCGAAGGAGGTAACTGGGGAAGATCAAAAATTTGGAAAGTAATATTGCTTCCATGAGACTCTTGGAGACAACACTAACGATTGTAGATACTTGGAGAATATGATTGAAGAGTTGATAAGAAAGTAATAACTAAGTCAATATGTTAAGAACTCATAGGGAGTTGGACAGAGAAATAATCAACCTTAGAGGCAAGAACCACAAGGTGATGGAGAAGGTCCAAGCTAGGTTGGATCCATTCATGTGGAGGTGACTAAATAACTATGTAACGACCCATAATTCCATAATCTTTGAGCCGACAATAAACTACACATGTCTGATCCAAATTGCACGAAAGAATGGATTCTCAAGGGTGACAAAGAAAAATAGACAGAACAGAATCTCACACAACTGGAATAATATTTAATATTGAATAATATCTTTAACGCGGAAAATTTTAAAATACATATATTAGAGTCTAACCTAAATTCAGCTTGGATAGTTATAAACATCTGTCCTACAAATGCTGACAAACATCAAACAACTACAGCGAATAATAGAATACGTCCATATATAGACGAATATCTCTAGCTCTTCTTTGGAAACTCCAACAGTCATCAACTAAACCTGAAACTACTCGAATCTGACTCGAGTATTGAAAATACCCAGATCAGGCTTGATAAACCAGCGTGAGAAAAACTCAGATAATAAATGACAGTGTCATATATCAGCCTTGGAAATAAAATCATTTTGAAAAGAAAGAGTATCTTATAAGACCATGCCCATACATAAACGCAGACAGGTTTTTACCAACTTTTATATCAAAACATTTGATATTATTTTTAATGACATTCTTTGAAACTTTTTGCAAATAAACTTATTAATTTTAGCCGAAATTGTTACACTGATTAAATTCCAACATATTAACCATAAAGTGGGTTCTACAATCAAACTCATAAAGGCACTTATTGGAGAGTGGATTTTCAAACAAATGACCAGGTAAAGGACTACCTTCTGATGGGTACGCCTCAAGATGGATGTCCTGAGGACCAACACAAAGGATCCTTTGCTAACATAAGACCGACCTACCTCTTTAACTAGATAGTACCGAATATATCATCCCTCGGTCATTACTAACCTTTAACCGAGAGCTCTCGTTGCATACAACTACATTACTTTACATCCCGAACATTATAGCAAGAAGAAATATATCTTGAAGGAGATGATCATACCCTAATGATTGCGAACCACATAGCCTTGCTGCATCTAACCCTGTTTCGGTCGTTTCCCGGATGGTGAGGCTTGACTTAATGGTTACCTTTTTCACATAGCACATCTTCTTTCACTTTGAATGCCATATTGCCATTCCATATTCACATGACTGGTCTCTGCAAATATATAACTTCCTGAGCTCGTATGTCTCGAAAAGGGTGTTAAGCTAAGAGAAGGTGTTTTCTCCGCGATTGAATGATATATGTTATATAGAGATCACTCAATGTGATTTAGAATGCAAGGTCAGACACTCGTCCATACAAGTTTGTTCTAGGACTGAAAGAAACGGAAAGCACTTTCCTACCCCATCCTGTATTGGGAATCACCCCTAGGATCAGTAGTGAATAGTCCTTGCATTGGATATTTCATAATGAAGAAACCACCGCTACCATAAGTATATTGGGAGTTTATCCCTAAATGATCAACAAGCAGTTCTTCACTATGAAAATCCTAATATCAATGCCTTTAATATATTTTACGTCGAGACGTAAATTGCTTTGAAGTGGTTTTTAGATAGGAATCACCCAAATCCGATCCCGGTTCCTTCGAAATCCAATCATCGACAAAAAAGTGAATATGAGTATACATGATTTATTAAGTCTCTTTTCTATTTAATTCTTTTAGTCAATTACAAATCTTTTTCCTAAAGTCTTAGAGTAATTCTAAGTTAATTCACTTATTACTTAGGAAAACATTTCCTGTTTTTATGTCATCGATCCGGAATTTCTTAACTTTTAAATGAGTCAAAAACAATATTATTTAAGGCATTATTTACTGTAAACCCTAAATCAATCTTAGAAAACATTATTAAGTAAATAGGATCATAGAAATCATTCAAATTTTACCCAATATCAATTTCTGTATTTCAACAAGTGCAATGGGCGGAATAACGGAAAGATCACTTTTTTAATTCCATGAATAGGATGAGTTCGCTCTTTGGAATTTAATACCAAGTGCACGAATATTATCTCTATGTAATCCAAGTTGTAGTTTATTTATTTTAGAGATCGCTTAAATTTTGAATAATACTAATCTTCTTTTATTTTCAAAAAAAATATATAATCTTTTTAGAGCATCCGGGTTTTCCTTTCGATCTGTTCCACCCCTCGCCTACGAAGAGAAAATATAGACCAGGTAACTTCAGGGCACTAGTTGCTCCATTCCTGACCTTAGTTAAGCACATTGTTTTATCTTCCCAGAACTTATAAGTGGCGCAAATGTACTAGTAGTTTCCGTGTATTCAATTATTAGCTTTTATTTGGTATTGGTTATAAAGATTCCAAATTATCTTTTAAATGCTTAATTATCCATTTAAAAACATTCGTAATTGATTCTAGAAAAAATCATTAAGTTTAAATATTCTTTTTAAAAAGTCATAGAAACGGCAGCAGAAAATGCTACGGAAAGTGCTTTATAAGCTTATTTCATTCAAACAACCTTTTAATATTAAAAAATTCATATTTTTCCATTTGAATCTCGTTTAAACTATTTAAATAGATTTATCAAATTTATTCCATATTTTTCCCTAATTAAAAACATTCACTTAAAAAGATTTCCCGTTATAGTCACTTAACTACACAAGCGCGATTTTTCTAGAAAATTGATTTGGACATAATTCAAAATCTGCAAGACAAAATCTTGATTTTCTTTCTTCATTTGAAAATTATGATTATAATAGACTGGACATTTCTTTTTTTGGAGAAATCCGAGCTATACTTCACTCTATACGCTCATTTGAACTTCTCGACTTGAAATCGTGAACAGTTGTTACGCGACGCGCCTAGTTTTAACTTAATCTACAATATTTGAAATAAATTCTCTAAATTGAATATAATCACTTATAAAAACATTATTAATCATTTTAAATCGATATTTTAACTTTTTAAAGTATTAAAAATAAGTTTTTACTATTCCCATATTATTATAGTATTATATTCTTATTATTTTAATACTGTTTTTTTAATCCAATTTCAATTAAATTTCAATTCTGATTTCAAATTAAACTTAATTTAAATTTAGATTTCAAATCTAATTTCAATTCCAATTCAAATTTTAACCATAATCCCGATTTCAATTTTCAAAATCGATTTCAATTTTAGTTTTACTATTCATCTCAATTTCAATTTCAATTTCACTTTTCATTTTAAATCCAATTTCACTTTTAAATTCAAATTCTATTTCGTTTCAACATTAATTTCTATTTAAATTTATTGAAAAGAGACTTACAAAATTTCCAAATATATCATAATACTAAAAATTGGTCTTTTTAACAAAGGTGATTACTTGGCTGAAATAAGCATAATCACTATTTGTAATTACCACTACCACATCCAAATCAACCAATCACATCACATGATCACTTTCGATATTTATCATTAACACAACATCCATTTTTATAGCATAGTAATTATCAATAAATGGGTATATTAGCATAACTCTACTATTCATCCAACATATTCAAACAATCATCCACATATCCATATCATCAAATGGTGATTATCTAATATAACAATTAGACTCGATAATCAGTATAATTCAAATAGTGATGAGAATTTTTCACATTCATTTCCACTCCGCCTAACTTTATGTGAACTAGCGTCTTGATCGTCTTGAATTTTCGAATTTCTTTCTTTTCTTTTCTTTTTCTTCTTCTTTTTATATAGAGGAGTGGGTGCATGAGCTTTTGAGAGGGGGTTAGGCTTAGTTAGGGGTGTGTAGCCTAGGGAGGAGGATGCGTGAGCTTTGAGAGGAGGTGTGTTGGTTTTAAGGTAGGTAGGTGGTGTTTTGAGGTATGTAGGGGGTCGAGGCTCTCAATTTTGGTGATGGCCGAGAGGGTAGGTGGTGGGTGCGAGAAGTATAGGGGCAGGTGTGAGGTGTTGGAGGCTTGAAGGCGGCGGGTGGGTGGGGTATTTGGCTCAGGTTTAGGGATTATGGCCGTGTGCAGTGGGGCTTGGCCTAGGTATGGGTGTTCCAAGGAGGTGGTGATGCTTGGTGAAGATGGAGGAAGAGTGATGGAGGAAGAACCTAAGAAAATGAAGAGAATGACGTGTGAAAAAGGGTAAGAACGGCATGGCTATTTATAGATGGAGTTTGAGTGGCTAATGACAGTATTGCCCTCTTCATATTTACATTAAATATACACTTTTCTTTTACATGAAAGGAGAGATTGGATGGGAATTAATTATGATGTTGAGAATAGGAATGATTACTTACTAAGAGGGAAGACTTTGCATTGAAAAGAAAGGCATTAAATGTGAAAAGAGGTAGGATTAGATATGCATTTATGGATGGAATGATGGTTTGGAAAGAGTATGGTTATGGTAACATATGTGTCATTTTACCTTAGTTTGTTATCTATTTGCCTTAGGATTTTGCTTGATTTCAAGGTGTATTAGCTACGTCATATATACTTGAGAAGATATGTGTGTAATGATGTTGTTTCTTAAGCTTATTTAATTTCCCTTTTGTCAAATCATGCCTATTAAACATTTTTATTTCTTATTTACTTTATAAAATGTGACACTTGTTTTCATATGTTATATATATATATATATGTAACATGGTTAGTTTAAGGTTTCCATAGATGCATTATATAAGTTATAAAGTGATTATGTTCATATAACGTTGCAACAACTTGTTATGGTTGACAAAAACATTCTTATTGAAAAATTTTAGAGTCAAAATTTGATGTTTTTGCTAAACTATATATTTAAGTAAACAAAACTTAAAAATTGATTTCTTACTATAGTAAATGAATTATAACAAGTTTCTTTAGGTCAAAAATCCGTATCATTAGGGTTAATATCAAAATATTGAATTTTGGCATTGCATTACCAAATTGTGACAAATTTTGAATATTTTTGTGAAATGATTATGAATATATTCTTAAATCCTTAAATATACTTCTATTATCTTTATTAAGTGATTTTGATAAGATTTA
The DNA here is from genome assembly GCA_030765085.1 of Allium cepa. Taxonomy (NCBI): domain Eukaryota; kingdom Viridiplantae; phylum Streptophyta; class Magnoliopsida; order Asparagales; family Amaryllidaceae; genus Allium; species Allium cepa. Next base: position 932,913,744 of record CM060941.1, read on the forward strand.
ACTTTTCGAATAAATACTTATTTAAGCATTTATTTATTTTTAACAAAACTTAACTTTTGCTGGTTGATTCGAAAATCCAAATTTCATCCTTTTTAATTATAAATTATGTGAAAAAATAATTCCTTTACTATTATTTATTATGTATAACTTATTCATTTAAGTTTATAAACCCTTATGAATTTAAAATAATCAAAATCTATTATTTTCGAAGTAGCGAAATTATGGATCGTTATAAACAACACAATATCAAGACGTAGGCATCACATGGGAAAAAACGAGACAAAAAAATATGGGAGTTCCTTGAAACATGCACCGCAAGACATGTTATGTTGTGGAAACCCGTATGAACTAGTTGAAAAGGTTGGATGATGATGTTGCTTTCAATAGTAGAGATGCTAGTGGTATCGAGCCTCCTACATTCAATCCAATTGTAACAATAGTCTAGGTTGGCCCGACTACTACTCATTGAGTGATGATTAATAATAGAAACTCGGTGAATATTCTATTTAAGCATGCCTATAATAATATGACTTTAAGTGGAAAGGATTGTTTCCATGTAACTCCTACTTATAGTTTTAAGGCAACATCTTTGATTGGATGTGTTAACTTAACTTGTGCAGTTAGGCTATAAACTAGGCAGCACTGTGCGGGTTCAGAAGTTTATGATTATCAATGGATACTGAGTGTATAATGCATTTTTGGGCCTACCATCTCTAGATGATTTTAGAATCACTCTAGCTTCATGGTGCTTGACTATAAAGTTCTTCGCATATAGTGGAGTTAGAGTTGTTCAAGGAAGTTAGAGTACTAAAATGGAATGCTACATCATTATGATTAAAGAAATTAGGTGTAGAGAGAAGGAAATTTACGTAGAGAAGGCACTCTGCATTACGTCTTAGAATGCAGAAGAACTACCACCTGAGCCTTGGCTCGAATCTAATAGTGATAAATATGAAACTATGGATTCATGGAAAGAGCTGAATGAGGCATGGTGGGACTGGTAGAGATGATGCACAAAATCTTGATAGATAAAGATGATCTTGCGAAGATAGTTAAGGTTGGTTCTTAGTTTTGTCTAGGGATGAATATTAACCCAACTTTTCTTTCTATGAAGTAGAAAAGGCATAGTATAGAATCCACTATACTAAAAGAAGAAGTGGATAAGTTGTTGGCAATCTGCTTTGTCTATTAATACTCTACCTCGAGTGGGTAGACAATCCTTCTATGGTTAGGAAGCCAAATGAATAGTGCTAAATATGCGTTTATTATTTAGCCATTAATAAAGCATACCCGAGGGGTGCATTCCATATCTATAAATAGAACAACTCGTGGATAGAACAAATGAACACTAATTATTGTCCTTGCTACAGTCAAATTGCAATGCATATTTCAAATCAATAGCATACAAGATTTATTACAAAGTCGGAGATATATAGTTACAAAATGATGTCATTTGACTTATGGAATGTTGGGGCTATTTCCAACAATAGGTTAATTAGTTATTTTGAAATAAATCTTATGGATATAAAGGTGTACATGGATGCTATCCTAGTAAAATCAAGGAGGTCGATGGACACATGGAGCACTTATCAAAAATTTCTCATGTACTCAAAAAGTACGTGATGAAACTAAATCCATTAATTGTTTTTTTGGAGTAACACTAGGGAATTTTTTATGATTCATCATGAATTCTAAGGCACAAAATCCAATCCTTTTCATATTGTAGCATCGAAGAAAGTTATATCCTTAAGGTGTAACAACCCGCATCTTTGCACACATCAAATTCCAGGTCCTTAATGGATTTTCAACCCGCTCTGTGCTAATAAGTAAGAGATATCAGTTTTCAAAACATTACATGATGTAGGGACAAGGGTTAAACCTAAACATTTTTCTCTTTTGGATCGCACAGCGGAAGGAATTAAAATATAAATAGTAAAAATTAACACTTCAGAAAAATAGTCTTGGTAGTACGTAGTTCATATCTTACGTTTTCAAAGTGACAACATAAAGTCTGACAGATAACAAATACAATCAATCCGGAGGATAGCTGAGAAAATAATATAACTCTAACGCCAAGCTTCTTTCTCCACGTACTATGCTTACGCCAAATCACCTACCACCATGTCCTTTTATGGTAGGGAAAACATGAAAGAAAGGGGTGGGTCATCCAAATGTGTAGTGAATGAATTGTACCACTTGTACATTAAGCTCGAAAGCAATTAATTTTATTTATATTCTATGTAACCTAGGGTGTACGTTTCTTTATGTTTGTGAATTACTTACCTAGGTTTGGTTACCTTAACTTAAGAAATATAGTTCTAATTACACCTGCACCCAAAACATATTGCAGAGGTTTATACTCAATGGTTGAAAAATGGATTGACTAGTAATCTCTAAGACTGCTCCTATTATAAATTGTGAGGAATAATTTTCTATCACTATTTGGTTGGCATTACTTAAATAACAACTACATATATCATGCTAGTATCTATGCATCCGTATCGAACCTATTACCTCGATGACTTAGGGCCTACCTACACATCTGTGTCAATAGTCTCAATGGTAATGTCCCGTATGCAACACGCCTGGCTTCCACCAATGGTGTTTAGGCCGAACTGCTTGTGTAAATCGAGGAACCTCCCATTAGCGCCATAACTATGCACCGCACTGGACATCCACCAATAGTGTTAATATAAAATTACCCACATACACCAAGGAACCTCTCATTAGTGTCGTATGCTCAGCACACCATCACGATCAAACTTCCCTCATATCAAATCGCTCTCACGATAAATAATATCTAGGCCTAATTGCAGGCATACACATTTGCTTCAGTTTCATGGCATCCAAAATTCAAGGAAGCAGGAATTAATTTTCCATACTCATATGATTAATATATATTAAACGTAGGCTATAGTCAATGCTCAGCCTTTTCATGTACGTCACTAACTGATAGAACACCTATATCTTAGCAGTCAATCGCCTACTGTCGACCAGTTAAGGTTAGTTGTAGATCGACGGATGTTAATTCCACCCGTTAGTGATAAATTATTTTATGATGCATATATTGTTATACTGTTAATTCTATTCTTAATTTGGTCATATTTTCATCATTCACGTCATCTATAATCCAAGTAGATATTTGTACATAATCAATAATTTTGTTTATATGAACTTTAATTATATTAACTTTATGATATGTGTGTATTTACATTATTTTATACAAAATCACCATATATCTCCAACTAAAGTTTGATATATATTTATCTCAGTATCAAGTCAAGGTAAATATGAGATTATTCAACTTCGCTCTATTTATTTAGTCCAAATTCTCATCAATAAGGATCCATATGGCTTAAAAGGATATTAATCTTTCTCTAATTTTACTGTGTATAAAATTCACATTTTTCCCTCATGTGTATACATAGACGAGCTTGATTTATTTAAGATAAACTATGCATGGAAATTATTGTCTCAAATTAAAAGAAACCAATTTCAAATAAAGTAGAAAAATAGACAACTTCAATTACTTATGAAACAACATCTTTTAGTAATTAACCCACTGACCTCTTAAAGTTCCCTTTCTTCCTAGCTTGCCTTTAATATTCTATTCTTTTTTATTTGTTGGTTCCCTTTCTTAAATTTGATTTTATTTTGAATTTTGTCTTTATTTCATTTTAGAATTTGGGGACACAGAGAAATTTTGGAAGAGAATGAAAGCTTAAACATACTATTGATGGCTAGACTAGGGTGTCAGAATAAGAACAGTGAAGGGTTACGTTTTTATTTATAACTATTGGAATACGCAGCAACCGTTCAATTAAATTATAAAATCTAGGACTTTCAAGCCTATCTTAAGCCAATCTGACATACATCGGTCGGTCAATAGGAGGCGGTGGACCGCTAGGGCTTGACCGTCCTATACCAGCTGTTGTTTGGTTAACTTTATTTTACATAACGTTGACATACTTTATTAATTTATTTCTTTAATATGTTTTGAATTATTTTTTACTTCAAAGCTTTAAACATGGATAACTTTTCCATTCGAACTCCGATCATGAAACCTTATTTGTGCAAGTTGTCCAGAAAACTGCCATTAACACATTAGTGTAAGCTTCATAGCCAAATTCGGACGTTTGCTCATCTTTCACTATTTCCTTTACTATTAATTAATTAATTCCTGTTGAGAAATTCTCTGTTAATTTTTTAAGTTGTTACATTCTCCCTCCTTCAAGGATTTCATCCCCAAAATCTCTAAGGATGGGAAAATTCAACTTCAATATATGGAAACTAATATCTATAGCCATCAAAACCTTACAACCATTGTCCTTAGTTTTAATTTCTAATGCAACATGTACAGATAGGTATGGAATGTATGTGAACATATATTCAATGCTAAACTTAGGCAGCCTCATAAACTAGTCGACTTCTTGAAATGCTTGTGCTTATGTTATGCATCCAACAAGTATGCAACATCATATACTTGCAATTCTACATGGATGAGCAAACATTCCATACATATAAAACAACCATATGCATATAACTTGATAAAATAAAATGAGTGACTTTGTGAGTGTACGATAACATGAATATATTAGCCTACATGTGTGGTGATCAACTTAATAAATATATATATGTTAGTAACCGTCATCCAAAACATTTTTAGTGACACATTCACAACCATTATTAGCATTCAAACACCCATACCAATGTCGTACACAAAGCTAAGACCTAAGTGTATACGTATTTATGTTAACTAAAATGGGAACAAACCAAAAAAGAGCTCTGGATGGGTAGCTCGGATCTTCTTCTCTTGCTTTCATGTACTCTCCACTGGGTTGTCTCCCCACTGGATCTTAACTAGTTTAATGACTTTATTGTGGAGTCGCTTTGTAAAGACCCAATTCTTCGACTTTCGAAAATCGACATCAGTACGTCCACTGTATCACTGCCAATCAATCCAATGCCGGAAAACCAAATCCTTAGGTTTTAAGAAGAAGAAAAAGGTAGCAGAAGAAGAAAATAGAACGAAAGAAGAACAACAGAAACAATATCAGAATCTCACAATCGCAGTGGTACAACATATAATAGATAAATGAATAATCTTTAAAACAAAGAACTATATCAATTAATACATTACATTATCATCAAGTGTACAACAACTATATACAACACAACTGGACAATTATATAAATTCGTCCTTACAAGTGAATTATACAGCGGAAAAGATAATATCATATATAAGTAATACGTCTCACCATCCAGCTCGCCTCCTCAGCTCCATAGCACTCCTAAATCCAGAATAACAGGATAACCTGTCTCTAGGCTGCCCGTGTGGAAATTGGTGGACACCCAGAGTTTAGGAAGGGAACAATAAACTCCAGGTCAGTCATGAACTGGTGTGAGAACTAAAGAAGTTATTTATCTTTAAAACAACAACAACAAGGGAAGCGAAAAATATCCGCAGTGCTTTTGGAAAATGAAACTACCATAAGGCCTCCCGCCACACACACAATGCAAACCCAGAATTGGAGGATATTTCTCCTTATGATAGTCAAAGATGCCTACTACGCAAAACAAATCATTTTTGATATTATTATTAGTGCATAGTGATGAAAACATTTCGAAAATAGAATATTAATCTTAGCCAACATAGACATTTCGAACTATGCCTACTATAGCTACCATCCAAACAGTGGTGACCACCATAGGTAAATGGCGGTTCTACAACTAAAACCCTACATGGTTTCGTGTTGAGAATTGGATTTCCATCAAATGATCAGGCTAAAGAACTTCCTACTGCCACATGGGTACGCCTCTGGCGGGACGTCTCGAGAACCTAACCAGTTCTCTGCCAACACATGGTCGGGTTACCTCTGTAACTAGGTAACTACATCTCGAGTATGCCACCCCCCGGTCCTCTGGGATCTTTATCCGAGGGCCCTCGATCACAAAGCAACAACCACACAGAAAATGAGATTGGAGCAACCACATAGGTTAAGCATCAGGGCTTCATACCTGACACCACCCTTTTCCAGAAGGAAATGACATACACTAAAGGGAGCGACCCTCATAACCTTGCCGCATCTTTCCTGTTTCGACCATTTCCGGGGTGTGAGGTCTGACGAAGTCTCGTCCACAAAGCTACGCTTTTTCACAATGCCACGCTTTGATCAATAAATGATCAATAAATAATCATCACACAGCAACACTCAGCATGCCACATTTCCAAATTGGGAGTACATCGCTGATAACCTTCAACTACAAAACCTCTTAGCTCGTACGTCTCAGAGAAGGGTGTTAAGCTAAGAGAATAAATTCTCCGCCACCAACAAAGATGTATTTGAAAGAAATCTGCTTTATATCTCAAAATGTAATGTCGGACACGTAACCATATAAGTCTGTTCCGGGTCCGAACAGAACCGAAGGCACTTCCAAAGAAGCCCTTGCAATCCGGGTATTCACAATCCCGATCGAACTTCCCATCACAAAGGAAATCTCTATACCGTAGCTGACGGTGCAGAGACAATCGATAGGTCATCCTATCATTTTCACAAATACCCGGTCTTCACCACCAGTCTTCAACGCGATCCATATCGTCGTATCACTTATTCGGAATGGGTTATATGACACAAAGGTTCTCTCCCGGCTAATCTGAATAGTGAACGTAATATTTTTAAAACATATGGATATTGGGAATTCAATTAAGTCACAACTTATTACCCAAACCCTTTCTTTCAAATGGTTTAAACAAATTACCATTTTAAATCTTTAAACAAAAAGATTCACTTCACAAAGTTTACCCAGTTTCACAAAGATTTATTCCCAGATTCCCTGATAAATTTCCATTTCAATTGGATTAACTCATTAAATTTTTTAAATCAAGATTTAACTTATAGCTTTCAAAACTATTCACTATTCAAGTCTTTTATAATATAAAAGATACACCATTTGAAATACTCTTTTATTTCAAGTCAACTTCAACAACCTTTCACAAAGATTAATTCATAGCCTTCAAAACAATTTAATTTCAAATTTACATTCTTTTAACACAAATGGGAATTTCTTTCCTTATGTGAAAGCTATTATTATTTGAAAATAGATAGTTTTCGTTTTGGGAAAAACTGATTACAAATTTTCATGAGTTAAAGCCACTCAAGCATTAACTTGGATTTAAACTTAAAATTTCCAAAACTATATTTTAAATGGTTAAAAACCCAGATAAACACCTTTTATAACTTGTACAATCTTTTAGACCATAGTTCCCAAATCATTGAATTCAATTTCAAATATTGAATTCAAAATTTAAATCAAATGATTTAAATTCAAATTTTTTTATTAAGTTATTTAAAATAACTCTTATTTTGAAATTCATTTTCAAAAGCTTTCAATTCCAATTCCAAAACTAGTTTGGATTCAAAAATTCAATCTTTAGAATTTTCAAAAATCTGTGACTTAATTGATTTCCACCTGAAATCCACATTTTGTGTGTGTATTGTGTAGTCCAAGGGTTAAACACAATAGTGCAACAACATTCAACCATCACAGATCAAAATACAACAATATATTTGATAAGCGGTATAAACTATAACGCTTATCTTTCATTCACAGATCACAGATATATATATATATATATATATATATATATATATATATATATATATATATATATATATATCACAGATAAACAAATTACAAATCACAACACGAATCAGGATATGTCACAAAGCATCACATATTAGAGATATCAAACAATTCAACATCCAATTTAATTCAAACATCCATAAGTAGGATAAATTTAATCATTTGATTAATTTAAATCGAATAAATTTCTATGAATAAATTTGGCTAGTTATGGTAAATTAATAACCAATTAATTATAAAAACATTTAATAAATTATCCTTTCATTGATCATTAATTAACTCTTAATTAATAGTTAATACTTGATTAATTATTCTTAATTAATTATCAAAACCAATTAATTTCCGCTTAATAAATTTCCAATGAATTTACAAAATCATTTCTTTTTTAAATAAATTTCTTTATCTCTTCAAATCCATTTAAAAATCCAAATTTTTTTAAAATAATTTCTTCAACTTATAATAATATTAATCGAAATCCATTTACTTAGCCCTTTTTCCCGTAATTTGGAATTTTATTCTATATGGTTCAAAAATAACTTTGTCTTTTTAAAACTCCTTTTAAACTTATCCAATTCTCAAAAATAATTTTTTACTATAAACTTTCAACTTGAAATTTCAAAAATCCAATTTTTATCTATTTTCGCTATCCAATGATACCAAAAATATATTCAGCTAATCTATAGCCTTCAACAATCTCAATCACAAAGATAATCACGTGGATTAAAAATCAACCAACACACAACATATGAAATAAATTCAAATGTTTGAGGAATCCAGTTGGATCCCTCCAACCCGTTTCCCTACATCCAAAGATGTTAGTGCAATACCAATTCCACTTCGAGGTGAAATATCGCGGTATATGGGATTTATAAAATATTATCCGCTATTATGCGGCGCAATAGGGTCTCATCCACTATATAATATGGGAAATCAACTCCAAGTACATATATAATTCCAATTCCACATCAAGTTGGAATTATCGCGGTATATGTGTTTAATAAATAACATCCGCTTAATATATGGCATATAGGGTCTATTTCAATACAACAGATAATAACTATCATCCAAGCATACAATCAAGGAATTTTAAATCTAACTATTTAAAATTTAAATCGAAACAGATTCGATTGAGTGAGAAGTTCTCACCTTGAGTTTCCAATAACAGTTGTAGCGTTTTGTTTTGAATAAAATTAAACACGCGTTTAATTTGACCCGAAATTATCACTAGCTCCAAACGACTCCAAACAAGCTCCATTGCGTAGTGCTTGTTAAAACGAACCCGACGCAATTCGTTTTGTGCGTTTTCAACCTCGTATGAAAAAGATATGTTATTTCAAAGTTTGCATGCATTTATAATATATTTATTTCAATTTCAATTTTTTATATTTTTATATCCAGATTCAATTAGAGCCGTTTATTTCCATCAAGCAAGATCTGGCCACATGCTTTCTCTACTTCATCACGTTCCAATGCAACTAATCCATTGCCGTTCAAAACCTTTACAAGCCGCACCCACATCGACATGCCGGAGGTCGATCAACAACCACCAGAGTGTTCGCCTACTCGAGCTCTACCACGGTCACATCATCAGAGAGCTCGGCCCCCAATGCTCCTCGAAAAACGTGAACAACTTCTGGCCCTTCAAGATTGATTTGCTGCTGATCTATAGCTCAGAAAACGATCACAACTGTTGATTTGATAGAACTCGTCATGCTCTACAATGTTGTAGTTGAGAGATTCAGCTAATTGTTTGTGGATTGGAAGAAAATTGGAGGAGAAGGCAGAGTGTTTCGACCATTGAAACTGTAGCAGGCGGCTAACCCTAATGCTCTAGGGTTTTGTTGCAAAATGAAGATAGAGGGGGCCTTTTATAGAAAAAAAATCTCAAAACACTATTCACTCGAAACTTTCCAAACTCCAAACGAAGCCTGCCGACTGGCGTTTCTAGGGTTTAACCCACGTTCCAGACACATTGGAATAGGTATCGAGAGCCAATTCGATCGTATGTGTGAGTTACGGCAATAAATGATCAAATTTAAATTAAATCGATTAAACAAATTTCTATGCGTTTTGGCTTTCCCCGGATAAACCGTAAATCCGATTGACACGAAATTTGAAATATTACAATAATATAACATTACGGATCCGATGAAACTGGTTTCGTCGAAATTCTAGACTATTTGAAAAATGACTATTTTCACTAGTCGATTAATATTAAAATATTCAATTTTCACAAATTAACTCTAAATTCAATTTTAAAAGTTCACAAACATTGTTCTAACTCCAATATGATTTAATATAACTTTATAAATCATTCTAATCACATTAAACCCAATTCCCAATTATTTACGCAATTCCAAATATTAAATTATCGATTTAATTATCCAATTAAATCTAAATATTCGAAATACAATTCATTTGACTTACAAATTTACTTGTTGATATTTAAAATCAATTAAATATCTGAATTTCAAATGACAGAAATTCTGGATCGTTACAATCTTCCCCCCCCCCCCTAAAAGAATTTCGTCCTCGAAATTACCAAGTAAGAAAAATGCCCCAAATTCATTAATTTTTCAAAACAATTCATTCAAATTAAGTTTCAAATTCATTTAAATGTTTAACTTTTCCAAAATCCATTGTTAAACCTCTTACAAAACTTCGCTAATATTTTCAAATCTATATATAGTTATCATTTCAAAACCAACTATATCGTTTAACCTTTAACTTCAAATCAAAACTTAGTTTTCACAAAAATTTTCCAAAATTTCCCCAAAATTTTCTAACGCCTTAAATTTTCAGAAAATTTCGCCATAACCTCCTTTGTACGGAGGAGCTTTTACAATATCACAATAGATATAAATATATATACATCGACCCACACGGTCGGAAAACGGAAAAACAGTTCATATTTCTTATTTTTATTGTGTAGGCGTACCTTTTTAGCATTTTTAAGCAAAACACTTATTTATTTAGCATTTTGCGCAACCAAAACCAGCCAAACATTAGCCCTGGTACTTGTACTTACTCAATATAAACACGTAAGTGACATATATAAGAAGTTATTAACATTTTACTCTTTTAAACAACTACAACATATGTATATTAAAAGAAATGCACACTAAACAAGGTTTATAAGCAACTTATATGATTTCGACATTACTTGTAATTGTTTACAACCAATTTATATACAACGACATTCAATTATTCATTTTCAATTAGTTTACATTCACTAATTTACATTCATATTTGTTCACTTTCAATTCAATCAATTTCTATTCAATTTAAATTTACTTAACTTCCAATTTGAATTTAATTGCTTTAGCTTTCAATTTTATTCATTCAATTGCATATGAATTTCTATTTAATCAATTAACAATAATCTAACAACCAATGTATATCCAATACAACCGAATTTATTCACTTTACATTATACATTCATATTCACTTTGTTTACCTTCAATTTGGTTTAACATTCAATTAGCCTTAAATGAATTAACACTTATATCCATTATTCTATATCAATTCATTACATTCGATTGATTAATATTCGATTCATTAGTTCAATTACTAATTTATTTTACAAATAAAGTTGAATCTCCTTTATATAACTCAAGTTCATATTCATTAATGACTTCATTTCATTAATACATTTTGATACCAAAATCAACTTTATTCAACATTACTTAAGTTATATTCCTTTTAAACATCATGTGTTTAACTTAACTTAAATTTCCATTTCAACAACATATCTACTCCAGTTAAAATCCAATTCAAATTATTTAAACTTTCCTTTAGTTAAATTTCAAATCATACGTTTATTATGCTAACTCAAATTTCATTTCAACTTTACCAAAGCTAAAATTTATTATCTCATATTATAAATTCAAAACTCATTTCACTTTTATTTATCAATTACAACTTGGATTTTAATTTCAAATTTGTTTATCACAACAAAACTTCAATTTTCAATTTACTATGGTAGCAAATCCATCACACAGAAACTCGAAAATGATACTGATGATGCTGCAGTCATCACCCTTATTATTCCCCAGCAACAGTAGTGAATTCAGTGCTTTTTGTTCTTTTAAAATTTTCCTTTTATTTATAAATCTCATTTATAAATCTTGCGTATATAATTTCACTATTTCCCTTTACTTATACAAGATTATTCCACAATTGTAAATCATTTCAATTATAATTCTATACTTATACAATTATTGCTTTTATATAATTTATTCTTTCACGATTGTTGTTTTTTTTTAGATTATTCAAACAACTTTTATTAACTTATATATTTTCTTACATTTTCAACAATCAAACAATTAATTCTATATACACTTTAATAATTTTTGAAAAATTATTTCCTTTATATATAAAAGATAATTGAGGTAAAATTATTTCATTTACCCAATTTAAAACAATACTATGTCGGTTTATCTCATTTAAGAGTTTAGAAACCCCTATCGATACAGTTAGCTAGACTGCACCGACCAGAATCTATAAACAATCAACTGATAAGTCAACACAATACAAAATAATTTCATATTCACTAACAAATACGCTCTCATATCTATTATTACACTCAACTCATTCTAGAGTACTGCTGACTCTATCTCTAATGAGTAATCCCCAACAGAGCCAAGGTTGTCGCTTAACCAAATGCTCTGATACCACATTGTAAAGACCCGATTCTTCGACTTCCGAAAATCGACATCAATACGTCCACTGTATGAAGAAGAAAATAGAACAAAAGAAGAACAACAGAAACAATATCAGAATCTCACAATCGCAGCGGTACAACATATAATAGATAAATGAATAATCTTTAAAACAAAGAACTATATCAGTTAATACATTGCATTATCATCAGAGTGTACAACAGCAATATACAACACAACTGGACAATTATATGAATTCTTCCTTACAAGTGAATTATACAGCGGAAAAGATAATATCATATATAAGTAATACGTCTCGCCATCCAGCTCGTCTCCTAAGCTCCATAGCACTCCTAAATCCAGAATAACCTGATAACCTGTCTCTAGGCTGCCCGTGTGGAAATTGGTGGACACCCAGAGTTTAGGAAGGGAACAATAAACTCCAGGTCAGTCATGGAACTGGTGTGAGAACTAAAGAAGTTATTTATCTTTAAAACAACAACAACAAGGGAACTGAAAAATATCCGCAATGCTTTTGGAAAATGAAACTACCATAAGGCCTCCCGCCACACACATAATGCAAACGAAGAATTGGAGGAGATTTCTCCTTATGATAGTCAAAGATGCTTACTATGCAAAAAAAATCATTTTTGATATTATTATTAGACATAGTGATGAAAACATTTCGAAAATATAATATTAATCTTAGCCAACATAGACATTTCGAACTATGGCTACTATAGCTACCATCTAAACAGTGGTGACCACCATAAGTAAATGGCAGGTTCTACAACTAAAACCGTACATGGTTTCGTATTGGGAATTGGATTTCCAACAAATGGTCAGGCTAAGGAACTTCCTACTGCCACATGGGTACGCCTCTGGCGGGACGTCCCGAGAACCTAACCGGATTTCTGCCAACACAAGGTCGGGTTACCTCTGTAACTAGGTAACTACTTCTCGAGTATGCCACCCTCTGGTCCTTTAGGACCTTTATCCGAGGGCCCTCGATCACAAAGCAACAACCACATAGAAAAAGAGATTGGAGCAACCACATAGGTTAAGCATAGAGCTCCATACCTGACGCTACCCTTTTCCAGAAGGAAATGACACACCCTAAATGGAGCGACCCTCATAACCTTACCGCATCTTTCCTGTTTCGACCATTTTCGGGGTGTGAGGTCTGACGAAGTCTCGTCCACAAAGCTACGCTTTTTTACAAAGCCACGCTTTGATCAACAAATGATCAGTAAATAATCATCACACAGCAACACTCAGCATGCCACATTGCCAAATTGGGAGTATATCGCTGATAACCTTCAAGTACAAAACCTCTAAGCTCGTATGTCTCAAAGAAAGGTGTTAAGCTAAGAGAATAAATTCTCCACCACCAACAGAGATGTATTTGACAGAAATCTGATTTATATCTCTAAATGTAATGTCGGACACGTAACCATGCATGTCTGTTCCAGGTTCGAACAGAACCGAAGGCACTTCCAAAGAAGCCCTTGCAATCCGGGTATTCACAATCCCAATCGAACTTCCCATCACAAAGGAAATCTCTATACCGTAGCTAACGGTGCAGAGACAATCGATAGGTCATCCTATCGTTTTCACAAATACCCGGTCTTCACCATCGGTCTTCAACGCGATCCATATCGTCGTATCACTTATTCGAAATGGGTTATATGACACAAAGGTCCTCTCCCGGCTAATCCGAATAGTGAACGCAATATTTTTAAAACATATGGATATTGAGATTTCAATTAAGTCACAACTTGTTACCCAAACCCTTTCTTCCCAATGGTTTAAACAAATTACCATTTTAAATCTTTAAACAAAAAGATTTACTTCACAAAGTTTACCCAGTTTCACAAAGATTTATTCCCAGATTCCCAGATAAATTTCCAATTCAATTGGATTAACTCATTAAATTTTTTAAATCAAGATTTAACTTATAGCTTTCAAAACTATTCAATATTCAAGTCTTTTATAATATAAAAGATACACCATTTGAAATACTCTTTTGTTTCAAGTCAAGTTCAAAACCTTTCACAAAGATTAATTCATAGCCTTCAAAATAGTTTAACTTCAAATTTACATTCTTTTAACACAAATGGGAATTTCTTTCCTTATGTGAAAGCTATTATTATTTGAAAACAGGTAGTTTTCGTTTTGAGAAAAACTAATTACAAATTTTCATGAGTTAAAGCCACTCAAGTATAAACTTGGATTTAAATTTTAAATTTTCAAAACTATATTTTAAATGGTTAAAAACCCAGATAAACACCTTTTATAACTTGTACAATCTTTTAGACTATAGTTCCCAAATCATTGAATTCAATTTCAAATACTGAATTCAAAATTTAAATCAAATGATTTAAATTCCAATTTTTTATTAAGTTATTTAAAATAACTCTTGTTTTGAAATTCATTTTCAAAAACTTTCAATTCCAATTCCAAAACTAATTTGGATTCAAAAATTCAATCTTTAGAATTGTCAAAAATCTGTGACTTAACTAATTTCCACATGAAATCCATATTTTGTGTGTGTATTGTGTAGTCCAAGGGTTTAACATAATAGTGCAACAACATTCAACCATCACAGATCAAAATACAACAATATATTTGATAAGCGGTATAAACTATAACGCTTATCTTTCATTCACAGATCACAGAAATATATATATCACAGATAAACAAATTACAGATCACAACACGAATCAGGATGTATCACAAAGCTTCACATATCAGAGATATCAAACAATTCATCACCCAATATAATTCAAACATCCATAAGTAGGATAAATTTAATCATCTGATTAATTTAAATCAAATAAATTTCTATGAATAAATTTTGCTAGTTATGGTAAATTAATAACCAATTAATCATAAAAACATTTAATAAATTATCCTTTCATTGATCATTGATTAACTCTTAATAAATAGTTAATACTTGATTAATTATTCTTAATTAATTATCAAAACCAATTAATTTCTGCTTAATAAATTTCCAATGAATTTACAAAATCATTTCTTTTTTAAATAAATTTCTTATCTCTTCAAATCCATTTAAAAATCCAAATTTTTTTTAAAATAATTTCTTCAACTTATAATAATATTAATCGAAATCCATTTACTTAGCCCTTTTTCTTGTAATTTGGAATTTTATTCAATATGGTTCAAAAATAACTTTCTTTTTAAAACTCCTTTTAACTTATCCAATTCTCAAAAATAATTTTTTACTATAAACTTTCAACTTGAAATTTCAAATATCCAATTTTTATCTATTTTCGGTATCCAATGATACCAAAAGTATATTCGGCTAACCTATAGCCTTCAACAATCTCAATCACAAAGATAATCACACGGATTATAAATCAACCAACATACAACATATGAAATAAATTCAAATGTTTGAGGAATCCAGTTGGATCCCTCCAACCTGTTTTCCTGCATCCAAAGATGTTAGCACAATACCAATTCCACTTAGAGGTGAAATATCGCGGTATATGAGATTTATAAAATATTATCTGCTATTATGCGGTGCAATAGGGTCTCATCCACTATATAATGTGGGAAATCAACTCCAAGTACATATATAATACTAATTCCACATCAAGTTGGAATTATCGCGGTATATGTGTTTAATAAGTAACATCCGCTTAATATACGGCGTATAGGGTCTATTTCAATGCAACAGATAATAACTATCATCCAAGCATACAATCAAGCAATTTTAAATCTAACTATTTAAAATTTAAATCGAAACAGATTCAATTGAGTGAGAAGTTCTCACCTTGAGTTTCTGATAACAACTGTAGCATTTTGTTTTGAATAAAATTAAACACGCGTTTAATTTTACCCGAAATCATCATTAGCTCCAAATGACTCCAAACCAGCTCCATTGCGTAGTGCTCGTCAAAACTAACCTGACGCAATTCGTTTCATGCGTTTTCGACCTCGTATGAAAAGGATATGTTATTTCAAAGTTTGCACACATTTATAATATATTTATTTCAATTTCTATTTTTTATATTTTTATACCCAGATTCAATTAGAGCCGTTTATTTCCATCAAGCCTGGCCGTATGCTTTCTCTTCTCCATCACGTTCGAATGCAACTAACCCATTGCCGTTCAAAACCTTTACAAGCCGCACCCACATCGACATGCCGGAGGTCGATCAACAACCTCCAGAGTGTTCGCCTACTCGAGCTCTACCCACGGCCACATCATCAGAGAGCTCGGCTCCTAATGCTCCTCGAAAAACATGAACAACTACCGGCCCTTAAAGCTTGATTTGCCGTTGATCTATAGCTCAGAAAACGATCACAACCGTTGATTTGATAGAACTCGTCGTGCTCTACAATGTTGTAGTTGAGAGATTCAGCTAATTGTTTGTGGATTGGAAGAAAATTGGAGGAGAAGGCAGAGTGTTTTCGGCCATTGAAACTGTAGCCGGCGGCTAACCCTAATGCTCTATGGTTTTGTTGCAAAATGAAGATAGAGGGGGCCTTTTATAGAAAAAATCTCAAAACACTATTCACTCTAAACTTTCCGAACTACAAACGAAGCGTGCCGGTTGGCGTTTCTAAGGTTTTACCCGCGTTCCGGACATAGTGTAATAGGTATCGAGAGCCAATTCGATCATATATGTGAGTTACGGCAATAAACGATCAAATTTAAATTAAACGATTAAACAAATTTCTATGCGTTTTGGCTTGCTCCGGACAAGCCGTAAATCCGATTGACACGAAATTTGAAATCTTAAAATAATATAACATTACAGATCCGATGAAACTGGTTTCGTCAAAATCCGAGACTGTTTGGAAAAATGACTATTTTTACTAGTCGATTGAATATTAAAATATTCAATTTTCACAAATTAACTTTTAATTCAATTTTAAAAGTTCACAAACACTGTTCTAACTCCAATATGATTTAATATAACTTTATAAATCATTTTTAATCACATTAAACCCAATTCCCAATAATTTACGCAACTCCAAATATTAAATTATCGATTTAATTATCCAATTAAATCTAAATATTCGAAATACAATTCATTCGACTTACAAATTTTACTTGTTGATATTTAAAATCAATTAAATATCTGTATTTCAAATGACAGAAATTCTGGGTCGTTACACACTTTGTTCCATGCTCAACGATGCAAGTAGGTGCATGATGAATAAGTGACTCTCTTTCGACTACCACCTCTTTTAACCGACTCGACTAAACCACAACTACTAGATTGTGTAGACACTTTCGCAAGTGTGACATATGAAAAACGTTATGAACTCCCATCAGCTTTTCAATAAGCTCCACCCTATAAGCCAACTTCCCTACTCTACCTATGATAGGAAAATGCCCAACAAACCTTGGCACTAACTTCCATGAACTGTCAAACCTCATGACATGTCAAAGCGGCGAGTCCTTAACAAAGACCTTGTCGATAAGCTCCACCCTATAAGCCAACTTCCCTACTCTACCTATGATAGGAAAATGCCCAACAAACCTTGGCACTAACTTCCATGAACTGTCAAACCTCATGACATGTCAAAGCGGCGAGTCCTTAACAAAGACCTTATCCCCATTACGATCTCCAATTCTGTGTGTCTCATATCAGCATAAGATTTCTGCCTATTCTATACAGTTTTCATCCTTCTACGGATCAAGTCTATTTTCTTTGAAGTCTCCCTTATCATGTCGGGTCCAAGAATGATCCCGTCTATAGTGTCCCACCAATATGATGTTGACCCACAAATTCTCTTGTACAATGCAATCCCAATATTGCCTAATAGTTATTATTATATGCAAATTCTCTAACGGCAAGTGGTCTTCCCAAGAGCCTCTGAAATCCAAAATACACATCCGAAGTAAGTCTTTCAATACTCGATTCACCCTCTTAGTCTACTGATATTTATAGGGGGATATGCGATACTCAAATTTAACTCAGTGCATAAGGCTCCTAAAGAATCCTTCTAAACTCACTAGTGAAAAGCGGGTCTTAGTTAACAATGCTAGAAAGAACTTCGTGTAACCAAACTATCTCTCTTACACATAAAGTTGTCAAAGATGCAGATGTCCTCATACTCCTAGCTAGAATAAAGTGAGCTCATTTGGTTAGTTGGTCAACTATGATCTAAATATTCTCATTCCCCCTCCAACTCCCAGGCAGTCCATCGATGAAGTCCATAGAGACATTCTCCCACTTCCATTGTAGATTATCTAATGGTTATAAGAATCCACTCGGCTTCTTTTTCTCCGCCTTTATCTTTTGGCACGTCAGATACTTAGACACATACTCTGCCACATGCCTCTTCAAACTAGGCTTATAAAAGACTCTCTTCATATAATGATACATTTTGTCACCACGAGCATGAATGGTCATACCAGTACAATGGGATACGGCTAACACCATATCAATCAACTCCATAATGAAAGGAATACACAGTCTTCCATCTATCTACAACCACCCTTTCAAACCAATGGTATGACGTCTCAAATGACTTGACCTCTATCTGGCTTCTCGAAAATACCCAACAACTTCACATCTCGTTTCTGACATGAAACAATACTGTCCACAATTATAGCATGCACATCCAAAGCTACTAATAATCCTAGAGTGGTGTATGATTAAGGTCGAAAATCTAATGTAGAAATAAACTCCAAGTGTTTCCATTCCACGAACATGGGACTTCACATTGTATGCCATCTACTCAAGGCATCGGCTATAACATTTCCTTTGCTTGAAGTCTAGGAGATACCGAAATAATACGGTACCAAGAACTCCATCTATCTCTTCTATCTTGAATTAAAATCTTTTTAAGAGAACATGAACCTTAGAGATGACTAATAATTCGTGAGTAGCTCAAACCGCTCTACTAAAAGATAAAGTCTCGGTGAATTGAGTGCAAAAACAACGATTGCCTACTCAAAATTATGGGTAAGATAGTTTCTCTAATGAACATTCAATTATCAACTAGCATAACTTACAACTCTCCCCTCCTACATCAAAATTATGCCAAGTCCTGTACCACAAGCATAGATATACATTGTGAATGCATTTAAACTATTGGGTAGTACCAAAACCGATGCACTAGTCGACGACTCCTTTAGCTGAACAAAAGTGTTCCTACAAACTGAGTCCTATGAGAAAGCCAAACTCTTCTTGGCAAGGAACGTAAAAGGAGAGGAAATATGAGTGAAGTCCTTTATGAACTTCCTATAGTAACCTGCCAAATTAAGAACCTTCTCACCTCCATAACATTCTTCGATATAGTCAATCCTGTACTACAGCAACTTTACTAGGATCTACCACCGGTCCATGCTCAAAGATAACATTCCTCAAAAAGCAAACCTCCATGCACCAAAAGAGACTTTGGAAAATTTCACCTTTAGCTTATGCCCATGGAGAGTATTGAGCAATTCTTCTAAATGCAACCTGTGCTCTACCTCACTTTTTGAATCGACTAATATGTCATTAATAAATACCACCGCGAACTTATTTAGCAACCCTATAAAAACATGACTCATGAGGTTGATAAAATATGCTGGTGCATTGTTCATTCCAAATGGCATGACTAAATACTCATAAAGTTCGTCAAGCGAAAAGCAAATTTTGAATACTATCTTCGGCTATGTGCAACTAATGGGACCCGATAGCCAAGTCAAGCCGAGAGAATAATTTTGCTCCAACTAACTGATAAAAGAGATTTCCTATGTAGGGCAACAGATAAAAATTCATCTTTGACAGTTTATTTAGCTCATAGTAATTGATGAAAATCCCCTAAGAGCCATCTGGCTTGGTGGCAAAGACAATCGATGTCCCCACTTTGAAATACTTCTCCTACCTAATCCGTTCTCCAATAATTCATTCACTTGCTTACTTAGTTCACATCTTTCTTTCTGAACCATATGCCTTAATGGTAAGGCAACTAATGTAGCATTCACCTGGAGGTAAATTCAAAATTTGATCTCTCTTTGGAGCGAAGGATGGTAAGCTCTCTAGCATGCTCATATTGATTGCAAAATATTCTCAATCTACTTTGTAGTTTCTCATGTAGCCCTACTACTCCTATTAGAATACCTAATCTCATTCTTAGTTGAGTTTCAACTCCTATCTAAAAGTAACTCAATTGCTTATAAAGCTTTGATTCCAAATGAAAGTTTGTGAGTGGATTGATTATGGCCTAAATATAACTATTAAAATTATGGATTAGTTCCAATAAATTAACTATAAGCATTAAGTAGTACAAAAAATTAAGGCATGCAAACTTAGTTAATGAAGTAGTAAATAAAATTAAGCAATGGATTTTTATACAGTTTCGAACTTCTTGCACTACATATAATCCCAAATCTCTATTTTTGATTTTCGCTAACTCAAAATACCCTCTCTTTAGCGGGAGAAACAAGTTTGCAAATACATGAACAACCCGAACACGATTTCGACACCTTGTTTGAAGATGTCCAACAAGACTTCATAGAGTTCAACATATTAGTATTATTTGATAGTAGATTGTGTTCTCAACAGCACAATTTTATCACTTTTTCAGTACAAATTCCAAAACCCTCTTAAATAGCAGTGGAGTGTAAGTGTACTGGTGAAAAAGATAACCGAAGATAATTTTTTTAATGAACTGGTAATATAGAATGAGTATATGAGCATAAGAACTTTGAATGTTTTGAAATTACAAGGAAGATAGAAAGAATTCATGTGTTGTAGAAAAGGCTGTTTCAATTTACAAGATTCTATTTATAGATATGAAAAGTTTTCATGAAGAGTTACAATTTCAATGAAAGAAAATATTAATTATAAGGAGTTATACTGTTAGAGAAAAAGATATAACAAATATAAAAGTCTAGCAGCCAAACTTCTGAACAAAAAATCATTATTGTTCTAAAGAATAAAATTCACTTGAAGTTTTCAGCCTTGATTAGTCGACCTATTGTTTGGGAAGTCAGATGTTCTCGGATTGAAAAGTGGCATAAATTCCAGATAGCACATAGTGTAATTTTTCCGTGGTTGAATTGATTACCCTTTGCGGTCAATCGATAGCAACAAGGATCAGTTGATTATTTCCATGGGAGTAGTGAATTGTTCGCTAAACATTTTTTCCAATCAAAACCGATGTTGAAAAAATATGGTTTTAAAGCACTGAAGAAATTCTACAAAATTTTTCAAACAAGTTTCATGACTTATGAATTGTGTATATGTGTATGACTACTATTTTGAGGGGTTTTAACATAAGAGACTATAGGACTCACATATACAAATACTCATACATGAATATTTTACTTTGTTGTACTTGTCAAGCCCTCATTGTGCATGTCATGTACATTAAGTCCATTAGTTTCATCAAAATTATCCACTACAGTACTTGGCATCATCAAAAATCTAAAAAAAAAATGGATCAAACATCTTCCAATTTTTTATGACGACAACTATATAATTTTTCAAAAGAATAAAATCAAGAATATTCATATATGCCCTCCCCTATCGATATGTTCATATTTACTCCACTTTGTCATTAATAAGAAGTTTAGAAATGTTCTAAATTTATGGAGAATACATATAGATGGATGCAGAAACATCAAAACACATGTAGTTACAATAGTCACACTTGGTCCTCCCTCTTAAAATAGTATTTTTTTTCCCATTAACATTCTTATTTCTAACTCAACTCCATTTAACTTGCCTATAATATCTTTATAAGCTCTTTCAGTAAGGTTATACTTGTCTTTTAATTGCATATTAATTTTTTGTAAATTGTAATAAGAAAATTATGAGGTTACCTCATCGGAATCCTTAAAGCAAATGTTAGCTTGCCTTAGAACTATGTTCGATCTCTAAAGTTGACGCTTCTAAATCATCCCATGTTATATGAAAAACCTACTTATTTTTATAGTTAAATTAGTCATTTTTGTTGTTAAAGATTTTCTTGTTACTATAGATTGAGGACAACGTTTCTTCATATGGCACTTCTTATTGCACACAAAACACTTTAATCAAGATAAGTAGTTTTATTGCTAAGTTTTCAAATTTTCTTATATTTTAAGAATTTCTAGAAGTTTATGGCAATAGAAGTAATCCATCTTCATTAATGTTCAAGACACGAGTCCACTTCGACTAGAAATGCTATTTTCCTATTTTCCTAAATTTTTTCGCCTTTAGCCTTTAAGTTTACTTAATAGGACATAAGATTACAGATTAATTCTTCAAATTTGATTTAAGACAGCTCATTGGCCTCTTCAATTCGAGAGCATTTTTCTCTAGTTCATTAGTCACGGAATCTAAATTTTTGGATACTATATCAAATTCGTTAAACTTTCTTCTTAGTGAATTGAGAGCATATTAATATTAGGAAATCGTGAAAACATATCAATAATTGTTCCGTTTGGCCTCATTTATAAATTATAAAATTGATTATTCTATAAAGATATTTTTCTTTGTTGTACTTTGCTTTTCCCTTTATGGGTAATTTGCAAAGTGCGTTAAATAATATTACATGTAGTACAACATATGTAAATTCTTTTAAATTTATTTTTGTTAAGTGCATATAATAAATTATTTCTTACTTTTGAATTTTGAACATATGTCCACATACTAAATTCATTTTTCTATGTAACATATTGATTTTGAATAGCTTTATGTATTTCAAAGTCGTTAGCTTACATGTCAACTATCATGCAATTTAACCAATATGCATAATTAGAATCAGTAAATAATGACAGATGTGTAGTTGATTGACCTTCTATAAAAGTAGAAAGTTGTCCATATTATTCAAAAAATTTAGGAAAACTTTGTTACAATTAATGAAAGAATCGGATATGATACAAAAGAAAAATATCTTAGATGCTCATAAAGCTCCAATACCAAATGTAGAGAGGCAAACTTGTTACTTGGTAAATGCATTGTAAACAAAGCCCTCTTTATACTAATTTGGATATCCAATCCTACGAATAACATTAAAGATACTGTTTGGATTTTCACTAACTCAAAACACCATCTCTTCACCTGTTATAGTTGCCTAAAAAATCTAAACAAGAATTCAACACCATCCCTGAACAACCTAAATAGAATTTCAACACCTTTTTTGAGGATTACCAATAGGACTTCGCAAACTTCAATATAGAAGTATTCTCCAAGAGTAGATTGTGTCCATAACAACACTAGTTTATCACTTTTTGAGTATAAATTCCTATAACCCTCTCAAATAACGGGGAAATGCAAGTGTAGTGGTATAGGAATGGAAAAGATAACCAAAGATAAATCTTTGAATACAAGATGACCGAAAATAGCATGAGAGCGGTAAGAATTTTGAATGCTTTTAAATGACAAAGAAAATAAAAGGAACTTCTATGCAGTAGAAATGTTATTTCGATCTCCTTTTAAAACTGCATTTATAGCTGCAGATAGGTTTCTTGAGGATTTGCAATATTTAGTAAACTATATTGTTAGTTTTGAACAATCATGACTATTGAAGAAGATTAAACAGCTAGAAAAGTCAAATGATAAATTTTCAAAACAGCAATTCATTACCATTCTCAACAGAAAAATACTGGACATGAAACACCTCACACCCCTTAATATACCCAAAAGGACACATTAAAACGCGTGGTGTGTTATAGGTATAATAGAAACTAATAGAGACTAAGATTCACAAGACAAAAATAGGTAAAAACAACGAAAAATAAAATAATAACTTATTCAAAACAAAAACTTCATAATTGCTTCATAAACCAAATAAGTCAAATACCAAATACAACATACATGTCTTAAAACCCAATATGTCTCATGAAATAAAAACTCATAGTCTCAACAAAAATCAAAGTATAAATATCTCTCTCAAGTGCCAGTACAAAGAAAGAAAAACGGAAATAAAAGTTGGGAAATACATAGCTGAATCTTCTCCAAGAAACCTCCGAGCAACTACAATCCACTATCCTCTCCCTTGATTGCCTATGGGGGGAAAATGAGAAAATAAAAGAGTGGGTCAGACTAAAAGTCTACTGAATGATAGTAATTACTAAAATCTTTAAGTAAAGTAAAAGTAATAGACTCTTCAATAGTTCTAGTATATATAAAAGAAAACAAAAGAAATAGGAGAGATAAAGCTGGAAATAAATACGAATTAACAAGTACTCAATTAATAAGATATGTTAACTTTGATTGTTTGCACTTGTCTTTGTCAGCTTCTTTGATTAGGCTAAATTCTTATTCCTATAATTAGGCTGAAATCCTAATTCTATCATTTGATCGACTTGCTACTCCATAGACCTTACTATGGACTAGATGCTATATAGCTCCCTACATAGAACTCAATGGTGTCTACGAAAGGCACATATACTAAGTGCTTGGAACTCATAGCAATTACTGAGCACTAAAATGAAAGTCGCACGCATAAGTGCCACCATGCTCATGTTACCTGTTGCTCCATCTATTGGATCGTTTTATTACCTCGACTCAGCATAAGCGTGCCCCTCGTCTAACTTTAGGATTATGTTAAACACCATTTCCACATAAAATATAAGGGAATGCTGCCGGTACTGGCTCGTTATCCAAACAATGTCTAGTTGCGCCCCTTGCCCAAATCCCTACGATTTGGACTTCTACTTATTGACTAATTACTACCATTATTAGCATAAGCGTGCCCCTTGTCTCACCTCAGGATAATGTGAAACACCGTGTCCATTGAAAAAATAGGGGAATGCTATTTGGTACAGGTCCTACTTTAATTTTTGCTTATTAACTTAGATAAATTATCTAAGTAAGCCTTTACTCTTTTTCTTGCTATTTGTGCTTATTAATTTATCCTAAGTCTGAAATAAGCTTCATTCTTTTCTTTTTTCTTATTATAACCTATGTTATAATCATGCTTATTACTTAACCCAAGATCTAAGTATAAAAATAAGCTCCTTTCACCTTATACTCTCTTTTAGTTATAATTCAAAGATATAACTAGCTCATTATCTTTAATTAGTCCAATTCTAACATTAATATCATAATTAGGTTCAATTTCAGTCTTAATTCCATTTTTATTACAGCCTTTACGATTTACATCTTAGCTTCCGTTATTTCAGTATTCTTATAATTTTAATCCATATTCACGTTTACTCAATTCTAATCCATACACAAAGAAAAAGGAGAAATAAAAGAAAACTAAAAATAGAAGAAAATCCAAAGCGTAGGAAAAGTGTGTAAATAACACATAAATAACAGTAAATAAATTAAAATACTGTAAATAAACTGTAAATAAATGGAAAAGCTATAATTAACAGAAATAAACTAAAACTAATTGAAAAGAATAGCTAAAAGAAATAGACTAAAAATAATTCTAAAAATTGTAAATAAATTACTAAAATGTTATTTCAAAAATCATAGTAAAACTACAACTATTGGAAAACCTATTATTTTGAATTACTTAAAAATCTAAATAACTACAATCACTTACCTCTGGTCCTTAGCTCTTCCCATTAGTCCTTTAAGAATCCACTTGGGGTTATTAATTTTTTTTATTTAAAAACGATTTCCTCCTTGGAAAATTATTACGCTTAGGGTCCTTCCTGAATAGGTGAACCCAATTGGAGAAAATCTTAGAATGAGAAAAAGTGTTAGGCCTAGAGTTTTATTTATAGGTGGTAGAAGTGTATCTCAGATCGTTGGATTTGGGAATCGAATAGGATGCAACCACATCATAGGCTGAATAGAAGCCATCGGATGCAAAAATGGAAGGACCAGATTGAGTTAAAAAATGCAAAACATGTAGAAAACAGGCTAACTAATGTTACTGGATGAAGGAATTTTCCTTCCACTACAAGAATAATAATTATTGATGGCAAGGGAATACAGCGTTTTAGTGCAGCCTGCAGTCTAAAACAGGAAGATATAAAAAATAACGAGTATGGACGCTGTAAAAAAAAACAAGGGCACCAAATTTTTAGCGGGCTACCAAAATATTTCGTGGCCGCTCCTTTCCTAATTCTTCCCTCCTTTTCTTCCCTCCTCTCCATATTCTTCCACTATCTTTTATGAAAACCCAAAAGCTTCTACTTCATCTCTCTTCTCACATCTTATGTTATCTTCACCTGTTTTCTCCTTCCAACGCCCACCTCTACTACTGCCTTTGCAGGAATCTTCTTTGCAAAGTCTCCTCTTAAAAAACCTCTAGCCCTTTGTCGATGTAGGATTGCCTCACCTAAATTGCTAATGTATTCTCTGGTTGCATCTGCGGGATGCAAATAATCATTCCTCTTTTATTTATTTTCCATTTTGATTTTTTTTCCTTTTTAGAATCACACGTTTGTACATGTTAAAGACAGAGAGTTGGTTAAATATAAAGGGGTAACTAGTTTTTAGTTTTGAGTATAATTACGTTTTATCTTTGTTCAATTTTATTTTGTTTTTTCAAATTTGCAGTTTGTAAGCTGAAAGAAGTGAAGTTCACCTTTATCAATGCTAGAGGAGGTAGCTGGCTAATTATATCTGTAAGAGAAATTACGTTGCCATATTGCTAAACAATTGGCAGAGTCTAAAACATTTAATCAATTTTTAGTATTTCCAATTTAAAATTCAAACCCTACTTTGCAAAAATCAATTCGTTTTTATCAAAATTATAATATATGGACCAACAATTTCATCGCGCTTTTGGTGTATTGTTAAATGTCAATTAATCTTGTGAACTGACAATTCACAGTATGGTTGCCAGTTGACAAACAGCAACTAAAAATGAGTGCAATTTCTCTAAATAATACTGTATGGATGCTGAATTAGTGCATCCCCAAGCAAACACGAGTGGGTTAGGATCATTATGTGATGTCGCATAGTGTCTGAAGCAAATTGCAAGCACCAAATCATCAAATTGGCTGAATCGAAAGTTGTGTGAATGAAGTGACAAAGGTAAGCAGTGAATAAACTGTTTCTCGTTTGGCAAAACTAAGTTTATTGTTTTATGACCAATGAAATAATATTTGATACTCCGTAAAGTAATGATCATTTATGTGAAATTCTAATTTATATTATATTTTTATGTCATAGATTTGTGTTACTTGCTCTCTTGTTTATTACATGAAAATGGTCTACTGATTAAGTATTAAGAGATGTTTTTGCTATTAAGGAAAAAAATTCAGATATCATAACGTCTGGCTTCTCCCTTACAATGTGACTGAGGTTGTAATTCCTAAAATTTCTTAGCTTGAATTTTAGGAATAAGTCTAAGAATACTACAAGAAAAGTTTGTTTCCTTAGCACCAGTGCACAGCGTTTTTGAAACGGTTGCCGTGAAAGGGTAAACTTACGCTAAATTTTATTAGCGTGCACGCTGTGTAAAATAAAGGCGGTAATTTTATTTTCCTTCCCTCTTCTTTTATGAGCTAACCTTAACAAAGACTTCCCCCAATTTCAATTCCACATCCAAATCAATTCGCTTCCCCTGAAAAATAATTCGCCGTCCCTGTTGTAATTGTCGGCGTTGCAACCTCATTTCTCTATCCTTGTCCGCATTATAGTGGTCCAACTCTCCCGTTTGCCCTCGTTCTCGTCTTCGTTGAAGTCGAGTTTTCATTAGCCATAGTTTAAGCTATAGTCAGCGGAAGTGAATTTGTGGCAATCAACGCCATTTGTCCTTGAAGTTTAAGAGTAAGTTATAGCTGACTGGATTTTTTCCTTTATTTCTAATTTTGAGATTAAGTTTCGGATATTTGAGTTAGTATGCCTATCTAAGCATTTTAGGGTTACGTTAGTATGCTTATCTAAGCATATCTGGATTGAGTTAGTGTGTATTGTTTGTGGGTCTGCTGTTAGGGTGGTGATACTCATTTAGGTGGTGATGACTTTGACAAGATAATTTGTTAGCTGTTATGTGTTATAACTGGGTGTATATTACAAAAACTGTATGATAAGATAATTTTTTATATCCTAAATTGGTTGTAGAAGATTAAATTACATAAACATTTGTATTCAGGGTGATGTTACTTGCTGCGTCATCGGGGTTTGTCCAGTTTTCCTGTATTCTTTGTCTTTTGTTAAAACATTAAACGGTATTCGCTGATTTCTTTTTTCCTAAGATATTTACTTTGGTTTATGTAGTTCATAATTTTGTTGGCAGTTCAGTTCCTTTATATTTCTATGAATATAGTTCTCGGTGAGATGAATTCTTACCAATTTTGCAACATCCAACTGAAGTGAAAACTTTTCGACCATCACAAATTTCTAGGAACATTTTACTTCGCTGTGGTGAAAACAAGGCCAAGTTGTCATTTGAATTTAGCGTAATACCAATTATTTTTCAAGCTATTGACCTGGAGAAAACTGATTTGGTTCAAGGAATTAAATAATATTTCCTAACTGCCTGCCATGAACTAGAAGTTAGTAGGATTAAAGAGGGATAACGAAGGCTCAAACATGTTACTAAAAATTCTAAGGTTCGTTTTGGTTTGAAAATGAGCTTTTATTTAGCGTTTTCAACATGTATTTTGAAGTATTTTGAAATGCAAGGTAGAGGAGAGAGAATTGGAAAATAGTAATTTGAAAAATGATTTCAATATATAAATTGAATATGATTTGTTTCTTTTTTTCCGTTACAAGAGAAATTTAAAAGTCTTATCTTTCTTCTCTTTTTCTCTTTTGATATAATAATAATGAATTTGCATCTACTTCTTTTTTTCTCACTTAAATTGAAGCTAAAAAAATACAAAACACAAAACTTATTTTCGAGACAACATACCTAAGTATTAGATATGATTGGATATTTATTTACACTTTCATATTGACACTGTTTTAGTCATGATTTGTGTGTGTTCTTATTTAATCTTATAAATGCTTAATCTTTTTTGCAACTATAAACTATAATATATGATTGTCATTTTGTTTAGTTAAAGCAATTTGAACATTTGTTTTAAATTATACACCAGTTCAAGATAAAATGGAAACTAATTTTAATAAATGCGACTCAAAGTATTTCAATACAAACAAAATTTTGAACAACGTACAAACCAAATTTTGAATGAAATGTGGATTAATTTAACTACATGGCTTTGCTAAGCTTGATCACTTTGGTAGTATTCAGTAATCCATTGATTGACATAGTTTATTTTTTATTCTAGAAAATGAACAGAGGCACCCGCTGCAGTTAAACAGTCCAAAATGGCCAATAGCAGTAATTAAAAGTATCATTTGGACTCTTATTGAAAGCGACTGGGCTTAGCAAATCGCTTTAACTATGATTCAACCATAATTTGATACAATGCGAAAAAAATTTAGTACACTGCAACTCAATTTTGACTATAGAGTAAGTTAATTTAGTAAGTCAATTTTGTATACAATGCAATGCAAGTCAGTTCTAAATAAAGTATTAGTTAATTTTTTATATGGGAAATTTTAATGTGTTGTTTGACATATGTTAACAACGGTTGAAATAACAAGTGATGAAAGAGAAAATGTGGTAAAATACCTCTTATATCGCCTAAATTCTACTTTTCCTTTTGTTTTCCCCCCTCTCTGGATCGTTGTTAACATGTTTCAATGGGCACATGTTAACAAACCATTTTTATATAAATCAGTTTACCACGACGGAAACCAATTATGAATGTAGTGCAAGTGAATCTGATTAAGTAACGAATTGTGCAAATCTAGTCCAGCGGAAAATATGTAAGGTTGATGTACTAAAGCAGGTATATCCACTCCATGAGAGAATATAAATGTTGTATGTGCTTATGATAAACATTTCTAGGTAGCTGAAAATAGGTTGAGGCCCTCATCTGCAAAATCAAAATATGAACTTATCAAAATCATTTTTCTGTAAAATCCAACATATAAATCTCAAATTCACTAGCTAGTAATTGTTATCTATATGTTCGACATGGAAAATAACATGTCCATTCAGGTCACGGAGAAGATAATGTTACTTATTACTTCTCATAAGGAGTAAAAAAATTTATGGACGATGATCACTATGACCATAATGTCTGTATAACAAAAAGTTAGAATTTATCTTTCAGTTTTATATTAGCAACATTATTTGAAGATTTTTTTCAAGTTCTTATTTTTGTTTGTAGTCGTTTATCTTTGTAGAAAGATTTGGTTATTATACTCTTACATGGATAGGTTCTAGTTGGTATATATTTGATATATAAGGAAAATATTAGAGTTCATTGTATTATTTTAGTTTTAACAAATTATACAGAAATTTAGTTTCCAAAAGAAATAATATGCAACATAACTAAAAATATATCTTAAATACAGATATTTACAACCTAAACGTGGTAAAATAACTAAATGACCAATGCTATGTCCATTGTAGAATGCCTCTACAAATTGTCCATGTAAGTATTTGATTGTCATCATTATAATATAAATCAAAATGAAGAACTATTTCATTTGAAAAGTACCATGTATGCAGGAGAAAAGGCTATAATTCTTCTAGGATATGATCTTGTTCAGCACTCTTACATTATTTTATCAAGAATATTGGACAAAGATATTAGCAAATATGGTTATTGATAAAGAAAGCCTTCTTCTCTCCTTAGTTAAAAATCGTGTAGAATTTAACAATAAATGCGAATCATTATTTCAGCCCGAAATTCAAATCTGAATCCAAACCTACTCGAATTGAGACTAAAAAGTAGGACTGAAATAAGTGATATATGCATTGTTTTTAATATGAATTAATCAAATGTTAGTGCATAGTTACAAAGTTATTCCTAGACAAACATGATAATGTAAATGAAATAAAGACAATGTAGTGAGGAGGAGATAGTCCAACATGAAATGCAATGTTGCACTTAACCTTTTCAATTTAGGTGTAATTAATATAAGTCATTTTCTTTTTCTTCCTATAGCCTTCATCGAATCCTATAAATAAAGACTTATGTGTATCAATTCAACAGCGTTTAGAAAACCTAGATCATATCAATTTTTGTGAAGAGTGTTTATTATAATTTTGTCAGTTGGTAATTATCCAAGTCACCGAATCCCATAAATAATTCGGTCAGTCGGCAAATTTAAGGTAAATGATCTTAATGAATTTAGTTTGCTTAATCCCCTAGATTTTTTCCTACTTGGACTTCTAGAACATAAGTAATATACTTACAATTATCAATTCAATTTTGAATGTATGATTGAAATTCAATATTGAGCATGTGAATTTTTATTTAGTTGAACAAATATGAAATAGCTATTCTATTTGAATTCAGATCCTTTTAAACAATATTTAGTTGAAGAATACATGATATAAGATCTGTTTGAATAATATTTAATTATATATGATATTAGAATGTGAGTTTCTATTTGAACAATATTTAGTTATCTAAGTTATTAGATATAAGATCTGTTTGAACATGGTTACTGAAGCATGGTTATTAAAATTGTTTAACCAATGTAGTGTCCGTATTTTGTGTACATATATTAAAATAAGCTGAAATATATAATAGATTATATAACTAAACTATTAACAGTTCAAATAAATGTGTAGTGTTGATAAATATATACTTACTTGCACATATGCTGTCACTGTAAGTTATAAAAATGCGCAGTTCCAATAAGTGTGTACTTATTTTCTTTTATGTTATCACCCATAAGTTATAAGTCTTTATAAATGTGCATTCTAACCTACCTTAGTTCTGTTCTAATAGTTAGTGAAGCGTGTGTAAATTATTGCGTAGCATTGTTCAGTTCTAATGCCTAGGTTAGTTTAGTTTTATCATTTCTGAAACATTTTCTTGAAGGCATTCTATATTGCGGCAAAATAGCAGAGCTAGATAAACTTGGTATTGATTACTGTTAGATTTAATAAACTCACTAATTCTGGTCAATGAACAGGAAAACATGCTCTTAAGAATTTGAGAATCAAGACAGCCCTAAGTAACCAAGAGATCAAAATTTTTGATATGTAGGCTGACTATGCACATCTTGTATCAGGTGAATCAAAGTAATGCTCTGTTAATAGTTGGCCAATTGCTGGATGATGAGTGCCTTGAAGATTTTATTAAAGGTCTTATCCTCTCAGTTTGATCTCTTCTCCCTGTAGAGCCTCATGTGGATAAATGTGAAAAAAGGGTCTATAATATGATACTAATTTTTAAACAGTATACTCTTCTTGTTTTGATTTCTGCTGTTTACACCAGTGCCTTATGTCTTTGTAGAAATCGTCTTTGACTGCTCACACAATTCTTGGAACATCTTGTGAGTGAAGGAAGTCAAGATGTACATGTTCACAATGCTTTATGGAAAATCATCTTTGATAGCAACAATAATCCTGAGCATTTTCTCACCATAAACCCTTACTATGATTCACGAGTTGTTGGTAAATATTGTGAGAAACGGGATCATATTCTTGCAGTTGTTTCTTACAGACGATGGCAATGTGATGATGAACTTATACATGTAATAAACAAGAATTCTCTCTTCAAGTTGCAGGCTAGGTAGGCTTTGTTTATCTAAATGTTTAAGCTTCTCTTTTGATCGTACAATCAATTTACCCAAAAGGTAATTGTAATGACCCGCCATTCAATATAGAGAAAGTAATAATGAATGACATTTAGTGATACAATAGAGAAAAATGCTTCTGCAGTTGATAATGCTTCTGCAGTTTGTTGCTGAGGTGTTGTTGATAATGCTTCTGCAGTTTGTTAATGAGGTGTTGTTGATAATGCTTCTGCAGTTTGTTGCTGAGGATTGGTGATATTATCAGAGGTTGCTGAGTTGGTGTCTCCTTCAGCCGTGTTGAAATCAATAAAAGAGATAACTAGCTTGATGATTCAGAAACTTGCAGTTGCAAGATTGCTTCAGATGCAGTATGCTCAGGTTAGTTGCAGCCAGAATCAAATGATGAATGTGTTCTGATGATTTCTTGGCAGGGCAATTACTTTCTTTCTGCCTTTGATTGCTTTCTTGATATCTGTTTTTCTTTTCTGAATCTTCTTGCTTTGGAATTTGCTTAAAAACTTGTTGCAGTCAGAAACTTGTTGATTTCTTTGGCACGGCACCTGTTTTAATAAGCAAAATCAATTATGTAACCCAAATGATGAGATATACCTGATGGGTTATCAAGATATCAGATGATGATAATTCTCTGATGATATCTTGACTTCTTTCTTTCTTCAAAATCTGATTTCAATGCCGTTAAGCTTGAAACAGCTCTGATACCATGATAGAGAATTTGAAAAACTATGTTTAGCAAGAGAATTGATATACAAAGTAATAATTTGAAACAGCTCTGATAACATTAACAAAGTTATCTAAGTTTTATAAAAATTAAATAAATTTATAAAAATTAACCAACTTTATAAAAAGATAACTAATTGATAGAATATGGCCCTGTAAGTGTTCATATTTGGAATGAATCATTCATATTTGATGCTTTCCTCCTAATATAGTTACAACATGATATCAAATTAGATATATTAACTGAAATCTTCAATTCTACTTTAGATATAATGGATGCCCAAAATCTTTACACACATTCAAGCAGCATATCATTCTTTGCTTTGATTCAATCAATAAAGTCAGTTTGCATTTCTTCTTCATCAAATCAAAAGATTATTCACATCATAGTAAATTCTAACATGGTATAATAGCCAACCTCAATAGCTTAACAGCTTTTCAAACTTGTTTGAATTTGTAACCTAATCAATCAGAGAAGTCTCATAATTTGGATCATAAAATATAACAAGTTAATTAAGTTATACAAAAAAAAATTAAATCTTTCTGTTCTATGCTTGTCTGACTGCTCTTGCTCCGCATTTACTTTAATTGATTATTATGGCTATCAATGTATAATTTGGTCAGCAGATCTTTCAGACATCAGTGTACATGGAGGTACAGATCAGAAGCTCTACATAAGTGTGTCAGGTGATAACAATGATACGGCAGTATACTGTCTGCCTTAAGTGATTCAGTATATATGTATTGCAAACATGATATTAACTAGACAATTACAGTTTCACATGACATTTGTTCTTCTTCTTTTTTTCACTTTTTTGTACAGGTTTGTCTGATCAAGACAATAACTTGTCAAATGGAAATATTGGTACGTGGA
The DNA here is from genome assembly GCA_030765085.1 of Allium cepa. NCBI lineage: Eukaryota > Viridiplantae > Streptophyta > Magnoliopsida > Asparagales > Amaryllidaceae > Allium > Allium cepa. The sequence goes on from CM060941.1 coordinate 932,948,087, forward strand.
CATACTCTCCGTCTCTCCACCTAAAGAAGTGACATTGAATGAATCTAGTGTAGACATTATAAAGACTTCCACATTTTCCATATTCTATTAAACTTATAGGTAAATAACATGTATTTCAATTGAGAATTGTATCTTACAGATTCATCAAATCGACACAGAAACAAGATTAAACTTGTAGCAGGCATTGTGAGTGTCATCTTTGGCATATTACCACTAGCTTGTATTGGTGGTTTATTCTGCAGAGGGAAGAAGATAAAATATGGTAAGGAAACTTGGAGGCAATAGCTTGGCTAAATTAGTTTATGTTTCACTATTGTTGAATCTCCAATTCAACTGATTATTTAGAGCTACTTTGCTAACTGTTTAAATAGATTGTAAACGAATTTTAAATACTTATTGTTGTCTAATTCTGACATGCTTGTACGTAGCAGTTTGAATTTGATACTTGTTCAATATTTTTTTTTGAGCTATTGACGACAAACTATTTATGTTTGGTGTAAGAATATTGTATATTTTGAATATGAAATTTCATACGTTGGTTATCAAATATGTGTCCAAAATGTGGTATTGATATAATATGTTGATTTTGAATTGTGATATTGATATAATATGTTTTGAAATGTGATACTGATATAATATGTTAATTTTGAAATGTGTATATACACACATTATGGTTGATGGTTGGTGAAATGGACTTAAACATTTAACAGCGTTTTTAAAATGCTGTTAAAACCTTCCATAGCGTTTATAAAACGCTGTGGAAAGTTTTAACAGCGTTTATTTCTTGTCATTGTATATCCTGACTTTTAACTGCATGTCGATATACAGCATACATAAAAACGCTGTTAAAAGTTTTTATAGCGTTTATAAAACGCTGTTAAAACCTTCCATAGCGTTTATAAAACGCTGTTGAAAGTTTTAACAGCGTTTATTTCTTGTCATTGTATATCCCTGACTTTTAACTGCATGTCAATATACAGCATACATAAAAACGCTGTTAAAAGTTTTTATAGCGTTTTTAAAACGCTGTTAAAACCTTCCATAGCATTTATAAAACGCTGTTGAAAGTTTTAACAGCGTTTATTTCTTGTCATTGTATATCCCCGACTTTTAACTGCATGTCGATATACAGCATACAAAAAAACGCTGTTAAAAGTTTTTATAGCGTTTTTAAAACGCTGTTAAAGGCCCTGTTTGTTGTAGTGTTCATCCAATTTCTAAGGTGGGTCGACCGCTCCTATACTCAGGTCGACCAACCGGTCGACCTAGGGTGAGGTTAGGTCGACCGAGTGGTCCACCTAGCCTATATATTTATTTATTTATTTTCTCTTCTTGACTTTTTTTTAATTCATAACATGGTCGTGTTAACTTGGATTCTAACGTTCTATATATGAAAATTGGCCAAAAAATTACCATTGACATAACGGTGCAGCTTTTGTGGCTCAATTCTAAAATGTTCACGAAGTTATTTTTATTATTTAATTAATAAACGAATTATTTAATATTGGATAAATTTTGGGTTGTTACATTCTCCCCTCTTTCAGGGATTTGTCCCCGAAATCTCTAAGGATAAAAGAATGTACTAAATATTTTCATCCAATTCTACAACCAACTACTCAATCATCAACCATTCATCCATTGTCCCTAACTAATGTAAAAGATTAGGTGGTCCACTAATTCAGTTAACCTCCTTTTATGTAATCATGCATGTGCAATGTATCTAAATGAATGAAAAAATTTCCTAATGATAATTGATAATTCTATATGCATGCTACAAACATCATCCAAATGCAACAACCATGTGAAAATCATCCCTTCATAGCAACCATGGAAAATAGAATAAAATGTGCACACATCCATATGCATAGGCTCTAGTGTCCTAGTTAGACCGATCCCTAAAGAATAATAGTGCCTAGTGTACCTATTTGCGTCCATTAGCATCCACTAGCAAACACTTGCAATCACTAGCATACATCATTCATAACATGTTCTATTAACATGTTTACATCAAATCCTACCATCCATAGGTTAAATCCTATGTTCTACCATCCCAATGGATAATAAAGGAAAGAACCTATTCAAAACTAAAGATGGAAATAGAAAATTCTAAAAACTTTCTATCAAAGGAATGTGGATACGAAATACGAATTTTCTCCCAATCAAACCAATCCTCTCCTAAGTCTTTTAACTATGTCGGGACCAAGGAAATCCCTCTACAGACCCTATCCAATGCGAAGGCGCCTTGCGCGGTCCTCATAAAGAGCTTCTAAAGGTGTCACTCTAATGCTAGCTTGAGAACTGCTGTCTTATGTGAATCCCAATAAAGAAAATGATTTTCCCAAGTTCCTCCAAAATCAAGAATATCCATTCTCAACCATGCGTGCTTTACTACCTTACCCATTTCACTTTACTGTTCTTCTTTAGTCTGCATATATGAATCAACATTCCTAGGTTCTTGTAGTGTCCTACACATTCCACGGGAACTTCTATCATTACTTCCAACAGTAATAGCTAATATCTTCATGGTCTTGCACTTTTTCCATTACACCTAGGAAATGATTTCTCTATACTCCATATTTATAAGGGTTTGGTTGAGTATTTATTGTTTCAGAAACTAAGACTTCTAAATTTTCAAAACATCAAATCCCAAAATCTTTGTCTTTAAAAAGTTTTATTTTTGAGTTTCTATTAAATTCAAAAATACTTGGTTTTCCTAGAGGAAAAAACTTTTAAATTTTAAGTCCAAAATTTATTCCCCGTTTTCTTTTAAAGACCATTTCAGTTTTGTATAAAAATTTGAATTTCTACTTTTATTAATTTTTTCATTTCCAAAAACACTTATTTACTTTTTCACCAAACCATTTTCTTTTAAAATATCTTTAAACTTTTTTTTATGTGTTTAAAAACATCTTCTTATTATACCCCACGGTCTCATACCTTTATGTATTGGAACTACTTTCTCAAATGAAAATTTATTAAAGCTAAAATCATCTATGAACCTTTTAAAAGAGAATTTCATGTTTATGTGAAATTACAAGGAACTTATTTTATATTTTTTGAAACAGGCTATATAAAATATGGTGCTTCCCATACCCTGTACATCTTTTTCACATACTCCTTATAACTTACACAAAACATTTTTATCGGTTTCATAGAAAATTATGCCATTATTCTTTTCATTCCAATAGATTAAAGTTTGTTTAAATTATATTTTCTTACGATAGACATCTTTTAATATCTAACTTACTCTTTTCTTTTCAGAAAAACTCATCTTCAGAATTGTTGCAATATATCCATAAGCAAAAACATTTTCTTATACTTATTTAAAAAAAAGTGTATTCAAGAATCGCTTTTATTTCTACTCTTAGAAATTATCTTTTACAAAAATACATTATTATTTGGGTTTTAAACAGATGTTGCGTAAAACGCTGTTACTACAACCCAAAAATACTAGTGTATAAATTCAATTAAAAATAAATACAAATAAACCTCACATATTATGTAAAAACATTTCCTTTGGAAGTCGCCTACTATAACGGTAGCGTTATAGCCTATGCTTCCATTATTTCACGAAAACATCTATTACAACAATAAATGTTGTAATCTACGTTAACGATAAATAATACTTTTTATGTTTTTATATTTAGAATTTACTTACAAAGAAACTAGTGAACCATATATGTTCTGTAATCCTTCAAAAAGAATTTCACTTTTAACAAAATTTATATCATATAAAATCCAATTTAAATTTCTTACCATATTCCCAAAAACCCAGTATTTACTTTTAAAAATATTGGCAATTCTTCTTTTCAATTCTAATAAATTTTTTTATTAGGTTAGACATAAAGTGGATTTTCCTACTTATTATCCTAGGAGTATCCTTCCTAAACCTTGGAAATCTCGTTTCCTCACTTAAAATCTTTTGTTCCCATATTCATGTTTATTCTAAGGTACTACCTTTATGTCCACTTAATTATATGAAACAATTATAAATTCGGTAATTATCTACACGTAGCTTTCTCCTTTTCTTAACAATTACATCTATTGTACATCTTTAATCTTTGCCTACCACTCTTTGGATTTTCACAGTCAGAACCTAAATGTACAAAATCATTTCTCAAACTCTTTCCCATGTGTAGATCTTCTCTATGCCCAAGGAACCCACTTCCTTATGCCAAAAATGATAGTTCAAGAAGTTTGCTTTCAACTGAAGAATGCAAAGTGTATGAAGAACCTCCTCTAGATGAATAGAATGCTCCTCCTTACTCTTGGAAAACACCAAAATATCGTCCATAAATACAACCACAAACTTATTTAGGACTTCTTTAAAGATGCGGTGCATCATATCTACAATGTACGCTGGGGCATTGGTTAACCCAAAAGTCATAACCAACCACTCATAAAATCCATCTAGAGTCCTAAACGCGGTCTTATCAATGCTGTCATCGGCGACCCTAAGCTAATGGAATCCCGTGGCTAAATCAAGCCGAGAGAATACATAAGAGCCAACTAACTGATCGAAAAGGTCATCTATCCTAGGAAGTGGGTAACGGTTCTTCTTTGTGAGCTTATTTGATTCCCTATAGTCCACGCAAAGTTGAAGAGAACCATCTGCCTTAGTAGCAAAGACGGCTGGCGCTCTCTACTCCGATATGCTCCTTCTTATGAAACCCTTCTCCAAAAGCTCATGGATTTGCTTGCCCAATTCCTTCCTCTCCCTAGGTGCCATGTGCCTAATAGGTAATGCCACTGGCTTAGCATTATCAAGTAAATCCTGACGTCAATCTCTCTCTTAGGGATAGTCCTCTAACCTCCTCAAATACATCTAGAAAATCTCTGATGATAGAAACCGTATCTAACTCTGATGATGATGAATCGTTGGAATAAAAGAAGCTCAACATAACTGACCCTTGCGGGTAGCAAGAAATTTCGAGAGTCCTACTGATGCATGTCTCTAGGCTAACGACTCTCCTCTCACAATCTAATATAGCTTCATATGTGGATAGCCAATCCATTCCCAAAATCATCCCATACCCCAAAAATCCCAAAACATAGGCATCACAGTCAAATTCTATGCCTAGGATAAAAGTTTTCAAACCACTACAAACCATAAACAAAAGTGTCAATCCTCATATGGGGTTTAAAACGAAGATGGGGTCTACTACCAAAGTAATGTCTAAGTGCAAACAATCCACATGAGAACTAAAGATAAAAGAGTTTGAAGCTCTAGAATCGAAAGGAGTCCAAATAGAAAAATTAGAAATATAAATCAAATCTTCAATTGTGACTTTCCTACCTCTATCTGGAATGCTGCCTGAAGGTGTTGTGACTAACACCTAAATCTGCACGACCAGTGTACTAGCTCCTTGACCTGTCTTCTAGGGACAGTTCCTACTCAAGTGACCGGGCTATCCACAAGTATAACACTTTCCCTTCGTTTTTTATTCTTACAGTCCTTTGCGTAATAACCATCCAATCCACAGCTATTACAATTCCTGCTTTTCCTGATCCGCTTTCGAGGTCCGCCTTCTTTCCTATTGTCCTTATCCTTGTTATCCTTACCTTACTGCTTCTTAGAGCCTGTATGAACCTTCTCAAGCTCCCTCTTCAACTGCCAAGATGTAGGTTGATCACTCTATCGGACCATCAAACCTAACCGACTAAACCTTTGCTCCATATTCTCCAACCTAGCTCGTGTCTCCTCTGAATTCTCCATGCCAGAAAAAGTTCTGCCTTCTATACTAGCGAAGTCCTTAGAAAAGTTGGCCGATGTAGGTGGGTTAAAGGGATTTCTACCAACCGGTGTTGTATTGGGCACTTGCCCTTACACCTTTGGTGTGTAGCTCTACGGAACCAGTCAGTCATACCATGCAAAGAAAAGAAAAACTTAAGCTTGAAAGAATCGAATAAAGGTTGAACTGGACCTTTGAGGGGATTTTAATAAAAACTCTTTTATACTTGAAAACTATTTCTAAGAGTTTCTTTTCTAAAAAGACATTTTAAAAACAAGTTATTTGGAAAAGACTTTATCTTTAAAACAAATTTTTAAGAATCCTGTAACCTTAGGCCTTGATACCAAGTGCAACAATCCACACCCTTAAATATACCCAAAAGGACACATTAAAAGACGTGGTGTATTGTAGATATAACTGAAACTAATAGAAACAAAGATTCACAAGAAAAAATAGGTAAAAACAGCGAAAACTAAAATAATAACTTATTCAGAACAAAAACTTCACAATTGCTTCATAAACCAAATAAGTCAAATACCAAATACAACATACATGTTTCAAAACCCTATATGTCTCATGAAATAGTCTCAATAGAAATCAGAGTATAAATATCTCTCTCAAGTGCAAGTACAAAGAAGAAAAACGGAAATAAAAGTGGGGAAATGCATAGTAGAATCTTCTCTAAAAAACCTTCGAGCAACTGCAATCTACCGCTTTCTCCCTTAATTGCCTATGGGGGGTAAAGGGGAACGTAGAAAAATGGGTCAGACTAAAAGTCTGGTGAATGATAGTAATTACTAGAACCTTTGAATAAAGTAAAAGTAATAGACTTCAATAGTTCTAGTATATATAAAAGGAAATATAGGAAATAGGGGAGATAAAGCTGGAAAGAAATACGAATTAACTAGTACTCAATTAATAAGATATGCTAACTTTGATTGTTTGCGCATGTCTTTGTCAGCTGCTTTAATTAGGATGAATTCCTAATCTTATAATTAGCCTGAAATCCTAATTCTACCCATTGATCGACCTGCTACCTTATAGACCTTACTGCGGACAAGATGCTATATAGCTCCCTACACAGAACGTAATGGTGTCTACGAAAGACACACATACTAAGCGCTTGGAACTCATAGCGATTACTGAGCATCGAAATGGAAGTCGCAAGCGTAGCTGCCACCATGCTCATGCTACCTGTTGCTCCACCTATTGGGTCGTATTATTACCTCGACTTAGCATAAGCGTGCCCCTCGTCTCACTTCAGGATTATGTGAAATATCATCCATAGAAAATACATGGGAATGCTGTCGGTACTGGCTCGTCATCCAAACAATATCTAGTTGCGCCCCTTACCCAAACCCCCATGATTTAGACTTCTACTTATTGACCAATTACTACCATTACTAGCATAAGCATGTCCTTCGTCCCACTTTTGAATTATGTGAAACACCATGTCCATAGAAATAATGGAGGAATGTTACTTGGTATAGGTACGACATTAATTCTTGCTTCTTAATTAGATAAATTATTTAAATAAGCCTTTACTTTTTTTCTTGCTATCTGTACTTATTAGTTTATCCTAAGTCTTAAAATAAGCTTCATTCCATTCTTTTTCTTATTATAATCTACGTTATAATCATGCTTATTACTTAACCCAAGGTCTAAGTGTAAAAATAAGCTCCTTTCGTTTTATACTCTCTTTAAGTTATAATTGTAAGTTATAATTAGGCCCGTTATCTTTAATTAGTCCAATTCTAACATTAATATCATAATTAGGCTCAATTTCAGCCTTAGTTTCATTTTTATTGCAGTATTTACAATTTACATCTTATCTTCCGTTATTTTAGTATTCTCATAATTTTAATCCATATTCGAGTTTAATCTATTCTAATCCATACACGAAGAAGAAGGAGAAATAAAAGAAAACTAAAAATAGAAGAAAATCCAAAGCGTAAGAAAAGGATGTAAATAACGCATAAATAATAGTAAATAAATTAAAATACCGTAAATAAATCATAAATAAATGGAAAAGCTAAAATTAACAGAAATAAACTAAAATTAATTGAAAAGAATAGCTAAAATAAATAGACTGAAAATAATTCTAAAAACTGTAGATAAATTACTAAAAAGGTTATTCCAAAAATTGCTGTAAAACTACAACTATTGGTAACTCTATTATTTTAAATTACTTAAAAATCTAAGTAATTACAATCACCCACCTCTGGTCCTTAGCTTTTCCCTTTAGGCCTTCACAGATCCACTTGGGGTTGTTAAATATTTTTATTTAAAACGATTTCCTCCTTGGAATATTATTCCGCTTAGGGTCCTTCCTGAATAGGCAAACCTAATTGGAGAAAATCTTAGAATGAGAAAAAGTGTTAGGCCTAGGATTTTATTGATAGGGCAGAAGTGGATCTCAGACCATTGGATTTAGGGATTGAATAGGATGCAACCACATCATAGGCTGAATAGGAGCCATCGGATGCAAAAATGGAAGCACTAGATTGAGTTAAAGAATGCAAAACACGTAAAAAATAGGCTAACTAACGTTACAGGACGAAGGAATTTTCCTTTTTCCAATTTCTAAGGCGGGTCGACTGCCAAGTCGACCGCCCATATACCTAGTTCAGGCGGTCAGTCGACCTAGGGTGAGGTTAGGTCGACCTAGTGGTCGGCCTAGCCTATTTTTTTCTCTTCTTAACTTTTGTTTAATTCATAACTTGGACATATTAACTCCGATCTAACGTTCTATATATGAAAATTGACCAAAAAATTATCTCGGACACAATGGTGCAACTTCTGTGGCTCAATTTTGATAATTTTGTAAATTTATTTTTATTATTTAATTAGTTAACGAATTAATTAATACTGGTTAAATTTTGGGTTGTTATAGGACATTTTCGGTCTTGATCAATTGATTGGTCGATTCAGAAGCTAACTTTCGAGTGCTTAGAAGAATGTCTCTCAGATATTTATAAAGCTTTAATACCAAATGATAAATACGAGTAGATCGAAAATAACTATTACAACTATATATACATGTATGTGTGTATGTGTAAGTTCCCACTAAACAAAGTTTAAGTTCTAAGTAAGTTTAGAGTTAAGAGAAGTAAACTAGGTAAATGCAGGCATTAGTAAAAGAGCGAAGTTGATTTTAATACTAGTTCACACATCTTGTCATGTGTATAGTCACATAGCTCCTCTTTGGATTTTATTAACTCAAAACACAATCTCTTTACCAGTGGAACATGTTTACAACTGCTTGAACAACTTGAACATGACTTTAACACTTGCCAGAATAACCCGTACAAAACTTTAACACCATGCTAGAAGATCTCTTTTATGTACAATTTTACAAACTTCGGTGTAGAACTACACATTGATAGTTCATTATGTTTCTCTACAACACTAATTTGTCATTTGTCGATTGTAGATCCCTATAGCCTTATTTGATAGCATTGGATGTAAGTGTAGAGGTTTAGCAAAGAAAAAGATTACTAAAAGGATAAACAATTAGGGATTAGGAATGCTAAGCCATTAGTAAATATCCAATTCCAAAACAATATTAAGCAACTTGTGTCAGATCTATCGTCTAACCCTTAGCTTGGTTTTTACGATAGCCTTTTCTTTTGAGGATCTCGCTAGTATGTTTCAAACAATTTAATACTCCAATCAAAGAATATCATGGTTCAAAAGCTAATAGGAACTATTATATTGAAGGAAAAATTGCAAGAATCTATGGTAAATTTTATTGCCTTCTGGCATTACCAATAAAGAATATAACAATTATTTTTCTGTTTGCATCTAATCGAACTCCAACCACTCTGTTGAAAGGGTTGTTACAACCACTAGTACTACTAGCCCTCATATAGGAAGGCGTATTGATGGAATTCATTCAATACTTGACATCTTCTTTGGGTGAAAATTCCATTTGGATGAAAGTTGGTTAACTCTCTCAATACATCCACTTTGGTACCGTACCAACATTCATTATGGCCACATAATTAGCTTCATCTTATATTCAAGATTATTTCCAACTTCGTGGTTTTGGCATTCCATTGTTTTGGATAAAGATCGTCTATTTATTAATTAATTTTGAAGAGAACTTGCCATCATGGAATGGAATCATAAGTAGTTCTTACCACTTACAAACTGATGGTCAAATGGAATCAGCCAATAAATGTCTTTTAACATATCTTATGTATGCGAAATGAGTTAATGGTTACATAACACTTGCAAACATTCATTTATTGGTATGTTATCTTTTATAGTATTTTATGGAAGACCTCCTAAACTAATGATAATACAACTTCACAAAAAGTACAAAATTGGGCAAGGCCAAGGCATTAATTATTACACACTATTAAATCTTGGGCAATTGATGGATATTCGAAAATTCTGAAATCCATGTCCGAAAAGCGGATAATTATCCTATAAAAAAAGGATGCGGATATATAGACATCCGCATTCGAAAATTATCTATCCATTTTATTCAAAATTATAGTTTAAATTATGTGTATTTTAGTATAATAAAAGATATTTATTTATCGTTTTATTAAGTTAGTGGTTTATATTATATGCAGTTAATGCTAACTACTCAAAACTATTTATTATCATTATTTTTCTTTATTTTTAACACTTTTAGAATCAATGGAATTGAAAAAAATTATGTTAAATTTTCTATTTATATTTCATAATTTATCGTTCGTTAGCGGATATAATAATTATCTGATATCATCTGTGTCCACGAATGCGGATATCTCATATTCGAAAATGATGTAGGATGTGAATATATCATTATCCGCATCCGAAAGTATTTGTTTACAGACCTAGTTAAGACAATACAAAGAACTCGAGTGAATTTAAAGAACCAAGTTAATCAACATAGCCGAGACAAGGATTTATGTGTTTCCATTCGTGTGTTTGATAAGCCACAACCTTATTGTTTACACACTTCACTTAACATAGCCTCTCCAAAAGTACTTTTACCCCTTTCGAATCACCAAACGAATTATATCCACTTCTTATAAACTACAACCATAAACAATACCCTCATTTATTTAGTTTTTCAAAAACCTTGTCCTAATCCAAATTCCATCTCTCCAAAGCCGCTGCTGCACAATTTTAATATTGCAAAAATCTTGTATGTCAAAATGATGCCCATTGGCCCAATTAACTACAAGTAAAAAATTAATGAAACTATTATACATATTGGAACCAATACCTCTGTCCTTGACAAAACTAATGTGCCCATGTACTCTTTGAAATCCAACAATTTATTTTCAGTGAAGTCCCTACTATTTAATTTTTTATACAATTTATTAATTGTTACGATTTTCTTAGCACATGGGAATTGAATCCATAGATATTATGGTGTGTTTGCTGACAACGATTACTTTGTTCTCGCATCAGATTAATCTAACATGTCAACGGGGTAACCGATGAATTTCGATCATTTGGGGCACATGGTAAAAATGAATTTGGCATTTTCAACGCCTGTTTTCTCCCATTCAAACCCTTCCTCCTCCTTCGCCACCATCTTCACCCCAAATCTGACTTTCTTTAAGGCAATTCATACTTATCTGATTAAAATTTCATATTTGTTAATATATATTAGCAATTATACCTCATTACAGCATATATATTTTAAATTCTTTTGATTTTTTTTTCTAATTTGACCTTTGCTTTGCAGTATGTCGTGCGTATCCTTTGATTCTTCGTCCTCTAGAGTCATCGCTAACTAGACTCCAGAATAGACGCTAACGTCCATTGATATTTGTGCTGATATGATCAATAGTCGTGTTGACATGTCCTAGCATGGAACAACCAGGTTGCAACCGATCTTAAAGCCTAAGAAGATGTTATGTTAATTGGATTGCAAATATAAAAAATGGACAACCTCAAACGAGTCCGGTCTCCATGAAACAAGCTCTTACAAATCAAAGAAGATGTCTAGATCGTAGATAAAGACCCACTGAATGGAGATAAGTAGTGGTGGAATACCATGGCCAATCACTACAAAAATTCATGTTTCGATATCGCTCAAAACTTAGGGAGATGAACAAGATTTCTTGTGCCCGTTTACATACATCTTAATGCAAATATGCTGTCTCTTCGTATACTTGGCCAATATTAACATTCGGTTATATGCCGACTTCCTTAATGGGTTGGAGATTGAAAAAAGTACTGCTAACCCTTGCACTATACCACAGGGACGTCCCACTAATGCTACTTCATCATCTAGGTCTAGACAACCCCGAATGACTCGCACTGCTCTAGTACATGACACCACGTTCTAGGAGATCGTTGCATTGGGTATGGCGCTGATAGAACTTGATATCATTTGTACGAGCTTAGAAATTTCTATATTTTCGTCCTCCAAGAATCCATATTACACGCGTTTCCATACTATGGATAATTCTACTGACATTGGGGTTTACTAAGTTTTATAATGGAAACCTTTCACCCTAACCGTCAGCAGTTTACTAGTATTGTTTTCAACTGCAATGTATCTGTTTTATTTAAAAAAACTGCATTGTATCTGTTTTTTGTTTTTTTTTCTGGTTTTCTTTTCCTCTTTTTTTTTTTTTTTTTTCCTCTCTGTGGTTTTCGTACCCAATCATTGGAAAGGTGTTCGTCAACAATTTGGCTTTGTTCTTCCCCTTCCTTTATCTTGAATCTTCAAATTGTGATTTAATTTATCATAATCCCACAAAATGAAGCTAGGATTGTGTGCGCTTGCCCATCCTAAAGTTTGCCGAAGAGGAAACCTTGTGAATTGTGCAGATGATAGCCCCATAAGATGACATCAATGTCTATTTATATGATTAATAAAGAGGATTATATTCCCCACCGTGTAGATATATAAATATTTCTTTTCATTTTATTATTTTACCCAACTGTAAATCTTGGAAATGCATCAGCTTACTGTGCATATTATAAAATGAGCTTAGCTAATAATATAATCGAACTTATTAAGGTCCAAGTTATTCAACAGCAGAATTTTTTTCAGCATACAATCTCAGTCTAACATGTTAAGTTCAAAAGAACAACAATATCTTTAGTCTGAAGTTAAAAATAATGCTCAATCAGTAAATCTTGTATATGCTGCCAGTGCTGGCAACTATAATGCACAATGTGATACATAGCAGTTTAATATCCATTCAACCCAAAATATTAGATTGCATAGTCTGAAATCAACAAATTCAACACGCATCCTACTCTCTTTGTAGAGACGCAATTAATATAAAAATTTCAAGTTCGATTTGACTCAAATCAAGGATTGCTGAATTGTTTGAACAAACTACATTGATTTCCAACGCAAAATATTAAGAATACATATTGCTCTAGCAAAATACAGTATACCAAGATAGAGAAATAAACCTAAACTTCAAGGAATCCAGTCATTCGAAGCACAGAATCTCTTACATGCTTCAACTCTCTTCCTTTTAAAGTTCTTCCCTGACTCATCCTCACCGAATCAATCATTCTTTCCCCTGATCTGCTTCTTGATACTAATATATGCGGAGGCACTATTTCCATTCCCTCCTCCTCCTCATCTTCTTCACTGTAATGGTCTCTCGTATTGCACTTGCTTGATGCCTGTGTCTTTGGTATGTTAATAGGCTCAGATGCTCTGATATTCCATTTATTCATCTTTTCTAAGCTTAGGGCAACGTCATTTTTCAAGCTTGTTTTGCTTTGATAGCACTTCTCTTCCCACATCACTTCGCATTCATAGAGTTCTCCCATTATTTGAATTTTTTGTTTTTCACTTTTTGAGGTTTGAGTCTTGTGTGTAATGCAACTGTTTGATCTTGGATTTATAAGAGAATAATACCGTAGATACGTGGGTAATATTAACGTATGAAACACAACATGCTTCCCATTTTTCTACTGTTTTTGTCTTTTCTTGATGTGCATATCACTAACAGATGATGTAATATGGCACGTGCTGCGATATTATTGATTCATCTTTGGTTTCGTTTGGCGGTGCAGTTGAATAAAGATATAATTAACATTAGAACTAACACGTGTAATTAATGAAAAGTAGATGAATGGATAAAAATAGAGTTTACTAACTGTAGCAAAGTGACTAAGCTGTGAAGTTCATTCTTTGTTTGTTGTTGATTATTGAGTAGCACTTGTTTATTTGTGGATAAACATTACTAACTTAGCAGTATATGATCCTATTAGTAAACTTTGCACAGCATACATACTCTATTGCGGTATATGTTTTACAAGTTAAATTTTTGTAGTCATATTAAGCTTATCCAAAACAACGAATGTAGGGCCCGGCATTGAGATAACGATTCAAACAAGTTAATTTAAATGTGTTGTAAATGCTACATCATGAAATATTCTGCACCTATTCTTTTATTTTTCATCATTTAATTCTTTTTTAGTAGAATGACTTCGTCGTCGACCATGCTACGTGATAACCCGATGGTCAAAACTGTTGGCCAGTGACATACTGTGAGGCATTATGTACTTTTTTCTTTACCATTTTGTACTAATACAGGCATTGCAAACATACACTTGTGTAAAAGAACACGGACATGGAAAAGGTGCAAAAAAATTTAGCCTCGAAGATAACAAATTTGTTTTTTAGTCTGAAGAACATTTTTTAGTGCAAACAGAAAATGATAGTTACAACTATCATTATGTGATTTACACTAAAAAGTGTCATTCAGTTTAAAAAGTAAATTTGTTCTCACCGATACTAATTTTTTTTTAACTTTTTCCTTAAATCTAAAAACTTTTATTAATGCAAAATATTATCATCATATTATTTTCCGTTAAATATAAGTAAATTGCTGATTAACACGTTTACATTTTTTAATCTAATAGAATATGCAAACGGGTCAACCAGCAATTTACTTATATTTAACCGGAAATAATATGATGAGAATATTTTGCATTAATAAACATTGTTAAGTAATCTAATTAATAATTACTACCATAATCACTAAAACCTGATGTGAAATGTGAAGTTGTTAATACTTTTATCGCAAATGTTACTGCGGTGTAAAACTTTTATCTAGTCAGTTGTGCACATGATAAGGTGTATCCGTTTCAGAAGATTTGTATGAACAACCAGACCAAAGACCAGCCATAATTCTCGTTATCACGTGTACCAGAGCAGGGCCTTCTTGAATAAACTAGTAAAATCCAAACAAAGTTGATCATACGAGTACAACGACACCACTACTTGAATTACAGATAAAAGTAAAAACTGATTTACTCGTATATTCTGGACATACATATATCCACATAAGCATCAATTAATTACTAAAACATACGCAATATTAAGTTAAAGTGTGATCCGTTGACATTCATTTTTTTTCTTCGGACCAGCATTATAATTTTATCAAACATCAACATTTTTATGTGCTTCTGTCATCATATTCTATTTCTTCAGTCAGTCATACATATTTGTACATTTCATCTTTTCTCAACAAATTTTACATACATTTCAAAATTTTCAACTTCTAAAACTTAAAAAAAAAAAAACTCCTTTTGTCTAACAGGTAATGGAAGATTTAGTGAATAATCACAGCTATGATAATCACAAATTAAAGGTTTAGTTTTTTCCATGTGTTAAAGTTTATTTTTCTTCAACAAATCATTCGTAGTTGTTAGAATTTGATTCAGAGAAGAGGAGAAAGATTAAACGTAAAACCATTAAAAGACTACATTGTTATTGCTAAAGACCGGGACAAATAAAGAACTATTCATTATTTCTAACACCCTCCCTTAAACTGAATGTGTCTAACTTTCAGTTTACAACTCACAGATGCTGATTTATAAAGAACCGCGGTTCTCAATCTTCATGTCTTGCATAGACGAATTCGGTCACAATTTTCATCTCTACCTGGTTGGACATGCTTAACTGTTTCATATTGATTGGTACTTTAACCATCAACAACTACTCTTGGTTTCCTTTGAGGGACCCTCTTGGTCTCTACATGTGGACCATCCCTTGATACCGCGGTATCTGTCACCCCCCAACAAGCTAGAGCTGCGGCTCTTCCTCATTTGCTTGTTGGATGACACGAAACCAATACTGCTTCACTCGCAGTCTTGCCTACTTCACTTGTAGGCATGCCTATCTTCTCTTAGGCATATCATCTAACAATTTTCGAGCATTCTTCGAATTGTCCAACCTCATAACCGACATCGTTTTCTTCACTATCAACATCTGCAACCAACGTTTTGCAGAACGTCTTCTTCATGTTAACATCAACATCACCGTTGCAACAAATATCTGAAAAACAAACTCAGTCTTCATCAGCTCAATCACAACACTGCAACTCTCCTTCACCACAACTACAAAACTGCATACCACACATCTCAGTTTCCAACACATACACATTCACCATTATCTCAAAACAGCATTCTACAGTCAAGGTACATCACCCCAACTACACAAATCAACTTACTGCCTTTGCCATACAGCCTGCCATCGCATTACTTAAACCATTCATCAACATACATCTTACTGTCATCAACCTCTACTCATTTCCTTCAGCAAACTTCAACCTCAATAGCAACAACACTCCAGCACCACCATACATCAACTGCACCGCTGCGATCAATCACCCATAGCAACCAACAAACCCTCACAGCCTCAATTTATACTGCACATAACTGCTTACTGTCAACGACTTCCCTGCAACCACATAACTACTGCCACCATCACATATCACTACAACAACTATAGCCATCAACACATTCCCTGCTGCCACTTTACTCACCTCCAGCCAAACTGCTACTAACCTTCAACACAGAATTTCCTACTGCCATAACAGCCTAGGCCAGCATTCACTTTCATCACCTTCCCTGACATTCACAACCAATACAACATCGACAACCCCTATAGCAAATACGCCCAACAAACGACCAACATTCTACTTCCCCAATACAACATTCTTCACCACCATTTCACTTTATCATTTTCACCAAAATCTCCTCAAACACCAAACCTCACTAACTGTCACATTGCAATACCCCCACCAGTCATCCACTAACTGTCATCATTCACTAATTGTCATCATTCCTTACCAAGCAAACCACACTATCAACTGCTACATTTCCAACAACACAGTTCAACTGCACAGTGCCTCTTCACATCTGCTTACAGCACTACCTCGAACTGCCAGCGATACATCAACTTCACAAACAACATTCATTACCATTCCAGTTACTGCCATCCATCAACAGTTCAGTGCCACTTTAATCTACATCCACTTCATATCAAAACAGTCATACTCATCCCATCTCAAATCTCAACCGTGCATCCCCTGCTGTCTCTCTTCCACACTGCAGCCTACAACCATCATCTCCATCTTAATTCACTTCACAATTATACAAATTAACCAACATCACCATCATCCCCGAACTCACTATCATCCACACATAGCAAACAACAACTGCACGCAATTCCTACTCACCAAACCACCAGAATTGAAAAGAAAAAAAAATTTCATCGCCAAATTTCTTACCACTGTCCAACGGCCAGTAACCACCGCACTTCCTCCAACCTGCAGCTCCACCACTGTCGTACCCTCACCATCGTTTGCCATACCAAACACCACGCGAAAGGCGTCGTCCTCTGCCCTTTCGCGTCTGTCACTATCGTCGGTTTTCCACCTTCCATGGCGGCGACGGCTGAGTTGGTGGTTCCCAAATCGATTCCGACCACTTTCTCGTTCGTGATTCTGAGCGGTTTGAAGGAATTTCTCGAGAGTTTTATGGTGTATTTGGGGTTGAAACGGGCGAAGAAGGGGAATTTGGAGGAAGAGAATGATGTTGGGGTCTGGAAGTTGGAAGTGTCGCCATTAAATCGAATTTGAAAGATGAGTTTTACTTCCAACTTCTTAGAAAGTTAGGATCTTTAGCAGCGACTTTCCAGATCCATGGTGATTGCGAACTCTGACGACAACGCAAGTCTTCGAATCAAGCGAAGATAGCTCCGGCTTTGACGCATCATAATGGAGCATGAAATTCTTTTAGCAGTGGGAAATATATTTCTGTAGATGGTGATATTTTATTTTGGGAAGTGGAGAAACAGTATGAAAGGGATTTTTATTTGAGAACGGTGGAATAAAAGAATATTTTTTTTTTTTCCTCCTCCTCTCTCTCCCCGGCTCTGATACCATGTTAGAATTTGATTCAGAGAAGAGGAGAAAGATTAAACGTAAAACCATTAAAAGACTACATTGTTATTGCTAAAGACCGGGACAAATAAAGAACTATTCATTATTTCTAACAGTAGTATGCTGTTTAGTGTTTTTTTTATTCTTCAACAAATCAGTTAAATGCATTCAATTCAACCACGATTTGAAGTTTTAAGGTTTCGCAGAGAAAAACTACATGATGAATGTTTACTCGATGACTGCATAGGTTGTTGAGAGGCGGTAAGTTATGACTTATTGACAATTGACTTGACTTTTTTGATTTTTTTCCATTGCTAGCGGCATTGTTTTGAATGGAAAGAGAAAAATAAACGTTTTGAAATTTGGGTGTTTCTTTACGTGAAGGAAATAGTAATTGGTGTTATGAATATTGAAAAGGAACTGTTTAAGATGACCTATAGTTTTGACCGTTAGAAGAGAAAACAACTATATGCCAATAGCAGCACACAAGTTAAAAGATGCAAGATAGAACTTAGAGGTGTGATGATGGTACAACCAAACGAAACATAATTTTACGAATAAAGCAACTGAAAATAGCATGTGTTTTGGGTATTCAACAGATTAGATGAATTAGGTAAGTGCGGTAGATATTGATAAGGGCATGTTTGCAGTAAATAAATCTCACACGGGTTTCACGTCATAAATGACCAACTGTTTACTTTGCACCGTTTGAACCACTATCTTCCTCCTCATCCTCCTCCTTCCCACCACTATCTTCCCCATCAATTATTAGCAAATCCAAGATATTCTGAGCCTTTCCAAACCTCGATTGAGTTTTATTTCTTCATCTACTTTTTTTTCTTTACAATAATTTTATTTGAATTTTTCTGATATTTTCTTACCTTACACCGTGTTTACTGCTTCCTCCGATTCTGCGACCTTCAGAGTCATTGCCAACTAGACTGAAGAACCTACAACTACTTTCATTAATAAGTGTGTGGAGATGATCAATAGTCTGATTGAGAATGCTGGCCTTTGGCCTTTGGAACAGCCAGGTCATACTTACATTTAATGCCCAACAACATGTTAATTCGAACGGGTCCCAAATATATAACAAGGGGGACAACCTCATGCTTCTCTGGTTTTAATAGAACAAACTGCCACAAATTGAAGACGATGTCCAAAACGCAGAAAAAGATACTGTGGATGAAGATGAAGAATAGTGAAATACCATGACCAAACACTACAAAAGGTTTGTGTTGCATTCTTCACCAAAGTTTCAAGAGATGAAAACTATGTATGGTGGTTGTGGTCGTATTGGGACATCACAGTGCAAATACAATACCCCTCCATTTCCTCCAATCAATTTCAACACTCTGTTGTACGTCGACATTCTCAATTGGTTGGAGATGAGACTTGATATTATCAGCCATCCCACCGTACCACAGGGATGGTTCATCGAGGATACTTCATCATAGGCGATCTAGAATAACTCCCACTACTCCAGCACATGACATGGAGTTCTAATGGACCGTTAATCGATGTGGCGTTGAGGGACATTTATACAAGCTGAGAAATTTTGCGTGTTTTCGTCCACCAGGAAATGGATTATGAGTTTGTTCGTAATATGATATGGGCTATGAACATTAGGGAGTTACTAAATTTACTAGCAGATACTTGCGCATTGGTCGTAACCATCCTTGGTTCCTTTTATATATTTTTTTGTTGCACTATGTTAGTTTTCCTTTAAATTTTCTCTCTCAATCTATCGAGTTTTTTAATTTCAGTATTTGTTATATTAGATTATAATTAATTTTAATTGCTTGGAATTATTCTACAATATTTAAAACAAAACAAAAAATCAAATATACAGGTAAAAACTAACAAACGTTTCTCTTTCATAATATTCATTTCGCAACACAACAACAAATTGCCATTTCATTGAGTTTGTTAGAACTTTTTTTGTTAGATTTTAATGACAACAACTATACACTTATGCTAAATAACCTCTAAGCTTACTTGCAGGTGCATAAGTATAAAAAAGAGACAAACAAATAAGTTCAAACATGAAGATACACAGTACAAAAATGGATAAAAGTGTATACAAAAAGATACGGCGATCAACATTTAAAATCATGCTCAAATTTAAGTAAACAAATAAGTTTTATACCTTAACTTTTGTCGGTCTAGATTTTTTGTACAGTCTCCAATTTGGTGATTGCGCGCAAACACAATATATTTTGAAAAATTACCTTTACAATATAAATATTTTATAATACATATTTATTCAAAGAAAATAGTCAAACTATAACATTTCAAAGTAAATGAACAACACAGTTCAACTTCAAACGTCTGGCATTTTCGTCCCAAACGTCTGTGTACATTTAAATGGAAAAGAACATTCTAGTTACAATTAGGGGTGGGCACGGTCGGTTAACCGACTAAATCGGTTAATATTTTCGGTTAACCGATAATATTAAACGGTTCGGTTAACCGACGATCGGTTAATGTAGTCATCAGACCACCGACCGAACCGGGTATTTTAAACTGCGGTTAACCAGTTAAACTAATCGGTTAACTGATTAATTCAACGGTTAACCGTTTAAATTAATCGGTTAACCGGTTAGTTCAACCAGTTAACCAACTAAACTGTTGCAACCATATGATCATTATAAGGCTTCAAAAACATTGCAACAACGTAACTTTACCACTTTCAAGCTTCAGCACAAACATTTCAGTTCATAATGCACATATTATAGTTCAGAGTTTACACCATAATTTTCAATTCATAATACAAATTACAGACCACGTAACTTTAGTAGTTCAGTTCACATTCATTCTTCAGTTCAGCAAGTCTATACACTAATAACTCTTAAATATTACACATAAATATAGTCCAATTCAGGATTACACATAAACATACTTCAATTTAGTGAGTGCATCGTCCATAGGCATTGAGCAGTGAACAGCAAGGCAACAACTTCATGGCCTAGTATCAGTCCTGTAAGTTATCAAAACCATTTACAAGTTATGAAACTCAATATCTTTTCTCAATATATATTGCAAACTAACTATTAAAGTGAGGAGAAGGAAGTAAAGGAGTTACAAGTTATATCATGGTTATATGAACTAGGCTAAGATGTATTATCAGTTCAGAGATTGTTATTATCAGCTATAACAGTTTAGTTACATATAACAGTTTTAGTTATATATAGCTAAACTAATTATAACAGTTTAGTTGTACAATTGGTAACTGAATATATTAATGTTACTTTTCAAAATCTTTCTCATAAATAGATGGGTTCTTTGTTTAAGAAAAATGAACAAGAAAACTATGAAATATACAAATGCATGTTGTATTAAAGGCAGTATAGTTTCAAATTATCAAATAGCTAAACCGTCTATCATAAATTAGACAACATCCATATTAAAGTTGGACTAACGTTAACCTATGACTACTCATGATTAAAATTGAAAATTCAAACATTATTAAACATTGTCCATAATCATACAACATCGTCGTTCTTTTGCTGTAATATTGTCATTAGAAAAAACACAACTTGATGACATGTTTCATGACTAAGTGGTTGTTACTTATCTAAGAACTATAAAGTAACCTTATAGTTAGCAGTTACATATATTCACTTACATTTGTATATGAGAGATTCAGGTTATAAAAATGATATTTCCTTGTGTATTAATCACTTGCATTTAAAAAACGTGTACCAGAATTTCCATTATGTGCTTAAAAAGGAGAACTAATCATCATGAAATTGTAAAAAACACACAATTACATGGGTATAGTTAGAAAAATACATTAGAAGCTTTGGGAAATTTACTTTGATAGAATAATCGCATTTTGATGATTGAATACATATGTTGTGATGTATCTTTAGTTAAAAAAAAGTTTTAGTAAATATAACAGAGTACATTTTGTAAATTGGCTCTTTATAAAATTACTTTAACATTAACATTCTTAAAAAGACAATCAAACCAAATTATTTGCATGAAATGATTTGTAGAAATTTGTTTAATATAAATTGATAAATAAATCATAAATCTACAGACTAATTACAACATAAATGCATCAGGTTATGTGAAACTTACAAACAAAAGAAGAAAAAGGATAACTCACCATCAGCGCCTTGAAATTTTCTAGTAGTGGCAGAGGGAAAGTTGCAACTGAAAAAGAACCAACAAATCTGGAAATCGGCTGCCACGAATCCATAACTAGAATTGACCGCCAAAGATATTGTAACTTTGGTCTCCAATCTCCGAGTCTCTGTCCAAAGTTAAACGTATATAAGTTAGTCGAATCGAAATGAAAGATATATGGTGTATTACACTGTTACTGCAACTTAAAACGTTGGCACAAAAATTGAACTGACTTGTTTAATTGAGCATCAACCTAGTTCATGATAGTAAACTGAACTGAATAGTGAATACTAACTTAGTTCAAAACTTCAAATGCATATGCAAATACAAGTCTCCAACACTTATGACACTGGAAATTCGCAGTATTTTCAGTCCTGCTAATGAACAAACAATTTAAGAAAAAAGTTCCACCGGCTTTGCCCAAGATGATTGTCATATCAAACTAGTAGGGGGAGTGCACATATTTTGTTCAGGGCCATGTCAATGAAACATTGCATAACATTAGCGTAAAATGTCATATGTCCATATCTCGAACCCATCGTCCATTTTTAAATAATTCAATGTACTAAAATTATTTATTAGCTAAAACATTCTTATGAACTAAAACAGATAAACATTCTTATCTCGTTTTTAATTCATATAAATGAACTAACTAAATAACCATATATCATCTAACTAAAATCATTCTTATAAGTTATGGGTTGGGTTTATATGCATATTGGTTCATATGAACTAATCAGTTAAATTAAAGGCTAAAACTAAAACAGATGAAAATTATGTATATCTCGTTTAAGCATACACGAATTAAACACTCAGAAAAATTTAAGTAAAACAGATAAAAACTAAAACTACACTAAATAAATCAACTCACATTCTTCCTCTTCCTGCTAACATTAACCATTGCTCAAATCGACAATTCAGATAGAAAAGAATGACCAAAGCGGTGGAAGATCGATTTGTGTTTGGATTCGGGAAGATTTGGCAGGGGCGACAAATTTTATAGATCTAAGTTTTTTATTTTGGGAAATTTTATGAAGTGTGATTCGCGAATAGCAGCTGA
Organism: Allium cepa; assembly: GCA_030765085.1. Taxonomy (NCBI): domain Eukaryota; kingdom Viridiplantae; phylum Streptophyta; class Magnoliopsida; order Asparagales; family Amaryllidaceae; genus Allium; species Allium cepa. Next base: position 932,971,171 of record CM060941.1, read on the forward strand.
TAAAGGAAATGAACGATTAGGTTAGGGTTAGGGAATAAGTGGACTGGGTTGCGAATACTGGACTGGATTTGGGCTGTGTGATTAAAAAAATAGTTTCGGTTAACGGTTGATCGATACGTGAAATGTGATTAACCGTTAACCGACCCGAATTTGGTCGGTTAACATCGGTCGGTTAACCGAAAGTTCGGTTAACCAATTTTTTCGGTTAAAGCGGTTCGGTAAAGGTCGGTTAAGTCGGTTAGGTCGGTTAACTCGGTTAAATGCCCACCCCTAGTTACAATCTAGACGTCTGTATTTTTTATAATAGACGTCGATATTTTATTCTAGACGTCTGCTACAATATATCCAGACGTTTCGATGCCTATAGCTGGGTTTTTCATTTGAATTTCTAAAAATACACGTCCCCTCTTCTTCAACAGTTACATCCTCTGCTTTGAATAGTTTTCTCAAATAGTTACAACAAAATTAGAACTTTTTAAATCTATAAATAAAGTTGAGAATTCATTTTTATTCTTGCCAATAACTCATACTCTCTATCTTTCTAATCTATACACACTTGTGAATTACAAATATTCTTAATAATTTACTTCATATAATTACACGTTCAAAATCATCATTCAAAAGAGATTATAGAAAAGGTGTACTTAATTAGACTTATCTTTGTTATCTAGAACACAATCAGTCAAGAAACTTACTACCGCTCGTAGTCGAAGTCCTGTTGGGGTTTTAAAGGCATGAAGTCCTATTTGGTAGCTTAGGTGGTTTGCAATATAGAAGTCCTGTTCGGTAGCTCAAGCGGTCTATAAAAAATATTCCTTCGGGTTAAGTGAGGGTACAGTTAATTAGTTACAGAAGGAGTCTGAGACTGGACGTAAAACATGAAGTTCGAGCTAATATAAAAATCTCTAGTGCACTTTACTTGTTGCAATTTTTATATTGCTGGTTTGATATATGTTTTTATAGTCATATTACGCGATCCACATAGACCTTTAGAGTTTTCTCTTTGAGAATACTTCTTTCGAAATACCTCTTTCGCTGAATAAATAATGCATCCTAATACTATCCTAGTAGTGGAGAGCATTTGAAGCATGAAGGTGATATACGGACAAACTGACAGTTAGAAAAAACTAACCACCATTCAAATTTCAAATAACTGAAAACAAAGCTCCTAAGAAAATTGAAATGTGATGTCTCGTATTCATAAAAGAGAAATAAAAAAGCAAGTATACCAAAAATACAACAAGCGCACACTTGCTAAGGGGAACCTTTCATATGATCATCTCTTGATAAAAAGAGGAAGGATTACTAGAGTTCCTAGAACGGACATGGTAAGGTAACAACTAGGAAGGATTGCTAGAGTTCTTAGAACTGTATGTTGTTGGGCCTTGAAGAAATTCAATTTTTGTTTCTTTTTATCGTGTCTCTTTCATTCAAACCTTCATCTTCATCGTTAAGTCACTCCTATTTACCTTCTGATAGTAGCAACCTCTCATACACATTATCTATAAAAACAATTATCTTTTCTTGATCCGATCACTATTCAGTTCTCGGTCTTTCTAATCTATATTCTACCACTCTAAACGCTAATCACTTCTATTCAGTGATCATTCAATTCTATACTCACTAATGATTGATTTACATCTACTTATGAGTATCTCAGGTATTGGTTTTGATGTTAATAACTATAGACATTACATAAAATATACATACTAATGTTTTATCAAGTTTTAAAAGTTGGAGAATGAAGATTCATGAGTATTGAAGAGTTCAAGATTTCAAGATATTCTAGATAAGTTATAGAATCGTTGAATTTATGTTAAAACCTTGATAACATTTTCCCGATCTCTCTCCTTCTCTAATTTTGTTTTAAATTATTTTCAAATAACCTGGTTTAAAATAATATTTTAAAAATATTTCTCAAAATGTTTTCAATCTCTTATGCTTATAAAGTTGTCACTTTAGTGTTTTAAAGTTTATATATATATATATATATATATATTGAATTTTTATTTACACCTTAATAAATTAAAATTATATATATATATTATTTTGTAGATATAGAAAAATAGTCGTTTGTAGAAATCATAAAACAATCTTCTAAATCGAAAGATCGCAAAGCGGAAAACAACCCTAAGCCATGGGTGGAGGCAGTGGAAAGTAACATCGAAATTCAAGGTAACGTTGATTATTATGAACCAATATAGGATGGCAAAGAATATTATCAAGTAACAGATGATGAAGATTCTGAAGAATCCAACCAGATTTGGAGGAATTCAATTTATACATATATGGCTGCTAAAGGACCATACTATGTCTATTTCAATGCTTATATTAAAAGGGTATGGGACCCTAAGGGATCATGGGTTATATTTTCCAAAGACAATGGCTTTTACCTAATCAAATTTGAGAAGGAAGAGGATTATGAACGCATCCTGAAAGGGGGCTCCTGGTTTGTGGATATCAAACTAATATTTATAACAAAACGGTAGGCAGATTTCAATTTTGAAAGAGCTACTTATCCTATATGGATCAATTTAATAATGAAATTTGGCTCCATGGAACATAAGATGCATCAGCAAATTGGAAAGCTTAATTGGTAAGCCACCAGATATTGATGAGAACACAAGGAAGGTTAAGAGAAACAAGTATGCTAGAGTGCTAGTGGAAATAGATGCAGAGGCTGAAATGCCAAAAAGTGTTAAGGCAATTGGTAAAAATGGGAATGTTTACATCTAGGATATGGAATATGAATTCATATCTCCAAGATGGAGAGAGTGCAAGTGCTTTGTGCATTCTGACATGCAATGTTGCACTAATCAGATTAAGCCTAAACATGTGTGTGTGCCAAAAGTATCCACAAGTGGATCAAACGGTACTAATATAGGTTCTAATATAGTGGAACCCATGGTTAATGAAATGACTTCTGGAGCTGGATGAACACCGCAAAATAATGAAGCAGCCACAAAAAAACTATGCACAAAAAGCTATTGTACTTGACCCAAAGCTAGACTATATACATATACAGAAGGAAACTAATGTAAAGGACTCCGAAGTAGAGAAAGCAGTAGCTCATCAATCTCAGAGCTCATAGGAAGGTAGTTCAAACTTGGAGAATCGTAAGCAGCCACAACTTGATCAGGAAAAGGAGGATACAATGGATTTTGACGAAGAGCATCTACGTGAGACATTAAATGAAATATAGAAATTAGATATTCAGATAGAAACATCTAAAGAAGAGGTAGAGGAAATAGATATAGGCGGATACACAGAGGTCAATGAGGAATATCAAAAAGTCTTTTCAGTAAATAAGAGCAGTGAAGCTAATAAAAAAGCTAGGGTAGTATCGGCTCCGATTATAAGGAGCAGAGCTACAAAAATTTAAATTTCTATTCTCAGCTAGAATGTTAGAGGTAAATGGAGACACTAGGCAACAAGACCTCTATAATATGAGAAATAAATATAAACCTACAGTACTAGCCATATTGGAAAATAAATTTACTAAAGATAGCCTGAAATCAGTTACATACCAAATGGGCAATCAATGGGATATTGTACATAATACCTCTTGAGTACTAAAAGGTAGAATCATGGTACTTTGGGATACAAACATATAGACAAGTACATTGGTCAATATAGATGATCAACAAGCAAAATACATATGAAGAATGTGGGAGGCATGGTTATAGTAGCAACATTTGTGTAAGCAAGTAATCTGGCCTTTGAGAGAAATAAACTTTGGCAAAAATTAATTGAAAATTCAAAAGTTATACGAAACTATGGTTGGTGGATGGGGATTTCAATGTTGTGCTAAAAATAAATGAAAAAAAGGGGGACTTACATTGAAGGTCTGCCAAGTCTCAAAATTCAACAACTGTGTATTAGCAACTGGATTAACAGAAGTATTCCATACAGGCATGAAATACACGTGGAGAAGTGGTGAGGCAAAAAAATACACTCTAGATTGGACGGAGCTTTGGGTAATGTTGAACTATTTAATGAAATACCAAATATAAAGGTGACAGTTCTGCTAAGCTCTACAACTGATCATCGCCCCCTATACATACAGTTTAATAATGAAAGTCAAAATAAAAAAGGCAAACCATTTAGATATGCCACCATTGGTATTTAATTGAAGGATATAGAGAAGAAGTGGATTTCAAGGCAATAAAAACTCCTAAGGGAAAGTATATGTATAAATTCATCATGTTAGTTAAGCAAATGAAGTACAGACTTAAGGAATGGAACAAAAAAAGGCCTAAAGCAAAAGATGAAATATTGGAATTGCAAGGAAATCTGAATAAAATTTAATACCAGCTAGATGAAGATCCTCAAAATGAAAGCATCAATTCATAGTTTTATGCATCTCAAAAATTACTTAAATTCCAACTGAACGAACAAGCTACTCAACTAAGGAAAAAGGCTAAAGAGATATGGATGACCATGGGAGATGAATGCAACAAATATTTTTATACAAAAATGTCTCAAAGAAGGAATTATAATAATCTTTTTAATTGTCTGAATGAACAGGGATTAATAACAGAAAGCATACTTGAATTGGAGAAAAAAGTAATAACATACATCACAGAGACATATAATGGGGATACATTCAACAAATGCCTAATGTCCAATGTAGAAGGCGCATTTCTAGGGAAGGTGCTAACATGCAAACAGCTGATATTATTGAAAGGGAACTAAAGCAAGCCACTTCCTCGATCCACAAATATTCCAGTCCTGGTACCGACGGAATGGGAGCGGCTTTCTTTAAATGCACTGGGAAGACCTGAAAGACAACATGATTAAAAGTTATCAAGAAGCATTAAATTTCGGTAAGTTCATCCAAGAAATTAATCATACTTTCATCATACTCATTCCCAAAGTAAGTAAACCAGAAAGAATAGAAGAATATAGGCATATAGCTTGTTGTAATATCACATATAAAATTCTAAGTAAAATCATATGTATAATACTTAACAAAGTGCACCCAAGTCTTATTTTTCAGTGTCAGAGTTCATTTATAAAGGGCAGAAATATTTCAAAAAAATCCTCAATAGCACATGAACTTGTGAGAGATTTCAATAGACAAGGAACATACGGGGATTGTATGAAAATTGACTTGCATAAAGCCTATGACAAAGTTAACAGGCAATTCATCTTACATATGCTACATGACATGGGAGTACCTGCTAAATTTCTAAAACCACTCACCCATTGTATATGCATCCAACTTTCTTGATGATAATCAATATTACCCCTAAAGGTTTTATCCATTCTAACAGAGTGTTCAAACAAGGAGACCAGCTATCCCCCTATCTATTTGTTGTAGCTATGGAATGGTCCTCTCTACAAGTGGAGCTGGCTAGTCATCAATTATTGATCAAACCAGTATACAACCTTCAACCAAGAATTAATCATCTCATATATGCAGATGATTTGTTAGTATTGTTCAAAGCAAATCCCTCGGCTATTAAAACAATTAAATATATTTTTAAACAAATGGAGACATTTGCAGGCCTAAAAGAAAATGAGTTGAAAACAAATTGCTATATGAATAAAAGTTCAAAAAACAGAACAGAAATTATATCTCATCTTGATGTAATGGAGGATGAATTGCCAGTAAAATATCTTGGTGTGCCTTTATCCAATAGCACTATAATAGATGCAGAATGTGGGAAGTTAATAGAAAAAATCGGAGAGAAACTCCAAGGGTGGAGATCAAAACTATTATCCTTTGCAGGAAGAGTAGAACTTGTTCACACTGCCATAACTTCTAATATCAGGTTCTGGCTACAAAGCTTTCAAATTTCAGACTGTTCCATAGAAAAAATCAATGATGTCTGTGCTAATTTTATTTGGAAAGGTGGAATACATAAAGTGAGTTACAAAGACCTTAGCAGCCCAAAAAATGCAGAGTGGGTCTTAAAAACCTATTTAAACTTAAGAGGACATATGGTCTAAAATTAGTATGGAAAATTCTTAAATCAAATAACCTGTGGGCTAAGTGGATGAGAGCAAGATACTTGAAAGAAAACTTGTGGACTATTAAGATAGATAATAATGCATCAACCACATGGAAATACATATTAAAATACAGGGAGCAATTGAAAATTCTCATAGGGAGACAGATAGCAAATGTACAAAGCACTGACTTGCGGAAGGATCCATGGATTAACAGTAGAAGCTTAATATATAGACTTGGTTGGGACAACTATTCAACAAATAAGACACCAGATTGCAAAGTCTCAACTATTATACAGAATCAAGAATGGGCAATAGAAAAACAAATTATGACCAGAAACTTCAAACAAGAAATTGAAGACATGACATTGTTTACGGGAAGAAATAAAGATAAATGGGCGTGGAGAAGCAATACCAAGGTATAATTTAAACTAAAGGATGCATGGTAAGATCGCAGACAACAACATCCAAAAGTACAGTGGCATACTGTAGTCCGGAGTAGATCAAACTATCATAAAATGGCACATACTACTTACAAAGCCATAAACAACATACTGGTTACCAAAGATATATTAAAAAGCTAGGGTATGATAGATGATGCAACATGCCAACTATGTAACAGAGGGATAGAAACACACAATCATTTTTTACCGAATGCATATACAACAAAAGAGTATGTGCAATATAGAAATTTAAAAACTTGCAAACCGAAGCTGTTAAAAGCCTACATGAAGAAGTAGCTCACCTGAGTAATAGGATAGATATCTCGAACCTAAATCAACAAAATTATGTGGACAGCTACCTTGTGGCATATCTGGAGAGGACAAAACATAAGGACTTTCGAAAAAAGCAAAAAAAGAATTAGAACTTTTTGAAAATATTGCTAGAGATGTTGCTATCATAATAGAAGGATCAAGATATGTACCAGCTTAGAGGAACGAGAAAGACGACAATTGGAGAACTAGACCTTGAAGGCAGATCAGTGTGGAAATATAGCAATGACCTAGATGCCACCATAAATCCCTCAGAACAACCCTAACAATTTGGGAAAGTTTGTTAGTTAGAAAGATTATGTCGTTTGAACTGAGTACGTAGTTGTATTGCAGATGTATTTTAGCTTTGGGTTGCATATCCCATTAATAAAGCATTAACCAATTTTCAAAAAAAAAGAGTACATTATATTAAAAAATTTAAAATTATTATATAAAGTTTTATTAAGTTTCATTATGATTAAAATATGTATAAACTATATTTAAATGATTTTACAAAGTATCAAACTATTTATAAAACAACGAATTTTCAAAATAATATTTTAAAGTATTTTTAAATTTTAAAAAGAGTATGTTGACATGCTCTATGTATGTATGTCGACATAGTGGCCGATTTTTTCAAAATTTAAATTCCAAAGAAGTGTTTTTCCGTCATATCTCTTCACGAATGGACACGACTGCTATTCCTCTATAAATACCAGACTTCCAAACAAATTTTTAATCATAATTTTCTTGTTCATCTCTCCTCCTTCCACTTTCTAATTTTTTAAATCAAAATATTCCCAAACTCTGCTGAAAATTTAACTAGAGTCAAATTCAATCATCACTAGTTTGATTCTCCTTTATCTACTCCATGATTTCTCTGATCTCTCTCACTCAAACCAAGATCAAAGTTCTTTCAAGAGTTATAGGATCAATTGTAATTAAGATGGAAGATTTGAGTTTGTAAAACTCTTTGAAATCATGTTGCTATGCTTGTGAGTGTGTTTGTAGCTCATAAAATTAATTGGGTATGCTTAGTAGCATGTAAATCTAGTTGGCGTACTTGTAGCCTGAAAATTAAGTGACCCTACCCAGAGGTCGGATTTTGGAGGGTGTGCCTTGTAGCCTTGAAATCGAGATTATATTTGCATTTACTAGTTGCAAAAAAATATGTACAAGGAATCATGCAGGACTGGATGCAGGGTAACTCTGAACCTGTATAAAATCCAAGTGTATTGTTTCCTTTTTACTTTTACTACATTTACTTTTATCTGCACTTCGATTATGTAATTGTTAATTACATCATTCTAGTAGAATTTTAAAGAATTTGAAAAATATTCATATAATTCATTAAACAGTATTCACCCCTCTAGTGTTAACTTAGCCTTAAGATATCTATTTCGCTGATTCACATTTGGTATCAGAGCATTGATTTTCAAAGTACTCATCATCTGATTTTTGAAAAATTTAAATGGCTACCAACACTGGTAATAGTACCGTTAGTAACATTGTTAATACACTTGTCAGTAACTCATTTGTCGAAGGACAATCTACTACTAGACTTCCACTTTTTAATGGTAGTAATTACACATGTTAGTCATGTAGAATGAAAATTTGTTTACAGTCAATTGGTTTAGACCCTTGGAATATCACATAAACTGAGTACACTGAACCCGATACTAATTTTGCATAGTGAACTGCTGACCAAAAAGAATTTGCACAAAGTGACTCTAAGACTATGCATATATTATTTTGTTCACTAGATAGACATGAATTTAATAGAGTATCTATATAAAACTCTAGATTTGAAATTTGGAGAATTATGCAAGCTACATATGAAGGCGCGAGTACGGTTAAACAGATCAAAAGTTCCATGTTATCAAACTAGTTTCATTTATTTAAAATGAGTTCAAATGGGTCCACGTCTGATATTTATAGTAGATTCCAAGACATAGTATACTCACTTATTGCACTGGGTAAAAGTTGTTCTGAGAAGAATCAAGTTAGAAAAATCCTCATGTCACTTACTTCTAAATAGGATCAAAAGACTCTTGCAATCGAAGAGGCTAATGACATTAGCATTCTAAAATTTGAAGAGTTAATTGAAAATTTAATGTCTTTTGATGCACAAATGTAGGGCGCGAGAGAAATCAAAGCAATAGAGAAGAAATCTATAGCTTTTAATACAATGATGGATAATTTAGTTTCAGACAGTGCCAATGATGAAGAAATTGCTTTCACGACAAAGAAATTTTAGGAAATTTCTAAAATATAGGAAGATGAACAATTTCAAAGAAATGACAACAAAAGTCCAGGAAGCGGAAGCAGAAGTGGAAATGGAATTAGATGTTATCACTGCGATGAACCTGGCCATTTAAAACAAGACTATCTACATCCCGATAAAATGAAAACTACACCAAACATTGATTCATCCAGAAAATGGAGAATAGCATATACTGCAACATTAAACAACTCAAATAGATTCTCAAGTGATTATGAATCTGATACAGAAATTGCTAACATGTGCTTTACATCAATACATAATTTAGAATAAAATGGTGAAACGAAACAGAAAAAGGTACGCTTTTAATATATCAAAAGTTTTAATTTCTTGAATGAATTTTTTTGTTTCTTTATTGGTTGTTAGGAATATCTTATAGATAAATAGTAATATTGGTTGAATATTGTGTGATTATATATTTTAAATTTAAATATTTTATATGTTTTGATAATATAATAATAATATAAAATATATTTAAAATTATTTTAAAGTTATTTTTCTGCAAATAGAATAACTATAAATAGGTGTATATAATAAAATAGGATGTAGTTAAACAAAATCATTTTTGAAAAAATCAATATGTATGTCGTCTCACACTTCTAACACATATCAACGTACTTGGGCATATTTTGAATTTCAATTCCAAGTTCAAAATTTGAATCTTCCCTCCACTTTTTTACCTACCCCTATGTTTTGAAAAGGTGTCCCTTGACCAAGAACATGTCATTTGATTCTCAATTTATTGTCTTTATTTCTATCCATTCATTTCACTTTTAAGTTTCAAAATTTCATTAACTCACTTATCTCTTAAAACTCTTCATCCACGGCTTCCTCAAGCATTCCTTCATCTATGAGACTTTCCAAAAATATCAAGAACCTTTTCTTTAATGATCAAGAGGCTACAAAAGCCTATATTAGTTATATGAATTTTGGAAAAGTTTCTATGAGAAGAATTGCATTTTTCAATGATTTTTCTACTTATGAACTTGATTCTTTTTGTTTACAAAATGGAATTATCGTTTCAATTGATGCGTCCCAAAATGATTATATATGTTATTCACACTTAGTCAAAATGTTTTATGAAAACTTGAAAGGAAAATTTCATGTGGGTAATGAAGGAGAAGTGTGCGGTGGTGTAAAAGAAACTTTAATAGTTCTAAATTGCGAACTTTTGGGTACCATTCTAGGATGTAAATCTACTAGAATGGACAGTACACCTTTTAAAATTGATTATCAAAATCATGAAGTATTTCACAACATTTTTGAAGGTGAAAATGATCTTGAATTCAAAATCCTAAACTTTCGTCCAAAAGAAAGAATTTTAAATCTTCTCTTATAACAAAATATCACTCCTCGATCGAAAATTTCAATAGTGCAACTTTAAAAGTGTTGAAAGCTCTTTTCACCGTTTATGGTCAATATGACATAAATTGAGCTCAAATTTTTTTAGATGAATTTAATCCAAAAAATCTTTCTAATTATGAAAAAAAACTATTTCATAGATGTATTTTACTTGAGTCTTTAATTACTTTGGTGTTGACTTTAAAGGAGAGGATTTTGTCTCTTGTATAGTCTTTAATCAAGCCAACGTGGCTTTTATGAAAATTCAAACTTTTTCAGGCCGTATGTAATTCTTGGGGAGAAAGAGGAATGGTTATCTTATGAGGAGGAAGAAATTATAAAAGAGGGGGAAGAGGAGGAAGAGGAAGAAGGAAAAGATATGGATATTGAAGAAGAAGAAGAAGACAAGGAGGAGGAGGAGGAGGAAATCTCTGTAAAAGCATTGATTTTCCTCTTCCACCAACTAACAAAGACCTTCTCAGCAATCAAAAGAAGATTATTGAAAACCAAAAGATTCTCAATAATTCCACTAGCATGAAATTAACCACTACTTCCAACAAAATAGAAAATTATTTGGAAAAGTAAAACGAAAGCTTAGGATATCTTCATCATCTTCTTCATCTACATCTTTCTACTTTACTATCTATCTAGTTGCTTATGAATGTGTTATATTTGGTCATTTTAGTTTGAATTTAGTTTGATCTGATGCATCTTTCCATTTTAGATATGAGCAATGTAATCATCATCTAATGCTAATGGAAAATTTATTTCCTTGCTGTTATTCATTGCTTATCATCTTTGAAAAACGTACGGTGTAAACATATAAGCTAAATACATTAGAATATCAAAACAAAATTGTTTTGAAAATTTCTTTATATATGTCGACACACCTTGTGTATGTATGTCGATATAAAACGGTTGTTTTTCAAATTTTTTAATTTTGAAAATTGAATAGACAACATGTGTCTATCCATTTTCACCAAATTTTCACCCATTTAAATACCTATTATGACCAGAGAATCATTCATTCCAAGTCTGTTTCTTCTTCCTTTTCATTCTTAAACACTAATAAAAATTGTTGGCTTCTCCTATCAAAAATCTAATCAAAAACCTCAAACAAACACTTGAATCATTCAAGAACATTCTTTTTTCATCCTAAGAAAATAGAGTCACTTAGAATTGAGTCAATGGTAGATGATCAAGGAGCAAGAAAGGTATTTCGATGCTATTCGATGGATGATTTCTGCCTTGAATAAAAAAGAACCAACCACCAATCCAGAGTGTACTATCAACAAAGAAAATGAAAATTGAGATGCTATCAAAGCAGATCTAATCTTTGGCGTTGACAGATGGGTCGAAGTTCCTCGAAATGTCTAGTTTAAATAGGTTTCATTGTATATAAATAATAATATTTGATTTGGTTTGGATTTGATTGTTTGATTTGTGTGGATGTTGTGACATTAACTTTGTTTGATTGGACGAATATTTAGATTGATTATGATTATTTCATTATTATCTAATTTTACATATCACTTATTGTTTTTGTACAATCATTCTCTTTATCATTATATAAAATTCTTACATATATCAATTAGCATTTTATTTAGGGGGAGTTTGATTTAGAATTAGAATAAGAGTTGGTGTTAGAGTTATAGTTTTAGGTGGATATTTTTGTTGATGGAAAAGATGGAGAAATATATAAAATCTAGGCATAGATTAAGGAGGAGTTTCGTAACCTAGGGAGAGTTATATTATATTTTATATATAGAGTTATCATCATTAAAAATGAGGAGATTATTGGTACCTTGGTTATTGGTTCAAATGATAGCAACTATAGACATTATATAAAATATAAATACAAATGGTTTATCAAGTTATATACAGTATCTAGTGCATGATATTAGAAAAATGTGGATTAAGAAGACAATATAGTATCAAGAGTAGATTCAAGATGCTGATATAGAGTTTCAAGAGTTGGAGAATGAAGACTCATGAGTATTGAAGAGTTCAGGATTTCAACATATTCTAGATAAGTTATAGTCGTAGAATTTATGTTAAAACCGCGATAGCCTTTTCCTGATATCTCTCTCTCATTCTCTAATTTTGTTTTAAATCTTGGATTTAATATAATCTGTACAAAATATTCCTCAAAATGATTTTCAATCTCTTATACTTATAAAGATATTATTTAAATGTTTTTTAGTTTGTATATATATATATTGAATTTTTGTTTATACTTTAGTAAGTTAAAATTATATTGAATATATATATATATATTATTTACATTATGTAAAAAAATTCAATTTATTATATAAAGTTATATTAACTTTTATTATGATTAAAATATGTATAAACTATGCTTAAATGATTTTACAAAGTATCAAAGTATTTTACAAAACAATCAGTTTTCAAAATAATGTTTTAAAGTATTTTTAAATTTTAGAAAAATTATGTCGACATACTCTATGTATGCATGTCGATATAGTGGTTGATTTATGCAAAATTTTAAATTTCAAAAGAAGTGCCTTTTCATCATATCACTTCACGAATGGATATGATCGTTGTTCCTCTATTAATACCAGACTTCCAAATGAAATTTTAATTGTACTTTTCTTATTCGTCTCTCCTCCTTCCACTGTCTCATTTTCTAAACTTAAATATGCCCAAACTCGATCGATATTCAATCAGAATCAAATTCAATCATCATTAGTTTGATTCTCCTTCATCTACTCTCTGATTTCTCTCATCTCTCTCACTCAAACCAAGACCAAAGTGTTATTCAAGAGTTATCGACTGTAATCAAGATCGAAGATCTGAGTCTGTAATACTCTATCAAATTATACAGCTATACCTGTGGGTGTGATTGTAGCCGATAAAATCAATTAGGTGTGATTAGTAGCCCGTAAATCTAGTGGGTGTGCTTGTAGCTCGGGAATCAAATGACTCTACCCAACGGTCGGGATTCTGTAGGGTGTGTCTCATAGCTTTGAAATTGAGATTGTATTTGCAGATACTAGTTGAAAAGAAATCCATACAAGGAATTATGCGGGACCGGATGGACCAGTATAAAATCATGGTGTGCACTTTTCCATTTTACTTTTACTCCATTTACTTTTATCCGCACTATGATTCAGTGATTGTTTCTGTGATTGTTAATTACATCATTCCAAGTAGAATCTTAAAGAACTTGAAAAATATTCATATAATATATTAAATACTTTTCACCCCCTTCTTGTGTTATTTTGGCCGTAAGACCTTTATTCCGCTGATTCACAATATTAACATTTGTTCCTCTAATTTGGAGCCATTCTGTGCAAGTATAGGACATTGTACAGTTAGTGACAGATCACTATTAACAAGATACATTGTTGTCTACAACTTATATAAAATAGTTGGTAGCCATGGGTGGAGTCAGAGTCAAGTAAGAGAAGGTAGTGAAATTCCAAAAAGGAGTTCTGATACTGAACATAGAACGAGACTCCAAACCCGTATTGTGCCTTCTTACCAAGTTTGCAATTCTTGCATTACTTATTTATTAATATTTTTTGTTATATATAGTTCTTCTTACTTAGCAAGAAAAATAGGCAACTTTGGCCAGAGTCAATCCATATAGTCTTTTCATTTAGTATCAGAGTTTTGATTTCAAAAATCATAATACTAGTTTTGAAAATTTTATTATGGCCATCTACAATTTTTCCTTGTTTCTAGAAGGTCAATCTACTATATAAACACATAAGATTCACTTCTCAAATCATCGAATTTTATTTTGTTTTCTGATCATACTCTCTACTATCTCTGCATTCTACAAAGCAATCACAATTTACATATATTGCTTGAATCTCTGAATCAATTAACTTATTCTTCGATTCAAAGCAATATTTTCCTTTCTAAATCTTTACACACACAATATACTCGAGGAAAAGATTATAGGAAGGTTGTACTATCAAAGACAAATCAGTGTTATCAAGAACACAAAGTGTCAAATCAATTTTATTGAAAAATTGAAACTGTTGAAGTCCTATTCGTTATTCTGGTCGTAATAGTCCTCTTTCGGTTGTTAGAGGCGGAAAAATCCTAATCGGTTGTTCAGGTATTGTATAACTATTCCTTCAGGTTAAGTGAGGGATTATTGAGAGAAATCCAAGAGGGAAGTCTGGACTGGATGTACACTGGAATTTTGAACCAGTATAAAAATTCCTGATGTGCTTATTTATGTTTACTTTACTATTATTATTATTATCTATTTTCGCATTTAGATTATAATACATTCCATATTACACGATCCTAAGTGGTGACTAGCACACAGTTGTCACTTTCATTTGGTATCAACACTAGACATCCTATAATCGTAACACGTTATAGGATAATTTTTTTAATATAGAAGACAATACCAACACAAGCACTGTCATTAACACATGTTTTATTGAAGGTCAATCTACTGCACGACCTCCACTATTCAATGACATGAATTATAATTGCTGGTCAACTACAATGAGAATATATATGCAAGTTAATGGTTTTGAAAGTTGGAATATTACACAAATGAATATACCATTCCAACAGAAGATTTTTCAACTTGGACTACTACACAGAAAAATGATGCTACTTCAAATGCTAAAGCTATGAACGTGTTATTTCGTGCATTAGATAAAAATGAGTTTAATAGAGTCAGTATGTGTACAACTGCTTATGAGATATGGAGAACTCTAAAAGTAACTCATGAAGGAACTAACAAAGTCAAACAAAGAAAAATTTCTATGTTGAAAAATCAGTTTCAAAATTTCAAAATGAAATCAAATGAAAGTATAAATGACATGTACTCCAGATTTCAGGATATATATCGCTCACTATTGGCACTAGGAGAAAAAAATTCTGACTTTGATATTGTATCAAAAATCCTAAACTCTTTAATGGATGAATGGGAAAGAAAGGTCCTAGCTATTGAAGAAGCAAATGAGCTTTCCACTATGAAACCAGAAGAGTTAATAGAAAATTTAATATCATATGAAGTGAATTTGCAGGCAAAGAAAGTCCAAGCACAAGATCAGAAGAATCTAGCATTTCAAGTAGGAAAAGATGACTCTGACTCAGTTGAAGAGGACATGTCACTTGTTGCTAAAAATTTCAAAAAGTTATTGAAATTCAAAAAGAATAACAAATTCAGGAGTTACAAAAATAACTCTAACAACAACAATAATAGCAACAATCCATCATCGTCTGTCATGGAATGTTATGAATGTCATAATAAAGGTCATAAAAGAAAGATTGTCCAGAGAAACAAAAAACAAATTCAAGAAGAACAGATTCAATAAGAAAGCATTTTCAATAACACGGGATGATTCAGATTCTTCTTCATCATCAGAGAGAGACAGTGACAGTGACACAAAGCAAGCAAATGTATGCTTCATGGCTACAATTGATGATGTAAGTGAACTAAGTTTTGAAGATTTGGTTGAAATTAATTCAAAACTACTGGATTTTGTAAAACAAACTAAAAGGAAAATAAGGAGTTACAAGGAAAACTAGATAGATCTGAATTAGAAATTAGTATGCTAAGAGATGAAAAGAAAATTCTAGAAGAAGAACTTAAAAAATCTCAAGAATCTAATTCTAATTTAGCATCTCAACTTTCTATGATAATTCAGGAATTAAAAATTCAAAAAATAAAAACAATGATTTATCAGTCAAAATTAATGATTTAAAATCTAATACTAAAGTATTAGAGTTAGAAAAATCTAGTATCAAAACTAAGTTAGAAGATGTTAATAAAAATATTTTTAATTTTAATAAAGGACAAGAAAATCTTTGTAAAATGATAGAAAATTCTCGGTCTACTTCAAATAAAATGGGATTAGGATGTAAGAAAATTAAAAATCCAAAGAAATCTGGAAAGCTTAAAAATAAGTTTAAAAACAAAATTAAGAAAGATATTAAGAAAACAGTTTCTAAAGATTTTAAAACTATTAAAATATGGATTCCTAAAACAAATAATAACTTAATTTGGAATAAGCATATCAAAACATTTATGGAAACTGTTCATAAAATTGAGAATTATATTTATAAAGGGAGTTCTGAACCTTCTTGGGTTTGGTTTCCTAAGATCTAACTCTTAGAACCCTAAAAAGAAAAGTGTGTGCCATCTTAATTTTTATTTTTTGCAGATACCACTTAAAAAAAGAGGAAAATGGATTTTAGACAACGGTTGCTCAAAACACATGACTGGTAATAAGGACATGTTAACAAACATAGTCTACTCAAATGGAGGATCGGTCACTTTTGGAGATAATTCAAAAGGTTATATCATTGCCAAAGGCGATGTGAGCAATAACGGTATCTCTAACTCATCTCTCATTACTGATGTTTTATTAGTTAAAAACTTAAAACATAATTTATTAAGCAAAAGTCAATTATGTGATAAAGGTTTTAATATATCTTTTTCAGAAAATAAATGTAATATCTCTGATAAAAGTAAAAATTTAATTTTTGAAGGTATAAGAGATAGAAATATTTATATTTTAAGCATGAATATAAATTATAACACAAACATGTGTTTAGTAGCCACGGAGAATGATTCTTGGCTATGGCACAAAAGATTTTGTCATATAAATATTAATACTATTAATAAAATAGTTAAAAATAAACTTATTAAAGGACTAACTGGAAATTCAAAGTTGATAATATTTGTGATGCATATCATTTAGGAAAGTTAACAAAATCTTCTTTTAAATCTAAGAAAATCGTATCTACAACACAATCACTTAAACTATGCATATGGACCTTTTTGGACCTACTCAAGTTCAATCTATTAATCACAATAGATATGTGTTTGTTATTGTAAATGATTTCACATGATATACATGGACTATTTTTGTGAAACATAAAAGTGATGCTGTGGAGAATTTTAAAATTTTTGTAAAAAGAATTCAAAATATAAAGAATTTAGAAGTTAAAAATATTAGAAGTAATCATGGAGGTGAATTTAAAATGAAGCTTTCGAACATTTTTATAACAAGAAAGGAATTAATCATAATTTCACCTTTCCTAAAACATCATAATAAAATGGAGTTGTAGAAAGAAAAAACGGAACACTGAAAGAATGTGCACAAACTTTATTAAATGGAAGCACTTCACCTAAGCATTTCTGGGCAGAAGCTGTTGCAACTGCCTGTTATGTTTTGAATCGTGTTTCTATTCGATCATCAACAAAACATACTCCATATGAACTTTTTAAAGGTAGAAAACCAAATATATCATATTTCAAAGTTTTTGGTTCAAAATGTTTTATACTTAACACTAAAGATCAACTTGGCAAGTTTGATCCAAAATCCGATGAAGGAATGTTCATAGGATATTCGGAAAGAAGTAAAACTTATCGAGTTTTTAATACAAGAACTAAAGTAATTGAAGAAATCTTCATGTTTCTATCGATGAAAATGTCAAAATTTCTTCTAAAATTACAAACTTGGAAAATAATTCAAATAAAATTCTAACAAATAATTCATAAGATGATGATATTATTTTTCAAAATAATAATACTGATAATACTAGGGAAAATGAAAACATTATTCATAATGAAAATGCAGTAAGATCTCCTCCAAGAATTCTTAGAGATCATCCTGTTCAAAATAGAATTGGAGAAGTAAATTCAAATGTAAGAACAAGACATCAATTAAATCAAAAGGGCCATGTAGCTTTTCTCTCTAATATAGAACCTAAAAATATTAAGGAAGCCTCGACTGATGATTATTGGATTATAGCTATGCAAGAAGAGCTAAATAAATTTGAAAGAAACGAAGTTTGGTAATTAGTTCCTAGACCAAGTGATCAATCCGTCATTGGTACAAAATGAGTTTTCAAAAACAAAGTTGATAAACAAGGTAGCATTACTAGAGAAAAAGTTAGATTAGTAGCATAAGGATATAATCTCTAACGATCTGGCTTCCACCCACCAGAAAGTCGCATCGCTAATTAAGAAAGAAAGGGATAGAAGAAGAAAAGAAAGAAAAGAAAGAAGAACAACACATCAGAATCTCACAGCGGAACGAATGAAATATAATATATAACATATACATAGTATCATTTACATCAGAGTACACAACTATACATCTCAATTTAGACAGTTATAACATTTCTGTCTAATACAATACAAGAACAACTATACAGAATGATAACACAGCGGAAACTCTAACTATATATCTATACGCTGAAGCCTCCTGCTCCAAAGCTCCTCCAGAAATCGTCAAGAGATAACCTGAATCACTTGACTACTCATACATAATATGAGTACCCAAGAGTTTAATAAAACAGAAAATAAACACTCGGGTCAGGCAGGGGTCTGGTGTGAGTAAACGGTTTAAGATTGCTTAACTTTGGAAAAACATTTGGAAAGAAAAGTATCACGTAAGACTTCCCACACATAAACATGGAAAAGTTTTTACCTTACGCTAACCAAAACACTTAATAGGAACTCCGATGATATTATAATAGTGTCTAGGGTTTTCAAGTAAATATGAAATAGCCGAAATTGTTACATGATTAAATTCCAGCTACTAGCCACAAAAGTGGGTAATACAAAACAAAACCATAGGGTCTCGTAGGGAAAATGGGTTTCCATCAATGACAGGGCTACTGGGGTACCGCCCGTCACAGTACGTGGCCTAAATCACCGTACCGAGGATTACTCCCTTCATCCCCTGCAACACAAGGCCGGGACCCTTCCTTACTGAACGGTCCCGAATAAGACCATCCTGGCAGTTGTTGCATTCAACTGCCCCACACAGCCGAATATAAAGGGACTTCTAGACAGGGATGAATCTCACTCTCCAGTAGGGGCTACCCACGAAGCCTTGGTGCACCTCCCCTATTTTAGCCATTCCCGGTTGATGAGGCTTGAGGCTACGATTACCTTTATAGGACATTTATCTTAGAATGCTCATCGTCGTCCTGACGATGTGCTAAAAGCATTCAATCCATACAAGTTCGTTCCGGGTTCGAACGAAACCGAAGGCACTATCTCGTTGCACTCATTTTGGAATCACCCTCAGAGTCAACCACCATAGCCCTTGCACTTTAAATCTCCATCTCGAACCTATAAGTACTATTCCACCAAACTCATTACGGAATCACCCACAGAGTTATACTGACGTATAGCCCTTACACCTCGAGTCTTCACTTGCTCCACTTGGATTAACGACCTAACGTTTAATTGGAATCGGTGTGGTTTTCGGATCCCAAATATGGAAACCCGATCCCGGTCTCACCGAAACCAAATGCCATTTTAATGTACAAGTTATACTTAAGCGATTTAAACAGTAGATATTCAGAAATATCACTTAACATAAGTGGATGATTCACATTACACAGATAGATAATCCACTATTATCACATGCATCCATACATATCACAAAGCAGCATATATATCATATCTTAGATACATCACATTCATATCATCACATATCAACCAATGACATCCAATATCATCCAATATCATTAACTCATCCAATGATACTTATCAATTAATCATCCATCATCCATAAGGTTGATCCAACTTTAATTAATTTAATTCATCCTTAATTAAATAAATTCCTTACTTAAACACTTGGATTATCATCAATCCAACTTACTTATTCATTAATTAATTACAAATTAATTAATTAAACATCACTTAATTAACCATTTTAATTAATCACCCTTGATTAATTACTACTTAATTACTTTAAGTAATTATTCCTTTTTTTTTTAATTAATCATCTTGATTAATTACTTCTTAATTATACCAAGTAATTATCCCTAATTACTCTTTTAAATTATTCACATTTGATTAATTATTATTTAATTACCTTGATAATTATTTCTTAATTATCCTTTAATTACACCTAATTAATTACCTTTAACTAATCTTACTTGATTAATTACTTTTAATTAATCCTACTTAATTAATTATTTTTAATTAATCTCATTTAATTAATTACTTTTAATTAATCACCTTTAGATTAATTACTTTTAATTAATCACCTTTGATTAATTAATTTAATTTATTACTTTTAATTACACTTAGTTAATTACTTTTAATTAATGATTACTTTCATTAATTAAATTCCCTCCTTAATTAATTACTTTAACAAATAATTAATCACTTAATTAATTACTCTTAATTCTTTATTAATTAACCATTAATTAAATAATTTAAACCTTTAATTAATTATATTAATTAATTCTTTAATTAATAACTCAAGTGATTAACTTTTAATTACATTACTTAATTATTTCATAAAGTAATTATCTTTTACTTAATTACCTCTAGTAATTAAACACTTAATTACTTTAATTACTTTCCCAAGTAATCTATATTAGATTAACTCATAAGTGATTATCTTAATTAAGCATAGATTAATTATTTAATAAATTATTTAACTTAATCGTTTAAGTTTAATTAAATGATTCTTAACTTACTATATTAAAAGATTTTAATTAAGAAACCATAATCTTAATTAATCATTTATTAACAAATAAGACTTTGATAATTAAAAATGATTTAATTATTTCAATTATCTTTACAAATTTAATTATCTTTACATAATCAAAACTTATAATTATAATTGATTTCTAAACTTTAATCATTAATCCTTATTTGAAAATAAAATATTTAAAAGTCAATTATGATTAAAACAATTTTAAATTTTCAAATCAACCCTTTTTGAATCTTTAAAACTTTCCAAAGATATTAAATTAATTTTAATACAAAGTTTATTTCAAAATCCACTTATTTTTTTTTTAAACTTTCATATTTATTATATATAAAACTTGTTTAACCAACCTTAAAACAATTTAGTTTTATAAACAAATTTGTTTAATTCTTGTTTTTAATCTAGAACTATTTACAAAATCATTTTATCTTTATTTTAAAACCTTTAAAACTTAAACTTGAAAACAAATTTAGTTTAAAAAACAAAACTTGTTTAACATTTGTTTTAAAACTCTGATTATCTACAAAATCACATTATCATTGCTTTAAAACTTTAGAACTTAATATCTCCTGAACCCAATAAAGCCTACTCAACATACTCGAGCAAACCCCCTGAAGCTCACGCGTCGACCCCGAGTATCCTATTCCTAAACCCTGCTTCGAGCAATATTCCCAAATACCCGAAGATCACTTCGAATTTTCCCCCCTTCTCTTCCCAAAACCCAACAGAAGCACGAAATCGTGCACGTCAACGTGCACGTCGCCGCCGAACGTTGGCGAACTCCAAGCCGGCCCCTAACAAGTCGATCTCAACTTCAACGTCGACAATTGCTACCCAGAAAACTAAATACAATCGAGAATCAAATTATGACTCTTCAAACCTACAGCTAAAACCGATAACCACCAGAAACATCAACGTCGCCGTCAACCCATCATTCGAGACGCCACGCCGTTCTCACCCAAGCTCCGCCTCACTCCCAAGTACCTCCGGCACCACGTACGATCATCCCCTGTAGCTTCACGTTGCCGTGAAAGCACGATGAAAACGTCAAAAAAATACAGGGTATAAAACCCTACTCCGATCAATATAGGCCAACTCGATCAATAATAAATTACATGAGTATTTTTCCCATGATCCTTGTTGCTTCCTCCACCTTCGAGCACAACCTCGTCCACAACCTTGCCGTCGATTGCCTCAAATTGACCATTTTACCCAAAACCGAAAATCCCAAAATTCTCTTAAATTTCAAATCTAAAAATCATGATACTAATCTCAAAAATCATGATTTTGCATTAGGAATTCAATTATATAATTCAAATCCAAAATCGATTCGATTAAATTTTGACCCATAATAAGATTTACTGTAAATTTTGTAAGTTAGGAGTACATTATTTACTTAAATTCCTATAACTATTTTAACTGATAGATTACATGATTACAAGCAACTATCATTTACAATTCAAAGTCTAATTCGAATCCAAGATCAAATTATTGACTTTATCATGAAGTTGAACTGTTTTATACACACTGTAAATTTTTTTATATTTTAAAACTGTACAGGTATTTCAAACCATATACTCAAACATGCAATTCAATTAACTTCAAGTATTCCATTACCAACATATTATTCATCCACAAAGCAAGAAGATCCAGGGTTAAAACTGTTTTTAAAAAATATCATTTACTCACTTGTAATTTGCAGAAGATAGAGCAGAAGACAGAGAATCAAATTGCTTCCAGGCTTTCTTAATTTACTGCATTTCCGGTTCTTTCATTTATTTGCATGCTCGAATTGCTTGATTCCAGTATTGAGTTGATGTTTCCAGAATTTCTTATTTACATAAATGAAAAACTTGCATGTTGAAATTGCAGCTTGCATTTTGTACCAGAAAATCTTGCATGTTGATTGAATTCACTGATTTGTTTGATTCCAGTTTGCATATTGAATTTACATTCTGCTGTTGCTATTGAATCTAGTTTTGCATGCTTGAATTCCCTTTGCCTCTGATTTGAACTTGCTTTTCAGATTTCTTCATATATATTTTTCCCAGACTACAGATTTCAGTATTTACTTCTTTTAATCTTTGTTTTGATTTACATTCATTTTGATCTTTGATTCGTATTACATTTTTGTTGAAATGAAGAAAATATTCAGCTGAAAGTAAAATGTTTGTTCTTATTTTACAATTTAATTTTAAATTAAATTTACAAGAGAATTACATTTGTCACTTCAAGTTCTTAGTTAACTTACACATATACTCTTAAGTTTACAAGTGTCTTAGCATGTATTAAAATGTTAACAAGTGTTTTAATATCTAATTAATATTTTTAAATGTTATTTTCTTATTTATAAATTTATTTTAAGCTTTGCATGAAAGGTGTATATGTATGTAATGTATTTTAAAGCCTACTTATTGATTTTATTATGTAATATTTATATGATTGTAAAATGTGCATACTTATCTTATATAAACAAGCTTTTAGATCTTTAATAAATATTCATGTGAATTCAAATATCTTATATTTTTGATTTAATTCATATAACATATGTTTATAAAATTTGAGAAATTGAGTTTAACTCCTATATAAATATTTTTAAAACAAATGAACCTTTAATTTATATCTTATTTAAAACCAAAAGCTTAAAGTATAGGTTTATAATAAATAAGAAGTTATTATTGTTATTAAAAATTTAGATTCCAAATATCATTTTTTTTAAATGCATTAAATCAAATTAACTTTTCAAACTATAAATTATATATTTATTAAAGTTTGAAAACACTTATTAAATTTAAATTAATAAAATTCCTATTTCAAATATATATATACAAATATATATACACATTTCAAATAGAAAAACATTTTATAATTAGATTTAATAATTACCATATTAAATTTTAAAACAAATCTCAAATCACAATATATATATTCATATATATTACAATTTGAATATAAAGTTTTATTACATTGAAAACTTCTTATTTACCAAAATAAATATTTCCAAATCAAATTATTATAAACTTTCAAAAGAATTAAATTTTCCAATTCCTATTGTTAAGAAAAATATTAATAGATATTATCAAATTGTTATTATTAAACTTTTAAATGATTTTAACTTGTCAATTTATAATATAAAATGATCAAATCAATTTAATTATTATCAAAGATTATTAAATTGATATTGCTCGAAATTCCGGGTCGTCACATTCCTCCCCACTTAAAAGAATTTCGTCCCCGAAATTTAAAAGCAAAGATAATTTAATAACCCAGCTAAAGAATTTAAATTTAAATTAGTAATCACACAATCAATCATAGCAACCCAAGCAAACAATGCAAACAAACAATTTTATCTATCCAGGCAAATTCTGAATAGAACTTCCTAATATTATCAAGAGTTTCCAGATACCTATACTGGAATAAGTCTTAAGTAACTACTCTATTATAACCCAAAACTCCTCATCTGGTCCTACAAATCAGAACAAGATATCAGATGAAACTCAAAATCAGCTCAACTGCTAGATCCTTCTGAACTGCTAATCCTATCACTCAAAGAATCATACACATATTCCTCAGAGATGTGTGAAACACCCTGAATTCCAGTTATCCAAACTGGCAATTCAATCCTGTAGATCAAAATCTAATTTCCAGAGAACACAGGAAAATCTCAAATTACTTCCAGAACTCGCTCTCCTGTTTTACCCAATCTCTTATCTCCTTTGATCGGATAAAACTAAAACAATATCCAAATTCCAACTTCACATTCCAAATCTCCTCAATTTCTTAATTGCATAACTCTTCTGATGCTCCCGCGTCACCTCCAACTTCCCTAATCAGCTTAACCCTTGCTGATTACTTCATGAACAAACTGGACCAAAATCAAACCAATCACCTGATCCTACTCAACAAAATGACTCTCCAAAAATTGTCGATCCAAAACATAATTCTACTCCCCAAGCATTAGTGGACTTCAAACCTACATCTCCTATCTGGAATAGCCAAACAGTTGCACTTGACAACTCACCATCCAAATCCAGAAAATTACCTCACACTTGAATTTCCTGTAGAAATCCACTACTGCACTCCTGGTTGCTCCCATACCAGAATAACTGCCATCTCGCTACTGCTGCACAACTCTGATTTAGAGTAGATGAGAATTCTATCGAAGAACTCGAGCACAAACTCTCTCCATACACAGTTCATCCAATCCATAAGATTTAAGTGACCTTTCCACTTGGTCAAAACATCCCAACAGAATCTTAACTAGGAAACTAGATGGTCAATCCTTCTCCAAGAATCCTGAGCTGCCTCACCAAACTCTTCTCGCTTCAAGAGTCATCCCTCTACATGGTTGAACCATCAATATTGCTCCTGAAAATCCAAGTCCATGAGAAAACTCAAAGATTTCCGAACTAATCGCAAGTCACTTTTGCGATCACACTCAGTTTCAGATTCCAAAGAAACTATCTTCATCAACTAGAACAGCTTTCCTAATCAAGATCAATCTTTTCAGAATGGCTCACTTACCAGAAAAACAGATAGATCACGTCCAACAAATATCCTGCTCTGCTGAGCTTCCCAAAGATATCTAAATCATCCAAGAAACGGACTCATGCTGCTGCTTCCAAACTTCACTTCAATGATACAGCTAAGCCAAAAGATCTTCCTTAACCAAAATCTTCTTGAAATTCAAAACTATCACTCAATTCCACTAAAACATTCTTGAGACAGGTAGACATCTTTTCAAGAAACTCGGCTCCAAACCAAACACCAACCTCTTGTCTTCTTAAGGAAAACAAATGAGACCATGTCCGAAATGAGATAACTCATCGACCTTAGCCTCATACTTCAATAGAGATAAGACTCCCTTATTTGAGATCCAGAAGATCCTAAACATCTGAATCTTCCCTGCAGTAGGCATCAACGGCTCTTCCAATGCCATCTAAATCTGGCTCAAAAAAAAACATCTTCAGAACCACCTATAGATACTACATCTCATCACACGGCTATTCCTTCCTGAAATCGCCAAGATACCATCACCTGCTTCTGCTCAACCAACAGATTCAACTCTTGGAAATCCCGCTCACTCGAGAGCAAATTAACCTCACACTTCAGGAATATACTCCAATTCTTGAAACTATTTCCTCTGGACTCAAAGAAATCCTTTCACCAATCTTCAAATCTTATTCGAGACGGTATTAGGTCTACAGTCTCGACAGACACACCTCCAACCACAACATATGAGCCTCTTCCATTAGTGGTAGTCGTGTTCCACACACTTCTACCTTACCTACCTTTATAACCTATGATGGAAAATCCGAACAGATAACCCAACGGATTAGGTAGATAAATATATATGTCTATATATATACATAAAATTACAAGTACGCTCTCTCAAGATAGACACCACTCCAGAGTCTAGGTATTCGCTCAATCTAGCGCTCTGATACCAACTCTAACGACCCGGCTTCCACCCACCAGGAAGTCGCATCGCTAATTAAGAAAGAAAGGGATAGAAGAAGAAAAGAAAGAAAAGAAAGAAGAACAACACATCAGAATCTCACAGCGGAACGAAGGAAATATAATATATAACATATACATAGTATCATTTACATCAGAGTACACAACTATACATCTCAATTTAGACAGTTATAACATTTCTGTCTAATACAATACAAGAACAACTATACAGAATGATAACACAGCGGAAACTCTAACTATATATCTATACGCTGAAGCCTCCTGCTCCAAAGCTCCTCCAGAAATCGTCAAGAGATAACCTGAATCACTTGAATACTCATACATAATATGAGTACCCAAGAGTTTAATAAAACAGAAAATAAACACTCGGGTCAGACAGGGGTCTGGTGTGAGTAAACGGTTTAAGATTGCTTAACTTTAGAAAAACATTTGGAAAGAAAAGTATCACGTAAGACTTCCCACACATAAACATGGAAAAGTTTTTACCTTACGCTAACCAAAACACTTAATAGGAACTCCGATGATATTATAATAATGTCTAGGGTTTTCAAGTAAATATGAAATAGCCGAAATTGTTACATGATAAAATTCCATCTACTAGCCACAAAAGTGGGTAATACAAAACAAAACCGTAGGGTCTCGTAGGGAAAATGGGTTTCCATCAATGGCAGGGATAGTGGGGTACCGCCCGTCACAGTACGTGGCCTAGATCACCGTACCGAGGATTACTCCCTTCATCCCCTGCAACACAAGGCCAGGACCCTTCCTTACTGAACGGTCCCGAATAAGACCACCCCGGCAGTTGTTGCAATCAACTGCCCCACACAGCCGAATATAAAGGGACTTCTAGACAGGGATGAATCTCACTCTCCGGTAGGGGCTACCCACGAAGCCTTGGTGCACCTCCCATGTTTTAGCCATTCCCGGTTGATGAGGCTTGAGGCTGCGATTACCTTTATAGGACATTTATCTTAGAATGCACATCGTCGTCCCGACGATGTGCTAAAAGCATTCAATCCATACAAGTTCGTTCCGGGTTCGAATGGAACCGAAGGCACTATCTCGTTGCACTCATTTTGGAATCACCCTCAGAGTCAACCACCATAGCCCTTGCACTTTAAATCTCCTTCTCGAACCTATAAGTACTATTCCGTCAAACTCATTACGGAATCACCCACAGAGTTATACTGACGTATAGCCCTTACACCTCGAGTCTTCACTTGCTCCACTTGGATTAACGACCTAACGTTTAATTGGAATCGGTGTGGTTTTCGGATCCCAAATATGGAAACCCGATCCCGGTCTCACCGAAACCAAACGCCATTTTAATGTCCAAGTTATACTTAAGCGATTTAAACAGTAGATATTCAGAAATATCACTTAACATAAATGGATGATTCACATTACACAGATAGATAATCCACTATTATCACATGCATCCATACATATCACAAAGCAGCATATATATCATATCTTAGATACATCACATTCATATCATCACATATCAACCAATGACATCCAATATCATCCAATATCATTAACTCATCCAATGATACTTATCAATTAATCATCCATCATCCATAAGGTTGATCCAACTTTAATTAATTTAATTCATCCTTAATTAAATAAATTCCTTACTTAAACACTTGGATTATCATCAATCCAACTTACTTATTCATTAATTAATTACAAATTAATTAATTAAACATCACTTAATTAACCATTTTAATTAATCACCCTTGATTAATTACTACTTAATTACTTTAAGTAATTATTCCCTAATTTTTTTTTAATTAATCATCTTGATTAATTACTTCTTAATTATACCAAGTAATTATCCCTAATTACTCTTTTAAATTATTCACATTTGATTAATTATTATTTAATTACCTTGATAATTATTTCTTAATTATCCTTTAATTACACCTAATTAATTACCTTTAACTAATCTTACTTGATTAATTACTTTTAATTAATCCTACTTAATTAATTATTTTTAATTAATCTCATTTAATTAATTACTTTTAATTAATCACCTTTAAATTAATTACTTTTAATTAATCACCTTTGATTAATTAATTTAATTTATTACTTTTAATTACACTTAGTTAATTACTTTTAATTAATGATTACTTTCATTAATTAAATTCCCTCCTTAATTAATTACTTTAACAAATAATTAATCACTTAATTAATTACTCTTAATTCTTTATTAATTAACCATTAATTAAATAATTTAAACCTTTAATTAATTATATCAATTAATTCTTTAATTAATAACTCAAGTGATTAACTTTTAATTACATTACTTAATTATTTCATAAAGTAATTATCTTTTACTTAATTACCTCTAGTAATTAACCACTTAATTACTTTAATTACTTTCCCAAGTAATCTATATTAGATTAACTCATAAGTGATTATCTTAATTAAGCACAGATTAATTATTTAATAAATTATTTAACTTAATCATTTAAGTTTAATTAAATGATTCTTAACTTACTATATTAAAAGATTTTAATTAAGAAACCATAATCTTAATTAATCATTTATTAACAAATAAGACTTTGATAATTAAAAATGATTTAATTATTTCAATTATCTTTACAAATTTAATTATCTTTACATAATCAAAACTTATAATTATAATTGATTTCTAAACTTTAATCAATAATCCTTATTTGAAAATAAAATATTTAAAAGTCAATTATGATTAAAACAATTTTAAATTTTCAAATCAACCCTTTTTGAATCTTTAAAACTTTCCAAAGATATTAAATTAATTTTAATACAAAGTATTTCAAAATCCACTTTTTTTTTTAACTTTCATATTTATTATATATAAAACTTGTTTAACCAACCTTAAAACAATTTAGTTTTATAAACAAATTTGTTTAATTCTTGTTTTTAATCTAGAACTATTTACAAAATCATTTTATCTTTGTTTTAAAACCTTTAAAACTTAAACTTGAAAACAAATTTAGTTTTAAAAACAAAACTTGTTTAACATTTGTTTTAAAACTCTGATTATCTACAAAATCACATTATCATTGCTTTAAAACTTTAGAACTTAATATCTCTTGAACCCAACAAAGCCTACTCAACATTCTCGAGCAAACCCCCTGAAGCTCACGCGTCGACCCCGAGTATCCTATTCCTAAACCCTGCTTCGAGCAATATTCCCAAATACCCGAAGATCACTTCGAGTTTTCCCCCCTTCTCTTCCCAAAACCTAACAGAAGCACGAAATCGTGCACGTCAACGTGCACGTCGCCGCCGAACGTTGGCGAACTCCAAGCCGGCCCCCAACAAGTCGATCTCAACTTCAACGTCGACAATTGCTACCCAGAAAACTAAATACAATCGAGAATCAAATTATGAATCTTCAAACCTACAGCTAAAACCGATAACCACCAGAAACATCAACGTCGCCGTCAACCCATCATTCGAGACGCCACGCCGTTCTCACCCAAGCTCCACCTCACTCCCAAGTACCTCCGGCACCACGTACAATCGTCCCCTGTAGCTTCACGTTGCCGTGAAAGCACGATGAAAACGTCGACAAAATACAGGGTATAAAACCCTACTCCGATCAATATAGGCCAACTCGATCAATAATAAATTACATGAGTATTTTTCCCATGATCCTTGTTGCTTCCTCCACCTTCGAGCACAACCTCGTCCACAACCTTGCCGTCGATCGCCTCAAATTGACCATTTTACCCAAAATCGAAAATCCCAAAATTCTCTTAAATTTCAAATCTAAAAATCATGATACTAATCTCAAAAATCATGATTTTGCATTAGGAATTCAATTATATAATTCAAATCCAAAATCGATTCGATTAAATTTTGACCCATAATAAGATTTACTGTAAATTTTGTAAGTTAGGAGTACATTATTTTCTTAAAATCCTATAACTATTTTAACTGATAGATTACATGGTTACAAGCAACTATAATTTACAATTCAAAGTCTAATTCGAATCCAAGATCAAATTATTGACTTTATCATGAAGTTGAACTGTTTTATACACACTGTAAAAATTTTTATATTTTAAAACTGTACAGGTATTTCAAACCATATACTCAAACATGCAATTCAATTAACTTCAAGTATTCCATTACCAACATATTATTCATCCATAAAGCAAGAAGATCCAGGGTTAAAACTGTTTTTAAAAAATATCATTTACTCACTTGTAATTTGCAGAAGACAGAGCAGAAGACAGAGAATTAAATTGCTTCCAGGCTTTCTCAATTTACTGCATTTCCGGTTCTTTCATTTATTTGCATGCTCGAATTGCTTGTTCCAGTATTGAGTTGATGTTTCCAGATTTTCTTATTTACATAAATGAAGAACTTGCATGTTGAAATTGCAGCTTGCATTTTGTACTAGAAAATCTTGCATGTTGATTGAATTCACTGATTTGTTTAATTCCAGTTTGCATATTGAATTTACATTCTGCTGTTGCTATTGAATCTAGTTTTGCATGCTTGAATTCCCTTTGCCTCTGATTTGAACTTGCTTTTCAAATTTCTTCATATATTTTTTTCCCAGACTACAGATTTCAGTATTTACTTCTTTTAATCTTTGTTTTGATTTACATTCATTTTGATCTTTGATTCGTATTACATTTTTGTTGAAATGAAGAAAATATTCAGCTGAAAGTAAAATGTTTGTTCTTATTTTACAATTTAATTTTAAATTAAATTTACAAGAGAATTACATTTGTCACTTCAAGTTCTTAGTTAACTTACACATATACTCTTAAGTTTACAAGTGTCTTAGCATGTATTAAAATGTTAACAAGTGTTTTAATATCTGATTAATATTTTTAAATGTTATTTTCTTATTTATAAATTTATTTTAAGCTTTGCATGAAAGGTGTATATGTATGTAATGTATTTTAAAGCCTACTTATTGATTTTATTATGTAATATTTATATGATTGTAAAATGTGCATACTTATCTTATATAAACAAGCTTTTAGATCTTTAATAAATATTCATGTGAATTCAAATATCTTATATTTTTGATTTAATTCATATAACATATGTTTATAAAATTTGAGAAATTGAGTTTAACTCCTATATAAATATTTTTAAAACAAATGAACCTTTAATTTATATCTTATTTAAAACCAAAAGCTTAAAGTATAGGTTTATAATAAATAAGAAGTTATTATTGTTATTAAAAATTTAGATTCCAAATATCATTTTTTTTAAAAGCATTAAATCAAATTAACTTTTCAAATTACAAATTATA
Source organism: Allium cepa (assembly GCA_030765085.1). Classification (NCBI taxonomy): domain Eukaryota; kingdom Viridiplantae; phylum Streptophyta; class Magnoliopsida; order Asparagales; family Amaryllidaceae; genus Allium; species Allium cepa. Next base: position 933,002,713 of record CM060941.1, read on the forward strand.
TATTTATTAAAGTTTGAAAACACTTATTAAATTTAAATTAATAAAATTCCTATTTCAAATATATATATACAAATATATATACACATTTCAAATAGAAAAACATTTTATAATTAGATTTAATAATTACCATATTAAATTTTAAAACAAATCTCAAATCACAATATATACATTCATATATATTACAATTTGAATATAAAGTTTTATTACATTGAAAACTTCTTATTTACCAAAATAAATATTTCCAAATCAAATTATTATAAACTTTCAAAAGAATTAAATTTGCCAATTCCTATTGTTAAGAAAAATATTAATAGATATTATCAAATTGTTATTATTAATCTTTTAAATGATTTTAACTTGTTAATTTATAATATAAAATGATCAAATCAATTTAATTATTATCAAAGATTATTAAATTGATATTGCTCAAAATTCCGGGTCGTCACATAATCAAGAAGAGGGAATAGACTATGAAGAAACGTTTTCTTCTGTCGTGAGATTAGAAGCTATACGTATTCAATTGGCTTTTGCATGTTTTTATAACTTTAAATTATATCAAATGGATGTTAAAAATGCATTTCTAAATGGATATATAATAGAAAATGTTTATGTTGAACAACCTCCTCTTTTTACTCATGAAAAATTTCCAGATCATGTTTATAAACTTAAGAAAGCTTTATATGGTTTAAAACAGGCACCTCGTGCTTGGTACGACCGACTTAAAAGCTATCTAATAGAGTCTGGCTTTGAAATTGGAAAAGTTGATCAAACATTATTTATTAAAAAGACTAAACAAGATATTTTAATTATGCAAATATATGTTGATGATATTATATTTGGTTCAACAAATGAAAATTTATGTCAGGAATTTTCGACTATCATGACAAATGAATTTGAAATCTCATATATGGAAGAACTATCATATTTTCTTGGATTACAAATCAAGTAATTACAATGGCATTTTTATTAATCAAGAAAAGTATTGTAATAATCTAATTAAACGTCTTGGTATGGAAAATACTTCTACCAAAACAACTCCTATTAGTACAACTATACATCTCGATAGAGATGAAAATGGTAAAAGTGTCGTCCAGAAACTATATCATAGTATAACTGGCTAGTCGACCTGACATTATGATGAGTGTTTGTTTATGATCTCGATTTCAAGCAAATCCTAAAGAATCACATATGCGAGCAGTAAAACGTATAATCGTTATCTTAGCAAAACCAATGATTTAGGACTATTTTATCCAAAAGAATGTCCTTTTGAATTATTATCTTATAGTGATGCTGATTTTGGAGGAAGTCGGACGGATAAAAAAAGTACAAGTGGAACTTGTCATTTCATAGGATGATCCTTAGTATCTTGGTTTAGCAAGAAATAAAATTGTGTTTTACTATCGACATGTGAAGCATAATATATATCTGCAGCTTTAGCATGTGCTCAAGTAATCTACATGCAACAAATAGTACAAGATTTTGATATAAAATTAAAGAAATTTATAATATATTGTGATAACACAAGTGCAATAAATTTATCTAAAAATCCTGTCAATCACTCATGAACAAAACACATTGACATTATCATCATTTTTTTCGTGATAATATTGAGAAGGATATAATAAATTTAGAATTTTTAAATTCTGAAACTAATTAGCTGATATTTTCACTAAACCACTCAATGAAAATTGTTTTATAAAACTAAGAAGCGAACTAGGTATAATTTCCTTAAGAGAATTATAATTTTTCTAAAATAATTTTTGGTACTTGAACTTAGGACCTCTGGTTTGGAAATCCTATGTCTCTACCATTTGTCCATTTGATGTTTCACAACTGTTTCTATTATAATTTTCTCCTTATCTATTTTTAAATTTTCTCATGAACAATACTCAGCCACAAAATTGGTGTTCTGTTTTCATCCTCTAATTAATTTTCAGACTATCCGTTAATCCATGAACCTTTAACTGCTTTTTCTCTTATGTATATCTCCAGAGTACTTTTTCGCTCCAATCATAAATTTTTCTTTCTACTACAATGTCTTCACAAAATAACTCCTCAAATGGCTCTGCATATTCTTCTGTCAACTTCTCGACACCTTCATCTGGTTCATCAAATCTACCTACACCTACACCATATCATGAACTGACCAGACCATCAAACTATCACACTGGCCATACTCTAGAAAAAAGGAAGACATGACGTTTTCTGTTCTTTGGTACTACTCAAGCAAAACAAAAGTTTGATGATTTACATCATTATTAGAGGGAATCAATAGCTATTCAACATGAAATGTACTATAAACAGAAGATGAATTCAAGATGACTTAGCTTTCTGAAGCAGCTTGGATGGAAATTCTGTGGGCCATCTTCATCTGCCGTTCATCAACCTACAACCTCTTCATCTCGGAATTCATGGGATCAGTCACCACAAACTCCATCATGTCTCCGAATTCATGGAAGCGTGGAAATCGATGGTCGCCATTAAAACTATATGAAGAGAAGACGAAAGTTGAACCAGACAACTCGAAGTCTCCATCCACTCCTTCATCAAAATAATTTATTTTCTTTCTATATTTTGTTAATCAATTTCATTCTTATTTGTATGCATTATATACTGAATATATATATTTTTAAATCAAAATATGCTGCAAAATACTGAGAATGAAAATTCAGTCGACTGAATTATTTCAACCAGTCGACTGAATCTGAAAACAGAAAGCTTTCATACTATATTAAGTCGACTGAACAAATATGGCCAGTCGACTGAATCATGAAACAGAGAGTTATGGGATATTGATCAGTCGACTGACCATATACGTCCAGTCGACTGAATGACAATCTGAGCATTTTTTATACTGTTTCACCCACCTTTTTATCCCTTTAACCCACTATCTCCTTTTTCACTCTTCACTTTTACCTTCTTACTTCAGTTTTTCAAAACCCTAGCTTCCAAAAAGTTTCAAATTCCTTTACTCCATTATTATTTCCAATGGCTCCACGTCAACCAAAACGATCTAGGCATGCCTCTACCTCTTTCTCTAAGCCAATTGACATTCAAATTGCTCAATGGCTCTATGATGCTACAGCTCTCTAAAGATGGAACAAAGTGAAAGAAGCACGCTTTTTTGAAGGATCTTTTATTGTTTCCAGACTTTGCTCCATATAGAATTCAAGAGCTTGCAAGGAGAAGCCGTCTAGAGTCTCTTCTTTACCATAATCAAAATAATCTCATGATTAATCATACTTTGGTAAAACTCTTTTATGAAAATCTAAATTTGGGTCATCAAAATCCACGTAATCGTGATAGTTGCGTATAGAGTTTAGTTTGCGGTCAAAAAGTATTCCTGTCATCAGACAGAATTGGTCACATTCTCCATACTCCAACTGATGGTATTCCATTGGAAGAATTAAATGTTCCTATAGGCAAACGAAATGAAGTAAGTCATCGGTTTTGAAAGATGACATGACTGAACTAAAATCTATCGCCTTACGCCCTACAGCTCGAATAGTACATCGAGCCTTAATGCACACAATTCTTCTCCATACTGGTTCTTATGAGCTTGTATATCCAAATAATTTTAGGGCGTTATATGATATCTGGGGTGGTGTCCAAATAAATTGGCCTAAGCCTATTCTAGATGAATTCTTGTCTTTTAACCAAGGTCGTATGAACATCATCTATTATGGAGAATATTTTATGCTACAACTTATGAACCTACAGGTTCCTATTCCGAAATCTGATACTTCCATTCCCAATACTCTAAATAGCCGCACAATAAGTCTAATCAAATTGTCTCCTAGATCTCTAACTATCGTGTCTTTTCAAGACTGGCAATCATGACCTCATCAACAAACTACTACTCCACATTAACAAAGAGATGACATGCGTACACCAACCCCATCCCAAAGCACCCGAGAATCCATTGATCTAATTGTGCAAAATCAAGTTATTTTGGATTCTTGAATCAAAAATCTCGACAAGAAAATTGACAAGAAATTTGACAAATTAAAGCTTCTTCGGGATTTTATGGGATGCAATATGTTGTTCCTTTTCCACAATTATTGAAACTTCACAGCAAGATCTGGGTAAACGTCCAGCTCCTCACTTTACTTGATCTACATCCGAAGAACACACAAGTTCTAACACAAGCGGAAATGGGGGTGGCGGACAATTTGTAGAAAGTTCTTCAAGAGGCAAAGGACCAATGCAAGTGGAAGAAGAAACAGAGTCTGACTCTGATTGATATTGTTATTTCTTGGTGGTAGTAAGTTTTCTTTATTTATTCCAAACATTCTACTTCTGTTGATTTTAATGAGCTTGTATATGTAGCTTAGAACAATTCGATACATTTTTTTATGATTGTAATTTTGTTAGTTCAATGATGAAATTCTTATTTTTTTTCTTTTTGTCGACGACAAAGGGGGAGAAATTTGTATGACTAACCATTTCTTGCAGGATTAGATATGCCGCCAGATATTCGGGGGGGATACATATAACTTTCGTTACATATTTCTTAAAATACAGTATCATCTGTAACAGGTTGTCATCAATCAAAAAGGGGGATAATATTGAATCATAAGTTTTGATTCATGACAAAGAGCTTAAACAAATCAGTGATGAGACTATATGGACAAGCGACAAAAAGAGAAAGAGATATACTATTAAAACTACAAAGGAGGCAAGACTTCAAAACGAAGTATAGTATGTTTATTTATTGAAGTTTTTTAGTTTTAGAATGATTAAAATCTATCCTCAAGTAGTTCACACAAAAATCAAAGTTGTTTTTTAAATTCAATTTCTTAAAAAAATGTGTGAACTGTGCACTGACAACCAGGTCAGTCGACTGACCAAATATGACCAGTCGACTGAACCTGCTCTTACACAGAAACACTTTATTTTGCACCAACTTTGAATATTCAGTTGATTGGTCGTTTTGGGTCAGTCGACTGAACTTTTCCAGCAGCTATTTTTCTGAACAGACACTTCCATTTGCCAAGAGATACGAGTCAATATGAAGAGTTGTGGCTGCATCTTTTGGTCAAAACTCTTCGTGAATGGTTGAAGCTGTTTATCTACTGTATAAACACATGAGATTCACTTCTCAAATCACCGAATTTTATTTTGTTTTTTGATCACACTCTCTACTGTCTCTGTATTCTACAAAGCAATCACAATTTACATATATTGCTTGAATCTCTGAATCAATTAACTTATTCTTCGATTCAAAGCAACATTTTCTTTTCTAAATCTTTACACACAATATACTTAAGAAAAGATTATAGAAAGGTTATACTATCAAAGAAGAATCAGTGTTATCAAGAACACAAAGTGCCAAAGTAATTTTATTGAAACTGTGAAGTCCTGTTCGGTTGTTCAGGTGGAAAAAGTCCACTTACGGTTGTTAGAGGTGGAAAATTCATGATCGGTTGTTCAGGTGTTGTATACATATTCCTCCGGGTTAAATGAGGGATTATTGAGAAAAATTCCAGAGGGAAGTCTGAGACTGGACGTAGAACGAGAAGTTCGAACCAGTATAAAAAATCCTGGTGTGCTTATTTTTATTTACTTTACTATTATTATCTGTTTCCGCATTTAGATTATAATACATTCCATATTACAAGATCCTAAGTGATAACTAGCCACATAGTTGTCACTTTCAAAAAATCCCAAAATTCCTATAATGATTTGAATTCTCAAAATATGACATTAAATAATGAAACCGTGGAATACCATGATGAGAACGTACAATTTTCAAAGGAAATTTATGATTTAAAATAAATTTTTAGTGTTTCTTAGAAAATATTAAATGAGTTCAAAATTAAATTGAAAACTTATTGAATAATGTTTTAAAATTTAATCAAGGGTATGAAAATTTATGAAAGTTATAAATACTTTAAAATCAACTTTTAGAAATTGTCCGGGGTTTAAAAAGTAAAGTAGCAAAAAATCCTCTTTTAAAATATAGCTCTTCATACACTAGTTTTAAGAAATCTATGAACAACTCTAAAAAAATATGTTTTTAATAAAAATAGTAAGTGTATAAATGAATTTTAATAATATTTAATATACATATATACATTTAATAAAAGAAAATAAAAAATAAATTTGACTAATAAATTGTATTTAAAATATCTTATCACCACTAGTGAAACATTCCAATTTAGATACGTTTTACCTAGCATTGATATGGTATTTTAAATATAAAATTATGAATTCAAATTTATTGACATAGTTAAAATTATTTTTTATTTATTTTCATGAAATGTATGAACGTATGTAAGTACACACATACATATACACACACACACACACACACACACACATATATACATATATATGTATTTTTGAAACCATTTTATATACACGTGCGCGCGCGCATATGCACGTTGTAATGATCCATATTTTACATATAAGAGGATAGTAAAATATGAATATTATTTTTTATTTAGGGCCGTATGATTCTATAACTTTGAAAAAGCAAAATATAGGTATTTACTTAGACCACGTCACTGAGCGCGACAGATTTCCTCTCATAATTACCCTATCGTACGATATGAAATCCATAACGTATTCTACATCATAAAATGGTTAGAATATAATCATAACATCAATAACATATCATGCATGTATGGGTAAAACGAATAGTCTGTCATTCACAAGGTTCAAAAGGTTGCACATTCCCATAAATGCCCAAACCCATCAAATATTTCATTCAATCGACATAGTTTTTTAGGGTCACCACGAACCTATATTATCAGGCTGACTTGGCAAAGATATATCAAGTGATCAAACGATCTTCTCATCCATTTAGAAGAAAAAATAACGGTCTCCTTAGATCAGTAGGAGAAAAAGTCAATGATCTCCTAAAAACGGTAGGAGAAAATGTCAAAGGTATCCTAAAAACGGTAAAAGGAAACTGTCCTCTAAAAATGGTAAGAGAAAAACATATGTAAGCAAACAGCTACGAATGCCTTCGAATGCACATCTTCAAAAATTAATAGGCAAAGGCCTATGCATTAGAATCACGGACTTGACCAATTAAGGCCTTAAAAACTGGAGGAAGGGCGCGACCCTACCCTGGTCTCCACCTAAATCTGGTTTAAAGTAGATTGAGTCGTCCCTTTTAATTAATCTAGGGCATCCTAATACAATTTGATCTTCCCGATCTTCTAGATGCAATTCTTTCATTCAAGAGTTAAGTCTAACCATACCACTATTGAAAAAACCACAGTTGGTCATTAATTCCCAAATCTCGAAGGCCAAGCAATCGGGTGATAGTATTTAACACTTATCTGAGAATGTCAACAAAATATTATATGTAGTAATAACTAATCAAAAAAAAAGATGAAAATATAACACATTAGAAATCCTCCAAATGTATGTTCAATGTGATAGCCAATTTTATACACAAAATTACTTATCAAAGTAATAACCTTCTTCATAAATTACTCTTTAAAATAGGCTAAAATATCCTTTCTTTTCATTGAAAACCTTTACAAATACTTAACAAAATCTTTCCTTCTGGCTAAGTAAAGATTAGCCTAATCTAGAGTGAAAATCATTCATATGTTATTAAACTTGAATATCATTTCTTTCAAAACAAATGTCATCGTGCCTTGATAAACTTTAAGCTTTCGTGGGTTAAAATAGACTACCGCCTAATATCAAAACTAGTCATCGTGCCTTTATAAAATTATGGACACTATTCCTTTAATAAAACATAGCCTTTGTGCTTTTATAAAACATATTCATCGTGACTTACTAAAAACATAGCCTTCGTGCCCATTTCATAAAACAAAGCTTTCGTGCCTTTACATGATAAATAACTATCATGAGGAAATGAATATAAGGCTTTCGTTAGATATAGCCTTTAATAACATTAAAGCTCTCGTGTAATTAAACAATAACTTTTAAAAGTCGACAAAACATAGCTATCGTGAAAGATAACTATCATCGGTAAACCCAAATAAAGCTTTTGAAGACTAATAAAACCATAGCTATCGTGGCTGATAGCCATCGTAAGAAGATTAAAATGGAGTCATTGTGTGTCAAAATAGAAGTTTTTAAAGGCTATTAAAAATGGAGCTAATCGTGGGCAATAGCCATCGTGAGTTAAATGACAATTCTATAGTTCTTTATAAAATTGTTTCTTTTCCCTTAAAAGTATGTACCCTTTACCAAATCCATAATTTTTATCGAAAATCTCATTGATCAATAAACATCTTTTCAGAATTCTTTTAGAAATCTAAAGTGGAAAATTTACTTTTATTTTCCAATGAAATAACTTTCCTTAAAATTATATTATTATAATATTTTGCAAACAAGTCCATTTTTGCACAAAATAATTTATCTTAAATTGTAAACACTTGGGAAAAATTCATAAAAAATTTCAAAAAATCATTATATGTTTTCTAAACAATTTACTAAAATTTCGGATCAAAATAATTAATCCTCATGTTTTAAATAATTAAATTCCAAAATCAACCATTTTCTTTTTTAAAAAATACATAACAATTACAAAAATTATAAAGTTTAAAAGGCTTCTCCAAAATAATAATTTGGACATCATTTCAAAATTTTAGAACGCTTGGGGTTTAAAAACTTAGGGTCTGTTTGGTTAGCCATTTTCAGAATATTTTTAATTTTTAATTTTGCAAAATAATGAAAACTTGTTTGCTTTAGCATTTTGTAAAATTAATTTTTGAAAATAGTCATTTTTCAAAATGGGCTTGACAAAGAGAATTGAAAATAGTTTTTTATGGTTTTCCCAGTTTTTGGCCCAAACTGAAAAGCCTAAAACCCAAAGTTCAAACGTAAAACAAACGCGTTCAAAACCCTATTCTTCTTTCACGGCCGCGAAATCTAAAATTATCTCGGGAGCAGAATCGCCTTCTTCTTCAGCTTTTATCTCAAAAACAGGTAAATTCAATTTTTACTTCTTACTTATCTCGTTTTCTTCATCGACATCATTTCCTTCGAAAATAAGGAGAGGAGGTTGTCACGATTGTGGATTTAGGGATCATGAAGTGAATTGGGAATTAAACCATCTGTCACTAGATTTATATGTAAAATCCACGCAGACATATGCCAGTGAAGTGAATTGGATTTATATTTCGGGCCTGTTTGGTTATCCAAAATTTGCTGCCTGTTTCGATCGTGAAGTGAATTGCAAAATCCAAGTCCAATCATATGTCTTGATTCTAGACTGTAAATATGACCGAAATGATATTTATTTTTTGCTTTGTAACCACTGTCTTAAGTAAAACATGTTAAAGCACCTAAATTTGTACTATATATACAAAAGCATATTGCTGATTTATAACTAGATATTTACTGGTCAATTCTTTATGACTAGATACAATAAACATTGCAATGCAAATCTTTGAGCCATTAACAAAATAAAATACTTTTATAGATAATAGTACTAATAGTAAGCAGTGTGATATGTAGGGTAGCAGTGAATGCAATAAACTTTTTTTTTTAATTGTGTAAGAAATAAGGTAGCAGTAAGAAGGATGTTGTTGTTGAAGTAGTGGGACTGAAGTGCTGTTTCAGGTTGAAGGAGGAGTTGGAGAGGCAGATGGAGGTTGAAGGCAGTGACAAGGCAATGGCATGGCCAGTTGACTGATGATGGTGTAGGTTCTAGGCTGGAACTAGGGAAGTATTATATAGGTTGAAGGTGGGTTGAAGTGAGTGAAGGCATTAAAGAAGAAATTGTATCAGAAAATGAAAAGAAGTATAAAAATGAAATGTAATTATGCCAATAGCAATGTAACCTGAAAGATGTAAAACTCAGAAAGATGTATAATAGGGAAATGCAATATAGAGAATGCTTGTAGCAAATATAGAGATTTTTTTTGTGACAGAGAAACTGGAAATGAACTTGAGAAGGGAAATGAAACAGAGAAATGCAACAGAAAAATAAAAACAAAATTAAGTTCAAGGAAATGCAGCAGTACTTGTAAAAAGATTGAAAACAAAATGCAAGTGAACAGAATTCAAAAGTACGACTGAAAAAAAACACACACAATACAAATGGAATGATATGTTGACGATGCTGTTTTTTTAATGCAAATGTAAAGAAACGAACAACTCAATAAATTTTAATCGTTATAACTTTAGCCATGGTTGTCCAAAATATTTATCTTTATTTAATTATTTATACAGAATATGGAAGGTCATAGTAAGGCAAAGGAACCAATGTCATGGTCGTGTGAGAATGAACGCGTTTTCATTGGAATACTCTATAAATACGTAAAAGCGGGAAAATTGCAATGCTCAACTTTCACTAAAGACCAATGGGGAAAAATTAATCAAGAGATGATTGAAGCAACAAAATCCGATTATGGGATAGAGAGATTAAAGGGAAAGTGGAACCGCTTGCGTATTATAAATCATCTGTTTTCGCAACTATTAGGACATACCGGCGTTACATGGGACCCAAATACCAACAAGGTTAACGCTGCAGAAGAAGTTTGGCAACACTTTTATACGGTATGCGTTTGAAAATATAATTTATGAATGTAAGTGCATATCGAACTAATATTTGTTAAATTATTATAGATCCACAAGACCGAGTTTAAGATATTTAAAAAAGATGGTTGTAAGAATTATGAACTTTTGGGAGAGATTTTTGGTGGAACTACGGCTACTGGAGGTTTAAGTAACGCTTCAACTAAACTTCCTCCCAATTCAGATGATGAAAGACAATTAGAAGAGAATTTTCTGAACAAAGGTGTGCATGTTCATGTGGTAAATGATGATGAGCAAACGAGTACTCGTCCAAGTGATGACACGTCAACAAATGAACGACGGCGCAAAAAACATAAAGCCAATATTGTTGAAAAGCTTGAGTCGTGTATGGAAAAGTGGTCTTCTTCAATTGAAATGCGCAATGAAGAATCCGAACTAAGAGTGTGATACTTAAAAGGAAAAATTGCAAAAATTGAAGGAAAGTCGCCCAACCTAAATGATAGTCAAAGTGTCGTATCGGATCCATATTCCAATTTGGTGTGTATGAATATATTAAATGGTATTGACGGTGTTTCTAATGAGGTCTACATGAAGGCAATGAAGGCTTTTAAAGATCCTGATTTTAGGATGTAATTTGTTATGATGCCGGAACGTAGAAGACTACCAATTTTAGAACTTCTAGAATAATTTTATTAGCTTGTGTGTTGTGGTATCTTTATTGTAGGTTGTGTTTTGTTTAATTTTAGTTAGGAAGTCAACTTTTCCTTGACCTTTATTAGTTACTTGATTTGATTGTTTTGCTTGTCTTGGTTGGACTGGTTGCAATGCTCTTCAATTTGCAGACTAATTAGTTTGTTATGCTAATTGCTTTGTTTGTGACACTGTGCATTACCTATGCATTTCTTGTTATGTTGTTATGGTACGTGTACTTGAATGCATGCTGCTATTTGATTTCTAACATGAATACATGCTGCTATGTCTTAAATCAAGGAAGCATGCTACTTGCCGAGTCTGTCTGTTTGAATGTTCATATGTGCATCCCTGTGTGTCACTATGTTGTGTCTCCTGGTTGTTTGAGGCAAATGCAAATGATTGTGAAACCCTACATTGTTTAGTTATAGCACGACCATTCCACTATGTGCACTTGTATATGTTGTTCATGTGATTCTATTAGGTCTGAACCATTGCTAACTTTTGTGCATTCCCTTGTAGTTGATATGAACTGAAATGGTTTCACATGTATACTGCATTTGTGTAGATAGTGAACTATTTCTGTCTTGCACGTGTTCATTTGTTGAGCCATTATCTTTTGCTGACTGCACCATTTCTGTACCTGGTTTCACTTCTTTGTTGCTACCTTTGTACAGTCACTGCACTTGTTTTACTGCCCTACCATGTGCACTTAACCCTTTGAACTCTTTGTTAGTATGTTGCTGCACTGTGTCCTGGGTACCAGAAAATGGTACTATGGCCCTGTGTGCATTGTGTCCATTGCTGTCTAGCTATGTTAACCATTTTCTCTAAGCTGATTTGGCTTATACACGATGCCTTATATCTGTGCTATGCTCTAGCCTATATAAATGTATCACTGGTATGTGAGTGTATGCTAATATGAACTGAAATGATATTCACCTTGACTAAACCTGGTTTGCATTTTAGTGCCTGTTGTACTTATTTTGTTTTAATGTCTTGTATACTCGATGATTTGGCCTTTTGCCTTGAACTAAAATGAAATGATGCATTTTTCTTCTATTTTGCTGCTATGAAACTCGGGTGCTTGAACCATATTGCTGAGATTTTATGGGTTTCCAATTTTTATGGTTGAGTGAGTTTGCATGAGTTTCAGCAGTCTTAACTTTGTTTATTGCACTCTTATGTAAAGCTAGTTTTGATTACATCTTACTTCTTAGAGGGTATTTCATTAATAGTTGTTCTGCAGTGTCCACCTCCTACTGCCAACTGAATCTAAGAATTTAGAACTCAAACAGTTAACCTGCATATGGTCATGATGGAGTTTCCAATGAGAGATTATTTTTACGTTATGCATTATCCATATGTTGGAATTTGATATTTACGTAGTTTGTATTTTTATGCAATGCCATGCATGGTCCATAGATTCGATTCAAATATCTACACCCGACACCTCCCCAATTTGAGATCAGAACTTTATGCATGATTAGCGACTAAAATATTCTCCCTTAACATTTTATGCAATTCCACAATAGGTTGTTAGCACAACAATTTATGTTTTCTTGTTTGTTAAATAAATTTTGTTCAAGTTAAACCAACAATAAGAGGAATTTCTCTTTTGTTGATCACTGTTATAAGCATAGCAATATTTTTAACGATAAATAGTTAATATAAATTTTATGCAGAGTAATGTCTACTGGATCTAGTATCATTTCTTATGAATCCGATGATGACTCTAGTTCTGATCATGATTTTATATTTACGGACTACTATGGTGAAGAGTTCGGTGATATGTTAATGATTAATTACTTTGTTGCTAATCAAAGGAGTATCATGAATAGAATACCTTGTAGAACATCAACACTTACAGGAAGAATGTTCTTACTTGATGTATGGAATGGAAATCCTTCTATATGTCATCAAATTTTTCGAATGCAAAAACATGTATTCTTGAATTTTTGTGATGTTCTAAAAGGGAGAGGACTTTTAAATGGAAGAAAAGTAAGCGTGGAAGAGGGTGTGGCAATGTTTCTAATGATAATAGGACACACAACAAGATATAGTATTATTGCCGATCGTTTTCAGCATTCACACCAAACTATTTCAAAATGGTTCAGAAGAGTTTTACGAGCTGTTTGTTCTTTGGGCACGGAGATAATACGTCCAACGAATTGAGATGTCATACACGAATGTCTTGTAAACAAGTATCCCTACTTTAAGGTCATTTTTTTAGCATAACTTTTATATTTATCAAATAATAAACACAAATAATATTGTAGTATTATTTATTATAGGATTGTATTGGTGCAATAGATGGAACACATGTTGCTGCATGGGTGCCTGCATCGAGACAAACATCTTTTCGTGGAAGGAAAACCAATATAACATAAAATGTCATGGTCGCATGTGATTTTGATATGAAATTTGTATTTGTATACGCTGGATGGGAAGGCGCTGCTAACGATTCTCGAGTATTTATCGATGCAGTTACAAGAACCGGAAATAATTTCCCAATGCCAAGAGGAGGTATATTTTATTGTATAAAATGTCATCATCAAATATTATTTTATAGTTACATAATACTTATCTTTATAATCTTTATATAATATATGGCCACTATTTTATAGATCAATATTACCTTGTTGATGCTGGATACCCAAACATGCCTGAATTTCTGGCTCCTTATCGAGGACGTAGATATCATTTACGTGATTATAACGGACGAGGAAGACTACGTGGAAAGGAAGATTTGTTCAATTATAAGCATTCATCGTGTCGAAATATAATCGAGCGTTGTATTGGTGTTCTAAAAGCAAGATTTTCAATTCTAAAACTAATGACCAATTATCCACTTCGTAGGCAAAGACAAATTCCTATTGCCCGTTGCACATTACATAACTTTATTCTACAAGAACATGCTTTGGATGCTCTTTTCACACAATACTCATCTGAGAATATGGTATTTGAACATGCATTAGAGGCAAATCAAAATCAAGAAATCATACAGTTTGATGTTAGTCAAACAACTCAAATGGAACATATTAGGGATCAAATTGCTATACAAATGTGGAATGATTACACAACAACTCATCCATAAACATAGTTAAGTATGAAATTTGTCTTTTTTATCCTTTTTTAATAGGAACGTGCTTTGCTAATGATAATAAATTTAACGATGCAGGTAATGATGCAGGTTATGGCTTTTGGAGCGTATATCTCTTCTCTGCAAAGGAGGTAAATATTTGTAAATGTCTAATTAACCCCGGTTGTCCATATTTACTCAATTCCACAATTCTTTTTAAGTCAAAACACATAGAAGTTTGTTTAATGTGTTGCATTTGAATATACGATTATTTCTTATTATTTCGACAAATCTTTTTAATTTGGAGGGCATGTCTATTAGTTGTTATCGACAAATGTTAAATCTGAATAAATTTGTAGGTTGGGTTGTAGAGTGGCTTATAAAAGGAGAGTGGCTGAAGTGAATGAAGATACTTAAGACTTTGAAAGATAATATGTGGTTGGTTAGTTTAGTGGTGGTCATGGTATAAAATCAGGTTCAGTTTGTACTTTTTGCTTCAGTTTATAGTTTGGGCTGTCTTAAAAGGTGTATTTTGGTTAGTACATTTTCTTTTTGGGGGTGGTGTGGATGTTATTTGGGGTCTGTAGTAGTTATGTCTGGGTTAGAAAAAAGTAAAGACTATTTGCCTATCAGATACATCAAAACTTTTTTTCTCTCATTCTGTACTGATACAATTGGTATATCTTATCTATTTTGTTGATTTTGAGTTCAGATATGATTAATTTGTAGTATGACATAAGTTAGTCTCATTTCGATATGGTTCACATACCAATAGTCATTATCATTTAATTATCTATGTCAATTTATGATTTTTCTACTTTCATGACATTTTTTGTTAGTTTCGTTAATTATCTTATCTTATTTCTATATTTAATGATCAAATTTTAACCAAATTTGAAATTGGCATTTTTGTTTTGGAATTGAATTTTTGATT
The DNA here is from genome assembly GCA_030765085.1 of Allium cepa. Lineage (NCBI taxonomy): Eukaryota > Viridiplantae > Streptophyta > Magnoliopsida > Asparagales > Amaryllidaceae > Allium > Allium cepa. The sequence goes on from CM060941.1 coordinate 933,017,892, forward strand.
TTTAGTTTAAAAATTATTTTTCAAAACTCTAGAACCAAATACATTTTCCAAAATATTAAAAACACTCAAAATGAAAAACCGAAAATGAGGTTTAAAAACTAAAAACCGAAAGCTAAAAATGAAAACAAACAGGACCTTAGTTTTTCATATCAAAATCCATTAGGAAAATCCCATAAATTTCCTAAGTAATTACCATTCAATTATATACACAATTATTCATTCAATATGCATGATAAACAATCAATCAAAATTCGGATCTACATCAAATCTGAACCAAACGTATCAAAACATAAAGAAATGACTGTATATTATTCACCTTGATTCTTATTAGAACGACGGAAATTACCTTGTTTCCTTTCTTCTTTAGGGTTTTTTCCTCTTCTTCTTTTATTATTAATGGCCGGCCTTTGTTTAGCTATAGGTTGAGAATGAAATGAAATGAATAAGGGAGTGGTGAGAATATATTATATCAATTATATGCACTTCCTCTTCTACCGTTCTATAGTTGTGTTATCAAATCCTATTCCTTTAACCCATTTTCACAATTATATTTATTAAGGCCAACCTTAATTAATTAATATAACAATTTCACATTCCTAAATTTCCAGTTAATTATCTCATCATAATTAAATATGCGATAATATGCAATAAAAATTAGGGATGTCACAATTTGGGACAAGAACTGATCCTATAGATATTAAGGTGCGTTCGCAAACAACAGTTATCCTGTATTCGTGTCAGATGCATCAACGAGGAATCGATGAATTTGGATTGTTTGGGGCACGGGGTAAAAATGAACGTTAGCATTTTCAATGGTCATTTTCTTCCCCATGTAAATCCTTCCTCCCCCTCCTGCTTCACCACCATCTTCACCTTAAATCTGAGCTTCTTCAAGGCCGTACGTGCTTTTCTGATTAAAATTTCATTTTCTTTAAAATATATTTTCAACAATTTGGCTTTTGTTCTTCCCTTCCTTTATCTCGAATCTTCAAATGGTGATTTAGTTTATCATAATACAGCAAAATGAAGTTAGGATTGTGTGCACTTGCCCATCCTAATGTTTGCTGAAGTGGAAAGCTTGTGAATTGTGCAGATGATATGGTGATGATAGCCCCATAAGAAGACATCAGTATCTATCTATAATAAAGAGGAACATATTCCACAACGTGTAGTTATATAAATATTTCTTTTAATTTCTAGTATTTTACCCAACTGTAAATCCTTTGCATGCATCTGCTTATTGTGCATATTATAAAATGAGCTTAGCTATAGTATAACAGAACTCATTATTAATTAAGGTCCACGTTATTCAACCATTGTTCTCTTTTCTGATTGATCCGAGATTGGAGATCCTACTCAACAATTTGAAATAAGACATATACACCTTATGACCTTACCCAGCTAGTCAGTTGCTTTCTAACCTGGAAACTAGTTAGAATCTATTAATGCATTCCAATATCTCTATATTCAGATCAGAGTGCATAAACAGTAGAATCGTCTTCAGCATACAAGCTCGGTCTAACATACGAAGCTTAATGAATAATAATAATATCCGAGTCTGAAGTTAAAAATAAATGCTCAATCAGTAATTAATCTTGTATATATTGCTAGTGCTAGCACTATAATGCATAATGTGATATTAGAACGCATAGTTTAAAATCAAGAAGTTCAACAAGCATCCTACTCTCTTTGTAGGCATGCAATTAATATAAGAATTTCAGGTTAGATTAGACTCAAATCAAGGATTACGGGATTGTTTGAACAAACAACATTGGTATCTGGCTCAAAACATTAACAATTAATACATATCGATCTAGCGAAATACAATATATCTAGAAAGAGAAATAAACCTAAACTTCAAGAAATCCGGTCATCCTAAGTACAGAATCCATGACATGCTTCAATTCTCTTCCTTTCAAGGTTCTTCCTTGACTCATCCTAACCGAGTCCATCATTCTTTCGCCTGATCTGCTTCTTGTTACCAATATATGTGGTGGCACTATTTCCATTTCCTCCTCCTCATCTTCATCATCATCGTTGTAATGTTCTCCCAAGAACATGCACGTGTTTGATGTCTGTTTCTTTGGTATGCTAATTGGCTCTGACGCTGCATAATTCAACTTATTCAACTTTTTCACTACAAGGAACGGAAGGCATAGCAACGGCAAATAGCCGTTGGCGGCCGTTGCTAGCCGTTGTCAGCCGTTGCTAAAAGCCGTTGCTATTAAGCACGTTGCAACTTTTTCCAGCAACGGCAATAGCAATGGCTCCGTTACCAATTTAGCAACGGGTGACGACGACCAGTTGTCCACGTGACAACAGATAGTTACAATCCTGGTCGTCACGTGGCGTCGCGAGCCGTTGCAAGTCTGAAACCAGATAGTCGTTGCTAGCCGTTGCGAGCCGTTGTAAACCTGGATCAGATAGTCATTGCTAGCCGTTGCAAAACTGAACCAGATAGTCGTTGCTAGCCGTTGCGAGCCGTTGCAAACTTGAAACTTTTTAAGTTTTCCAGCAGCCAGCTTTCACTCTTCCAACCTCTGTCGTCGCAAACCATTCCACATCACAATAATCACTTCCAATCCTACATTTCATTCCAACCATCATATAACCAAATACATCGCAAATAATCAAATAAAACACATATCAATAATCACGCAACTATATAATCAACTAACACAAATCCATACATCTCAAATCCATCACACATAATATCCATCACCAACAAATATCCATTAAACCCACAATAAGTACATCAACCAACATACTACCATCTTGCCCAAACACCAAACAAACTACCAAGTCCAAGTCCATCAACCAACACCAAACCAACATCAACCAACACCAAACCAACTACTAAGTCCATCAACCAACATATGTACACACCAACATAAGTACACAAGTCCAACAAATATCCATTAAAACCACAATCTTGCCCAAAAAAATAACCATCAACAGAACATACCTACTCATCATCATCAGCAGCATCATCATCAGCATCATCATCAGCACCACCACCACCACAAGAACCTGGCGAATGCGGCAATGCGCTCATCTATCTGCTGAGACAAGAAGCTCTGTCGCCAATCATTTATCTCGTCCAGCTGTCGTTGCATCTGGGCTATCTCCTCCTCGGCCATAGATTTCTTACAAGCCCTCTAGAAGTTAAGAGCATGTAAAACGATCAAACAAACTAGTTCTAATTCACGCTCGCAACGGTTATATTAAATTCAAATGTAAGTTATTAAAACAGTTTACCTCCTGCTTGTCATATCCATAACGCCTATTGCGAGAAGGCGGATCAATAATTCTATCCCATATTTGATTGGACTCTTGAAGCGTAATATCCTCTCGTCCAGTTCTTTGCGCCATCGCTGCCCGCTCCGCTTCATATCTATCCTGCAATTACGAATACAAAGCTATACAATTTACTTATACACTACTAAAGGAATGTGAAATTGTCATTGCAAATTAACATATTTACCATAACAGAATCAGCATTCGCATCTGTCCACTGATAGGTGACATTCCCATCATCATCGGTCTGCTCCACCGCATGAGAGACTTTAAAAACATCGGTCATTGTAGGCTCCTGTCCGGTTCTTGAATGCTGAAATTATACATGAATAAAAAACGTTACTCATATGATTAAATAATATTATAGTTTATAAACTCAAATTACAAATTTACCAATTCCCTCCGCCATTGTTGGAATGACTTGGACCCACCACGGTGTAACGAAGGATTTTTATTTCTATTCGCGCTATTTCGCTTTGCTATTTCCTGTTAATTTAAATACACAGTTAATTAAATTAATAATGCAACTAACATACATAATTTAAATAAATAATACTAACAATACAGCAATACATAACTTACTTTGATAGCTTCACTTTCTCAGTGGGTGACAAATGCAGCCCAAACATTATTACCCATCCAATTGGGTTTTTTTCCGCTTAGCCTGGCCTTCGAAAGAGTCTCCCTGTAATTTTTCCGCATCCTTTTATTCCAATGATTGAAGAAGACAGTCTGGTCTTCCGGGCGGACACGTATTGCAGCCTGCTTATTGAAAATAATTTGAATTATATACAGTATACTAATTTTAAATTAAAATATAAAATTTTACTTACCATCAAATCAGCAACTATAGCGTTCTTCACTTCGCCTGAGATGTCGTCCCAATAAGGCCAGCAACCAGACAGCCTACTCTTATAGGATTGCTTTGAAACTTGAAGAATGTAATCCGCCGGCTCTATTTCGAAACCCCTGTATAAATGTTGATGTATATAATTAATATATTTTAAATAATATAATTGAAATTAATTAGATACATACCCAACACTCTTGGGAACTATCTCTATCTCACGGCGTAAGTCCGGAGCCGTACCGCTGTGACCTGCGCCATGAGAAGGCGAAGGAGAAGGCTGAGATGTACTGCGCCTTCTGTGAGACATATCTGCCACAAACATAATCATATCATATAATGAAATGAAAAAAAATTATTATTACAACACATGTTCCATTAATCATCATAATCATTCTTTGTAATTACATAGCTCAGAATAATGCAGAACATAATCATTATCATTATTACACAGCTATGAATAACGCATAGGTCAAAATAAAACAGAATGATAATACATAACAAAATCATTATTAATACATAGCTCAGAATAATATAGAACGCATTCATCATTCTTAATACATTACTCAAAATAAAACATCATACATGCATACATTAAAAAAACAGTGTAATGTATCAGTCTTCGTCGTTTTCTGATTCAGACTCGGTCTCGTACTCTGTATCGTTTTCTTTGGTACTTTCAAATGCATCTATTAAAACATTCGCTTCATCATTCAACGATCCTACGTCAACATCGTCAGTTATTATTATTTCAGTTGGCTCCAGATCTGCTTGATACGCTGCTTCATCTGGAATATTATTTCCATCAAATGTAAATCTTTCCTTTGTTTTAATAACAACCCACCAATCTGCTTTATCTTTTTTTAAGGATGGATACGGAGAAAAATAAACTTGTAATGCTTGCTTGGCTAATATGAAAGGATCATACTTTTAGTAATGCGAGGTATGCTTTATTTCAATGAGCTTGTAATCATTGTGCACGTTAATTGCAGAACCAGGAATATTGCTAAACCAATTGCATTTGAATAAAAAAACTGTCTCTGCAGGTTGTATATAATATGTCAACGCTAAAACCTGTGTTAAGACGCCGTAAAAATCTTTTATATGCTCCTCTGGATCATCACTGCCTTTAACAAATACACCACTGTTATATGTTAATTTTTCAGCCCCGTAATCTTTGGTGTTGAATTTAAATCCATTGACGAAGAATATTGGATAAGTTTTCACATTTCTTTTTGGTCCGAGAGCAATATGTCGTAATCCTTCGTCAACAACAGAGTTTTTTGGATCATATACGTATTTTGAAAACCATTTAGCAAAATCTTTACTGAGATCGCCAGATGGATGTTGTGATTCGTATATACTGCAAAAATGTATTATTCCCATCAAAATTAATATATATATATACATACGTATAATTAAATTGTACATAAATTTAGTACTACCTGACAAATGGTGCAACTTCAACACAATTTAAAAGAACATTTGTGTGTGCTATATGGAAATCTATATCGTATAACCATATTTCCACACATTTCCCAGCAGGTCGGCCTTGTTGTCTAAAAACAGATAACATTATTTGAGAAGAATCATGTTCAACAGCTTCATCATTACGGGGAATACTGACAAACGATTAGTTCACATCGTTACTAAAGTAATGTGAGAAAAAAATGAAGATTCTTCTTCCAGATACGCTTTGCAAATTGAACCTTCTACTCGTGCTTTTTGTCTAATTTTCTTCTTCAAATGATTCAAGTACCTATAACAAAATTAATTTAATTTCTGTTTTGGTATATAAATCTAAATTTTAAGCAAACATCATATTGCGGATATTCAAAATTACCTCTCAAATGGATACATCCATCCATACTGCACAGGACCTCGAAGAAGTGCTTCGGATGGTAGATGAACAGGTAAATGCTCCATTACATTAAAGAAACCTGGCGGAAATATTTTTTCCAGTTTGCAGAGCAGTATAGGGATTTCTACTTCAAGTTTACGTATGCGATCTACCTTTAACGTCGTCGAACAAAGTTGTTTATAAAACATACTTAATTCTGTTATAACACTCTATACTTTACCAGGCAATAGTTCTTTGAAAAGCACAGGGAAAAAATATTCCATCATTATATGGCAATCGTGACTTTTCATCCCACTCAATTTACTGTTTTTAAAGTCAACACATATACGGAGGTTAAAAGAAATCCCATCAGGCATCTTACTCCTTCCACCCACTTTCGCACGAGTTTTACTTGTTTATTATCTAGCTCATAGCATGCTTTGCGTTTTTTTTGTATCGTCGTACAAATGAAGTTCGGGCCACTTACAAAAGTGTAATATATCACGTCTCGAATTCACATCGTCCTTAGTTTTCCCCTTTACATTCAAAACTGTATTAAACACGTTATCGAACACGTTTTTTTTCATTGTGCATAACGTCAATATTATGCCGGAGTAGCAGATCTTTCCAGTAAGGTAACTCCCAAAATATACTTTGTTTGCACCAGTTATGAATGTCTGATTTACCTGAAATTTCAACTTGTACCCCAGTTTCATGTATCTTTGGATAGTCTTTTACGATTTCATACATCTCTTCACCTAACCAAACCTTCGGTGGTAGCATACTCTCTTCTCTGTTTGCTTTAAAGTTATTTTTATTCGTTCTAAATTTATGATTAACATGTAGAAAACATCGATGACAGTCAAACCAAGAAATTTTCTTTCCATACTTTAATGAAAATGCTCGTGTTTCATCCATGCAATGAGGACAAGCTAGACGTCCAGCTGTGCTCCAACCAGAAAACATCTCATACGCAGGAAAATCACTAATAGTCCATAATAAAGAAGCGAACATACGAAAATTCTTTTTTCTTGAAATGTCGTATGTTTCAACTCCTTCATGCCACAGTGTTTTCAATTCTTCGATCAATGGTTGTAGATAAACATCAATTCCTTGTGTTGGATCATCGGGACCGGGGACGACAATCGTTAGAAACATATACGGAGTGTTCATGCTCATCCATGGAGGTAAATTATAAGGAGTAACAATAATAGGCCATGACGAGTATTTACTACCAAACTGAGAGAATGGTGAAAATCCATCTGTACATAAACTGAGTCTGACATTACGGCTCTCTGCAGCAAACGCAGGATAAGTCCTATCGAAATGTTTTCATACTTCTCCATCAGATGGATGTATCAAAGTTCCTTCTTCTGGTGTTCTAACACTGTGTCATCGCATATGACATGCCGTAGCAAAAGATGCATATAACCTTTGAAGTCTAGGAGTGATAGGTAAATAATGCATTCTCTTGTATGGAACTTCTTTTCCTTTTTTTCTCGGTTTGAATCTTTCCTCGTTACATATTCTGCATTTTATAAGGTCAACGTCATCTTTTCAATACAACATACAATCTTTTATACATGTATCTATCTTTTGGTATGGCAATCCAAAAGCAGACATAAGTTTTTTCACTTTATAATGACTATCGCACATCAAATTATTGGGTGGCATGTGTCGTTTTGCAGCTTTTACAACTGTTGTAAATACAGCTTCTGTAAGATTGAATTTTGATTTCATAGTGATGTATTCGGTGGTTACGGATAATTCGGTTCCGCTTTTACAACCATCCCACAAGGGCCTCTTAGCAGAATCCAATAAATCATAAAAAAAATTAGCTTGCGCGGTCGGTTCTTCTTCAACGTTATCATTGTCATCATCGCTCTGATCAATGGTAGGAAACATCGACCGTGCTGCATCTTGCACCATATTTTCTATTGGATTCGTCATAATATTATCGTCCTCTAACACTACATGATTAGGTGTACGTTAAACAAGTTCTTCATGACGATCCCATAAGTAATAATTCGGCACAAAACCAAATTTATACAGATGTACTTCTATTACATCTGATTTTCAATGCTTTAAATGTTTGCACTTACTACACGGACAACGAATTTCATCGTTATTCTGATTATTAGATTTAGCGAATCTAATAAATTCATGTACACCGTTATAGAAATGTTCCTTTATTGGTCCTTTCATACCAGTTCGGACTTCATACATCCAACTACGATCGAGAAAATAATCGAATATTTTTCCTGATTTGATAAAATATGTTAGAAGATTCAAGTAAACACTTCACTTCATATTACAGTATTTTACGATTTAACAATTGAAAAACATTTTATAATTCATTGACGGCTGGTCATCCTACTTCCCATTACAAACACAATATCGTAATTGTATTTTATAAATCATTTCAGGTTAAACGATTCAACAAAATTTCGGCAGCACTTCCCTTTATTCTCTGTATCGTACACAAAATGCGTGTACACAGGGAACAAAAAGAAAGTGCCAGCAAAATTTTGTAAACCGTTTGAACTGAAATGATTTACAAAATGTGATTACTTTATTGTGTTTGTAACTTGTCCAAATACTAGGACAAATCCAACAAACATTGTATCAGATGAATATAAATGTCCGTTCTTGAAAAAAACAGATATCCATATAACAATCATATACAACACTTGTCAGACTTGTCAGACGGGGCCAAAATATCTCTAAGGGATTTACATAAGTAAAACATATTTTCTAATTATTCTTCTAACAACTACAAAATATTTTATAATTAATTAATTCATTATATTTATTAACTAAATTTTAAAACGTGTTATAACTTTCACTGAATAATTAGCTCATTGTTATTACGCTCATTTCAAAATTTTATAATTCATTCAACGAATTATATTTATTTTAAACTACGATAACACTTATAATTAGCACTTCTGAATTAAATTATCGTTAACTGTACCAATCTATCAAGATATGTATTAATTACTATACAATGAACTTTGCCGTAAACTATACACATTATTTTAAATAAAAACAAATATTGTCATAAACTTAAATATGAACAAGCATATTCATCAATAATATACACTAATTTTAAAATCAAACCACCAATCAAAATCAACTAATACAAATATTACCATAACTAATACGCATTAATCATCATCTTTAACATAATCATAAACTAATTTAACTTCCACCTAACTTAAAACACTATAATCATCACCCAATATCATTATAATCATCACCCAATATCACTATGATCAACTAATACAATTATTTTCGAAATTAGGATTTTCCAATTAATCCTAAATTAAACCTAAATCAAAACCAAATCAAGTTTAGGAGAAATACCAGCGAGTTTTGGAGGTGTTTGAGCAACGTGGAAGCAACTAGCAACGACTGGAGTTGGAGAGGCGGCGGATTGTGACGGAGAGGAGGGTTTTGGGAAGAAGTCTTTGTGATGGGAAATGATAATCTGTTCGCGGGTTGCAGGTTAAATTTGCGATTTGCAACGGCTAGCAACGGCCGCATTTTTTAGCCGTTGCCAGCCGTTGTAACAATCCGATACAAAATGGACCCTTTTCTTGTAGTGTTTACATCATTTTTAACTCTTTTTTTGCTTTCTTAGCACTTCTCTTCCCACATCATCTCACATTCATACAGTTCCCCCATTATTTGATTATTGTTTTTTTTGTTTCGCTTTTTGAGGTTTGAGTCCTGTGTGTAATGCGACTGTTTGAACTCGAATTTATAAGAGAATAGTACCGTAGATACGTAGGTAATATTAACGTATGATACACAACATGCTTCCCATTTTTCTACTCTCTTTTTGTCTTTTCTTGATATACATATCACAAACAGTGATTTAATATGGCACGTGTTGTGATATTATTGACTCATCTTGTGTTTTGTTTGGTGGTGTAGTTGAAGAAAGATACAATTAACGGTAGAACTAACACGTGTAATTAAAGAAAGGTGGATGAATGGATAAAAAAGGAGTTTACTAATTTGTAGTAATATGATAAGCTGTGAAATTCATTCTTTGTTTGTTGCTGATTATTGAGTAACAATTTTATATTTGTGGATAAACATTACTAAATTAGCACTATATGATCCTATTAGCAAACTTTGCACAGCATGCATCGTCTATTGCGGTTTATGTTTTACAAGTTAAATTTTTGTAGCAACACAGCATTTTAAGCTTATCCAATACAACGAATGCAGGGCCCGGCATTGAGATAACGATTAAAAAAAAGCTAAATAGATGTGTTGCAAATGTCATCCTGGAAAATTCTGCACCTATTCTTATATTTAATCTAATCATTTAATTCCTTTTTAGTAGAATGACTTGGTCGTGGACCTTTCTACATGATAGCTCGATGGTTAAAACCGCTAGACAGCCCTACACACACACAAATATATATATATATATATATATATATATTGAGGGGCATTACGAACTTTACCATTTTGCACTGATGTAGGCATTGCAAACATTTTCTTTACCATTTTACCAAATGTGTTACTTAAAAATTGCTCACTATCTCAATCATTCTTTAATCGAGTAAAATATGCAAACACAAATTTGCTTATATTTAAGAGGAATGACAAGATCAGAGAAATTTTGCACTAATAAACATTGCTAAACAATTTAGCCAAATGTGAAATATCTAACTGTTAATATTGCTACCGCAAATCTATTAAATAATAGTAAAGTAGAGAATTTTTACGCTCCCTCGTTAAATCTGCCGCCTTATTAGATATGACGTGCAGTGACCGTTGTAAGAAACTCATATAACAACGCACATTGTCCGTTGCAAAATAAATGCAAATTTTAAAAAAAATTACAACAAACACAGGATTGCTGAAACAAAGATAGAAATAATGTAAATTTCATTACTGATATCATAACTACATCCATCTTAGCCAACGTTAACAAACAAACTGCCAAGAGAATAACCCTAATCAAACTACCATGAGCCATCATAACAAAATCGATACGTTTAACCGCCGAATCTATACAGTGTCCTTCCTTGCCTTTTCAAAGCGTAAACGACATCCATAGCAGTAACGGTCTTCCTCCTTGCGTGCTCAGTGTAAGTGACCGCATCGCGAATCACGTTTTCCAGGAAAAATTTCAAAACGCCCCTGGTTTCCTCATAAATCAAACCGTTGATTCTCTTGACACCTCCTCTTCTTGCTAGGCGGCGAATGACGGGCTTAGTAATTTCCTATTTGAATGGAACTTTCATAACCCTTCCACTGCATCATCACAATATTATCAACATCCTACCATCAACACATGCAACCATATCTCCTCAAACACCTCTGAATTTCACCCTTGACCACCAACTGACTGCCATCAGACATCATTTCCACCAACCATTCTACATTTTGTCCCACTGCATACTCACTTCATCATCCCCTTTGTGATTTCACAAACACTGTTGTTCACAACTTCACAACCTTGCCATGTAATTTAAAAACCACAACCATTCTCACTGACCACACTCTGACATCCACCTCTGAGCATCTCCGCAATCACCCACATACACTACCCCTTCACCACAAAAACTGTCGCCGTCCTGCTATTCACCCTATACATCAACCATTAGTCCATACAAACTTTCCCATACATATCACTGCTATCACTGCCTTAAACCTTATCAACTGCTGGTTCCATATCTCCTCTGCATAACCACTGCTAACTGTCAATACCAAACAAACAATGCCCCACTGCTATTTCTCTATGCCCCATCATCCGATCTCCGTACAACAACACATCTAACTTACCAGTGCAATACAACAAATCTCACATTCAACTTCCACTCAAACAAACTGCAACCTTGTACCAATCACCAATCGCCTAAAGCTCACATATCATCTAACTGAATTGCAACCACCAACAACAAATATCCACGAACCCGCGCCAGAAGCGAACTACCAACTTGTAATCGCCTCTCCTAAAAACATGAACTCCTTCGCCTCGAACGCCTCACCGCAACCTAAACCATTGAATTTTCAACCTCGTCCAATTCGCAATCTTCAATCGCCAACAACTCGACCTTAAAACCCAACTCCAACAACTAAACGATCGCCACCAATCGCAAACCTTCATTCGAGCACCCCTCTCAACTTTCTGATTCGTCAAAACCCAAAACACCCAAATCAAACTTCGTCCTCCTACATCGCCAAATCACTCGCATTGCGGTGTCTCTTGGCGTCGCCCTTTCCTAGACCTTTGCCGCCTTTTCCTCTTCCTGACGTTTTGAAACCCTAGAAATTGAGTTGCGGATCTCGCTCAAATTGAGATAATTTATGGTTTTGTGGATGAATAGGGTAGATTGATTCTAGACGAGAGCAATCTTCGTGATGGGTATTGAATGAATAGTGCCCGTTGGATATTTACATCTGAATGGATGGATGAATACAATTAGGTTGACGCGGATTGTTACGAGTTTGTGGAGGTGTGCTTTCTCCGTCTGTTTATGGTTAAGGGCATCTGCTCCACTTTGAATCTAGTATGGAAACCATATCAACAATTCACAGAAAATGAAAGAAAAACCAAATTCGCTCCTTTTTTATTCTTTTTTTAAAAAACGCGTAATTAATTTTTCGAATTCAATTCTAATTCTCATTCTCCAATTTTTCGAACGCGATTGGCGGTTTGGATTTGGCTCTTGGTGGTTTCTGGTCGTGGGGTTGCTAAATATTTACTATTTATTTGTGAATAATTAAGTATTAATTATTTGTCATCAATTATAAATCACAAATTATTAATTATAAATTACTAGTTATTAGTTACTAAATATTTACTAATAATAATTATTAATTTGTAGGATTTTTTTATTAAATATTAATTATTTTTAATTTGTAGGATTATTATTAATTATTAAAATTAATATTTAATATTTAATATTAATTAATTATGATTAATCTATAAGATTATTACTAATTATAAATTATTAATATTATAAATTAAAAATATTACAAATTATTGAATATTAATTAATATTAAATATTAATACCATTAATAATTAATAATTAATAATTAAATATTAATATTATCAATTATTAAATATAATTAATATTTAACTATTATTAAATATTGATATTATTAATTATAAGTTATCATATTATTAATTATTAATTATAAAATATTAATTACTAACATTAATCATTACTTCTTATTATTAATATTGAGTATTACTTCTTAATTATTAACTTTTAATGTTAATTATTAATTATTAAACATTAATGCTTATTATTGATTATTAACTATTTAATAATCATTATTAATTATTAATTATTAATTATTGAATAGTAATTATTAATATTAATTATTAATGGTAACTATTTCATGTTTCAAATTAATTATTATTATTTAAACATTAATAATAATCATTAAGCGTTAATTGAAGGTAACGATGATCAGTTAAGAATTGTTGAAAGTTGGCATCTACTACAACATGCAGAAGAAAATAGTTGCATTTGATATCTATTACAACGGTAGACGGAGTTGAAAAATTTACGACTAATGAAAATAATCGAGAAAATTTATTATTTAATCTTAATTATTAATTAGTAAAAATTAATTATTAAATATTACTTCATATTTACTAATTAAAATTTAATGTTAATCATTAATTGTTAATAATTAATATGTATATATTATTAATTTTTAATTTTTAATGGTAACTATTAATCATAAATTATTAATATTTATTATTAATTATAAATTATTATATATTTAATATTAATTACTCGATATTACTTACTAATAATTGGAAAGTAAAATTTAGCCTCTTGGAATATTGATTATGTATAACAATTAGTAATTAGTGATTATTTAATGATAATCATTAATTATTTTAAGTTATAAATGATTAATATAATATTATTAATGATTAATTATTAAATATTAATAAATAACGTAATATTATTAGTAGTTAGTATTTAGTAATTAGTAATATAATATTATAATTAGTAATTAGTAACATATGATTAATATAATATTATTAATGAATAATTATTAAATATTAATAAATATTAAATATTAATTTTAAGGAAGCATTGTAATTATTAATTATCGGTTGTCAAAAATTGGTAATAAACATTTATTACAACGGACATTTTATGACCGTTGTAAAATTGGCACCTATTACAACGGGCATTTTTAACCCGTTGTAAAATTGGCACCTATTACAACGGGGATTTTTAGCCCATTGTAAAATTGACACCTCTTACAACGAGCATTTTGTGACGTTGTAAAATTGGTATCTATTACAACGGGCATTTTGTGAACGTTGTATAATTGACATCTAATACAACGGGCATGAAAGGACCGTTGTAATAGCATTCTATTACAACGGGCAGTCATTGCCCATTGTAAAAGAGGCGTTGTATAGGGCATCTATTACAACGGGCCTGAATGGACCGTTGTAATAGCCTACTATGACAACAGGCAACCAATGCCCATTGTAAAAATGGCGTTGTAATAGAGTATTTTTGTTGTAGTGACATTTTAAACAATAATCACTACAGAGGCCCGGATCACTTTTTTATTATTGCTCAACTTAGGTATTCCTCTATATCTCAAGTTTTTAATCGAATATGTTATTTCCATACTTTTATGCATAATGAAATAAATACTTTTTATATATATTGTAAGTGTAGTTAACTTTCTTATTATGTATTTTATTCAGTTCAATTATCCTGATAATACGTTATAGTTTTTACAAATATTTTATTCTCTGCTACAGTTTACATACGTTTTTATGCATAAAAAACATATTTTCTCATTAAAAAAGCAACTATAATTTGAAAAGTAACAATTCTTCAAAAAAAGTCATCATATCTTTCCTTGATTTACTACCTTTTAAGTTTTAAAAAATTATTACTGATAGTTTATGCTCATAGATAACAAAAAAGACGAAAGCCAACTATTGCAGTTTACAATCTCTATGCACATTTATAAAGGAATGCTAAATCTAAGTGAGGGTTTCTAGAATATGGAAGTCGTTTAACTTGAAGAACAATGAAACTTTTGCGATTAACATGCTGCTTATTGATGAAGAGGTAAGTACTGAATTACTGGAAGTAACTATTTAGAATTATCTTAAACATACTAAAAAAATGACTTGTTTATTAAAGATTTCAACTGGTGTCGGTCATACCAAAATTTTTAACGAACAGGTTTCAATCTAAAGTTGCAGAGGGATTAATATTTAAAATAAGCAACTTTAGCATCAAAAATCAAAAGAAATCTTATCAGGTCATGGAAGAGCCATACAATATTGAATTTCATGCTAATACATGCATAACAAAGGTGTTTGACGGTGAAATACAAATTTCTAAATAAAAATTTGAGTTTTTCCATTGGATGAAATAGAATCGCAGTATGTAAATGATGCATATTTATTAGGTATGATGTACAAATATACATATGTAGAATGAACTAGTTGAATCGCATTTAGTTAACATGTTAATAACTATCCAGATGCGATTGGCAAACTATGTTCAATGTCAAATATTGAAGAAGTAACCAAGTTTGATGAGCTAAAAAGCAAAAAGTTTGAAGAGAGATATTATCATTGCAAATTTGAGGTAATGATTTTAATTTCCATTATCATTATTATCTTCACAAGCACAGCGGAAGACAAGATCGTGATAAGAAGTGTAAAAACAACCTGTAAAAACAACCAATCAATAACTCAATTTCAATCCCAATCGAACCAAAAGTAATCACAATCCCAAACAAGCAATAAAGAAATCAAAGCAATAACGAAAAATAAATCACACAGGGATTTATAGTGGTTCCACTAACATTGTGTTAGTGTACATCCACTTTAAGAGAGAGCTTTTATTAATATTGATGAGAAGAGTACAAAAGATTGAATACAATGATCAAAATTCTATTTAGAACTGATTTGTGGAGAAGGGAATTGAAGAAAATTAGGTTTTGATAAACCCTAATTTGGTGGAGGCTAATCTCTTGCAGTTGTTTGCACTCTTATAGATCTGAAACCTGAGCCTAGCTTATATAGGAGAATAGAAACCCTAGGCAATCTTTCGAAATTCCCCCTGCAGATATCGCAAATTTTCGTTCAAGTCCGTATGAAGAAAAAAACTGAAGGAAGTTGTTCCAGACGTCTGGCCCAAAAATCAGACGTCAGGATTAAGTTACTGGAGCGACTTCGCTTCAGACCAGACGTCTGACCCATTTGGTCAGACGTCCGACAGAATGCTCTGGAAGCATCTCTGTCTCAAATCAGACGTCTGACAAAATGCTCTGGAAGCATCTCTGTCTCAAATCAGACGTCTGAGCCTTTTGGTCAGACGTCTGAAAGAAGGCTCTTCCCCAACTTCGTCCTCTTCGCCTTTTCTCTTATAACTTCCACCTTCGAACTCCGATTTGCGATCCGTTTTCTCCGTTACGAAGCTATTTCCGACCTCTACAAATTTCCATATAGTGTTGCTAAAATTCAACACTCCACGTCGACACTATATCTATCTTCAATTTTAATGATACCATACCATCAACTACAACCGATAGCACCAACTATCACCTCTTCTACCTTCAACCAAACATGAACGCTTTCTCAATGAGCTCCGGCAAAGCCACCGCCCATTGCACTTCACCAACGAGCTCAGGCAAATCCCTCGCCCACTAATAAAATGTTGATAACATTCAAATCCTAAGCTATCTCACCCAAGACTAGCACTTACCAAGAAGATAGAACCTCTATCTCTCACCGATACTCTTCCTCATCAACCACCAAGCTCCTCCCTTGACCGTACCACCCCGTGGCACCTAGCACTTCTCCAAAGCGAATCAAGTTCGAGCAATGCTCGAACTTTCCAACCGGAAATGCCTTGGTGAACATATCCGCCACGTTATCCTTAGTGTGCACATTCCGAAGATATACTTTCTTATCTTCATCCATGGCTACTAGAAATGACTCTCTCACCTCAATATGCTTAGTCCGTGAGCTAAACGCCAAATTCTCTTCCAAGTGAATAGCAATCTGGCTATCACATCGAACATCAATACTATCATTCCCGAATCCCAAGTCACACAACAATCGCTTCAAATGGAGTGCCTCTTTTGCCGCCTCCACTACGGCTATCAACTCCGCCTCCGTAGTGGATAAAGCAATTACGGTCTGCAATCTAGATCTCAACTTATGGCTGTACCCCCAAGTGTGAAAACATATCCAGAAGTTGATTTTCTTCGATCCCTATCACCGGTGTAGTCCGAATCACAATAACCAACCAACTTGCAATCCATAGCCTTACTGCCGCCAAAAACAAGACCATGAGATGATGTGCCTCTAAGGTATCTCAGTATAAGCTTCATGGCTTCCCAGGGTAATTTCCCCGGATTAGCCGTATATCGACTAACCATCCTGACGGCATTTGCAATATCGGGACTTGTACACTCCATAGCATACATTAGACTTCCAACCGCACTATCATATGGCACCTTTGCCATATATGTCTTGTCTTCCTCCAAGATAGGTGATCCTTTACTCGAAAGCTTCGTATGCAAAGGTAAAGGCGTATTTGACGCCTTTGCATTCTCCATGCTAAACCGGCAAAGCACTTTCTCAATGTACTCCTTTTGAGTTAGTTTCAACTCAAAATGCTTTCGATCCCTTAAAATTTTCATGCCCAATATCCTTCTTGCTTCTCCAAGATCCTTCATTTTGAACTTCGATTTCAAACTCAGTTTTAGATTGTTGATTTCGTTCTTATCCTTAGAAGTAATGAGCATGTCGTCCACATACAAGAGTAAATACACCTAACAATCATTTTTCAACTTCTTGGAATAAACACAGGCATCTTTGATAATCAAACCTCTTGTAACTATTTTCAAGCATAAAATAATCAAACCTCTTGTACCATTGTCTAGGTGATTGCTTTAAACCATATAGTAATTTCTTCAACTTGCAAACCAAATTTGACTTACCATCTACAACAAACCTTTCCGGCTGCTCCATGTAGATGTCTTTATCCAAGTCCCCATGTAAGAAGGCAGTCTTCGCATCAAGTTGCTCCAACTCCAAGTCGTGAATAACAACAATAGCCAAGTAATATCCGGATAGAAGTATGGCGCACAACCGGTGCGAATATCTCATCATACTCATTTCCATTCCTTTGTGCAAACCCCTTAGCCACTAGCCTAGCTTTGTGTCTTCCATCGTCCTTCACCTTTTACATCCATCTGCACCCAATAGCGCGGTTTCCTTTAGGAAGTGGAACCAAATCCCAAGTTTGATTCTTCAACAGTGATTGCATCTCTTCCTCCATGGCACAAATCCATTTCGAGCTATAACTCGACTTCATGACATCATCAGGGTCCACCGGCTCATCTTGGACTACATGAAGAGCATAGTTCAAATTATCACAAAAGCTAAGATAGTTTCAATCACCATATCCTTCGGGTGGCCTTATAGTACGACGACCAAACCAAGTAGCAATACCATCACCTAAACTCCCTTCGGCTCCACCTTGAACCGAATCTTCTCTAGAATCATGTACATCACCAACACTACTAGAGGCACCCTGTGGACTATGTGATGTAACATCAACCGCTACTTCTTTACAAGCGTCTCCTACTACTCTACTCTTTCTATTCCTTGGACAAAATGTGGAAATAATTTCCTTCTCCTTTGCTTCATCACAAACCAAATCCGAAACATCTGATGAGCTCACATTCTCCTTGAACACCGCCAACTCATCAAAAGTAACATGACGAGAATTCACTACCTTCTTCGTTTTCGGATTCCAAATCCGATAGCCTTTTACATCGTCCGTATAGCCAAGCAAAATCCCCTTGAAAGCCCTTGGTTCAAGCTTATCATTTCCCGGATCATGCACATAAATCAGGCTTCCAAACACACGAAGATAACTCAAGTCAGTGCTCTTTTCCTTCCACACTTCCTCCATAATTTTGTTACCAATAGCTGAGCACGGAATTCGATTAATAATATGCACTGCGATTGACAAAGCTTCAGCCCAAAATCCCTTAGCCAAACCCGATGTCAATCTCAAGCATCGAGCTTTCTCAAGTATAGTACGATTCATTCTTTCCGCAACACCATTCGACTGCGGATCTCCAGGCATAGTAAAATACCTCCAAATACCATGATGCTTGCAAAACTCCAAGAATTCTCCGAAAACGTACTCTCCGCCATTGTCAGACCTTAGAACCTTCAAAGATTTTCCACTCTCGTTCTCAACAAGATCCTTCCATGCTTTGAACTTTGCAAATGCCTCCGACTTAGCCTTCATTACATTCACCTGAACTTTTCGAGAAAATTCATCTATAAAGGAAATTAATAGCAAGCTCCACCTAAAGAAGCTACAGGTGTCGGTCCCCAAACTCTGTGTAAACACACTCAAGAACCCTTCTCGAATCATGCTTTCCATCACCGAATGAAACTTTAGTTTGCTTCCCCATGACGCATTCTTCGCAAAACTCTAATTGTTGAAACTTTCTCCATCAATCATCTCTCTCTTTCAAAGAACATCTAAACTCCTCTCCGGGACATGACCCAACCTCAAATGCCACTACCTAGTCGCATCCAAGCCACGAGAACTATCAACTCCTATACAAGTTTCACCTTTTACAGTCACTCCTTGAAGCAAATAAATACCCTGAGTCTTTGCACCCTTCATCACCACAAGCGCCCCCTTCAAAACCCGCAAGCTATCACTCTCAATAGTGATCTTACAACCTAAAGAATCCAGCTGCCCCAAAGAGATAAGAGACTTCCTAAGTCCGAAATATAGCTCACATTAGTGAGAGTACGAACCACTCCATCAAACATCCGAATTTGCACGGAACCAATTCATTTCGACTTGCAAATAACACCATTTCCATAACAATTGAATTTCCTTCTTTGTCGATGTAAGAAGAAAAACAATTTCTATTTGGCGTCATATGATAAGACGCACCAGAATGGAGCACCCAATCGCTACCCAAAACATCTGATGCTACCGCCGATAAAACATCTACATTTTCCTTACCAATTCCACTCTCCACCGCTATTAATGAAGGTGCTACTTCCTTCTTTGCCTTCTCCTTGCTCGGACACTCATTCTTCCAATGACCGGGCTTCCTACAAATATAGCACTTTCCTTTTCTTTCCTTCGACTTTCCTCTCCAACCGGGGTTCCTTGATTTAGAACACCCCCAGTTCTCCTTCTTCATATACCTCTCCTTCTCCACAAATAAGCCATGACCACTAATAGCGCCACTACTACCATCACCTAACTCCTTCATTTGATCCCGCAACTTCTCGCTAAGAAGACCCATCTTAACATCATCAAGTGTCAATGTATCCCGGCTATAGATCAAACTATTTAAGAAACCTGTATAGCGATCTGGCAAAGAACACAACAATATCATTGCCTTTTGCTCTTCCTCAATCTTCAAATCTACCGCCTTCATCTTCATTAGCAAATCATCAAAAATGTTTAAGTGCACCTTCAGCGAAGTACCTTCCTTCATCTTATAGGTAAAGAACGTTCGCAATAAGATCAAACGATTTGTCAGTGACTTCTTCATAGACAATTCCTCTAACTTGTCCCAAATACCCTTAGCAGTTGTCTCACCACTAATTTAAGACATAACATTCTCTCCTATAGCAAGTTGAAGTGAAGTAAATGCCCACTCTTCCATCTCCTCTCTCTCAACATTTGAGATGTCCGCTGGCAATAAATGTGTGTCAAACACTACCCGATGCACCCGATTCCTCCTTAGAACCGCTTTCATCTTTCATTGCCATTTTTCAAAACAATTTTCGCCATTCCACTTGTCTATTACCAATTGTGATCCTGAAGCTACGTACATAAGGAGCTAAAGCACTTGGATTACCCATTGAGGAAATACTAGAGTTACTACTTGATTCAGACATTTCTACAACCACCTACCAACACCAATGCTCTGATACCAAATGTTAGTGCTGGATTCAACAAGAGACCACTCAAATCGAAACCCCACAAGCACAGCGGAAGACGATATTGTGATAAGAAGTATAAAAACAACCAATCAATAACTCAATTTCAATCCCAATCGAACCAAAAGTAATCACAATCCCAAACAAGCAATATAGAAATAAAAGCAATAACGAAAAATAAATCACACAGGGATTTATAGTGGTTCCACTAATGTTGTGTTAGTGTACATCCACTTTAAGAGAGAGCTTTTATTAATATTGATGAGAAGAGTACAAAAGATTGAATACAATGATCAAAATTCTATTTAGAATTGATTTGTGGAGAAGAGAATTGAAGAAAATTATGTTTTGATAAACCCTAATTTGGTGGAGGCTAATCTCTTGCAGTTGTTTGCACTCTTATAGATCTGAAACCTGAGGCTAGCTTATATAGGAGAATAGAAACCCTAGGCAATCTTTCGAAATTTCCCCTGTAGATATCGCAAATTTTCATCCAAGTCCGTACGAAGAAAAAAACTAAAGGAAGTTGTTCCAGATAGGCCTGTCAATGAATACCCGAAATATCCGAAATCCGTCCGCATCCGTATCCGAAAACACGAAAAAGATCAGATATACGAAAAGCGAATGCGGATATCCGAAAAATATTTCGGATACGGATACGAATATGGCTGTATCCGTATCCGATAAATATCCGTCCGGTTTGAAATTAAATATTTATGTATAATATGTTATTTTATATCCATAAATTTAATACAAATACACTAATTTTTATTGTATGGATTTTGTGTTATTGGTTTACCTATTGTTAATTTGATGTAATTTATGTATTACAAGGTTTTTCATCTTTTTTCAGTCAAAAAATGAAGTATGCATTATATCGATTAATTTTTGGATATTTTCGGATACATTTTGAGGTTCGGATACGGATATTTTCGGATATCCAAAAATATCCATATTTGCTAAGCCGGATACGAATATTTTTGGATATCCGAAAATATTAGCGGATACGGATATGAATAATATTCAGCGGGTATTCACGGATATCGGATACGGATTTCGATATGGATTTTCATTTTTGGATACGAATACAGATACATCACTATCCGTATCCGACTGCATCCATTTATAGGCCTAGTTCCAGACGTCTGGCCCAAAAATTAGACGTCTGGATTAAGTTACTGGAGCGACTTCGCTTCAGACCAGACGTCTGACCCATTTGGTCAGACGTCTGACAGAATGCTCTGGAAGCATCTCTGTCTCAAATTAGACATCTGAGGCTTTTGGTCAGACGTCTGAAAGAAGGCTCTGCCCCAACTTCGTCCTCTTCGCCTTTTCTCTTATAACTTCCACCTCCGAACTCCGATTTGCGAACCGTTTTCTCCGTTACGAAGCTATTTCCGACCTCTACAAATCCCCATATAATGTCGCCAAAATTAAATAAGTTGCATATATCTTGCAGTCAACAAATCCAAAGTGTACATCAATTTGGACGTGCCAGAAGTTTTTTCCATGTTAATAAGGTATGTTTTAGCAAGAAATAAGTAATGGTTTAATTTCATACTTCTTATCCTCAATGCATATTTTGTTTACACATCTTTAACATCATAGAGAAGGGATTACTTTAAATGAATCGATAGTACAAATTGTTAATAGAAATAATAATACTATGGAAGCAATTGTGGAGGAAAATCCATTTGAGGAACTATTGTTCGAAATGAAAAATTCAAACAACAAAGTATGACTTACCTTTATCTAAATATATTTCTCTCAAATACCCCAATTTTCTTTTGATTAACCAAGTCAATGAATATAATGATTTTTATTTTTATTTTATAGGGAATACATTTAATTGTCATGCCCGTTTATCACAAATTTATGATCGATTTGGTTGGAGCTATATGTCTTACCCAAAATGCAAGAAGATGGTGGAAAAGATAGATGAAGTATTTTACTGCAGCAAGTATGAAACTGAAACTAGATGCCCAATTCTATGGTAAAAAATTTATAAAAAGTTTATTATTATTTAACATTTTGACATATGTTTTACCTGAAATGTTACTTTTAGATACAAGCTGAACATGCAAATTGAGGATGATTCTGGTTTGCTTGATTTGGTCGCATTTGAAAAAGAAGCCGAACATTTATTAAAATATACAATAAAAGAGTTAACTGAACTTGAATCACAGATTATGTCCAATATATATCGTATAATTCATATAAAAAAATATATTTTAATCTCTCTTTTAATTAAAGTACGATTAGTAAAAATAGGAAAATGAAAAGGAAAAGATTACTTCACTATTCAGTGATTTGGTTGGAACAAAAATAGTCTTCCAACTAAAAAAAAGGGACTACTATATAAATAATTAGGAAAAGAGGAAATTAACTGCAATAAAATTCAAATAATCATTGTCGATCAGAAAACTTTTAGCACGACAGGAGAAAAGAAAATGGTAAAAATGCATTAAAAATTAAATGGTATTACAAAGCCGTTATAATAACTTAATATATTTTTATTTGTTTCAAGAGACTAAATCTGAACCATTCAAATCGAAAAAGAACATTGGGAGAAGAGAATTTGGATGAGCACATGACTGTTTGTCAGAGAAATTGCATCGGCTTAGAATAAAATAATGATTTTGATTTAATAGTGTTTTTTCTGATTTTAATAAAAATTACGTAGTTTTATACTTCAGTAGTTTTTAGGGCATTTTAGCAATTTTATTATAACAATAAATCATTTGCTAATATGTTTATTTATTTGGTATATTAGATCATTTAAAATCTTATTCCCATATATTTTGAACATTTATTTGAATTGCAACTCTTAGAACATTTGTATCCAAATTAGAGTATTATCATCCCATTGTTTGTGCTATTTCTTTTGAAAATTATAATTATATATTAGGATCCATTTTCACATGTAGAAAGAAAACAAAAAAAAGCATAAAAGAAGCTTTTCATCGTCACTTTTTATTAACTTTTAGGATAAATTACAAAACATACAGATGAATGGAATAACAATAATTGCAAATAAAATAATTGTAAATAGTAAGTAGCGGTTAATTTTTGTTAACGTTTAGGTAGTAACAACCATTATATTAGGAATTAAATATGCTTAAATTGATTACAAGTTGTCCTACTGTCTCGCTTAATATTTAGAAACTTTAAATTACAAAAGCAAGTACGTGAAGTCGAATACTAAAATTTTATTTGAATGACGTTTATATCTTACATAATGGATATGCAAAGATACGTGGATAATCTAAAAGAAAATTTTTGTACTTTCATACCTTTCCAATCCATAAGAATCCCCGTGGAAACATGTACCACCCCTACATTGTGCCACCTTCATCTTAACATTCATTGTCACAAACTACATAATAATTGTATGTATGAAGAAGTATCCTGATTCATCGAAAGGAGTTTAGCTTACATTGAATGTTTGCTTTCTGTCGATGACACCAATTTCCCATTTGACATCTTTAAATAGATAATAATTATAATAAGTACACAACAATATTAATATAATGTCATATGGATCATAAATTTGTACATAACACTATTAGTAACACTACAACAAGAGCATAATCCATCTGCAAATCAATGTGTAACAAAGTTCAAACCAAAATATTTGAAACCTTGCTCAAAATAAGTTAGCACCATGGCAGTGCTCCTATATATTATTCCTGCTAAACATTGGTGCCAGACCTTATTTCTTTTATGTTTGGTTTCCGCCATTACATTTTCTGTGAACATTGGAAACGCCATAGATATTAACTTTTGGATGTGTTGCATTCAAACCATACGATTAATTATAGCATTAAAAAAGAAAGTATGTGCATTTACAAGTATTAGTACCTCTAGGATACTGCTACATATAGTGAGTATCTGCATAATGACGAAGTAGAAATACTGCATGGAAGAAATATGCAATGTTACAAGAGTTAAAACTCGATGGACTCAGAGTTTTAAAACCATCTAAAGTATGACAATGACAATACTTACATTTAAAAAATATTTATTCATTTATTGTTTCATAATCATAATTCTAACCGAATTGTTTTCTCAGTTATCATGCCAAGATTTTTTATGCAATTGGGTTAATAAGACAAAAAATATTGTTTGTAGTTATGTTGCAAATATTTACATGATGACTTGCTATTTTACTATGCTATTTGTTAGGTAATTCATGTCAACATATATTTACTAAAATGCATAATTTGTTTACAAAAAAGGTGATATATTTTTTGGTAGTCACTTAATCCTAAAAGGGGGAAAAACTTTTAACAACTGATGTGTTTGTGGCTACTTTTTTTTTGAACTATAGATTTAAAACTTGCAGGTGTATATGAGAATAATTTGAAGTAATAAAAAAATCAGTGGGGGAAAAAATTATACTAAAAAGAACAGATAAAAAAGATAAAGTTTTGTTTTTATCCATTCTATGAATGAATCAAATAACAAAAACATTTTAACAGTCCTACTTTTCATAACAGAAATTTAAATATCACATAATTACATGAATTACTTCAGATTATATTTCAAAATGGATTCTAAATCATATTACTAATTTTTCTCTAGAAATATAAACAAATAATCTATTTTTTGCCCTTTTGAATCTTCAGATTATATTTCTCATACCCCGGTGCGTTACCATTAGAAAAAACGATTTGAATTACTACGAAAGGTATGTATATATCTTAGTTATCTACTTGATCTATCCATATCTGTTAATCGTGTAATAAATATGTGTTGTAACACAGTCACATTAATTAATTAATTACCAAAAATATGATTAAAACTTATGTTTTTATCCCCATCTATGATATGAAATGCTTTCATAAGTTAACCTTCGATGTCCCATTCTCCAATCTTCCTAGTCAGCATATTAACAAATTCCTCAAAGTATATTGCACTATTGCCATCTTTGTCCACATCAGTAATCAGTTGATTGATTTGCTACGGTTACCAACACAAAATCAGAAACGACTATTTAATGTATCAAGTAGCAAAATAAAATCAAAATCATAAGTCAATTTTGAATTCTTACATAAAAATCGTACATGACTTTCGTCAGCTACAAAGTAACCTTAAATTCAAATATATTCAAATTTAACATTAAGATGATTATTTGGACAGTACAAATAAATATAATATTATGTGCATTGTGCTGACCTGATCATTCATCTCAAACCCCAGTGCCCTACAAAAACAAGTATGTATTTTCTTCAAGATGAAAATAGTCAAAAAAATAGAAGAAAAGGGAAAAAATACACAACTATTACAAATTAGTACCTCATGCAACATTTAGCTCCTTTGCATCAACTGTGCCTTTCTGAAAATGAAAGCAGTGTTATGAATGGCAAAGGAGACGACATAGATTACAAACTAATAAAGTAACGTCACAATGTGCGCATACTTGAACCATCTGTATGAAATTGAAATAGATCAAATGCTTCCATTATTTCCCGCTTCTTCTACGGTGCTAAGCCATGATGGCGGCCTCTAGGCTCCTCTCGCTTGATGCATTAATACTATCCTTTCGGATACAAAAGGTAAAATAAAAATACATATACAAGAATTATATATTACGCACTTAATTTCGTACTTTCAAAAAATGAGTCAAGTATCATAGCAATTGTAGATAAAGAAAATTTTAAAACAATTAGCAACCGTATTGCACATGTTGAGTATTTTGTTTATTAACGTTTGTAGTGTTTCCTTGATAAAAAAGGAAATGTATCCATCTTGAAGTCCCTCTTACTTAAGAATGAAAGGTTTCAACATTTTCGTACTAAAGATTAAAAGGAATTATCACACTGATTACTGATGTAACATTTTGAACTTGGCATAATTCATATTTCATTCACACTTTTTTTTCAAAAGAGGGGGTAAGGGAAAAACACTTATCAGCTTCACAAAAATATTACCTTCTCCAGGGACATTCTTTTACAGTTTGAGCATTTATACAAATACAAACTATGTAAAGCATATATGAATTAGTACAAATGGACAAAATGAATGAAATAATTATTTTGATCACATGATGATTGTTATTTACCAACAGCAACTGATTGCTACTCTACTTATATAATGACAATATTACCACTAATGATAAAAACTTATTATTTCAAGAATTAAGAAATAAACTAAAATGACATTCGTCCATAAGTGTAAACAATATGAGAGTGATAATAAAATATTTCAGTTCATTTAGTTAGTTTATTTCTATGATAAATGATTATAATTTTGAAGTTTATATTCATATGCTACAGATTAATTTCAATTTTTTTTATTTACATGACATTTGGATCATTATTTTTGAAGCTGAATTCTCTGTTAATCTTTGGAAATCAATGTTGTGGTCAGTTTTATTTTTCACCATGTAAATTATTTTCATAAATAGTTTTATTACACAAATTTAGATTGTTGTTTTTAAATGTTACATGTACAATACAATTTTGTAACAAAGCTTAAGTTTCCTTGCAACATAGCCGGACACTACTTCAGATTGTTTTCCTTTTAACTTATATGGTATCATCAACACAGGTAAATGGTTATATCAGTTGAAATAGGTAAAAAAATAGATAGCGCATACGCGAGGTAGAATAGAGAAGGAAATGAGGAAGATAATGAACAAAGATACCAAAACCATACCTTTCAACAATTCGAAGGACCTAAGGTTCCAACTGGCTCTTGCTTCTCATCAAATTTTGTTGCCATTGAAGTAGATTTTATTACCATAAAAGCGGGTAAAATTAATATTTATGAGTAAAAATATAAAAAATAAATGGCATTTATTCAAGCACTCACATTTGATACAAATGTCCATCATAACCCAATGGCAAAGGCGGTAAAAGAGGAGTAGTATCTGTTGTGCAAAAAATTACACAAATGCGGAAAACCAATAAACATGATCTATATTTTCCAATTTGAACATCACTCAATCTAGCAACAATTATTCTATTACTCCAAATAAATAGCAAATAACTATAAAGAAGAAAGAGACGCACGATATTTATACTGATTCCACTACCATCAAGATGGTGTATATCCAGTCCAAAGGAAGGAGATTTTATTACACTCAAGAGAATTACAAGAGATTACAAGATAATAGTTTACATATCAAAGCCCTAAATTAGGGTTAACAAGAAGAGACACTCCATTTGGGCATCACGGGCTGAATACCAGAATGGGTTTACAATGAAGTCTACCCTCAATATATAGCCAATGTAAATTCATGTGAGTCATCAATAAATTACCAAGATATGGTATGAAGATAATGGAGGCAAATTACAATGGTAACAAATCGCACAAACATAGTAAGTAATTCACTCATTCCAAAGATGGAAGAAAATAATCCCAAAGCAATGCGATTACGAAGAAAGAAATAATATGCATATCTTTTTGCATATATATATATATATATATATTATTCTGTAATGTGGGCATGCGTATATTCCTTGCCATCTGATTCAAATGCAATCCAATAATTTATGCATTTTCATAATGAACAAATATGATTACTTTCCTTCTTGCATATTTGTTTCCTTCGATTTGTGATTGTGTATCATCAAATTTAACACTTCATCTTGATGCGAAATCACCTATCTCCAACACCCAACCTCGAATCGAGTTCTCTTCTCAACATAAAACTCTTAAAATCAAACTCTACCTTCAACCAAAATCTATTAACGAGATACATGCCAAAATGAATATTTACTTTATGGGTTCCGGCAAGGCCACCCCCATCACACCTTGCTAACGAGCTCAGGCTATATCCTCGCCTGCCAACAAAATGTTGCAAATATCCAAAATCAAAAGAAGGTAGATACCAAAATAATCTCAAAACCACCAAGGTCAAAAATCCTCTCAATCGACAATCCAAATACAGAGCCAAAAAAACAAAAGCCAATGGACATAACAAAGCTAATCCAAATCTCCGTATGCAAGATAAATCTCTCTCCTCCCACATACCTTATGTGCCAAATAATAAATTTCCCATGGAAATCAACATAAGACTCTTACATCAACATTGAGTCATGAAGCAGATACAGGTTCCCAAATTCATCTGTTCCTTTAACACAGTAAACTCCTTATCACCAAATTTCCAAGACTGGAATGCTCTTCTCTCTTAACATAATCTCCTCCGTCTTTATCTTCCATATTTCACAAAATCTCTTTTTTTCATCCAAATGGGTAATAACATAATCACCATCGGATCTATCGCTCTTTCTAGAAGCCATTTATGCATAAATTTAAACAAATCGCTTTGCTCTGGTACCAATCTGTTGTGCAAAAAATCACACAAATGCAGAAAAACAATAAATGTGTTCTAGATTTGCCAGTTTGAACATCACTCAACCTAGCAGCAATTATTCTATTACTCCAAATAAATATCAAATAACTATAAAGAACAAAGAGATGCACAATATTTATGCTGGTTCCACAACCATCAAGATAGTGTACGTCCAGTCCAAAGGAGAGAGATTTTATTACATCCAAGAGAATTACAAGAGATTACAAGATAAGAGTTTACATACCAATGCCCTAATTTAGGGTTAACAAGAAGAGATACTCCGTTGGGGGATCACTGGTTGAATACCTGGATGGATTTACAATGGAGTCTACCCTCAATATATAGCCAATGTAAATTCATGTGAGTCATCAATCAAATTACCAAGACATGGTAAAAAGATAATGGAGGCAATTACAATGGTAACAAATCGCGCAAATATAGCAAGTAATTCACTCATTCCAAAGATGGAAGAAAATAATCCCAGGGCACTGCGATTACAAAGAAAAAATAATATGCATATCTTTTTGCATATATATTATTCCATAACGTGCACATGCATATATTTCCCTGCCATCTCATTCAAATGCAATCCAATAATTTATGCATTTCCATAATAAACAAACGTGATTGCTTTCCTTCTTGCATATTTGTTTCCTTCTATTCGTGATTTCGTATCACAAAATGTAATAGCATCCTTTACAACAAACGGAAGGCAAAAAATATATAGTATCTTAGTAAGAGATGCTTTAAACTCAATGCATATATTATTTTGATAGTAAATAATATTCTTTATTTCTAATATATGGACCTGATCATAAACGTTTCAAACTTAGGTTCAACTATTGCTTTAGCTGTAGAAACCAATAGTTCTGTTTTTCCAACTGAAAGATTTGAGGTATACTCGCAAAATACTTGTTGTGATCAGACCATAGAAACTACTGCAATATTTAAAAGGAGAAAAGGTGCACATTATTTATAGTATGATAACCGTAATACTAATAATCAACAATTAGTGAAACATTAACCTTGAAAATAAATGATCACAGTATTTCAATGGCACAGGCGACATGAAAGGCATCGTATCCTTTAGAATAAACAGATTGTAAACAATGACCACAACAAACAGATTGCAAACCAAATCCACAATCTCGGTAAGAAATAGTTCAAATACACAATATATGATAATACTATAGAAAATAAGTGCTTTAGTTACCTGTATATAACTAATTATCAAAGTGTTGTGCATAGATCACAATGTTGTTCCATCCAAAAATAATAATTCCATGGTACATATTCAAGGATTCAATGCAAACCTGCTAGAAGCATCACATAGAAATGTCAACGATTCAAGAGCCACTGAAAAGGTTCAAAATCAACAAGCTCAGAAAGTGGCAGTGACAGCACCACCAACTAGATATGGCACAACCACAAGTAAGTGCTTATGATTTCAATAATTTCATCATATAATACAATTTTATGTTACCAGTTGAAAGTAGCGGTACAAACTTGCAACAAGCACAACAAATTCATATGTCGAATGATACATCCATTAACCATGATGAACCAAGTCTAAAAACTCATAAACCAGAACCATCATTGGCTACTTATGACACAATTACCAGTAAGTGAAGATCCATTGTATATCAAAGGAATAATTTAGTCATGTACATCATATATCTTACAATTTATTACTTATACGCATATTGTAGGGAAAATGTTTAAAATATGGGACCTTGGTGAACCAATACATGTTCAAACGACAATGCCATACTATGGTATGAAGAACGGAATACAAAATTAAAAGCCATGCCAACCCAAAATTTTCTCTATATTGTCGTTTAGGAAAAGTAGAACTTCCTATACCGAAAGATTGTCCTCTTTTTTTAAACATTTATTAGATTATAATAATGGACCAGGAGCATCAAGATTTAGAGAAAAGATACGATTATATAGCTTTATATTTTCTTTCACCTCTATTGGAGATAACGTTGCAAAAATCATAAAAGATGGTCGTGGTCGTTATATCTTTCAGATAAATGGCCAAAACCACCACAAAATCGGTTCACTTCTCCCAATAGACAACCAACCTAAGTTTGTACAACTTTATATTTATGACACCAAAAATGAATTATCAAATAGAATGAATGTTGTAAGAACAAACAACGATGCAGAACTAGATGAAGGCATCATTAGCAAACTAATAAGCATGTTTGTGTTAGATTTGATACAATATTTCCATACTTAAGAAGATTTTGAAGATATTTGAGATAATTGCTCAAATATATTGCCTCTTTTATATGCATTAAAGAAGGCAATGGATTAGGTATATAAAAGAAAGAAATATTTGAAAAATAGTGAAGTAATTTATTAATTAGAAAAATAGGCACAGGGAAGAAGTTGCAAAAAAATTAGTCTCAGGGACAATAAGTTTGTTTTTCAGTCTAAATGACACTTTTTAGTGTGAACAGGATGATAGTTGCAACTATCATTCTATGAATTAGACAAAAAAATGTCTTTCGGCCTAAAAGCAAACTTCTTATCCCTGAAAATAAATTTTTCTTCAACTTTTTCCATGAGCCAAAAAACATCTTAATTAATTCTATAATTAAATGATTAACGCAGGAATCTTATCAGACGTTGTGGAAAACTGAAAAAATAAAATGGTAAATATTTCTCGTATGATTTAGAGAATTTATTAGGTATTGATTTATAATCATAAATCAATTACTTCAACTTTAAATAATAATCCCTATATAAAGATAGAGAGTAGGATGAATAGAAGCGTCAGAAACTAATTATCTTCTCTTTTGTATATTTTCGGATTCTTCCTAGTCTCCATTATCAATCTTGTAATTCTTCTCTATGAAAGTAATAAAGTTTTCTGTCTCTAAGTGGATGTACACTATCTTTCAATAGTGGAACCATTATGAATCCATGTGTGAACTCTTTATTTACTTCTTGTGTGATTTGCTGATTTGCTGTTTTATTTTCAAGTTCTATTTGTTTTATCGCATTACAATACGATCTTATTGTTTCTGCATGTATTAGGGTTGATTAGCGATCATTTGTGTAAATTCACCCCTATAGTTTGGTGTTAGAGCTTTGAAGGTTGTTGTTGAAGCCTAGGGCTAGAAGGTGTTCAATAAAATGGCAGGACTTGGAAATGAGGAGGTTAGACCTACCCAGGAATATGCACCCTACATTAGAGGTTCATATGCAACATCAGGTTTGTAGTTGGCTATAGAGAAGTGGAGTAGAGATAATGATTTTGAGAAGTGGAAATGGAAGATGAAGGTAGTGTTGAGAAGAAATCATGTTCATCAGGTTGTATTTGACATAGAATCGTTGCCAGCAGATATATCAGAACGAGAAAGAAAGGAGATGGAAGAATAAGCCTTTACTACCCTCCAATTAGCCATGAGTGAGAATGTCATTTCATAGTTTAGTGGTGAAACTACTGCTAGATGTTTATAAAAGAAATTGAAGGATCTCTACATAAAGAAGTCGCTCACGAATAGGCTGGTTCTATTAAAGACTACTTTCACATAAAAGATGCGGAAAGTTATGTCATTGAAAGCACATTCGAACTTATTCGATGATTTGATGACAGAGATGAAAGCTGTTGATTTGAATGTGGACGAGGAGCAAAAGACTACGGTGGTTGATTTATGGCAGAAGCACGATGTCATTAGAAGATGTGAAGACATGACTTCTATGAGAAGAAATGATGGATTGGATGAAGAATATGAGCAAACGTAGAGAAACTAGTAGTGGTCAAGGGCTGTTTGTGGAGAGAGGAAGAAAGGAGAAGGAGAATTATTTTAGAAAGCGTTCCAAGTCACGGAAGCCTGGAAGTTGTTGGAGACTGTAGTCTAGAGACAACATGTGTCATCATTATAAGAAACATGGCCACTGGAAGAAAGATTCACCAAATTTGAGGAAGAGAAATGAAGCAGATGGTTCTTCGTCTATTACGATGGAGAAGGTTGTTTTTGATGATGTGTTGACGACATCTGTTTCCAATGTATCAGACCATTGGGTGCTAGGTTCAGGGGCATATTTCTATATGACGCCAAGGAAAGAGGATTTCTATTCTTATGAAGACAATGAGGGAAGTGCCATATTAATAGGAATGATGCTACATGCAAGCCATAGGGAGAAGGATCGATATATATTCGCATGCATGATGGTGTAGTGCGCACTATCGCTGGAGTCCGCTATGTTCCAGGTTTAAAAAAATCTCTTCTGTCCTTGAGTCAACTAGCATCTTTAGGGTGCAAGATTATGATAGAATCGGATGGCTTGAAGGTGACATATGGTGATCTTGTATTGATGAAAGAAATGATGGTCCAGAATCTTTATCTGCTGAAAGGATCTACAATTCCTAGAGATACATGTGTTGGAGTTAATAGTCCACGAGCTCTGGCATCTCAGATTAGGTCATGTTTTAGAAAAGAGTTTGGAACTACTTCGAAGAAGTAAGATGATCAAGGTTGAAAGATTCAACCATTTGGAATTCTTCCAAGAGTGTATGCTAGGAAAGCAGACAAAAGTTTTTTTCAGTGTTGGTAGACATGAGTCCAAAGGAGTACTAAAGTATGTCCATACGGACGTTTGGGGACCAGCAGCTACAGCTTCTATTGGAAGAGCTAAGTATTTTATCTCTTTTATCAATGACTACTCTCGAAAGGTTTTGGGTGTATATGATGAAAGCTAAGTCGGAGTCATTTGAAAAGTTTAAAACTTGGAAAGCATGGGTAGAGAATTAAGTAGGAAGGAAGTTAAAGGTCCTAAGATCCAATAATGGCGATGAGTTTGTTTCTAAGGAATTCATAAATTTATGTGGACAACATGGAATTAGGAGACATTTTACTACATCCGGTGATTCGCAATCAAACGGAGTTGCTGAAAGATGAACAAAATTCTACTGGAGAAGGTCCTTTGCTTGAGATTGACGGCGGGCTTATCTAGGGGCTTTGGGCCGAAGCTTTATCAACTACAGCATATATTATCAATTGGATTTCGTGCTCAGCCATTGTGGGAGGATTCCTAAGAAAAGGTGCATCTATACATAACAGTTATTTTCGTATATTTGATAGCTCCATGTATGTTTACCATACAGAAAATGACAAGTTAGAGGTTAGAGCCTATCAAGGTATATTTTTGGGATGTACAGAAGGTATTGCACTTGGAACCCTATTGATAGAAAGGCAGTGCACTCGAGGCATTTCACATTTGATGAGTCCGTTGGATTAAAGCCCAAGGAGAATCCACCTTGTTCAGTAGATTCAGAAGCTGAAAAGCCTAAGGAGATGGAAACTATTCCCACATATCAGCCTAGTAGTAGAGTCAGAGATGTAAAAGAAGATAGAGTAATTGCAGTTGTTGATACATCACATGAAGGTCCAAAGAATTCCTTTAGCAATGATAGTGATGGTCGTGAAGCTAGAGATGATTCAGCTCAAGGTGCAGTTGACAGGAGTTTAGGTGAAGTTACATCGATTCGGGCTAGCTCTATAATTAGAAGGCCACCAAACAGGTACGGAGATTGGAATTATGCAAACCTTAGCCTTTAGGATCA
This sequence comes from Allium cepa, assembly GCA_030765085.1. Taxonomy (NCBI): domain Eukaryota; kingdom Viridiplantae; phylum Streptophyta; class Magnoliopsida; order Asparagales; family Amaryllidaceae; genus Allium; species Allium cepa. The sequence continues at coordinate 933,052,740 of CM060941.1, forward strand.
TTTTGATTATGCACTGCATATAGTGCAAGATGAGACTTTCGACCTTGAAGAAGCAATGAATTCGAGTGCCAGCTCGAAATGGATGCATGTTATGGAAAAGGAGATGGATTCGTTGAAGAAGAATCAGACTTGGGAATTGGTATCACCTCCTCAAGAAAGCCGAGTCATAGGATGCAAGTGGGTATATACTATGAATGACGATGGAAGATACAAGGCTAGACTTGTTGCAAAGTTCGAGCATTGCTCGTACATAATTTGCTTGCCAAAATGTTAGGTGCCACTTGTTGGCACCGGGGGAGATTGAATTAGTATACGAAGATGTTTTTTTGGAGATTGATGGGTCCTACATGGAGGGGGTAGTTTCAACACTTTTTTGGCGGACGGTGGCTTTACCGGAGTTCGTTGACAAAGTGGAATGGGTGATGGCCATGCCGAAGCTCATTGGGAAAGTATCCATGATGCCTTATCCGAGAGCTACTTAGAGTAAAAGAATATAGGTGGAGTTGGTAGGCTTATAGGGAAGTATAGTATCAAGGCAGAGATTGTTATATTTGATACATTTTTTCACACTTAAGAAGATTTGAAAAATATTTGAGATAATTGCTCACATATATTGCCTCTTTCATATGCATTAAAGAGGGCAATAAATTAGGTACATAAGATAAAGAAATATTTGAACAAGTGTGAAGTAATTACTTAATTCTCTAATTAGATGATTAAAGTAGGAATCTAATCAGATGCGTACAAATTGTGGAAAACCGAAAAAATAAAATGGTAAATGTTTCCCGTATGATTTGAAAAATTGATTAGGTGTTGATTTATGACCATAAATCAATTACTTCAAACTCAAGAAATAATCCCTATATAAATATATAGTGATTAGGATGAATGGAAGCATCAAAAACGAATTATCTTCTCTTTTGTATTTCTTTATATTCTTCTTAGTCACCATTATCAATCTGGTAATTCTTCTCTCTGAAAGTAATAAAATTTCCTCTCCCAAAGTGGATGTACACTATCTTGCGATAGTGGAACCACTATAAATCCATGTGTAAACTCTTTATTTAATTTCTTGTGTGATTTGCTGATTTGCTATTTTATTCTCAAGTTCTATTTGTTTTATCACACTACAACACGATCTTATTTATTTTCGCATGTATTAGGGTTGATTTGCAATCATATGTGTAAATTCACCCCTACAGTTTGATCAATGCAATGAACTCACAAAAGCATTTAGGATAGCAAGAGATTGATTTAAAGAAATAAATTTTCAATCTATAAGGCTGGGGTTGATTAGTTCACAATAAAATGATGGTAGAATACATCTTCTGAGATAGCAGCGCTAATAGTTGGTGATGGTTTTCAAAATGACACATGCACGAATATCGTATTAGAAGAAAAAACGGACTCTTAAGCAGAATACTTAAAAACGTCCAAGTTTTATGACAATACAATATTCTATATTATTTCCGTATGCGGAAGATGGCTTTAGATTAAATATCGCACATAGATACATAAATGATGAAGAAACAACCAATGAAAGTGATCAAAGTGAGAAGAAAATGCTTACCATGAGGGAAAACTATGCATTTCGTATCCAACAAAGGCCAAATGAAAGATAAACTTTACTTAGAGGTGGTAGATTATTTAAACAATTTTTGGTGGATGCCTACACCTGCATAGAAGAAGATAGGCTAAGATGGGTAGGCAACAATCGATCTAATATTAGGTCTGATTTGGATGAAGGTCTCCGAGATGCAATAATAGCAGGTGGTACAACTGCATCTTCACTTGGAAAAAGAATGGTCTTACCTTCCACATTTCCAAAAGGTCCTCGATATATGATACAAAACTATCAAGATGCTATTGCAATTTGAAGAGCAGCAGGCCAGCCTGATTTATTCATTACTTTCAGATGCAATCCTTATTGGATAGAGATTAAAAAGTTTGTATCACTTATTACTGGACAAGTTATACAAGATAGTCCAGATATTGTAGCAAGAGTTTTCAAATGTAGACTTGATCAACTAATGGTAGATTTAGGAGAAAGGAAACATTTTGGGTCTGTTCATGCAGGTCATATATTTTTTTCCATTATTACAAACGATTTTTTTATTTGTATTAATTAAATGATTCTTCAACTAAACTAACAAAAAATAAAAAATAGAATTATCATATTAACTTTAACAATGTTTTGAATGTATAGACATAAGACCTCTCAACTCAACAAAGCCAAAAAAGTCCAATATGTAAACAAATAAACAACTTATAAAACAACAGTATAAAAAGTGAAGCAGTATAAGAAACAAAACTTGCAATAACTAACTAAAATTTCTTATAACAATTCAAATAGTAGTTGATTATCACATTGTATTTGACATAAATAATAAAATAAGAGCAAAACAATGTTATCACATTGTATTAAAATTTTCAATAACTAAGAGTAGAACGAATACCTATAATTTTTCTCCCTCACAAAACCCTTATTACTTTGTCTATACAAGTTTCACTACAGTAGAATGATAGCATATGATAAATTACAATTTGTATGAATCCTCTCTTTTATACTTATTCAAATTTATAACTCACAACATTGAGTTTCTAAATTCCATATACTATTTTGTTAAATAGTATTCTAAAATCAATTTTAAAATAAGATTATTAGGATATTTTATCAATATAACTAAGAGCAGAACAAATACCTATAATTCTTTGTCCTCACAAAATGCAACCCACTGTTTCCTTTTGTGCAATGGCTGCCAAATATTTTGTTGAGCCAATATCAATTTTGACGAAATGGTGTTTGTGTAATATGTTGATTATGTGATATAATCCATTCTGTGGTACTCTTAAACGTTCACCAAATATGTTGATTATGTTTTCTGTTGACATATTAAAAATCACAATCTTTGTTATGATGAATTTGTAATGTTATTCAACAATATACACAAAATTATAATTTTATGTAGCATTGGCCTAATATATATGCATCATTTACATGTCTTTATATTGTATGAGTTAGCATATTAAATGTACAATAGAAACTAAGTCAAAATCAATCATATCACTTAAGATGAACTTTATTAAGAATAAGTACACTATTATTTCAATAATTCATAAATACAAAATCTCCTAAAATGCCATTTATTATTTTAGATACTAAGCAATAGGGAATTAGTGATTGATGATTTTTTAATCATTTGTACTCCTTTGAGAATAATATGGTAAAAAATAAAAGTATAATTTTTATTTTGCATCATATGATCTTACAAAATTCTTATTCAATTATTTAACAAGGGTGATAACTTTTTGCATGTTTTTACAATGATCTACACAATTGAATTTCAGAAAAAGGCCTATGTAATCTATATCTTGCGAATAACTTAAACCCTAAGAACTAGAATTACATGATTATCATATATGTAATGAATCAATAAAACATACCTCCAGACATCTCGTATATGAATCAGCAATGGTTGTTGTCGAAAACCGTTTCAATGGATAAAAGAAATGATTTCTCTCTCTTTTCCTATATCTTTCTTTATGTGTTTTTTCTATGTACTTTATGATGGGCAAAGGTTAATATTTATAGGTAGAGAGAGGACCAAATTCCAGATTTGTAGACTTAGTCTTGATCGTCCGTCAAGATCAAGATGTGAGAAATTAACGCTCTAGATTATAACTATTTTATTGATTAGCATATTAATATGAAAAACCTTTAGATTCTATTGACCATAAAATGAGGAAGGAAACGTCAAATTTTCTTACAAAATAAGGAAGGAAAATCCATTAATGTTTTTGTATTAATTTCCATACAAAATAAGGAAGGAAAATCCATTAATGTTTTCGTATTAATTTCCTTACAAAACGGTCAAATTTCCTTACAGTCTCCCACTTGGTCAATAGTAAAATCCATTAATGTTTTCGTATTAAGGTCATAAGGCGTGCATGCTATGCTAAACTTTTCTTTAGTCAGTTATCATAAGTGTCTTGGCTAATCTAGTGATCAATGGAAGTCATGACGAGCACATGTTATTTTGCAACATGCTTACTTCCATGTACTATGACATTGACAACTTTCATAACTAGACCGTAGATGAGCATAACTTAATGATCACATAATATCTTGAAGCAAAAGACTGTTTCTGTTATCATTTATCTAAATATAAATGTGTACACATTATAAAATAGAAATAAAAGATGTCCAAATTATTAAGAGCTCAATAATTGTTATGTCTAGCTAAGTACAAAATAAATGGCATAATAAGAAGATAATTAGGAACTATTTGCAAGACCCATGCTATCAGTATGTCTCTGAAAGGTCTTTGGAGATAGTCCTTTCGTGAATATGTCTGCCACTTGTAGTCTGTACTTATCGATTCAACAACAATTTTCTTTAATTTAACATCTTGCTTCAGTCGTAGGTATTTCAGGTCCATGTGTTTGGAACCTTTGGTTATCCTATCATGCTTGGAGAAAAAGGTTGCAGCTTCATTGTCGTAGACAGTTAGTGGCTTAGAGATAAAACTTAAAGTGCCAAATTGTGAGACAAAATTACGCAACCATGTTCCTTGAATTGAAGCCTCATAACATGCTACGTATTCAGCCATCATGGTGGATCCGAAAAGCATCTCAGATTTCTGGCTTCTCCATGATATTGCACCTCCACATAAGAGGTACACATAGCCAAGAGTTCATATTCTAGTGTCAGGACATCCAGCAAGGTCTGAATCAGAATAACCAGTTACATGTAGGTAACTTGATTTTCTATAGGTGAGAATGTAATTCTTGTTCCCTTTAGGCATCTCAGTACCTTCTTTGCAGCTTTCCAATGAGCGATTCCTGGGTTACTTTGAAATCTACCCAGCATACCAACTGCATGACTGATATCAGGTCTTGTACAGACCTATGAATACACCAAACTCCATACAAGAGATGCATAAGGATATTTAGTCATTTCTTCTCGTTCCATAGGAGTCTTTGGGCACTGCTCAAGAACAAGTTTGTCTCCTTTCTGCAGTGGGACAGGACTAGAGGAACAATTCTTTATGCCAAATATCTCAAGAATTTTGTCAATATATGCTTTTTGAGACAATCCTAGAATTCCTTGTGATCTATCACGGAATATTTCTATTCCTATCACTAGGAACCCTCACCCATATCTTTCATTTCAAAGTTCGTTGAGAGATAATCCTTAGTTTCACATAAACCAAGGTCGCTGTTAGCTAATAATATGTCATCAACATACAGAATCAAAAATATGAACTTGCTCCTACTGAACTTGAGGTATATACAAGGGTCAACTATGTTTTCTGTGAAATCGAAAGTGGTAGTGATTTCATGGAACTTTAGATACCATTGTCTAGAAGCTTGCTGCAGTCCATATATTGATTTCTTAAGTTTGCAGACCATGTCTTCCTGTCCTTCAATTATGAATCCTTCAGGTTGATGCATGTAGACTTCTTCTTCTAAGTCTCCATTTAGAAAGGCTGTTTTCACATCCATTTGATGTAACTCGAGATCATAATGAGCTACTAATGCCATGATAATTCTAAGAGAATCTTTCCTGGAATCAGGAGCAAAAGTTTCATTATAGTCAATGCCTTCTTTCTGATTAAAACTTTTGAAAACAAGTCTGGCTTTATATCGTTCAATTTTACCATTGCAGTCACGTTTGGTCTTGAAGACCCACTTACAACCGACTGCTTTATGTCCTTGCGTCAATTGAACGATTTTCCAAACTTGATTATTATCCATAGATTTCAGTTCATCTTTCATGGCATCAATCCATTTAATAGAATGAACATACTTAATGGCTTGTGAATAAGAAATTGGGTCTGTAGTTCCTTCAGATTCTATTAGATAAAGCATATAATCATCAGGAATAGCTGATCTTGTTTGTCTTTGAGATTTTCTTAATGCTAGTTCCTGTGGTACTTCATCAACATTATGATTGGTGATAATTTCATTATGGAAGTTGTTGATCATTTATTGGGTTTTCCTCATTGTGAACAGGTTCAATAATGGAATGATTCCCAATATCTTTCGAAATAGAGGGTAAGATAATGGGTACCCTTATTTCATGAATGACCACTTCTTGTTGTTTTGTACTCCCACTGATTTCACCATTCTCATAGAATTTGGCATTGCCGGTTTCAACTATTCTTGTACTATGGTTACGACAATAAAATCTTTATCCTTTAGATTTTTCTGGGTAACCTATAATAACCACTGACTATCTTAAAATCTAATTTTTTTTCATTTGAATTCTACAGTCTAGCTTCAGCTAGACAACCCCAAATTTAGAGATGTCTTAAACTAGGTTTACATCCTTTCCAAAGTTCAAAAGGAGTCTTTGGAACGACCTTACTTGGAACTCTATTTAGATGTAGACAGTTGTTCGTAATGCATCGATCCATAATGATATAGGTAAATTTTCATGACTCATCATGGATCTAACCATTTCCATGTATGTATGATTTCCCCTTTCAGCTACACCATTCTTCCATGGAGATCCAGGCATTATGTATTGTGCAACAATTCCAAATTTTTGAAGAAGTCTAGAAAATGGTTCAGGATGTTGTCCCGTTTCATCATACCTTCCATAGAATTCACCACCCCTATATGACCTAATGATTTTCACTTTTCTTTCTAATTGCCTTTCGACTTCAGTAATGAACACTTGTATAGCATCCACTGACTGAGATATTTCATGCAACGGATAAAAATAGCAGTAACGTGAAAAATCATCGATAAAAGTAATGAAATATTTCTCTCCTCCAAAAGTTGGAACATCAAAAGGTCCACAAATATCTGTATGTATTATTTCAAGAAGTTGTGTACTTCTTGTGGCTCCTTTCTTTGTGTTTTTTTCTTAATACAATCAACACATGCTGTAATGTTAGCGAAGTCTAGGTCCGGTAGGACACCATCTTTCACTAACCTCTTGATTCTTTCACTGGATATATGACCCAGTTTTTTTATGCCACAAGAAGTAAGAATCATTCTTGGATGACTTTCCTTTAGTTTCTTTTCCATGCAGGGTGAGTTGGATTTCAGCATTTTTTTAAGCTGAAGTTTATATAGTCCATCAATTAATATTCTGGAACCAATAAGACTAGAATTTTTAAATAAACTAAAATTTTCATTTCCAACTTCAAAAGAATATCCAAATTTATCAAGTACACTTATAAAAATCAAATTACGGGAAATAGACGGAACATAAAGAGTTTGACATAAATCTAACTGATAACCGCTATCTAAAATAAGACGAAAAGTTCCAAAAGATTCAACTGGAGCTTTATCTTTATTCCCCATGAAAATGAAATTCTCACTTGGTTTTGTGGTTTGGACCATAATGAATCCCTGCATAAAATTCGAAACATGAACGTTAGCAGCAGTATCAATCCACCAAGTAGAAGAAGGTACATTAGTAAGATTTGATTCGAAATGACTTACGAAACCCATTGGGTTACCTTTCTTTTCGAACCATGCTTTGCGCTTAATGCAATCTGCCTGGAAGTGTCCAGGTTTCTTGCAGAATTTGCAGACATCATCCTTCTTTTTCTTCTTGGATGGTTGAGTGGCGTCATCATATTTGGGTGGTGCTCTTTTATGCTGTGAGTTGTTCTTTTTTTTTACCAGCTTGTTTTCCAACCCCTTGAGTGAAATAAGCAACTTTAATGCCTTGCAAGCCTTGCCTAGACTCCTCTTGAACCAGTTTGTTAATCCATTCATTTAGACTCCACTTTTCCGTAATAGTGTTGTAATTAATTTTGAATGGTTCATACTGAGGAGGTAAGCTAGTGAGAATGAATTGGACGAGAAAAGTATCGTCTATAACCAATCCTAAGTTCTTAAGTTTGGCAGCAAGGTTAATCACTTCAATGACATGAGCAATCATTGAGCGAGAACCATCAAACTTCATGGTTACAAGATCTGCCATAAGTTTCCCAGCAAGGGATTGGTCTGCAGTCTTGAACCGATTTTCAATGGATTCTAAATATTCTTTTACGCTTTCAGTTTTGGGCAGGGAGGTTTTGATGTTGGTATCAATCACCATCTGCATAAACATCATGCTGAGCCTATTAGATCGTTCCCAATCATCATGGAGTTTGTTTTCCTCAGGCGTACTTATTTTAGTAAGTGGGGATAGCTTTTCCTTAAGGAGAGCCATGTCCAGTTCAAGTACGTCCAAAGAAAACTCAACTTGCTCTTTCCATTCTGAGTAGTTGGTTCCATTAAGTCTGATGATAGATGTAGCATACGAATTAAGGTTTGAGGGCATTGCAACTGCAGATATAAAAGAAATGTAGGCTTCTTTATTAGAATAAAACACATGTCATAATAAGAGGTTAGGTTTAGCACCTCTGTGGGTAGGCAGTAGGACCATACTCATGGAAGAATGATAAACATTAATGTTTCATGCGTTATTGTGCAAGCAGCAGCCGCCTGTGGATGGGACTAGATGCATCAGACCAGAGGAAACAAGGAAATTAAGCGCGGAGCGAAAACTAAAACAAGAGAGAAAAGAGGGAAATCGGATCGAACCAGGTGTTCCTTTGTATTTTTTTTGCATAAACATTTGCCATTCTTTCAAGTAATCCAAGTAAATTCCATATATGAATTTAACATATAAACAATTATTTTGCAAATCATATACAAACAATTATCTAGCAAGTTCGAGATCATGAATTTAATGTCAAACTAGTAAACAATTGTTTTCAATATGTATACTTTTTGAAAAGTATTCGCATACAATAAGTTGTTCCATATTATACAGTAGGTCAAACATTAAAGTAGAAAATTTTAACTTTTGCGAAAATATAAATTTTCCAGATCCAGATCTAAGCATGCAGTATATAGAACAATATTGATAATCATGATTACTATAGCAACTTAAATAATATGAATATTAAACTTGAATCATATCATCACTAATAATCAATATCATCATCATAGTAAAATTACAAACATCACATCATAGATCTATGCTAGTTTCGTTTTATATATTGATGGATAATAATGAATTCCAAAACCATGCTACGATACCACATGTAATCTATATCTTGCAAATAACATGAACCCTAAGATCTAGAATTACATGATTATCACATATGTAATGAATCAATAAAACATACATCCAGACATCTCGTATATGAATCAGCAATGGTTGTTGTCGAAAGCTGTTTCAATGGATAAAGGAAATGGTTTCTCTCTCTTTTCCTATATCTTTCTTTATGTGTTTTTTCTATGTACTTTGTGATGGGAAAAGGTTAATATTTATAGGTAGAGAGAGGACCAAATTTTCATATTTATAGACTTAGTCTTGATCGTTCATCAACATCAAGATGAGAGAAATTAACGCTCGAGATTATAACCATTTTATTGATTAGCATATTAATATGAAAACTCTTTAGATTCTATTGACCAAAAAATGAGGAAAGAAACGTTTGAGGAAGGAAACGGTCAAATTTCCTTACAAAATAAGGAAGGAAAATCCATTAATGTTTTCGTATTAATTTCCTTACAAAATAAGGAAGGAAAATCCATTAATGTTTTCATATTAGTTTCCTTACAAAACGGTCAAATTTCCTTACATCCTATGCGCATATATTGTTGTTCCTTCATTCTGTCGATAGGTCTAAAACAACTTTAGATGTTGATAGTATAATTACAGCTGAAATACCAAAGAAGTAGATCCACGAGCATATCAATCCGTCTTATAGTTTACGATGCATGGCCTTGTGGTGCAGCTAATCCACAAAATTCTTACATGGTTAAAGGTCGTTATTGAAAACATTATCCAAAAGAAATTGTTCAAGCATAACCTTTGATGATGATGGATTCCCCATGTACAGAAGAAGAGTAAACGATAGGATGTAATAGCAATGGGTATGAAATTTGATAATAAATGGGTAATTTCACACAACATGGATCTAACTGGATCAAGCACACATAAATGTGGAAATATGTAGTTGAACCTGATCCGTAAAGTATTTATTCAAATATATCAATAAGAGATATAATAGTGCAACGATCGTAATTGAAGACAATACTGAAGATGTTGGACGAAATGTACGAGAAGTTGATGAAATTAAAACATACCTTGATTATCGATATATTTCAGCTTCTAAATCTTACTGGCGAATACTTGAATTCGATATTCAGTTTCACACACTTGTACTGCAACGATTGTCATTTCATTTACCTGATGGACAACCGATTATATTTCATGATACAGATAAATAAAAGATATACTAATCGACCTAATATTAAAAATTCAATATTTACAAAGTGGTTGGAAACAAATAGATTGAATGAAGGTGCAAGAGATCTTACATACATTGATTTTCCGACAAAATGGGCGTGGGATAAAAAATATAAAAAATAGAAAAGGAGACAAAAAGGTAATACAATTGGAAGAATTTATTATGCCCATCCAACTTTCGGAGAAAGATTCTATCTAAGTATTTTGCTAAACATAGTGAAAGGACCTACAAATTATGAAAACATGCGAACTCTTAGTGGTGTAGTTTTCAATGACTTTAAAACTGTTTGTATGGCATAAGTTTTGTTAGAAGATGATAATGAATGGAATGTTGCCATTGTGAAAGCTGGAAAATGGTCCTCGGTAAAATCCCTATGGGAAATGTTTGTTACCTTACTATTATTTTGTGAAATTTCAATTCCTCTAGAGCTTTGGAACAATCATTGAGAGTTACTAACGGATGTTATCTTGTGGATGCAAAGAAGAGTTCTACAAGACAATATGCTAACCATGACACAATGCCAACTGCAAAACAACAGTTGCATGAAATTGAAAAAAGTCATGGATAAGTGTAATAGATCTCTAAAAGAGTATCCTATGCTTCCCTTTCCTGATTTGATGTTTCTTGAACGATTTCAAAGTTGACTTATAAGGGGGAACAGATTTACATACTCTATGAACAGTACGTAAATATGACATGTTGTTTAAATGTTCAACGAAAGAATATATTTGATGAAGTTATACATACGGTTGATGGAAGTTTTAGTGGATTTTCTTTGTTCACGGTTGTTGAGGTATTGGGAAAACATTTTTTTGGAAAACAATAATACAAAATTGCGACCACAACGTAAAATTGTATTGGTAGTTGCATGGTCAGGTATTGAGTGGTAAACTGCACACTCACGTTATAAAATTCCAAATTTTGACGAGGATTCTATTTGTGATATTACAAGACAGTCTTCACTCGGTGAGTTAATAAAAAACTTATCTAATTATCTGGGATGAAGTGCCAATAGCACATAGAAATGCATTAGAAGCATTAGAAAGAACTTTAAGAGACGTAATGGAACAAGTTGGGAATGATGGTGAAATTTTTGGTGGCAAAACTGTCCTACTTGGTGGTGATTTTAGGCAAATACTATCGGATATTGATAAAGGGGGAAGGGAGACAATTGTTGGATCGTCGATAAATTGATTACATTTATGGAGCAAGTGTCAAAAATTTACTCTTACACATAATATGTGCCTTGCAAGTGAATGTGCAAGTAATGAGGAGATAAATTAAATTACAAATTTTAGTAAATGGATTTTAGATGTGGGGGATGGGTTGCTTCCAGCTGTAGCAATGTATGATAATGAGGAGCCAACATCGATAAATAATCCAAGGGAAAACATAATTGAATGGGATGACAATCCCATGCAAAAAATTATTGATAGCATTTTATCCAGACTTTGAGAATAGGCTAGACGAATAAGACTACTTAAAAAGTCATTGTATATTGGCACCGACTAATGAATGTGTGGATGAAGTGAATTCATTTATTATTGAAAAAAAATACCTATCTAACTGCATACTCAATTAGTCCAAATTCGAAAGGCATTGAGGAACAAAATCTTCTGTATCCCATGGAATTCCTTAATACACAAAAGCTAGCTTCAATGCCAAATAATGAACTTCGTTTAAAGTTTGGGGTTCCGATAATGCTTCTCTATAATTTAAATCAAAATTTAGGTCTTTGCAATGGTACATGATCAATTGTGACACATGTTGCATCCAAGGTAATGGAGGCAGAAATAATAACTGGAAATAATATCGGTAATAAGGTTTTGATTCCACGAATGATAATGTCCTCAACAGAAACAAAATGGCCTTTTCTCCTTAGGCACTGTCAATTTTCGAAAAAATTATGTTTTGGAATGACAATCAACAAAAGTCAAGGTCAAACACTAGAAAATGTTGGGGTTTATTTACCACGTTATATATTCTCCCATGGCTAGTTATATATTACTGTATCTCGCACAACGACATAAAAATGGTTGAATATTTTTATTAAAACAAGAATGGAGAAACAAAGAACTAAACACAAAATATTGTATATAAAGAGATTTTCAACGACCTTAAAGGTAATGTTTAAAGTTTCATTTATGTTCTATTAACTTTATTCCTTCAAAAAACAACAATTACTTCCAAATTTAATTCCACATTCATAATGTTAGGTTATTTTCATCGGTTAACAAAATTGGATTTGGCTCATCTTTCCATACACTCTCTTGCTACGCCTACCTATTTCTAGAAGAAGAATATCAAAGCCAAAACATCTACAATGGGAACAAATAAATGTTTTAAGTCTGAGGTTGAATGGTTTTTCTGTTACTCTAAGTATAGGCGTTTTCTTAAACGGAATATCGCTTGCACTTTCAAACTTCCTTTTTACTTTATCGTCGTTGTGTTTGCCATTACTTTGTTTCAAACAGTTCTAAATAATTATTCAAACTTAATCATTGTCAATATAAATTTGGATATATTTCAACATATCAAGTTTATGTGTTGCATGAGGCATATTGGAAAAAAAGACATGCTAATCATGAGCTTGGTGGAAAGGTTTATTTTGAACGCATACTAACTTTTAATAAGTATCAACTGAAACCGTTTATACTAAAATGAATAGACCTTTAAATGCATATTATTTTTCATAATTATTATCTGTTTCCTCTGACCCATAAAAAACTACTACAGAGCATAAAAAAATTAACCTATGCATAACCTATGCAGCTTTTATTTATGAAATCGTATGCAAAAATTAGTTATAAAAGGCATAATCTATTATGTATGCACTCGCATACATGTATATACAGATGAAGAAATGATTATATATGCACATATGCTTCTAAATTTGAGTGCGAAAGAATAAATTGCAATGCAAAGGTGAACAAGATATAAGAATTGTCGAGACCTTCCTTTGTGTATACATTTAGAACATAATTAAGGATAAGCTTTGTAATATTTTCAGACATACCTTGGTAGCAAAAACATGATAATAGTCAACAGTTGCTAACAACAAATCATATGCATATAAGTCTAAAACAAAGTACAAAATTTTACTTGCTTTGTAATTCTTGTTGTTTATTTAAGATGCCTAGGTCATCTATAAAACTCCTATTTAAATGTGTTGTAATCAATAAATAAATTCTAGATCTGAATACATACAGCCCATATTGATTCTATCGAGAAACAAATATATGAAATTAAATAGTTCAGCAGAAGTCGTACCTGAATCCATTGATGTTTGCAAAAAGAAGATCAACTAGGTTTTAGATCTTCCAAATTGACACAAGCTTAGATCTGAAAATTCTCTTTAGAAGAGGGTGGAGGGAATATGATAAGACTTGTGTAATTTGGGGACCATAACCCCATATATATAGTGTGTGACATTTTTCAGTTCGGCCCTTCAACAAACTAAAATTGTCACTCTGGTATCCACACATTATAAATTTACATGACGAATATACCCCTTAAGTCTTGTTGTATTTATTTCAAATAGATGACATAATTAAACTTAATCCCAAGATAGCTCATACATTCAAATATTAAAATATGTGGCCCCATAATGTGGAATTATTTCAACAATCTCCCCCTGGGCCACATATGTAACCTTATAGAATGTATTTAACTTTATGAGCTCTCAAATAGCTATCTTGACAATATGGTATATCCAAAACAATCTCGTCCATTGATTGTGTTAACATAGGATCAAAGCGGTTTTCATTATCGTTAGTGTAACTAAACCCATCAATGGTCACGTATATCAATACAATCAAATGACATAGATCAATCATGTATGTGTAGCATGGAAATTATATGAAATGTGATCTTTACATGTCTATTTCCAACTGGTCCTACTTTACTTTAATGAGATCAAAATCTAAACATATATAAATAATTTGAGTGTAATTAAAAAAAAACTTTATTTCTGATCAGAAAAACTGAAGCATGTCCACAATCAAAATATAGAGAAATGTCACAAAAGAAATGACTTAGTACAAACTCCGCCTAAACCAAAATATTCTTACATAAAAGATACATCCATTTTAGCAACATGCTTATGAAAGACCTTGGGTGGTAATGCTTTTGTAAGTAGATCCGCTAACATGGAATTTGTCCCAATATGCTCTATGGATATTAACCCATTTTGCACTCTTTCCTTCACAACTAGAAACTTGATGTCAATGTAATTTGACTTACTTGAGCTTCTATTGTTATTAGAATATAATACTGCTGATCTATTGTCACAAAACAGCTTTAGTGGTCTTTCAATATTATCTATAATGCGCAGCCCAGTGACAAAATTTCGCAGCCATTTTCCATGATTAGATGCCTCATAGCAAGCCACAAACTCTGCTTCCATAGTGGAAGAAGCTATAAGCGTTTGCTTAATGCTCTTCCATGATATAGCCCCTCCACTCAACATAAATATGCATCCTGAAGTGGATTTTCTGCTATCCGGACATCCAGCACGGTCAGAATCAGAATACCCAATGATCTCCAACTGATCTGATCTTCTATATGTAAGCATATAGTCCTTTGTTCTTTGAAGATACCTCATAACCCTTTTTGCTGCTTTCCAATGATTCATTCCAGGGTTACTAAGATACCTGCCTAACACTCCTACAATGTACGCAATATCTGGACGCGTACATACTTGAGCATACATTAGACTCCCTATAGTACATGCAAAAGGGATCTTCTGTATTTCATTAGCTTCAAGGATGTTATTAGGGCATTGTTTGAGACGAAACTTATATCCTTTAGTGACAGGGGTATCACCTGGTTTACAATCTTGCATGCCAAATCTCTTAAGAACCTTTTCTATATATTTCTTTTGTTACAATCCAAGAATGCCTCGTGAACGATCATGATTTATTTGGATCCCTAATACAAAAGAGGCATCACCAAGATCTATCATTTCAAAATTATTTGAAAGAAATCTCTTAGTTTCGTGTAATATATTTAAATCATTGCTGGCAAGCAATACATCATCAACATATAAAATTAAAATATAAATTTTACTCCCATTAAACTTGTGGTACACACAATTATCAATGATGTTTGCCTCAAAACCAAAAGAGGTAATTACATTATGAAATTTATGGTACCATTGACGAGAAGCTTGTTTGAGTCCATAAATGGATTTCTTTCGTTTGCAAACCATATTCTTTGGATCTTCGACCACAAATTTTTCCGGTTGCACCATATAAATTGTTTCCTCAATGTCCCCATTGAGAAATACAGTCTTAACATCCATTTGATGCAACTCAAGGTCAAAATGTGCAACAAGTGACAAAATTATTCTAAAAGAGTCTTTCGATGAAACCGGAGAGAAAGTCTCTTTGAAATTAATGCCTTCCTTTTGAGTAAAACCTTTTGCTACAAGACGAGCCTTATATCTTTCTACTTTACCTTTTGCATCCCTCTTGGTTTTAAATATCCATTTACAACCAATGGGCTTCTTACCTCCAGGTAAAGTGACAAGATCCCCAACTTTATTGTCTTGCATTGATTTATACTCTTCATTCATAGCTTCAATCCACTTTTGATAATTAATATCTTACATGGCTTGGTGAAAGTTGATAGGATCATCTTCCATCAATCCATTATTATCCTCTAACTCTTGAAGAAATACAACATAATCATTCGGAATAGCATTTCTTCTTTCCCTAGTGGATCTTCTTAATGGCAATTCATTTTGAGGTTGTTGAATTTGTTCTTGTGGAACATTAACTTCAACTTGAAGAGGATTTTCTTCAACATTGTTTTGTTGGGGTTCTGGATTCACTTCTTGATCAATGACAGGAACAATAATCTGCACATTGTTCGAAGAAGTAACTGTAGTAGGAATCATAGACGATGATTCCTCCTCAAAAACAATGTTCCTTACTTCATTTCTCCCTCTCAACTCAACATCCTCAAAAAATGTTGCATTTCCCGTCTCAAATATTTTCCTCGGTATGGGATCATAAAATTTATAGCTCCTAGATCACTAAAAATAACCAATAAAGTAGCTACTCACTGTTTTGGAGTCCAATTTTCTTTCATTTGGCCTATATGGCCTTGCTCAGCTGGACATCCCCAAATGTGAAAATACTTTAGAGTAGGCTGTTTGCCTGTCCAGAGTTCATAAGGTGTTTTAGTAGCTGCTTTAGTGAGTACTCTATTAAGGATATAACTGCTGTCTTTAATGCCTCTCTCCAGAGTGATTTTGATAAGGTAGAATGACTGATCATACTCCTTACCATGTCTTTAAGAGTCCAGTTTCGTCTCTCAGCAACACCATTCATGCTAGGTGAACCTGGCATAGTGTATTGTGGGACTATTCCACATTCCTCTAGGAATTTGGCAAATGGTTCTAGACATTGTTCACCTGATCCGTCAGATTTACCATAATATTCACCGCCATGGTCAGATCTGACAGTTTTAATCCTTTTGTTGAGTTGGTTATCAACTTCTACCTTAAATTTCTTGAACATGTCAAGGATTCTGATTTATCATGAATAAGATATAGGTAGTCATATCTTGAGTAGTCGTCTATGAATGTTATAAAATATTGTTGACCATTCCATGATGCCTCAGGGAATGGCCCACAAATGTCTGTATGTATTAATTCTAAGACGTCAGTTGCTCTATTGGCACCTATTTTCTTATGTTTGATCTGTTTTCCCTTGATACACTCTACACAGACATCAAGGTCTGAAAAATCAACTGATTCCAAAATGCCATCTGACACGAGCCTTTGAATTCTATTTTTAGATACATGACCTAAGCGCTTGTGCCACAATGTGGCTGAAGTTTCCTTATTAGCTTTTCTTTTAGTACCACGTGACTTTACATGCAAGGCTTCATTATAAGACGTATTAACATCAAGCATATATAAGTTATCATAAACATTAAGAGAACCGTTTCCAATAAGAGTTGAATTCATTGATAAACTAAAAGTACCATTCCCAAATGAACAAGAATAACCAAATTTGTCCAACTTAGAAACAAAACCAAATTCCGTCTAAATGACGGTATAACAAAAGTATCAAATAAATCCAAATAAAACTGAGTTCTTAATAACAACTTAAAATGCCCAATAGCCTCCACTTCTACCGATTTTCCATCACCCACATAGATGTATCTTTCAACATCAGTTGGATTTCGGTAGCTCAGGCAACCCTGCATAGAAACACTTATGTGAGTAGAAGCACCAGAATCTAACCACCAAGTGTTTCCACGTACTGTAGCTAAATTTACTTCAGAACAGACCAAAGCAAAAGATGCACCTTTCTTAACACGCCATGCGTGGTATTTGGCACAATCTTTCTTCAAATGTCCAGCCTTTTTGCAAAAGTAACAACCATCAGTCTCCTTTTGTTGTTTCTTTTTAGTCGGACCCTTAGCAGTTTCTTTATCCTTCTTTCTCTTTTTGTCTTTTCCCTTAGAGGTGTATGCTAAATGAGCACTTTCAGCCTTATCATGCTTCAATCTCTCTTCTTCTTGTAAACAATACGAAATGAGCTCATTAAGAGTCCATTTCTCCTTTTGACAGTCATAACTGATCTTGAACTGGTTGTATTGTGAAGGAAGAGAGATTAATACCAAATGCATGAGCAAATCATCTGAGAGCTCAAGCTTAAGTGCCTTAAGTTTTAAAGCAGTGTTAGACATTTCCATAATGTACTCACTTATGTTTCCTTTGCTTTGATACTTCATGAAAATCAAGTGTTGCAAAAGCGTGCTTGTTTCCGCCTTATCGTTTTTAGCGAAACGTTTTTCAATCTCTGCTAGGAAATCTTTAGCATTGGTTATCTTTTCAGATACCGCACCCCTAAATGCCTCTAAAATGCCACGCTTTATGATCATTAGACTCATGCGGTTTGAGCGATCCCACCTCTCAAAGTTCTTTATAATATCAGAAGAACTTTCATCCGCAAGAGGAGCGGGTTCATCTATCCTAAGTGCAAGGTCAAGATCCATGCAGCCAAGAACAAGCAATATGTTCTCTTTCCAATCCTTAAAGTTTGTTCCAGTCAGAATAGGAATGTTGTTCAGATTGGCAGATACCGTAGTCAAATTAGCTGTAATTTTAAATTAATCAAATATACTTAGATTATAAAACAACTGTAGTAAATTTAACATAATTGGTAAGTCTTTGCTCAAGATACCTAGCACAACATTAATATCAAGTCTTTGGACAGTAATATTAACTGTAAGTGGTATTCTTGTTGTAATCATCAAATACTAACAATAAATCAAGTCAAATAATAATCTTCCTTTGGGCAGATTAATTATTTTCTTGTAGAACTTTATAATTGTTACATATTTATCATCACACATGTGTATCTAATTTGGCCAGATATTAACCTTCCTTTGGGACGACTAATATTCGCATAAATAAATACACACAAATATCTAACATTTTTCATGAGCAACTAAAATAAGAGAGGTCACTTTGGTGACATATTATTTCAATTAGTTCACTTGTAATGTAGGATATTCACAATCAATTTGCAAAAGACGCCAAATAGTATATGAATTTATTTTAACTCCTTCATTTATAAATTTTTCATAAATATCAATGTCAAATTTGACATCAAGGAAACTGTAATAATACATAAATGAATAATACTTGCAATAATAATTAGTATCAGATTATTGCGTACTTTATTTAACTGCTACTATTCAAAATAGAAGGTGAAACATATTAAGTAGTAACAATAAATTACAAAAAAAAAATATGTCAAATCTGACAGCATCAATTAATGTGCTGATTCATAGTGTACAAAAGTAATGAATAGTAAAAGCTTGGCCAATATTTCAACAATGCCTGTTGCTATTTTATGCTAAGAAAAAAAAACAACCACATAAAATAATAATTTATGCTTTTGCAGGAGAAAACAAAACCACAAACATGTCATGGTACAATTATTATAAAAGATGTAGATGAATTCTTAGATCATAAATCCAATGATACGGTTCAATTAAATCCAAATTGCTATCATTTCATATGTTCTTAAAACCAAACAATTTTTCAATAAAATCAATGATGGGTGGCTCTGATACCACTTGTTGTAATCAATAAATAAATTCTAGATCTGGATACATACAACCCATATTGATTCTATCGAGAAACAAATATATGAAATTAAATAGTTCAGTAGAAGTCGTGCCTGAATCCATTGATGTTTGCAAAAAGAAGATCAACTAGGTTTTAGATCTTCCAAATTGACACAATCTTAGATCTGAAAATTCTCTTTAGAAGAGGGTGGAGAGAATATGATAAGACTTGTGTAATTTGGGGACCATAACCCCATATATTTAGTGTGTGACATTTTTCAGTTCGGGCCTTCAACAAACTAAAATTGTCACTCTGGTATCCACACATTATAAATTTACATGACGAATATACCCCTTAAGTCTTGTTGTATTTATTCCAAATAGATCACATAATTAAACTTAATCCCAAGATAGCCCATACATTCAAATATTAAAATATGTGGCCCCATAATGCAGAATTATTCCAACAAAATGCAGTCGACTTGTAAATTAAAATAAGACAATTTATTTAACTAACTATGAAAGAATTTAGAAAGATAAAAAAATTGTGAAAAAGAAATTTTCCAGAATAACTTTAGCTATGCCTTAATCATAATTGTAACCCGAAGCACATGAAACATGCTAATAATTGCTGACTTCATGTTGCTTAAATTATTTTTGTGCATAACTCATGTGTTGCACACGATATGTTTTATAATAATAATTTTATAGGTATATTTAAAAATGTTTCAAGTTAGAGGCTGAATGATTTTTCTTTTACTCTAATTATGCGTGTTTGCTTAAAACAAATGATGGTTTGGACTTTCAAGCACTTTTTTTTTACTTTATCATCGCTGTGTTTGCCATTACTTTGATTTGAACAGTTTTAAACAATTATTCAAGTGCCTAACCATAAACTGTGATGTCAATTATGTAAGAAGGAAAGAATCCCACTGAAGGAAGCTACCACTTGAATAATGGCTAATATTACGCTAGAAAATAATGACTATTATCTGCTAAATTTTTGTAGATAAATCCTAAAAGCTGAATCTGTATATTTTAATGGGCATTGTTTGCGTTGTGTGACAGAAGTGAAAACTACCTATAACCACCAAATTCACAGGCCTATGATTCTAGACTAAAAAATGGCATGTGTGAAGTTGTCGAACTATGGCATAGATTACATCAGTAAATGTAAATATAAAAGATCAATACACAGGTTGCTACCGTTAGAAAAACAAAGTTTTTTGAAATGATACTTTATATACAACCTGTTATTGGGACAACGTATCACATGTCAATAAATGTTCGAATCACGCTACGCAAGTGTCGAACTTGTGACCTCTCGCACCAAAGCCGAATAACTTAACCACTTGGATAATGGTGCTTGTCTAGAAAAACAAAGTTTGATATATATGTGTGTGCAGCCTTATCTATTTTCTTATTTTGGCTAATTATTATTAGTTGAATGCTTAATGGAACTTTTTTGCCTAACTACGATTTGTTGCCTTTGACTTCTATAAGAAAACTCCATTGAGTATTGGGAACATTATAACTATTAACATGAAATTAAATTTGAAGTTGTGTGACAAAAGAATAATTGTAACTATATATTCAGTTTATACATCTGTATATACAAACTAAGACAATGTGTATGCTCGTATGTGCGCATTCTTCGGAATATGTGAGAATTATACTGCAAAATATAAGAAGTAACTGCCGAGGTGAATTGACAATAAAAGATCAATATATGGCTAACATCTTCACCAATTATGCTCAGAACTGAAAAATGGCGAGCAATTCCTTTTTATGTCATTGGTTTTTTTTGAATGATAAATGTTGTAACTTTGCATAATCACCTCAAGATGGAAAAACACGTGAACCATGTCAATAAATATTGATACTGAATTACATGCATCTAAGTTCAAATGAGGGTAGAAAAATACCTGCTTGAAATCCTAGAGTACCGATTTAAAATGGTTTTGTTACCATATATACTTTTTCCCAAATGTAAATAACCTGTAAATTGAAACAATTTAATTAGTTAGTTATTGAACTGTTTGCGATGACTAAATGACAATTGAAAAGAAAGAACTATGCTAATGAGCATAATATCATTATATTCATTATCCATGGTTAACATATCTTTGCTTTCTTTACGTCCATTCATAAATTCAATTAAATCTGTTTATCTCAGCAATTTCATTATATAGCCTATTCAAAACATTTGTTTTCACTACAACCGCTTGCATTTTAAAATTTCTAGAGCCATTTACACTACCTCCCATCTTGTATTCACACTGAAGTCCACATATTGGAATGAATTACATAATAGTAACACTATTTATATAAATTCAACAAACTATTCGTTTGCTAATTATATAAAAAAGAAAATTTTAATTACAAATATATTCATATTGCGGTATAAAATAGCCATTTAGAGATAGAAACATATCAATCACATAATATAAATCATCATTGTACACATAAAAATAACATAAAACTTAATTCATAATTCATTTATATTACCATGCATTGCATTATTAAATTCACTTTTTAACATCAAGTACCCACATTGGTATCACTAAGTATTTTGTAGAATATACTCGCCAACGATTACCTAATTAAGCTCGACCAAAACTAAAATTCACAAACCTACTGAATTGTAAAATGTATTTGCTTAACTTTGGTATTTTTCTATATCTCAGTTTTATTTCTATATTTTTTATCTTTCATAAATTGAGGCCAATATAAAATACTCAAAATCGTTATCTATTGTCGCATAGCTAATTTACAAAATTAAGCATATGTAATTTCTTAAGGATTATAAACATTTTGAGATTAAAATACATGCATTTTTGCTGTTCCAGCTAGCATAGTGAATAAATTGGGTTATTGACTATTTCAATCCCAACCAAATAAATCAAAATATATTCTAAATCATGTAGCTGAAGTTATTGAAAGATATAATTACACATGTAGGTAGTGACAGCTATGTATCCAATAATTTGACATATCTGCCTCATCAAGTTTATTTTGTAGCTCATTAATTTTTGCTTAATTCTATTGGTGCCATATAAGACAGATTGAAAATCAATGATGCACATATACAAAAAATTCAACTAATATAAGGCAATCAAGCAATCACAAACCAACTAACTGAAATAGCCAAATTATGCTAAGAATTATTCGATATTCGGTATCCACTGAAACATTTGCCTATTTATATTGCAAAAACAACAACCAAAGTCATGCATATTTCAAAATATAATGAGGTTACACTCTTCAATTCATTTATAATTAAACAAAAAGCAAATAACAAAATAAAATTACCACCATCTAGTTTTCTGTAGAATTAGTCTATCTCCAAAAAATGTAACGTACAAATTTACGATGTAATACACTATCATAGATTGAAATACTATCATATATCATTTTCATGAACTATAGCATACAGACTCTAAATTAGTGTGAGTTTCAAACGTAGCGCTTACCTGCATATGCCGAATTGAAATCTAAGGACAAGATATGAGAAAGTACCTTTCATTTTAAGCTTATAGGAATAGATTTACAGGAATCCAAACCTCCTCTCTGGAATTGATTAAAATTTCACAAAACTTTCCTTTAATTTATGATGAATTTCGCTAAATTTTTCTACTGTTTGGGACAAAAACGATTGGTAACGTATTGAATGAGATAAGCGAGGAAGGCGGTTAGATTTCAGATAGTATTGTGTTAAATGCAAAATTTCTATTTTACCCTTAGGGTTTGTTGTTAGATTATATCTTAACAGTTCATCCCCTGGATACTGTCATATTTCAAAAACGTTGGCAGCTTTTTAATCGGTCGGTTGGGCAGTGCAAATATTTCCCTTGGACATTAATGTAGAAAGCTTAATATGATATTATGTCGTATTAGAAGAATAATTGAAAGCTTTCAATTATTTTCTCAATCCTATTTCTTTTGCATTTCAGAAAAATTTGAAGTAATTAACCTTCATTTTATACTATTAAGTATATGGTAATTCGTTAATATTAATCATCCTTCATTTATGAAATTCAATTTCAAAAGATATGGTGTGACACCCCGCAACTCTAGGCACCCTGAATATCGAACATGACTACAAGCACGGATGTTCGGATGAAATAAAAACCCATAACATAGAATAGAACTAAGGTAGCATCATAAAATGATTAAAATATTACAGTGGAAGAAAATTTTCACATATTACAAATTAATAGAAAAACAGATTTATTAAAAATAACATTATCCCATATTTATTTCTAAAATCAAAAGTACCAAGTAGTCACCACCAAAACATAAAACATAACAAAGTTCAAAATATAGGTCCCCATATATAGAGTAAAGTAGGGAAAAGAGAAATGAAGTACATGAAACAAAGGTAACAAAAGCTGAAGATAACAACTGCGCCAATGACCCTTCAAGCTGCAAAAGACTGCAAGCTAGACCTGCCTTCCTGTGATTTGGGGAAAATAGAAAAAATAGGAATGGGTCGGACATAACGTCTGGTGAATGAGAAATAAAATGAAGTAGAAAGAATAAAATAGTTTAATTCCAGGTCTTCTTTGGATATCGCAGAGGGTGAGTAATATAATGCAGTGAATCCTTCTTAGATACAGTTAAAAAGAAGCCAAAGTCCATAGTCACTCTAGAGAAGCCAACCATGTAGTAGTACTAAACGTCAATCGGCCTGTCGGACTTGCTAGCCTTACCTATCCACATGCTACACCGTGAAAGTTATACTCTTCACTTGTGCACTGTGACTAAATGCCTCTTACGTCTGACTAGCGCCGACTCAAACAATCTCGAGCGATCCCGAAATTGCGCTCAGGCTCCACCAATTGGATTCCTATCATTCTGTCTTCTCGGTCACAAACAACCTTGCGAACCTACTTGCCCGCTCCTAATATGTACAGCCAAAACTATATTTTGTCCTAACTGCATGAAACACCTATCCAGACCTTTACAAGGTCTGCCTACCGAATCGCTTCCAGATTAATTAATTTTACCATTACAGTTTACGTACTGTTTATTTTCGTTAATCTGCTTTAGGTCATTTTTACATCCTATTTGGTTATTTTACAATTTCTCATTTTCTTACATAAATTGTATTTCAATTTCATGCCCGTTCAGTCTGTATGGTTTGTCTGTAATTTTTACGCCATTTTGTTACAGATTTATACTATCCTTTAGGGTTCATTTAATTTATATTTTTTTCCAACCTAATTTACGTTCTTCTTCTAGAGATTTAATATTCTTATCCAATAGCCACAACCATTTAATTGCACAAAGTTCCACTTTTACATTTTTATGCCACTTATGAAACAAATAATTATGCCAATTAGACTTTTCAATTTTATTCCAAAACCATATACAAAATTATGTAATTATATAAATCAAAACCATAATTTTATTCAAGTAACATATTCTAAATTTATTCAACTAACATGTTCTACCATTAGGAATTAAATAAAAATTCTAATTCAATTTAATTAAACGGTCTTATTTACGCCATGAAACATGAATAACAATTTGTTTGTTTCAAATTTCAACCCCAAAATGAATTAGAATTGAGAAGCGGAAGAAGAAGAAGGTACAATAATTTACATAAATTCAATCTTATTTATGCCGTAAAACGTGAACAGACAATTTATATGTCCCATATTTTAAACCAAACATTAATTATATTTGAGAAGTGGAAGAAGAAGAAGGTACAATAATTTACATAAATTTCAAACTTATTTATGCCGTAAAACATGAACAAACAATTTATATGTCCCATATTTTAAACGAAACATGAATTAGATTTGAGAAGTGGTAGAAGAAGAAGTTGCAATAATTTACATCTATTCTCAATTAATAATAGAAATTAATTCATATTAACGTGCCAGAAAAGAACTGAAATTGAAATACTTTAATTTTCTATTTTAAATTAATTCCCACTCACCTAGCATTTGAGCTTGCATAAATTTAAAAAAACTTTTCTTTAATCTTTCTTCCTTTGATTCTTTTAAATTCCCCAAATTTCTTGAATATATATAGATAATTTAATTTGGTAGAGATTTGTTTATTTAGTAGAGAAAAGGAGGAAGAATAATACACACTAATTTTACTATAGAATTATGGCGACAGCCGAATAAGAGATTAAGTTTAGCTTAGATGATTTATTTTCAAATTGATTGAGCAAATATAATCCATTAGATTATTTTAGATTAAATCTGTTTCTTTCATACACTTAATGGTTATCCATTCTAGCTCATACACATCACTCAATCAATAAAATTTACTCATCTCATCTTATTACATCACTGAAGCAAATGAGAAGTCACCACATGTTAGAAAAACAATGCTGAAATACGTGGAAAAATCGCTGAAAACGAACCAGGTAAAAAAACATCGCTCCAGATTTTTGGCGACCATGGGACTTGATCCTTGATTACTAAGGAAGTAAACATGCGCCTTTACTGTTGTACCAAATGCGCTTTTAATTTTTTTAAATTATATTTCCTATAAAATATTGAGATGTTACATTCTTCTCTTCTTAAAGGATTTTGTCCCCGAAATCTCCAAAGATGGAAGAACGTAACTAACTACTAGCACCTAAGAACTACATCCATCTACTCAACCATCGTCCATTTCTACCATTGTCATTATTTTTAGCTAATGCAATTTATAATTTATGCAAAGTGAAATGCATATGAACTTACCCAATGCGAAAAGGTAGTCGGTCTACTAATTTAGTTGACCTCATGTAATGCAAGTATGCTTATGTAATGCAACCAAATGTATGCAATTACCCTAGTATAATTAATAATTCTATATGTATGTTTCTATCATTCACCCAAATGCACCATCCATATGCAACATCCATTTAT
The DNA here is from genome assembly GCA_030765085.1 of Allium cepa. Lineage (NCBI taxonomy): Eukaryota > Viridiplantae > Streptophyta > Magnoliopsida > Asparagales > Amaryllidaceae > Allium > Allium cepa. The sequence continues at coordinate 933,078,979 of CM060941.1, forward strand.
ATATATACACATATATACACACACACACAACCATGTGCAAATGCAATAGATAACATGCATGCATATGCAAGTATGTGTAACTAATTGGCCGATTATCGTAATAAATATCTATCTAGTGCATGCAATGCATCCATTTGCAAATATTGGCATCAACTTGCAATCATTTTTATCCATCAAACATAACATGCCCTAATGATATGTTTACAACCAAACTACCATCCATAGGTTTCACCTAAATGTTATCAAAAAGACTCTAACTAAGAAAAGATAAAAGACCAAAGATAGGATATTTGAAGTGTACCTTCAAATAGAAAAGGTAAGAAGTTCGAATTATTTCCTCAGATTCCTATGTACACTCCTTGGGGTCATCTCCCCAGTAAACCTTCACTAGACGAATTTGCTTGTGTAATCTCTTGACGTCGTATTCCAGTATACGGATGGGTGTACGACGCACAAGTGATTCATGCTCTACCTCCACTTTCCTTAACAGATCGGGTTCTACTACTACTTCGGAATCAAGTTGACACTTCCTCAGGTGCGAAACATGAAAAACATCGTGAGCACCTACCAACTTGTTTAGAAGATCAACTCTATATCCCACTTTTCCAATCCGTAAGGTAATAGGGAAGGGTCCTACAAATCTCGGTGCGAACTTACCCATTAAGCCAAATCTCATAACGTTTCTCAAAGGAGAAACCTTGACAAAAATCATATCTCCAACCTTAAACCCCAAATCTGAACATCTTCTATCGGCATATGACTTTTGTCTATCTTGTGTAGTCTTCAACCTCTTGTGAATAAAATCCACCTTCTTGGAAGTTTCCCTCACCAAGTCCGGTCCAAGCAAAATCCTAGGTGGTATCCCACCAATAGGCTGGTGATCTACATGGTCTGCCATAGAGAGCCTCGAACGGTGCCATCCCAATGCTTGCTTGATAACTATTATTAAACGCGAACTCCACTAAAGATAGGTAGTCTTCCCAAGAGCCTCCGAAGTCAATAGTGCGCAATCTGAGCAAATCTTCCAAAACCCTATTTACCCTCTTGGTCTGTCCTTCTGTCTGAGGGAGATATGCCATGTTCAAATTCAATTCTGTTCCCAAGGCTTGCTGAAGACTCCTCCAAAACTCATTGGTGAATAATGGATCTCTGCCGGTCACAATGCCGGCGGGAGCTTCATAAAGCCTAATTGTCTCCCTGACATAAAGAGTCGCAAAAGAAGTTGTCGTCTTATTACTCTTAATGGATATAAAATGAGCGCTCTTCGTCAGTCTATCCACAGTAACCCAAATGCTCGTGTTCCCTCTCCGTGACCTTGGTAATCCATTCTCAAAGTCCATAGAGACGCTCTCTCATTTTCATAATGGAATATCCAACGGCTGCAACAGTCCTTCGAGCTTCTTCTATTCCGCCTTTACCTTTTGGCAAGTGATGCACTTTGATACATACTCCGCTACGCTCCTCTTCATTCCGGACCAATAGATACCCTCTTTATATCCTGGTGCATCTTATCACCCCCAGGGTGCACTGTCATCCTATAATGATTGGACTCGGCCAACACCGCGTCTACTAAATCCTCACTATGGGGAACACAAAGTCTACAATCCCTTCTAATCCATCCCCTAGTGTCCATGGTATAGCGCCTAAGATGTGGTGATGACTCTTCTCTACCAAGCTTATCTAAAATGTCCTTTAGCTCTTCGTCCTTATCTTCCCTTGCTCTAATCTGCTCCATCAAAGTAGGTTATACGTCGAGGGCTACTAACAATCCTGGAGCTAAATCCGATGGAGGTCTAAAATCAAAGGTAGCAATGCACTGCAAATGCTTCCATTCCAAAAACAAAGGATTTAAAACCACTTTGCCTCTACTTAACGCATCTGCCACTACATTACCCTTGCCAGGGGTATAGGAAATCTCAAAGGTCATAAGATGTTAAAAACTCCATCTATCTTTGTTGCCTCAAATTCAAGTCTTTCTAAGAGAATAGTTACTTCAAAGACTTATGATTTGTGAAAAGCTCAAATCTTTCTCCTAAGAGATGGTGCCTCCAAGACATAAGAGCAAAAACTATAGCTACCAACTCAAGATCATGCGTTAGGTAGTTCTTCTCATTCTATTTCAACTGTCTACTCATATAGCACACTACCCTACCCTCTTGCATCATTACCTCCCTTAGCCCCATACCACAAGCATCTATATAAACTGAGAAAGGCTTGGTTCCATCCGGTAATACCAGTATGGGTGTGATAGTCAAAGCTTCCTTCAATCGACCAAACGCATCCTCACACTTGGCTTTCCAAACAAAAGCTGAGTTCTTCTTGGTAAGGCAGGTAAGTGGAGCCAATATCCTTGAGAAGTCCTTAATGAACTTCCTATATTAGCCCGCAAGACCAAGGATTATGTCATGGCATTCTTAGGGGTCTTGCAATCCTGTACTGCTACCACTTTCGCCGGATCTACTTCAAGTCTATCCTCCAAAACGATGTGATCCAAAAAGCGAACCTTATCCTTCCAAAAGTGGCACTTAGAGAACTTCGCCTTCAACTTATGTGATCATATGGTCCTAAGCACTTCTTCGAAGTGAACAGTATGCTCCTCCTTGCTTTGTGAATAAACCAAAATATCGTCGACAAACACCACCACAAACTTGTTCAACGTTCGCGAAATACTCGACTCATCAGGTCCACAAAATATGTCGGAGTATTGGTTAGCCCAAATGGCATGAATAACAACTCAAATAATCCATATAGAGTCCTTAACGCAATCTTCTCGATGCTATCCTCTTCCATATGCAACTGATGAAATCCCATGGCCAAATTAAGCTGCGAAAATACCTTGGAACCTACTAGCTGGTCGAAGAGATCGTCTATACAGGAAAGAGCTTCATCAGCTTATTAAGCTAACTATAATCCACACAAAGCCTGAGAGAGCCATTCGCCTTAGTGGCAAAGATGACGGTGCTCCCCCCACTCAGAAATGCTCCTACGAATAAAGCCCTTCTCCAAAAGCTCTCCAATCTGCTTGCTCAGCTCATGACGTTCCTTAGAAGCCATATGCGTTACCGGTAAAGCAACCGATTTGACATTATCGACAAGTAAATCTTGAAATCGATCTCTCTTCGAGGTGGAAGGCCAGCAACCTACTCGAACACATTTGGAAAGTTTCTAACAACGGATACCGAACTCAAACAATCGGGAGATAAGTCAAGAGAATAAAGGTAGCTCAACATGACTGATACTCTAGGATCACAAGATACCTCTATGATACGTCCACTACGAGTGCCTAACCTCACTACCCTCTTATCACAATCAAGAACAACACCATAGATGAATAGCCAATCTATAATAAGAATCAACCCGAACCCGAAAAAGCCCAATACAAAGGCACTACAGTAAACTCAACCACTAAAATAAACAATTTCAAATCCCGACATAACATGGACAAATAAGCCGACCCTCCTATGGGGTTTAATACTACTGGATCGGTCATCGAGCAAGCATCAAGACCAAGACCCTCTACCATACTATTAGATATAAAAGAGTGCGAAGCTCCAGAATCAAATAAGGTATGAACATGAAAATCAAAGATAGATAACACACCTTCGATGATCACCTTCTTTCCCTTGTTCACAACCAGACGAGTACTAGAGGAAGGAGCTACCTCTAAAGCATAAGCCCGAGCATGCTGTGAAGGTGTCTATGAACCGTCCTTAGGCTTCGATGGATAGTCTGTTTTCATACGCCCCACTTGATCGCAAAGATAGCACCTCAGTCTCGGTCGCTCCTACCCCTCTACAATCCTTAGCAAGATGACCTAGTTTCTCACAAGTATTGCACTTCCAATTCTTCCTTGTAACTTTCCTTTTTCCACCTGACCCTCCTCCTCCTCTCCTCTTTCCTTTCCACTGCTTCTTCTCATCGCTCTTCTACGCCACATCTCCTTTCTTCTCAGTATCAGCAAGTAAAGCATCCCTACCAATCCCTCAAAAGTGGCTCCCATTAGAATGTGGCTCACCGCCAAACTCTGCATGGCTAACTCAAACCCTAAGCGAACTTCACCGCCTTTTTGTGAGGAGTATTGACCAGGTTTAGTCCAAATCTGGCAAGCTCATTGAATTGATTAACATATTCCTTAATTGTCATATCCCATTGCTTGAGCTGTATAAATATCTCTAGTTGCACTACATCTTCAGCATGCGATAATAATTTCCCCTCGAACCTAGTATGAAAATCCGTCCAAGTCAAATTATCAGCCTCAGCCTCTACAATCTCCCACCAATAAGAAGCCTCTCCCTGCAACTGCCATGAAGCCAACTGCCTCCGAGCCAAGTCCTCCAATCCAATAAGTTTAAATATCCACTCACAACCACAGATCCAAGCTCTCGCCTTAGTATATGACTCGGTGCCAAGAAACAGCTTGCCTCCTAAGTCAGTGCAGTCCTTGCATAACTTGGGAAAATCAGGAATTCCTGTTGGACGGGCTGGAGCCCCTTCCTCCAGAGCAGAATCCCTAGCCAGTGGCTTTGCTCGTGTAGTAGCATGCAAAAAACATCTGAGCCAAGCAAGCATATTAAAGCCTGCAACTTCGGGGATATCTTGCGGTTCAGACATTTCTATCTGTGGATATAAAAAAGATGGGATTAGGTACTCAACAAATGGTTCAATAGATAGGGAGGAAGAGATATGAGGGACCCATTTCTAAAATTTCTTTTTTTCAAAATATATACATATACTTTTAAAAGTATTATTTGGAATATACTTGAAAAATTGTTCGAAAACCTTTATATTTTTAAAATATTTTTAGGATTGCCAAAACCAAAGCTATGATACCAACTGTGACATCTAGCACCTTTAGGTACCTCGAAAATTAGACATGATTAGAAGTATGGGTGGTCGGGTGAAAGAAAGATCCATAATATAGCATAGAGACTGAGGCAACCGCATAAAATGATTAAATTATTACAGTGAAAGAAAACTTTCATTAATTATAAATTAATAGAAAAATAACTTCATTAAAAACAACATTATCCCAATTTTATTTCTGAAACCAAAAGTACCAAGTAGTCTCTACCAAGACATAAAACCTACAAAGTTCACAATATAGGTCCTCATATATAGAATAAAGTATGGAAAAGAGAAATGAAGTGCATAAAACAAAAGAAACAAAAGCTGAAGATAATAACTGTTCCGATGACCCTCTAAGCTGCAAAGGAATGCAACCTTGACCCGCCCTCCTATTGTTTGAGAAAAATAGGAAAAATAGGAATGGGTCAGACATAAAGTCTGGTGATTATGAAATAAAATGAAGCAAAAGAGTAAAACAATTTAATTATAGGTCTTATCCGAATATCGGAGAGGGTGAACAATATAATGCAGTGAATCCTTCTTAGATACAGTTCCTAAAAAGCCAAATCCGTGGTCACTCTAGGGAAGTCAACCATGTAGTAATACTATACGTCAATTGGCATGTCGTACCTACTGTCCTTACCTATACACGTGCTACAGCGTGAAACTCATGCTCATCGCCGGTTCACTGTGACTAAATGCCTCATACGTCTGACCAGGGCTGACTCAAATAACCTCGTAGGACACAAAAGTTGCGCTCAGGCTCCGTAAACTAGACTCATATCCTCCTGTCCCCTCGATCACCAACGTGGACTTGCCTCTATCCAAAGAGTCGATCCTTCGAAAGAGCGCCCGCATCTGGGTTGGCTGCGCAAAATCCTCCAATGATCTGCCTAAAGAAGCCTACGTCGGATCATGCTTGTCCTGTTCTATCCGCGTTGATTTGCCTGAAGAATTCTACGATTGTGGATACTATCTATTCTACATACTAGCAACCAATGAAAGGCAACAAATGTCCTTGCGAACCTAATTGCCCGCTCCTAGTATGTATAGCCAAAATTATATTTTGGTCTTAACTGCATGAAATACCTATCCAGACCTTTACAAGGTTTGCCTATCAAATCGGTTCCAGATTAATTAATTTTACCATTACAGTTTACATATTGTTTACTTCGATTAATTTGCTTTAGGTCATTTTTACATCCGATGTGGTTGTTTCACAATTTTCCTTTTTTTTAACATAAATTGTATTTCAATTTCACGTCTGTTCAATCTATATGGCTTGTATGTAATTTTTATGCTATTTTGTTACAGATTTACAATATCCTTTAGGGTCCATTTAATTTATATTTTTTCCACCCTAATTTACGTTCTTCTTTTAGCGATTTAATCTGTACAAATTTTTTATTCAATATCCACAAACCATTTAATTTCACAAAATTCCACTTTTACATTTTTAGGCCACATATGAAACAAACAACTATGCCAATTAGAATTTCCAATTTTGTTCCAAAATCATATTCAAAATTATGTAATTATATCAATCAAAACCATAATTTTATTCAAGTAACTCATTCTAAATTTATTCAACTAACATGTTCTACTATTAGAAATTGAATAACAATTCTAATTCAATTTAATTAAACCAATCTTATTCATGCCATGAAACGTAAATAATAATTTGTTTGTTCCAAATTTCAACCCAAACATGAATTAGAATTGAGAAGCGGAAGAAGATACAATAATTTACATAAATTTCAGTCTTATTTACGCTATAAACCGAATAGACAATTTATATGTCTCATATTTTAAACCAAACATGAATTAGATTTGAAAAGTGGAAGAAGAAGAAGATATAATAATTTGCATAAATTTCAATCTTATTTATGCTATTAAACGTGAATAGACAATTTATATGTCTCATATTTTATACCAAACATGAATTAGATTTGAGAAGTAGAAGAAGAAGTTGCGGTAGTTTACATCTATTCTCAATTAATAACAGAAATTAATTCATATTAACGTGCCATAAAAGAACTGAAATTGAACTACTTTATTTTTCTATTTCATATTAATTCTTACTCACCTGGCACTTAAGCTTGCATAAATTTGAAAAAAAGCTTTGCTTTAATCTCTCCCTTTAATTCTTCTAAATTCCCCTAATTGCTTAAATATATATAGAAAATTTAATTTGGTAGAGATTTTTTTTATTTAGTAGAGAAAAGGAGGAAGAATAATACCCACTAATTTTACTGTAGAATTATGACGATGGCTGAATAAGAGAATAGGTTTACGTTAGATGGCTTATTTATAGATTGTTTGAGTGAATATAATCCATTAGAATATTTTAGATTAAATCTGGTTCTTTCATATACTTAATGGTTATCCATTCTCGTCCATACACATCACTCAATTAATAAAATTTAGTCATCTCATCCTATTACATCACTGCAGCGAATTTGAAGCCCCCACATGGTAGAAACAACGCTGAAATACTTAGGAATATCGCTGGAAATGAACCAGCTAAAAAGAACAATGCTCCATATTTTGAACGACAATGGGACTTGATCCATGGTCACTAAGAAAGTCAACATGCGTCTTTACAACTGTACCAAATGCACTTTTATTTTTTTAATTATATTTTCCATAAAATATCGGAGTGTTACATATGGTGACTTTTAAAAAAAAATATGAGTTTCATTTCAATGTGCTATAAAATTACATTAATTCATTAACACAAATCAATTAAAAAATCAATCACAAGTCCATTTTATAAATGGTATTGTTTTTATATTTTAAACTTTTAAAAATACATCTAGTTTACAAAAATAATAAATTCAAAAAAGAAAAATTCCAATATGCGCACCACTTTCATATTAACCAAAGTGGTAAAAGTATATGTTAAGCAATTAAAAATTAGAAACACAAACAGCGGTAACAACTTTACTTTATGGTTCATTCACCTTAATTAATTATCAATAATAAGAAATTCAATTTATAATTCATTATGAACAATAGATTGTCAATTGATTTTTTAAATAATACTAAAACAAAAGAATTTCTAGCCTTCTCATTACTACTACCGATTTTCCACTTTTTTGGTTCGCTTCTGCTATATTATCATAAATTATCTTTCAATAGTTTAAGATATTTTAAGCTATCTACTTTGTTATAGTAATTCTCATTAATAGTTTTCATTCAAATACCAACGTTTAATTACTTATATAGTTATAAAGTTTTTCATCTGTCTCTTCTATTAATTTTCATTTAAATCAGTTAAATATCTTAAATCTAAAGTTATTAAATAAAGCCAGTTAATTAATATTCATCACATAAATCCTATAAATGATAATCTGTATATGTACTAAAATTATACCGAGGAAAATTACAAAGCTACATAAATTTTTGCATATATATAAATAACATAATAGAAACCACATACATAAACAGTAAAAACTATGATTTATATTTCATTCGTCTGAATAACTTGCCTAATAGTAAAACAAAATAATTTTCATGCCTTTGAGTGGTTCTGTAATACTTACATAAATAATAATAGAAATTTTACCCTACGTTGCACAATAAAAATATAGCTTAAAAATACTTAAAAATAAATACTATGATTTCAAAACATTATCGTGTGCAACGCACGAGTTACACACTAATATTATTGCAATGTCGCTACTTATTGAGAATTCGACACCTTCCTTTGTCATCGAAATAACATTTAAAGAACAAATCATTAGCCATTGTTAATTCAAAAATATGAGCTTGTCTGATAAATGTTTCTTAAAGGTATTAACACAGTAGATGGATTTATTTTTGAAATTACACTGTGCCATTCTATATGCATTACCGAAGTTCTGACTAATGGTTGTGGAATATCGTTCTTCCAAATGAAATCAATATCTCATATTATTTAGCTAGTTTATATCCTTTAAATATATGTTATGCCAATCCAAACTGATATAAATAGAGTCCATATTACTACAGAAGTGATATATTCCTAAAATACTTGATTCTAAATCACTTTAGCATATTGAAGAAAGACTTAAATCACCTAGTGTGCACCAATATCACTTGACTACGGTATCCAAGCAAGATGTAAACATGAATCTAGTGTATACGAAGGTCGAAAGTTCACCTGAACAATTCTCCTCGAGCTACAGAGCACAGTTTATCAAAATCCAAAACTCAGAAGACTAGATAGTCTGAAGTCAGAGCTGCCACATGGAAGCTTCAACAATAGTCCAAAATCTACAGAACATACTAGGACGACTAAACAATATTTTGATAAAATATAAGCATAATTATAGACAGGATAAACAAAGATACATGGGTGGAGTATCAGTAATCTTCTGTTCATCCATGTGGGTGGCATATCTACCGAGATTCAAGTTTCCGCTTTCTGTTTCTGTTCCGTTCAACAAGAAATTTTTGAATTTCGGTTTCCTTCCGGAATTTTCGGAAATTCTGGAAATTCCGCTTAAATTCTGGTATACGAATTCCGGTATATTTTTAATAGTAATATATTAATTAATATAATTTTTGCATATAAATAGTTTGAACTTTATATAAATTAGACAAAAATAAATTTTAACAAATTTATACAAACCATATTATAACAATTGGCTAATTTAAACCAATAATAAGCCATTTTATAATAATAAACCTTGTGGAAATAAACGATTTTATTTTGGCTAATTATCAGCCCATAATGTTGAATAAATTAATAATGTACAAAACTTTACAACCCGACCCAAGAAACAAATAATCAATCCAGATCCAATGCCTCAGTCCAAAATACTTCCCTTCCTTCTCTCTTTGGGATTCTTAACGCTTAATATTAAACCCTAGTTAACAAACAAATAAAGTTGGCGCCTCTCTCGATGTTGCCGCATCGCTTTCTCCTTTGAGGTCGGTGTTGCTTCTCTCTGCTCATGGATATTTATCAATACAAATCCTCTAATTTTCCTTTCCTTTGATTAATTGTAGCACCCGAAGCAGGTTTCTATGTGAATTCCGACCCGACCACCATTGTAACCGTGCTGGATTAGTCGAAATTCTGCCTTGCCGGGCGGCATCTTGGATCATGATATTTAACATTTGGTCAAATGTGTATTTAGCCGTGTTTTAAAGATTCGACCCAATATCGGTTCAATCAGGGTTAACCTTCAACCTTAGAGCGCTATGACTCTGAAAATGATATAACATTGCACGTGCATGAATTTGCTGTCTGACCTCAAAATCTTGAAAAAACCTCCGAAACAAATTTTTTGAACCACGCGGTTCTTTAAATTTGAGGAAAAACTATCGCTTCACTCTTCATTCTTTTACACGATCCTTGTAATATATAATTTCATAACTTAGCCAACAAATTATTGAATTATCCTACCAATTTTAGTCGACATGATACATTATTAATATACGTTTTATGAATCATTGTTGAACAGAATGTCTTTATTTTAAAAATTAAGAAAATTTATAATTTCGTGCTAAAATAATTGTTATAGAATTATTCAAATCAATATTTGTTATGACACGTTAAAAAATAATTGTTTTAAAGTCCAATATATCAATTATAATTAGTTAAACTTTAACATTGATTAAAATAATTTAACATTTAAATCGGAAATTAGAAAACACCAATCAACGCGGTTCTCATGGTTTGGTCAGTTGAACCACTGTAACCTTTGATCTGCAACGATTCACGGTTCAGTCTTGGAAATTACTGGTATTTAGGCTACAGACCAAGACACATGAGTGAACTTATATGATAACATCAGGAAGGCTTCACTATCTTTTGCGCAAAAACAAAATAAACTAAATTAAAAAATATCAAAATTCCTTTTGTGGTTCTATATTATATACGCTATCCTCCGAAGTTCAAAGAAACCATTAAAGCAATCACTGCATAAACAATTGAACCTCTTATCAACTTGACGGTTAATTTCATTGGAAATTACATTTTAAATTAAATCATAAATGTTATTATATTTGATTCTTGTTTAGTCTTAGTTCTGTAACATTCTATTAGGCACAACCATTCATTCCTTTTCATAATATTTATCAGCAAAGTTAGCACTGCTCATGTAGTGTTGAATTATGTTCTATCCTTTAAAATAACATTTCACTGGTATAATATGATGTCCCCTCAATATTACGGCTGAGCATGGATTTAATCTTTCACCTCATAGAAAAACTATATTTCACCAAATTAAAAAAAAATTAATAATAATAATAATAATAATAATAATTTTGGTATAACTCAATCTCAAAACAAAAGGCATCCAACAAATAAGTTAATTCTCCGACAATGGCTAATGAAAATGGAGAAATCGCCTCGAACAAGTTCTCAAACAAGCTTTATCTCTGGCGAACCGAGGTGGTTCCAAACAACAAACGAAGAGACTCCATCGTCGTCCCAAACAAGGTGTTATCGAAGATTAAGGGAAAGTGCCTCCTTTTCTTCTATCATGTTTTGCAGATTTAAAGAGAAATAAAAAGTAAAAATTAGGGTTATCGTGATTTGTAGGGAAAAAGTAGGGTCGGATGGGTATGCTGCTTGGTTTGTTTTGAGATGGTTTCTTCTTTAGCTTTAAACGGGTTTGGTTAAAATAAAAATAAAATTATACGGTTTAAACTCAATACTTTTAACATTAGGGTTAATGAGTTGGGTAAATGGTTTAGAGTCCCTATTAAGTATGCAGCTTGGTTTGTTTTTAGTGCCCCATACCCGTCACAGATTTTTTAGACCTCGCTCCAGACCAGCCCCATAGACCCGGTGCGGTCTGGAATTTTGCCCCGTACGGGTCAGGATAGACCTGAACCGCTCCAAAACCCGATAAGTTTCATGTATTGATTGAAAATTGTGTACCAACTTACATATATTTATTTGTTTATACTCCTTATCACCAAATAATACATGAAATATAAATTACAACGTGTCTAAGGAAAGTCAGTAAAAATGACGTGTATAATAGCAAATCAGAAAATATATACATATGTCATTGTATAATTATTAATGACGCAACTTAATACTCTAATTTTTTATATACATTATTTATTGGAATATTTTAATATCCATGCTAGAATCACTTATATCTAAGAAGATTAATAAATCATTATAATAATAAAGCAGTTTCATGAGATGTTAGTAGTGCGGGTCGGATTGAGGTGGGTCAACCGAGTCCCGACCCGACCCTAGACCCGGAGCACTCAAGAACTTGTCACGGGTCTACCCGCTCCAATGACCCAACGGGACGGGTCTGGATGGGCCAAAATAGGGGCGGGTCGACCGAGTTTGCACCCTAGGCCCACCCCATTGCCATCCCTATATATGATCCATTGATTTGATTGAAGAGAAATAAAATTAAATTAAATTATTTTTCATACCTAGATCTTTCAAATTAATATAAACACTATATGTGAATTATTTTTCATACAAGAGATTAGCAGAACAACTAAAGCTTATAATGTTGTCATATTTTAGTTTGGTCATTAAATAAATTAGAATTGTTCCGTTATCTACACATTAATTCCACGACAGTAATATTTTTAAGTCTTTTTAGTTTTAATTCAAAATTTTAGTCAAGTTTACGTCAAAACAGCACAACACATTTTATTTCACATACGTAGTCCAAATTAGTGAAATATTCCAACACGATCATCCTGCCCACATATCAATAAAAACTACTGTGCATTCTCTAGTCCAATTGACAATAGTTCTGATGATGGCAGAATTGGAGGAAGCAATAGATATGCTTTGAAGTAAAGAAAGAATTCAGAAAAATTCAAAACATATTATTATTATATTATAATAAAGAAAACTGAAATAAGCATGATTAAATGAAGAAAAATGACCTCAATCAGTGTTTGGAAATGCTCGGACAAGCTTGAATTTCCTCAGAATTGATGGGGGAGATGGTGATGGGAAGGATAAAGATGAGGAGAGGTTTCCAGGGAGAAGAAACGATGGTTTGTAAGAGTTCATTGCAGCCGTGTGGTTCAAACTGTGCAAAGCGAACCGTTGCATTGTCATGGCTTCAGACCGATGTAGATTTACTGGGAATATACCTTTAGCAGTATCTACTGCTTACCTAATTCATCTTATCAGTTGAATACCCAAAACACACATGCTGTTTTCAGTTGCTTTCTTCGTAAAAATATGTATCGTTTGTTTGTACGCATCATCGCTGTTGGGTTAAGTCCTCTTACTTCTTCTAACTTAACACTTCAAATTTTTTATTAATTAATTGAGAATGATGAAGATAGGATTCTGTCATTCTCTTGTTTGCTGCTTACGTGGAGATATGTCCAGAGTATACAAGTAAATCGATTTACTTTTAGTATCATTATATTTGTATGATAAACTTTGTTTTGATTCTACTAGTTTGTTCAAGAAGGTCCTGTGCTGGTACCCGTGATAATGAGAATTATGGTTGGCTTTTTTGCTTTGGTTGTTCATACAAATTTACAGAAACGGATGCACCTTATCATGTGCACAAGCAACTAGATAAAAGTTTTACATTGCAGTAACGTTTGCGATAGCAATATTAACAACTAGACATTTCACATCTTGCTTTATTGATCATGGTAGTAACTAATTAGATTGCTTAGCAATGCTTATTAATGCAAAATTTTCTCTGATCTTGTCATTCCTGTTTTTTTTTTTTTTTTTTTTAATGGAATAATAACTAAATCTAAACTGAGACAATGTTAATACAAGTTAAGTGTCAACAATTTTAATGAAACTCCAATTCATTGTATCTGAACATGCTATGCTTGGTTATAAAACTAAATATAAGTAACAAATGTAAACATTTAGTTGTTTTTTTTTTTTTATAGCTAAAACAGAGAATATATACACAAGCTCCAAAAGCTGCCAACAAGTCTGACAGGTAACTACAAAGAGCAGAAAAAAAGAATAGGAAAATGGAAAGAAACCCAAAATACAGCGAAAATAACTACAAAAGGAAGCAGTCAGCCCAGCACCATAGTAGATACAGGCTAATGGTCAGGAAAAGCAAGATCCAGGACTAGTCGAACAGCTCCAAGACCGATAAACGGGAAATCAACACGGAAAAGCGGAAAGAGTAGAACAGCCGCAAACAAGCAACACCAATAAATCTAAGACAGATCCAAGCGTAGAGGGTCACTGGCCAATGAAGAGTCCATAGTCACCTGATCTGGCAAACAAGAAAACCCATGAGATAGGGGGGGGGGGGATGGGCGGGGGGACAGGAACGCGAAGGGAGAGCCATCTGCTCAAGGACATGAGTCAGCCAATGCCTTGTCTAGAGGTAGACTGGACAGAGGAAATAGAGAGAAGACCCACAAGTTTCCTGGATCGGGAGCCCACGCGACCCCTAAAAGGTCTACCGCGAAATGCTAGGAAGACATCATTCCTAACACGGCGAATAATAGTCGGGGGGTCCATGGTGGTGCTGTCAAAGATTGCCTTATTCCGTGCGCACCAAAAGTGCCAACAGATCAGACAGGGAATCAAACGAAAAACACACGAGCGAAAAGATTTACCAGTCACCCCAACCCACCAAGAAGACTGAAGATCGAGGGGGGAAGCGGATAAGGCACGAACTCCGACTAGGTTGCCGAAGTAATTCCAGCACGCTAAGGCTGAGCGACCAACGAAAAACAAGTGGGACAGGGATTCCAAATTCCCATCCCAGCAGCATCTACAACGGGAGACCAGAGGGATGCCGATAAGTTGTAGGTTCTCGTCCAGTGGCAACCCGTTGTGTAAGATACGCCACATCAACAGAGAAAGCTTGGGAGGAATTCGAGAATCCCAAATGAAGGAAAACAAAGGACGAATAGGATTGGATGAGCGAATAGAAGACCAAGCTTTCCGAACGGAGAACGAACCACCATCCCAACCCGATAGCCCGTTATGAGAGTCAGCGAGCGGCTTTACCGACTGCATGTGCTTCCAGGTCTCACTAGCATAGGACGGAGAACTAAAGAAATTAGTGCCCGCAAGCCTGTGGTATTTAGCACGGAGAAACGACGCCCACAAAGAGTCGTTAGCCCCAAACTTGTTCCACAGCTTACAAGCAAAAGCCGCACAAAGGTCCTTAGGATTACGCAGCCCCAGGCCACCTTCGTTCTTTGGACGACAAATGGCGTCCCACGATATCCACTGGTGACGACGGATATTGTCCTTGGAACCCCAGAAGAAGGACGAAACCAAGGATCGGTAGGATCGGAAGAAGGAAGAGGTGGGGGTCATAGCGGCGAAAACATGGGTGCCCATAGAGTCAAGAACCGACTTAATAAGAACTAGTTTACCCGCTTGGGACAGGAGAGAAGCATTCCATCGGATGATCTTGTTTCTCACTTTATCAGTCAAAGTGTCGAAGATAGCGTTAAGTTTTCTACTCCGGTAAAGAGAGATACCCAAAAAAGAAAGGGGAAGGGAAGCCTCCTTGAAACCAGAAGTGGTCTCGATCCAAAAAGCTCTAGTGGGGGACAAGTCCTTGCCATGGACAAAACAACTTTTGGAAGGACTAACGAGTTGGCCCGAACACCTCTCGTATTGGAGAAGAAAACGAAGCAGCCGCCGGACGGACGAGCGACCACCATTAGAGAAAATGACAATGTCATCAGCAAATGATAAGGAGGAGATAAGAGGGCAACCCCTCGGTATACCAAAGCGCTGAATCTGACCGTAGATTGTCAGAGACTGAAGACCGCGGATGAATGCCTCAGCCGCAATGACGAAAAGAGAAGGCGAGAGAGGGTCTCCCTGACGCAGACCCCTTCCCCCCGAAATACCCATGAGGGGACCCGTTAACGAGCACAGAAAACCAACAGTTCGAGATTAGTCTCCACACCAGGTCAATAAGGGTTTCCAGAAACCCGAAAGCCCTAAAGACCTTTAAGATGAAAAACCAGGACAAGCGATCGAAGGCCTTAGCCATGTCAAGTTTGAAAACCACATTAGATCCCCTAACTTTCCGATTTATTTGGAAGATCAGTTCCTGAGCTAGAAGGACGTTATCGGAGATTAAACGTCCCTTAACAAACCCCGATTGAGAGGGAGAGATAATGCGTTCCAGGATAGGGACTAAACGGCTAGCCAAGATCTTAGAAATAACTTTATTCGAGAAGTTACAAAGACTGATGGGACGGAAATCCGCACAAGACCGAGGATTGTCGCACTTCGGAATAAGAACCAAATTGGTGGAAGTCCATCCAGAGGGAAGAGACCCACCGTTGAAGAAGGACTGAACTGCGAGACAGAGATCAACCTCAATAATAGGCCAGGCTGTCCTGAAAAAGACGCCATTGAAACCGTCCGGGCCGCTGGCGCTATCCTTGTTTAGGGCAAAAACACATGCACGAATCTCGTCCGTGGACGGAGGGTCCGCAAGATGGTTGCCATCCGTTGGCAGAACCATACGAGGGATGAAGGCCATCAGGGCCGGATCGTGAAAAGAGACAGAGGGAGTGCCCAAAAAGGACTGGAAGTGGGACAAAATGGTATCTTTGACGTCCTCCGAAGAAGAGGCCGAAGATTGGTCAGGACGCAAAATCTCACGGATAGTGAGTAGATTATTCTTCTTGCGGATAGAAGAATGAAAAAACTTTGAGTTCGAATCACCTTCGACCACCCATTTGATCCTAGCTTTTTGACGAAGGAAGTCATTTTCGATACGAAGTTCAGAAGAGAAGACGGTCTGGACTAAAGCCCAAGCCTCCTTGTTTGCGGTTGAAGGAACCTCATCTAACAAGGATTCGGCTAAGATCAGAGACTCTTCGGCCAGCCGAACGCGATCGAAAATGTTTTTGAAAACATCAACGTTCCACACCTTAAGGCAGACTTTGAGGCGCTGAAGCTTACGAACGAAGATAGAGCAAGGAGGGCCAGAGACCGGTGCACTCCACGAGTTAGCCACCACTTGATGAAAAGAGTGGTGAGATCTCCACATGCTTTGGAACCGAAAAGAAGATGGCCCAGAGAGGGAGAGAGGAAGGCAGCGAACAACCATGGGAGCATGGTCAGAAAAGGTACGATGAAGGTGAGCGATTGAGAAGGAAAAAGGGAGGCGAAACCATTCTTCCGAACCGAAGACACGGTCGAGCCTAGAAAGAATACAGTTCGGCCCCTCTTGGTTGTTCGACCAAGTGAAAGTAGAGCCAACAAAGGAGAACTCAGTGAGACCAGAGTTGACAATGAACGAATTGAAATCCGTCATCGCAGCATGGTTGGTGGATCCCCTCCTCGCTTTTCCGCATGGCAAGCGACGATATTAAAATCACCACCAACTACCGAGGAAGAAAAGCCCAAAACATCCAAGGCAAGAATGTCGGACCAAAGAGATAACCTTTCCGTCCGATCGCATTTGGCGTAAACCGCCGAGAAAAGAAAGGGAGAAGAGAACGAGGGAGAAGAGCATGCCACAGAGAGAAGCTGCGGAGAGTCAAAGATGGAATGCACAGCAAAGGATTTGGACCATAAAATCCAAATCTTTCCGGAGACAATAGCTGATCCACACCCAAAACCTAAGGCAAGAAGGGTTTTGGCCATACGTTCCGGGGCCTGAAAAGGTTCCAGGAGAGCAACCAAACCCACCGAGTGCTTCTTGACAATGCGTTTCAGTCTAGCCAAAGACGCATCGTTATCAATACCACGAATATTCCAGAAAAGGAAATTCGACATGATGAAAGAGGAGAAAGTCGCAGAAAGAAAAGGAGAAGGCGGACTCCCAGCTGAGCCAAGACGAGCGGGCTCAGATAAGATACAAAGTAAAACGAGCAGATCTGTCGATCTGCTCGGACGCCGCTATAGAGCGTGTGCGAATGGTGCGAGGGGTAGACTCTACTCGGCGCGATCTGCGACGTGGCCGGAGGGGAGGGGGAGGGGGGATGTCTCAAAAGACACCTCACCACCGGAGCAGGACAAGGAAGCTAGGAGAGAATCACAAGGAGAAGGGCGAGAGTTCCTAGAAATGCAATCAAGCCGCTCATTAAGGAGCGCAATCTCAGACTCGCACATAAGAGTAATGGTGATGGACAGAGAGCAGGGAGAAGATGGAAGG
Source organism: Allium cepa (assembly GCA_030765085.1). Taxonomy (NCBI): domain Eukaryota; kingdom Viridiplantae; phylum Streptophyta; class Magnoliopsida; order Asparagales; family Amaryllidaceae; genus Allium; species Allium cepa. The sequence continues at coordinate 933,096,885 of CM060941.1, forward strand.
GAGCACGGCGAGGAACAGGGGGAAGCAGCCGGGTCCAAACGATTATGTGGGACAAATGGAGAGCGCAGAAGAGAGAGGTGTCGAGCCAGCTGAAACCCATATCGCCGAACAAGCCAGTCTACAATATGGAAAGAGTGGGACAAAAGAGTGGAGGCAAACGCAGAGGAAGAGCGATCACAAAGCAAGAGCGCAGACGCGGAAGAAGAAGGAGAGGTAGGTGAAGGAAGAACTAGACGAAAACAAAAAAAGAACCAGAAAGTGAATGGGAGCAAATATGGTGCAGCCCAAATTGCTGTAGGAAACTTACCGAAGCCGGACTGTCACTAATAGTACAGCCCTGCGATACATGTAAGTGTCGCGGGTCGGTTTCATAGGGGGGAGCAATAAAGCAGAACAATGTAGGATGGCAATAGTCATGTCTGTCCGAATAGAGGTCCGAGTCAGGGACTTCTATTCGAACAGAGAGGGAATATCGCATGATCCAATCGTTCCAGGCCCGTAGACACCTCCCTAGTGACCAACGATATCCCATCAACAATGAGAAAAGGAATGAAGCATAAGACATATACGACACAGGAAAGGCCTCGTAATGTCTAAACTCAAGAACCTAGCTTATGGAAAACATCAGTTTAATCCATACTAGAACCCTAGTATGGACACAGCCGATGTGAATCTCCCACGTAGCAATAACGTGTAAGCAAAGACGATAAAGCGGAGAGAGTGGCAAGAAACAGACTGAAACATCTAATCTACTGTGACCTGTCACACCACTAACAAGATACCGAGTAGTTGTGACAGGGAGCACACACCAAAGTGTGTCATGGCTCAAGCACAACAAATATATGCCATCCGCCAGCAACCAATAAAAGGATGGTAACCCAACAGGAATAACGAAGCAAGAGAAACGCATCTGCGGTAGAACAGCCTCACACAGCGATTGGGGCAGTATCGCAGACAAATCCCAAACCAACCAATCCCCCAATAAAGATCTAACAACAGCTGACGCCGAGCCTTTGACCAGAAAACCCGAAGCATCAGAGGACATAGGACCAAAATCACAAGTAGGCACCGAGAGCGTCGAGTTTGAACTGATAGGGGTGGTGAAATCCCCTATAACAGCACAAAAGTCCAGCGAATGGGACATAGACAATGAATGCACCCAAACCAACATATCGGGCAGAACTAAAGGCAAAATGGAAAAGTCAGCACCAACTGACGATGAATCTAACACCCGAGAAATCCAAAGAAGCAGAGGGCAAAGACGGCTTCTCGAAAGAAGGCAGCGAGCGCAATAGACGACGCGCTCGTCGCCTACGCCGCCGCAGCGCAGAAGAGGACCACCTACTAAAGGAACAACCCGAAACCATCGAATTACTGATAGGGGTGGTGAAATCCCCTATAGCAGCATAGTAGTCCAGCGAATGGAGCAAAGACAGTGAATGCTCCCTTATCATCATATCGGACAGAAAAAATGGCAAAATGGAACAGTCAGCACCAACTGTCGATGAAACAACATCCGAAGAAACCATTGAAGCAGAGGGCAGTGACAGCTTCTCGCAAGAAGGCAGCGAGCGCAACAGACGACGCGTAGGCATATTGTCATTCCTGTTAAATATAAGCAAATTGCATTTTCGTTTGCATATTTTACTCGATTAAAGAATGATTGAGATAGTGAGCAATTTTTAAGTAACACATTCAGTAAAATGGTAAAGAAAATGTTTGCAATGCCTATATCATTGCAAAATGGTAAAGACAAAAGTTCGTAATGCCTCTCAATATATATATATATATATATATATATATATATATATATATATATATATATATATATATATATATATATATATCGCTGGCTAGCGGTTTTAACCATTGAGCTATCATATAGCATGGTCCACGACCAAGTCATTCTACTAAAAAGGAATTAAATGATTAGATTAAATATAAGAATAGGTGCAGAATATTCCAGGATGACATTTGCAACTCATCTATATTAGCTTTTTTTAATCGTTATCTCAATGCCGGGCCCTGCATTCGTTGTTTTGGATAAGCTTAAAATGCTGTTGCTACAAAAATTTAACTTGTAAAACATAAACCGCAATAGACGATGTATGCTGTGCAAAGTTTGCTAATAGGATCATATAGTGCTAATTTAGTAATGCTTATCCACAAATATAAAATTGTTACTCAATAATCAGCAACAAACAAAGAATGGACTTCACAGCTTATCATATTACTACAAATTAGTAAACTCCTTTTTTATCCATTCATCCACCTTTCTTTAATTACACGTGTTAGTTCTAATGTTAATTGTATCTTTTCAACTACACCACCAAACAAAACCCAAGATGAATCAATAATATCACAACACGTGCCGTATTAAATCACTGTTTGTGATACGTATGTCAAGAAAAGACAAAAAGAGAGTAGAAAAATGGGAAGCATGTTGTGCATCATACGTTAATACTACCGACGTATCTACGGTACTATTCTCTTATAAATTCAAGTTCAAACAGTCGCATTACACACAGGACTCAAACTTCCAAAAGCGAAACCAAAAAAAAAACTCAAAATAATGGGGGAACTGTATGAATGTAAAGTGATGTGGGAAGAGAAGTGCTACGAAAGCAAAAAAAGAGTTAAGAATGATGTAAATCAAAGCATTGAACAGAAGTTGAATAAGTTGAATTATACAGCGTCAGAGCCAATTAGCATACCAAAGAAACAGACATCAAACACGTACATGCGCATGGGAGAATATTACAGCGATGATGATGAAGATGAGGAGGAGGAAATAGAAATAGTGCCACCACATATATTGGTATCAAGAAGCAGATCAGGCGAAAGAATGATGGATTCGGTTAGGATGAGTCAAGGAAGAACCTTGAAAGGAAGAGAATTGAAGCATTTCAGGGATTCTGTACTTAGGATGACAGGATTTCTTGAAGTTTAGCTTTATTTCTTTTTCAAGATATATTGCATTTTGCTAGATCGATATGTATTGTTAATGTTTTGAGCTAGAAATCAATGTAGTTTGTTCAAACAATCCAGTAATCCTTGATTTGAGTCAAATCTAACCTGAAATTCTTATATTAGTTGCATGTCTACAAAGTGAGTAGGATGCTTGTTGAATTTCTTGATTTCAAACTATGCATTCTAATATCACATTATGCATTATAATGCAAGCACTAGCAGTATATACAAGATTAACTGATTGAGCATTTATTTTTAACTTCAGACTCGGATATTATTATTCTTTAAGTTTCATATGTTAGACCGAGCATGTATGCTGAAGATGATTCTACTGTTTATGCACTCTGATCTGAATATAGAGATATTGGAATGCGTTAAACTGACAGGCTGGGTAAGGTGTATATGTCTTATTTCAAATTGTTGAGTAGGATCTCCAATCTCGGATCAATCAGAAAAGAGAACAACGGTTAAATAACTTGGACCTTAATGATAAGTTCTATTATAATATATTAATATGCACAATAAGCAGATGCATGCGCAAAATTTACAGTTGGTTAAAATACTAGAAATTAAAAGAAATATTTATATAACTACACGTTGTGGAATATATTCCTCTTTATTATAGATAGATGTTGATGTCTTCTTATGGGGCTATAGTCACCATATCATCTGCACAATTCAGAAGGTTTCCTCTTCAGCAAACATTAGGATGGGCAAGTACACACAATCTTAACTTCATTTTGTGGGATTATTATAAACTAAATCACCATTTGAAGATTCGAGATAAAGGAAGGGAAGAACAAAAGCCAAATTGTTGAAAATATATTTTAAAGAAAAATGATATTTTAATCAGAAAAGCACAAATTGCTTTGAAGAAGCTCAGATTTGGGGTGAAGATGGTGGTGAAGCGGGAGGGGGGGGGGGGGGGGGGGGGGTTTCATGGGGAGAAAATGACCATTGCAAATGCTAATGTTCATTTTTACCACTTGCCCAAAAAATCCAAACTCATCTGTTACCCGTCGACGCATCTGACACAAGTACAGTATAATCGTTGTGTGAACACACCTTAATATATATAGGGTTAACTTCCGTCCTCAAATTGTAACATTCCTAATTTTTATTGCATATTATTGAATATTTAATTATTATGGGATAATTAACCGGAAAGTTAGGAATGTGGAATTGTTATATTAATTAATTAAGGTTGGCTTAATAAATATAATTATGAAAAATGGGTTAAAGGAATAGGATTTAATAAACACAACTATAGAACGGTAGAAAAGGAAAGCATAAAATTAATATACTATACTCTCTCCTCTCCCTTATTCATTTCATTTCATTCTCGACCTAAAAACAAGGCTCACCATTAATAATAAAAGAAGAAGAGGAAAAAAAAGGCTGAAGAAGAAAGGAAATAAGGCCGTTTCCATCATTCTATTAAGAAATAAGGTGAATAATATGCATCCATTTCTCTACGTTTTGATGTGTTTGGTTCAGATTTGATGTAGATCCGAATTTTGATTTATTGTTTATCATGCATATTGAATGAATAATTGTGTATATAATTGAATGGTAATTGCTTAGGAAATTTATGGAATTTTCCTAATGGATTTTGATATGAATAACTAAGTTTTTAAACTCCAAGCGTTCTAAAGTTTTGAAATGACGTTCAAATTATTATTTTGGAGAAGCCTTTTAAATTTTATAATTTTTGTAATTGTTATGAATTTTTTAAAGAAGAAAATGATTTATTTTGGAATTTAATTATTTAAAACATGAGGATTAATTAATTTTATTCCAAAATTTTAGTAAATTGTTTAGATAATGTATAATGATTTTTGAAAATTTTTGTGAATTTTTTTCAAGTGTTTACAATTAATATAAATTATTTTGTGCAAAAATGGACTTGTTTGCAAAATATGATAATAATATAATTTTAGGAAAAATTATGTTATTGGCAAATAAAAGTAAATTTGCCACTTTAGATTTCTAAAATAATTCTAAAAAGATGTTTACTGATCAATGAGATTTTCGATAAAAATTATGGATTTGGTAAAGAGTACATACTTTTAAAGGAAAAGAAACAATTTTATAAAGAATTACAGAATTTTCATTTAACTCACTAATGCTATTACCCACGATTAGCTCCAATTTTAATAGCCTTTAAAAACTTCTATTTTGACACACAATGACTCCATTTCGATCTTCTTAAGATGGCTATCAGCCACGATAGCTATGGGCCTTCAAAAGCTTCATTTGGGTTTATCCACGATAGTTATCTTTCAACATAGCTATGTTTTGTCGATTTTTAAAAGTTATGGTTTTAATACATGAGTGTTTTAATTTTATTAACCCACGAAGGGTATATCTCACGAAAGCCTTATATTCATTTCCTCATGATAGTTATTTATCATGTAAAGGCACAAAGCTTTGTTTTATAAAATGCGCACTAAGGCTATGTTTTTATTAAGTCACGATGACTATATTTTATAAAAGCACAAAGGCTATGTTTTATTAAAGGCACGATGTCCATAATTTTATAAAGGCACGATGAATAGTTTGATAATAAGCGGTAGTCTATTTTAACCCACGAAAGCTTAAAATTTATCAAGGCACGATGACATTTGTTTTGAAAGAAATGATATCCAAGTTTAATAGCATATGAATGATTTTCACTCTAGATTAGGCTAATCTTTACTTAACCAAAAAGAAAGATTTTGTTAAGTATTTGTAAAAGTTTTCCATGAAAAGAAAGGATATTTTAGCCTATTTTAAAGAGTAGTTTATGAAGAAGGTTGTCACCTTGAATAAGTAATTTTGTGTATAAAATTGGCTATCACGTTAAACATACATTTGGAGGATTTCTTATGTGTTATATTTTCATCTTTTTTTTTGATCAGTTATTACTACATAAAATAAATTGTTGACATTCTCACATAAGTTTTAAATACAACCACCCGACAACTTGGCCTTCGAGATTTGGAAACCGATGAACAACTGCATTTTTTCAGTAGTGGTATGGTCAGACTTAACTCCTGAATGAAAGAATTGCATCTAGAAGACAGTTTTCTTTTACCAGTTTTAGGATACCTATGTTTTTCTCTTACCATTTTTAGAAGACAATTTTCTTTTACCGTTTTTAGGATACTTTTTACAGTTTCTCCTACCGTTTTTAGGAGACCATTGAACTTTTCTCCTACCGATTTAAGGAGACCATTATTATTTTCTTCTAAATGGATTAGAAGATCATTTGATCATTTGATATATCTTTGCCAAGTCAGCCTGATAATATAGGTTCGTAGTGACCTTGAAAAACTATGTCGATTGAATGAAATTTTATGGGTTTGGGCATTCATGGGAATGTGCGACCCTTTGACCCCTGTGAATGACAGACTATTCATTTTACCCATACATGCATGATATGTTATTGATGTTATGATTATATTCTAACCATTTTCGGATGTAGGATATGTTATGGATTTCATATCGTTTGATAAGGTAATTATGAGAGGAAATCCGTTTAAATGATATGTTATGATTAACGTTTGATAAAGATGTGTTATGATTATGTTCTAACCATTTTTGGTTTTTCAAAGTTATAGAATCATACGGTCCTAAATAAAAAATAATATACATATTTTACGATCCTCCAAAACGTAAAATATGGATCACTACAGCGTGCCTTTGTGTGTGTGCTCACGCATGTATAAAATGGATTTCAAAATATATATATATATGTATGTATGTATGTATATGTGTGTGTGTATATGTATATATATGTGTGTGTACGTGTGCGCGTACGTACGTACGTACGTTCATACATTTCATAAAAATAAATAAAAATTAATTTTGACTATGTCAAAAAATTTGAATTCATAATTTTATATTTAAAATACCATATCAATGCAAGGCAAAACGTATCTAAATTGGAATGTTTCACCTAGTCGTGATAAGATATTTTAAATATAAATTTTGAATACAATTTATTAACTTAGTCAAATTTTATTTTTATTTTTTTATTAAATATACATATTTATATTAAATATGATTAAAATTCATTTATACACTTACTATTTTTATCAAAAGCATATTTTTTTTTAGAGTTGTTCATTGATTTCTTAAAATTGGTGTATAAAGAACTTTATTTTAAAAAAGGTTTTTTTTGCTAGTTTAATTTTTAAACCCCAGACGATTTCTAAAAGTTGGTTTTAAAGTATTTATAACTTCATAAATTTTCTTATCCTTGATTAAATTTTAAAACATTATTTAATAAGTTTTCAATTTAATTTGAAACTCATTTAATATTTTCTAAGAAATACCAAAAAATTATTTTAAAACATAAATTTCCTTTGAAAGTTGTACGTTCTCATCACGGTATTCCATGGTTTCATTATTTAATGTCATATTTTGAGAATTCAAATCTTTATAGGAATTTTGGGATTTTTTAAATTCTTCCTCAAAGAATTACTTTCTCATATTTTAGCATTTTTATTTTTAGTTCTACTTTGGAAAGTCTGGGTTTAATCTCCTTTATTTTTTTTTTGTAGCCCTTCTGTATTTATCACCTTATTCTAAGGTAATTTCTAATAATTCATTATTTGTAAGTTCAGACTACCTCATCTTTTGCCATGAAGTAAATATTTATCTACTCGGTGTTGTTATAACTATCGCTATTAGAAGATAGGTTCGATTCATCCCAAGTAACTAGGAAATATTTCTTCTTTTTCCTTGAAAATATTTCATGTTTACTTTTTAAACCCATGTTGTCTTTATTCAACACATGGTAATCCTTTTTCATATGTCTGATTCGAAGACATTTTAAACATTTGATTGAAGATGAAACATTATTATTGCTAAATTTGTAGTCCAAAATTTGTTAATTCCTTATAATTTTTGGCAATAAATACAAGGTTATCTTCGTCGGAGTAAGAATCTTCTTTGATTTGGAAAGCTGTGGTTATTTTTGTTAATATTTTTCAGCACCCCTCGCATCTCCGCATCTTCCGCTATGCGCGCACTTTATTTAGTGTAGAAGAGGCACGATCATCGAACACAGCTCTTTTGGTGCTGGCTTCATAATTGGATATCCCTACACTCCCTAGAGCACATATATTTTCATAACAACATTTATTGTAATAAAAGAAATCTCTTGTTGTTACATGTTGTCGATCTCATGTATATACTCATCTTCTTTAGGATATCTTGCGATGTTGGAGTAATCATTATCCAATCTACGCACCCATTTTAATACAATGTGAGCCATACTTAACAAATCTCCACCTTGGCGAGCATTTTCTAATTCAACTTGAAGTTATATAGAGTCCTCAAACACTTGGATCAGGTCGCTAACACCTCTCAGCGGTTCAGTTAGGTTGCTACCACCACTAAGCAGCTAGGCTAAGCTATTTGACGAAGAGTCATTTTTTCAAGGTTAGAGCAGGTCGCATTCTAACTTATAACTCAATCTTAATGAGAATCCCACACTCAATCCACATACTGTAGCATATTTAGGTCAATGATGCATTATATTGTCCCCTTGAAACATCGACTGTACACCATGTTGAAATTTTTTAACTCCATTTGCACCCGCACTTTGCATGCACTTCATTTAGTGTAGAAGAGACAAGACCACTTCACTGAATGAAGTTATTTGGTGCGAGTGTCATGATTGGATATTCCTACATCCCCTTAGAGCATATGTATTTTCATGGCAACATTGATTGTGACAAAAGAAATCCCTTGTTGTTACATGCTACCAATCTCATATACATATGCTCATTTCATTTAGGATATCTTACGATATGGAACTAATCATAATCCAATCTACGGACCCCGCTTTAATGCAATATGAGCCACATCTGACAGATTTCCGCCTTGACGGGCATTTTATCAATTCAACTTGAAGTTACATAGAGTTCTCAAATACGTGGATGAGGTCGCTAACACCTCTCAGTAGTTCAGTCAGGTCACTACCACTACTAAGCAATTGGGACAAGCTGTTTTGCGAAGAGTCCTCTTTTCCACTGTTGAAGCAGGCCACGCTCTAACTTATAACCCCACCTTAATGAGAATCTCGATCTCAAGCCACCTGCTGGAGCATATTAGGTCAATGTTGCATCATATTGGTCCCTTCGAATCATCGGCTCTTATACCATGTTGAAATTTTTCAGCAACCCCTTGCATCTTTGCATCTTCCACTATGCGTGCACTTCATTTAGTGTAGAAGAGGCAAATCCACTGAACAAAACTCTTTTGGTGCCAACTTCATGGTTGGATATCCCTACATCCCCTTAGAGCATATATTTTCATGGAAACATTTATTGCAACAAAAGTAATCCTTTGTTGTTACATGCTATCAGCCTCATATATATGCTCATCTTCTTTAGGATAACTTGTCGTGTGTGACTAATCATAATCCAATCTACGCATCCACTTAAATACAATGCAAGCTACACCTAACTTTTTTTATCTTGCTCCTTCCTAATCTACAAATTCACTTCATATGACATTAAAATATCAATTAGCTGTTTAGCCTTAAGCGTTAAAAGATCACTGGCCTCTTTAATCATAATGACGTTTCTCTTCCATTAGTCGGTTAAACAGTTTATAATTTTGAGAATAATATCAAAATCAGTACATGATTCACCTTTTGCGATGAGAGAATGTTGGATATCTTGAAATTTAGAATACATCTCATCGATACTCTTGTTTGGTTTTATTTTAAAGCTTTGCATGGAATTTTGACTTGTTTGACATTGTTTGTACCTTCAAGTGTTACTTTTAAAGTGCGTCATATGTCGTATGCAATTTTACAAATGTTGACTCTATTAAGATCATTTTTGTCTAGTGCACAAATAATATATTTATGGATTTGAAGTTATTTCAGCTATAATTTTATGTTCATTATACGACGTCTCAAAATCACTAGTCGGTTCCTCATATTGAACTTGAGTCATTTTCTAAATCACAAAAATATTGGTTTGCATATAGACTCTCATCCTAGTAGACTAGTGCGCATAGTTTGATCTAGTGAAAATTGGTGGTTGTGCAGTAGATTAACCTTCTAGAAAAACGGAAAAATTGTCGATGGCCATAATAAAATTTTCAAAACTGGTGTTACGGTTTTTGAAATCAATACTCTGATACCAAATGAAAAGACTATATGGGTTGACTCTGGCCAAAGTTGCCTGTTTTTCTTGCTAAGTAAGCAGAAATATATATGATAAAAAATAATAATAAAATAAGTAATGTAAGAATTGCAAACTTGGTAAGAAGGCACAATACTAGTTTGGAGTGTCGTCCTATGTACGGTCTTGGAACTCCTTTCTGGAATTTCGCTACATTCTCTTACTTGACTCTGACTCCGCACATGACTACCAATTTTTTTTGTAAATTGTAGACAACAATCTATCTTGTTAATAATGATCTGTCCCTAACTGAACAATGACCTATACTTGCACAAAATGTCTCCAAATTAGATGAACGAATGTTAATAGTGTGAATCAGTGGAATAAGGATCTTACGGTCAAAATAACACTAGAATGGGGTGAATAGTATTTAATATATTATATGAATATTTTTCAAATTCTTTAAAATTCTACTTGGAATGATGTAATTAACAATCACAGAAACAATCAATCGATCATAGTGCGGATAAAAATAAATGGAGTAAAGGTAAAAATGAAAAGTACACACCAGGATTTTATATTGGTTTGGAGTTACCCTACATCCAGTCCTGCATAATTCCTTGTATGGATTTCTTTTCAACTAGTAACTGCAAATACAATCTTGATTTCAAGGCTACGAGACACACCCTACAGAATCCCGACCTCTGGGTAGAGTCATTTGATTCCTGAGCTACAAGCACACCCACAAGATTTACGGGCTACTAAGCACACCTAATTGATTTTATGGGCTACAATCACACCCACAAGTATAGCAGTATAATTTGATAGAGTTTTACAAACTCGGATCTTCGATCTTGATTACAATTGATAACACTTGAAAAGCACTTTGATCTTGGTTTGAGTGAGAGAAATGAGAGAAATCAAAGAGTAGATGAAGGATAATCAAACTAGCGATGATTGTTTGATTCTAGTTGGATTTCGGCATAGGTTGGGTGTATTTATATTTAGAAAATGAGAGAGTGGATGGAGGAGAGATGAGTAAGAAAATTATGATTAAAATTTCATTTGGAAGTCTGGTATTAATAGAGGAACAATGGTCATATCCATTCGTGAGGTGATATAATGAAAAGGCACTTCTTTTGAAATTTAAATTTTGCATAAATCAGCCACTATATCGACATGCATACATAGAGTATGCCAACATACTCTTTTTAAAATCTAAAAATACTTTAAAACACTGTTTTGAAAACTCATTGTTTTGTAAAATAGTTTGATACTTTGTAAAATAATTTAAGCATAATTTATACATATTTTAATCATAATAAAAGTTAATAAAACTTTATATAATAAATTGGAATTTTTTTACATAATGTAAATAATATATATATATATATATATATATATTCAATATAATTTTAACTTACTAAAGTATAAACAAAATTCAATATATATATATATATATAAACTTAAAAACACTAAAATAATGTCTTTATAAGTATAAGAGATTGAAAATCAGTTTGAGGAATATTTTGTAAAGATTGCATTAAAACAAGGATACTTGAAAAACAATTTAAAACAAAATTAGAGAATGAGAGAGAGATATCAGGAAAATGCTATCACAGTTTTAACATAAATTCTACGACTATAACTTATCTAGAATATCTTGTAATCTTGAACTCTTCAATACTTATGAGTCTTCATTCTCCAACTTTTGAAACTCTATATTAGCATCTTGAATCTACTTTTGATACTATATTGTTTTCTTAATCCACGTCTATCTAATATATTGCACTATATACTGTATATAACTTGATAAAACATTTTTATTTATATTTTATATAATGTCTATAGTTGTTATCATCTGAACTAATACCTAAGGTACCAACAATCTCCTCCTTTTTAATGATGACAACTCTTTATATAAAATATAATATAACTATCCCTATGTTACAAAACTCCTCATTAATCTATGCCTAGATTTTATATATTTCTCCCCATTTTCCATCAACAAAAATATCCATCCAAAACTATAAATCTAACACCAACTCTTATCTAATTCTAACTCTAACTCCCCCTAAATAAAATACTAATAGATATATATATATATATAAGAATTATATATAATGATAATGAGAATGATTGTGCAAAAACAATAAGTGATATGTAAAATTAGATAATAATGAAATAATCATAATCAATCTAAATATTCATCCAATCTAACAAAGTTAATGTCATAATATCCACACAAATCAAACCAATCAAATCCAAACCAAATCAAGTATTACTATTTATATACAATGAAACCTATTTAAACTAGACATTTCAAGGAACTTCAACCCATCTGTCAGCGCCAAAGATTAGACCTGCTTTGATAACATCCTAATCTTCATCATCTTTGTTAATGGTACACTCTGGATTGGTGGTTGGTTCTTCTTTGTTCAAGGTGGAAATCATCCATCGAATAGCGTCGAAATACCTTTCTTGCTCCTTGAGCATCTGCAATTGACTCAATTCTAAGTGCTTCTATTTTCTAAGGATGAAAGAAAGAATGTTCTTGAATGATTCAAGAGTTTGTTCGAGGTTTTTGGTTAGATTTTTGATAGGAGAAGCCAACAATTTTTATAGAGTTTAAGAATGAAAAGGAAGAAGAATGAGACTTGGAATGAATAATTATCTGGTCTTAGTAGGTATTTAAATGGGTGAAAATTAGGTGGAAATGAATAGACACTTGTTGTTTATTCAATTTTCAAAATTAATTTTTTTGAAAAACTACCATTTTATATCGACATACATACATAAGGCATGTCGACATATATAAAGAAATTTTCAAAACAATTTTGTTTTGATATTCTAATGCACTTAGCTTATATGTTTATACCGTATGTTTTTCAAAGATGATAAACAATGAATAATAGCAAGGAAACCAATTTTCCATTAATATTATATGATGATTACATAGCTCATATCTAAAATGGAAGGATGCATAAGATCAAACTAAATTCACACTAAAATGACCAAATACAATACATTCATAAGCAACCAGATAGATAGGAAACTAGAAAGATATAGATGAAGAAGATGATGAAGATATCCTAAGATTGCGTTTTACTTTTCCAAATAATTTGTCCATTTTGTTGGAAGTAGTGGTTAATTTCGTGCTAATGGAATGCTTGAGAATCTTTTGGTTTTCAATAATCTTCTTTTGATTGCTGAGAAGGTCTTTGTTGGTTGGTTGAAGAGGAAAATCAATGCTTCTACGGAGGTTTCCTCTTCCGCCTCCTCCTCTTCTTCTTCAATATCCATGTCTTCTCCATCTTCCTCTTCCTCCCCTTCTCTAATTTCTTCCCCCTCTTCATAAGATAACCATTCCTCTTTCTCCCCAATAATTTCATACGGCCCAAAAAAGGTTTGAATTTTCATAAGAGCGATGTTGGCTTGATTAAAGATTTTACAAGAGACAAAACCCTCTCCTTTAAAGTCAACACCAAAGTAATTGAAGATTCAAGTAAAATACACACTATGAAATTGTTTTTTTCATAATTAGAATTTTTGGATAAAATTCATCTAAAATAATTTGAGTTCAATTTATGTCATATTGACCACAAGCGGCGAAAAGAGCTTTGCTCATTTTTAGAGTTGGATTGTTGAAATTTTCAATCGAGGAGTGATATTTTGTTATAAGAGAAGATTTAAAATTCTTTCTTTTGGACGAAAGTTTGGGATTTTGAGTTCAAAATCATTATCACCTTCAAAAATATTGTGAAATACTTCACGATTTTGATCATCAATTTTAAAAGGTTTACTATCCATTCTGGTAGATTCACATCTAAGAATGGTACCCAAAAGTTCACAATTTTAAAACAAAGTACAGGATAATTTTAAATAGATTCGCAATGCTTTTTAGAAAATGAGACTACCATAAGGCCTCCCGCACACACACACACACACACACACAATGCAAACGCAGAATCGGAGGAGATTTCTCCTTATGATAGTCAAAGATGCATGATACGCATTAAAAAGAAACATTTGATATTATTACTAGTGCATAGTGTAGGAAAAATCATTTCGAAAGTAAAGATATAAATCTTAGCCAGCATAGGCATTTCGCACTTATGCCTACTATAGCTACCATCCAAACAGTGTTGACCACCATAAGTGAATGATAGGTTCTACAACTAAAACCGTACAAGATCGTATTGTTTCTTTGGATTTCCAACAAATGATCAGGCCAAGGAACTTCCCATTGCCACATAGGTACGGCTCTGAAAAGACGATCCGAGAACCTAACCGGATCTCTGCCAACACAAGGCCGGGTTACCCCTAACTGGGTAACTACTGACACGAATATGTCATTCCCCGATCGTAACCAATCTATATCCGAGGATCCTCGATTCCAACAACTACAAAGCAATAATTTTGCAGCAACAACATAGGTTAAGTATCTGGGCTCCATACCATGATACCACCTCTATCCAGAAGGAATGACATACACTAAAGGGGCACTACCCCCTAATAACCTTGCCGCATCCTTCTTATTTTGACCATTTCCGGGGTGTGAGGTCCGACGAAGTCTCGTCCACAAAGCCACGCTTTATATAAAAGCTGTGCTTTGATCATCAAATGCTCAAAAGCACTTCGTATGCCACATTACCAATTTGGGAATGTATCACTAGTAACCATCAACTACATAACCTCTAAGGGTGTTAAGCTAAGAGAATAAATTCTCCGCCACCAATGGAAATATATTTGATAGAAACCAGCTTTACATCTCAAATTGTAACGTCAGACACACAATCCATACAAGTCCGTTTCGGGATCGAACGGAACCGAAGGAACTTACAAAGAAGAAATGGTCAAAACAGGAAGGATGCGGCAATGTTATTAGGGGGTAGCATCCCTTTAGTGTATGTCATTCCTTATGGATAGAGGTGGTATCATGGTATGGAGCCCAGATACTTAACCTATGTTGTTGCTGCAAAATTATTGCTTTGTGGTTGTTGGAATCGAGGATCCTCGGATATAGATTGGTTACGGTCGAGGAATGACATATTCGTGGCTGTAGCTACCTAGTTAGGGGTAACCCGGCCTTGTGCTGGCAGAGATCCGGTTAGGTTCTCGGGTCGTCTTTCCAGATGCGTACCTATGTGGCAATGGGAAGTTCCTTAGCCTGACCATTTATTGAAAATCCAAAGAAACAATATGATCTTGTACGGTTTTAGTTGTAAAACCTATCATTCACTTATGGTGGTCACCACTGTTTGGATGGTAGCTATAGTAGGCATAAGTGCGAAATGCCTATGCTAGCTAAGATTTATATCTTTACTTTCGAAATGATTTTTCCTACACTATGCACTAGTAATAATATCAAATGTTTCTTTTTAATGCGTATCAAGCATCTTTGACTATCATAAGGAGAAATCTCCTCCGATTCTGCGTTTGCATTGTGTGTGTGTGTGTGTGCGCGGGAGGCCTTATGGTAGTCTCATTTTCTAAAAAGCATTGCGAATCTATTTTAAAATTATCCTGTACTTTGTTTTAAAAATAAACTGTTTTATTTCTCACACCAGTCACATGACTGACTCAGAGTTTATTGTTTTCCTTCCTAAACTCTGGGTGCCCACCAATTTCCATACAGGCAGTCAAGAGTCGGGTTTATCAGGATATTCTGGAATTCAAGAGTTGCTGGAGGCAAGCTGGAGGGCATGGCGTATCATTTAGTATGTAGTGTTTCTTTTCCATTGTTTGTTGTTGTTTGTTGTTGTACACTCTGATGATGTAATATAATGCAATATGATGTAATGTATTAACTGATATAGTTCTTTGTTTAAAGATTATTCATTTATCTATTATATGTTGTTCCGCTGCGATTGTGAGATTCTGATATTGTTCTTTTGTTTCTTTCTGTTCTGCTCTACCCATTTCTCTCTTCTTCTACCTCTTTCTTTTTCTTAAACCCTAAGGGTTCGGTTTTTCGGTCTTCGATTGCTCGGCAGTTGATACAATAGACGTATTGATGTCGGTTTTCGTAAGTCGAAGAATCGGTTCCTCACATTACCAATTTGGGAATGTATCACTAATAACCATCAACTACATAACCTCTAAGGGTGTTAAGCTAAGAGAATAAATTCTCCGCCACCAACGGAAATATATTTGATAGAAATCAGCTTTACATCTCAAATTGTAACGTCAGACACACAATCTATACAAGTCCGTTTCGGGATCGAACGGAACCGAAGGCACTTACAAAGAAGTCCTTGCAATCCGGATATTCACTAATCACGACCGGACTTCCCATCACAAAGGGAAATAAATTTCTATATCGGAGATCAGCCGATGCAGAAACATTCGACGGTAATCCTTCCGTTTTCACAAATATCCGATCTTCAACACCGGTCATCAAATGCAATTCATAACGACGTATTACATATTCAGAATGGGTTATACGACCCCAAGGTCCTTTCCCGGCTAATCCGAATAGTGAGCGCTTATTCAAAAATAAGTGTAGCATTCAAATTCAAGCAATCACAACAAATACCTATTTAAAGGTAAATTTGATAGTAGGTTATTTAACTATTAATAGGCATGCTCAACATCACTAGATTCCAAATAATTTTCCAAATTATTTATTTTCAAAAATATCTTTACAAGATATATAATTTCCACACTTCAAAAATAAATCAATATTTATTTTTAAACAAATTCCCTTTCTTTTACAAATTCCATAGCGAATTTACAATTCCAAAATATCTATGAATATACGATTTTCAAATCGATTTCTAATATGCATTTTCAAATTATCTTTACAAAGATAAATTCTAAAACGTTCATTTCATATTGGAAAAATATTTCCATACTTATTTAATAATAAGTAATTCACAAATCTATTTATTTTCAACATTTGGAAAATATTCGATATACTTAAATCACAGTTAAGTATAGATTTCATTCTTTAAGGAAAACATCATTTCAAACACATTTATTTGGGTCAAAACGAATGTTGCGTAAAACATCGTTACAACGACCCAAAATCACTAGTATAGAGATTCGAAATTAAAATAGATATATAAATCCCAATACTATACAAAATATTTCCTTTCGGAAATCATTTACTATAACAACAGTGTTATAGTCCACCATTTCCTTCTATTTCTCCAAAACGTCTATTTCAGTAATGAATGTTGAAATCTATGCTTTCAACACTTAATGCACTTTAAAACAACTTCAAATCGTTTTAATTCTATTTAAAATATCACTTCCCCAAAACACTTTAATATATTATTCACTGTCATAAAATCGTGAATATTCTTCGTTAACCAAATTCAACATTTTTCTACACATTTTGTTTAAAGGATTATCCACCGTCCAAAATCATGAATATATCTCCTTTAAAAATCTAAAATAATCTACTTATCAAAATAAGTCGGTTTCGGATTTATAAAACAATGTTTATAAATCCCCATTTATATTTTTATAAGGACTTCAATTTACAAGATTTAAAAATCTTACTACTTATAAAATTCCATTTATAACCTCAATTTCAGCATTAACAGAACTTCTTTTATAATTCCATTATTTCGATTTATAAAATATATATTTTATAATCTCATCTATAAACCATTTATACTTATTCGAAAATCTCAATTAAAATGCCAAAATCCGATTTATAAGTTAATTTCTTATAAATCTTTTATTTTACAAAAATCCATTCATTTTATAATTTCACAATTTATAAATCTATAAATTTTATTCACTTGTGAAATCTATATATACTTCATTTTAACACTTATAAAAACTCGTTTTATAATTCCAATATTTTTTTTATAAATATTAATCTAAGAAATCTTTTATATAAACCGTTTATAATGATTCAAAAATCTCAATTTAAATAAACCAATCCTTTTAATAATTTACAAAACGTTATTTAAAACTTATATAACTCCAAAATCATACTTAAGTACTATTTTCCAAAATATAACTTTTATAATAATAATAATTTTAATGTTTATTTATTTTAACAACTCAAAATTTAATAAAACATATACTTTCAAAAATCACTTTAAAATTCTTTTTAAAAATCAAAATCATTATTTTAAAACTTCAAAAAATGGATCCGATGATGCAACATCACCAAATAGTCAATCACGACAACAAAGACATCATATATCAGTATATGACAATCAACAAATATCACAATATATGTAAATAAATCAATATAGTTGAGGAATCCTGTTGGATCCCTCCAACCTGTTTCCCTGCATCCAAAGATGTTAGCACAATACCAATTCCGTTCCAGTACGGAATTATCGCGGTATATGGGATTTATAAAAATATTATCCGCTTAATAGGCGGCGCAATAGGGTCTCATCCGCTATATAATGCGGGAAAATCAACTCCAAGTACATATATAATACTAATTCCAATCAAGTTGGAATTATCGCGGTATATGTTTTTAATAAATAACATCTGCTTAATAACGGCGTATAATGTTTATCTCAATCAATAATAGATAATAATTTATCATTCAGGCATACAATCAACAATTTTAAATCTAATTATTTAGAATTTAAATCGAAACTGTTCGATTGAGTGAGAAGTTCTCACCTCGCTTTCAATTCAGTTTTCGCGTTTTATTTCGAATAAAATTAAACGCGCGTTTAATTTTACTCGAAATTTTCACTAACCCCAAACGACTCCAATCCAGTTCCATAGCGTAGTATTCTTCCTTACGGTTCCAACGCAATTGGTTTCGTCCAAAACGGACCTCGTATCAACAAGTTATGACGTTTAGAAGTTTATACAATTTTATAATATAAACAATTAACATTTTCTTATTTAATTTTAAACCTAAATTAATCGCAGCCGTTGATTTTCATTCCTTCCATCTAGGCCGCACAAGCCACCTTCTTCCTTCATCAGTTACAAGTCGCGTACCAGAACCCATATAGGCCGCCGTCCCTCTTGAATTTCGCAACCACCATCATCGACATATACCACGACTGCTCGTACCTGACTCCACCATCGACATGAAGGACGTGGCACTCGGCCTCCCCCATACGCGTAGAAACGCATGCGAACGTGACCCATACATGGCTATTTTGATAACGATTCGCTTCATCGTTCCTGATCTCAACCGTATGGATTTATAGATCTCTTCGTCCTCTACACTTTCCATGTTGAAAGTTTCTTGAAATAACTTCTGGATTGAAAGTAACTGAGGAAGGAAGAAATGTGATTTTCGGCCATTGATCATATGAAGATGGCGGCCGGCTATTAGCTAGGGTTTTTGTTTTTCTTTTTGCAAAAGTGAATGAGAGAGGTGCTTATATAGGAAATTTTCAAATTACTATTCATCCCGGATTTTCTGAACTCCAAACGAAGCGTGCCGGCTGGCGTTTCTAAGGTTTACCCCATGTTTCGAACACAATGGAACATGTTTCGGAGGCTAATTCGATCATCTGTGCGAGTTACGGCAATAAACGATCGATTTTAAATTACATCGATTTAAACCAATTTCTATGCGTTTTGGCTTGCCCCGGACAAACCGTAAATCCGATTGACACGAAATTTAAAACCATGTAATAATATCACATTACAGGTCCGAGGAAGCTGGTTTCGTCGAAATCCGAGACTGTTTGAAAAATGGCTATTTTAACTCGTCAATTTAAATATTAAAATATTCAATTTTCACAAATTAACTTTTAATTCGATTTTAAAAGTTCTATAACATTATTATATAATAAAATTTTAAAAATCATTTTCAATCATATTTAACCCAACTTTCAATTATTTCTGTAATTTCAAATATTAAATCATCGATTTAATTATCAAATTAAATTCAGATATTCGAAAAATAAATTATTCGACTTATAAATTTCACTTATTAATATTTAAAATCAATTAAATATACAAATTTTAATTAACAGAAATTCTGGGTCGTTACACGAAGTATCAAACCTTTTAGAAAGAATATCATTTTTAATATGATTTTATAAGTTGCACTCTTTTCCTTGTTCAAGGTTTTTTTCATTAGGTTTTCCTAACAGAGGTTTTTAATGAGGCAACGAACAATATCTAAATCGACTGAATGAATAAACGCATGCAAGATAACAATGAGGGGGAGCAATTATCATACATGTTATGAAAGGGACAATTTCAAGTTATTAGAGCATTCAAAATTTTGAAGACGCATATTCAAGGGGGAGTGTTATAATATACGTAAATATAAATAGTGAATATGCTATGTACTGTTTTGTATTTAGTCCCACATCGTGAGATTAGTTCTATCCCAAGCTCCTATGCCTTTATATAAAGGAGCTAATGTAATGAAAATGTATGATTAATCTTATTAGTGAATACAATATTTTCTTACTCTTTCTTTAATGTCTTCTTATTCTATAACAGATGAGAATATTTTGCATTAATAAACATTGTTAAGTAATCTAATTAATCGTCGTTGAATGTTTTTTCAAAAAAAAAAAACTTTTGTCAAATAAGATCCCCTGTGGAGGGGGGGTCCAAGGGTGGCAACCATTCAAGATGGCGGTGCGGGGGCAACGCCCCCGCTACAGGGTTCGACCTGCCCCATCAGGTCGCAGGGGTCTAAGGGGGCAACACTCCGTCCAAAACGATACGTTTTATTGACTGTTAAATTCAAATTCAACAATCAACGGCAACAATCGTTAGAAAACGGTCACGACCATTCGAATAGACATCCGTAGACGAATAGACATCTCACTCTATATATAACAGTGCATTCCATCAACGCAGACTTCACTTCTCTTTTCCTCTAAATGTAAAATCGATAGCATTATTAACTTTTGAGTGTTTCTTCTGATCTGAACAAGTAACCACAACTTGCACAGATAAATCTCCATTGTATTCTGAAAGAAAGTTTTCATACAACCCGTTGTGATAAAGAAGGGGAAAACGATTATTTCGTGCCTTGGAGTGATTAGTCTTAGGGTTTTTAGACTTAAGAAAAAAGTTGTAAAAAAATTCAGCATCATGGACAACAAGTTTGTTTATTAGGCTGAAGGACATTTTTTAGTGTAAATCACAGAATGATAGTTGTAACTATCATTTTCTGTTTACACTAAAAGATGTACTTCAGATTAAAAAGCAGACTTGTTGTATCTAAGATTAAATTTTTTTTGCAACTTCTTTTCCGTGTCTATTTTTATTTTTATGTTTAGTAAAATGGTAAAGAAAATGTTTGCGATGCCAATATTAGTACAAAATGGTAAAGAAAAATGTAGGCAATGCCTCACAATATGTCACTGGCCAACAGTTTTGACCATCGGGTAATCATGTAGCATGGTCCACGACGAAGTCATTCTACTAAAAACGAATTAAATGATGAAAAATAAAAGAATAGGCGCATAATATTCCATGATGGCATTTACAACACATTTAAATTAGCTTTTTTGAATCGTTATCTCAATGCCGGGCCATACATTCGTTGTTTTGGATAAGCTTGATATGACCACAAAAATTTAACTTGTAAAACATATACCGGAATAGACTATGTATGCTGTGCAAAGTTTACTAATAGGATCATATACTGCTAATTTAGTAATGTTTATCCACAAAGATACAAGTGTTGCTCAATAATCAACAACAAATAAAGAATGACCTACACAGCTTAATCGCTTTGCTACAATTAGTAAACTCTATTTTTATCCATTCATCCACTTTTCTTTAATTACACGTGTTAGTTCTAATGTTAATTATATCTTTCTTCAACTGCACCACCAAACGAAACCAAAGATGAATCAATAATATCGCAACACGTGCCATATTACATCATCTGTTAGTGATATGCACATCAAGAAAAGACAAAAACAGTAGAAAAATGGGAAGCATGTTGTGTTTCATACGTTAATATTACCTACATATCTACGGTATTATTCTCTTATAAATCCAAGATCAAACAGTCGCATTACACACAAGACTCAAACCTCAAAAAGTGAAACACAAAAAAATTCAAATAATGGGAGAACTCAATGAATGCGAAGTGATGTGGGAAGAGAAGTGCTGTCAAAGCAAAACAAGCTTGAAAAATGACGTTGCCCTAAGCTTAGAGAAGATGAATAAATGGAATATCAGAGCATCTGAGCCTATTAACATACCAAAGACACAGGCATCAAGCAGGTGCAATACGGGAGACCATTACAGTGAAGAAGATGAGGAGGAGGAGGGAATGGAAATAGTGCCTCCGCATATATTAGTATCAAGAAGCAGATCAGGGGAAAGAATGATTGATTCGGTGAGGATGAGCCAGGGAAGAACTTTAAAAGGAAGAGAGTTGAAGCATGTAAGAGATTCTGTGCTTCGAATGACTGGATTCCTTGAAGTTTAGGTTTATTTCTCTATCTTGGTATACTGTATTTTGCTAGAGCAATATGTATTCTTAATATTTTGCGTTGAAAATCAACGTAGTTTGTTCAAACAATTCAGCAATCCTTGATTTGAGTCAAATCGAACTTGAATTTTTTATATTAATTGCGTCTCTGCGAAGAGAGTAGCATGCGTGATGAATTTCTTGATTTCAGACTATGCAATCTAACATTTTAGGTTGAATGAATATTCAACTTCTATGTATCGCATTGTGCATTGTGCATTCTGGCAGCATATACAAGATTTACTGATTGAGCATTTATTTTTAACTTCAGACTCAGATATTGTTATTCTTTTGAACTTCATATGTTAGACTGAGCTTTTGTATGCTGAAGAAAATACTGCGGTTGAATAACTTGGACCTTAATAAGTTCAGTTGTACTATTAGCTAAGCTCATTTTCTAATATGCACAGTAAGCTGATGCATTTCCAAGATTTACAATTGGGTAAAATACTAAAATGAAAAGAAATATTTATATAACTACACAGTGGGGAATATAATCCTCTTTATTAATCATATAGATGGATATTGATGTCATCTTATGGGGCTATCATCTGCACAATTCACAAGGTTTCCTCTTCGGCAAACTTTAGGATAGGGAAGCGCACACAATCCTAGCTTCATGTTGTGGGATTATGATAAATTAAATCACAATTTGAAGATTCAAGATAAAGGAAGGGGAAGAACATAGCCAAATTGTTGACGAACATCTTTCCGATGATTGGGCACAAAAAAACACAGAATTAAAAAAAAAGAAAAAAAAAAAAAAAAAAAAGAGAAAAGAAAACCAGAGAACAAAAAACAAAATACAGATACAATGCAGTTTTGTTAAATACAACAGATACATTGCGGTTGGAAACAATACTAGTAAACTACTGACGGTTAATGCGAAAAGTTTCCATTATAAAACTTAGTAAACCCCAATGTCAGAAATATCCATAGTATGGAAACGTGTGTAATATGGATTCTTGGAGGACGAAAATATACGAAATTTCTGAACTCGTACAAATGTTATCAAGTTCCATCAGTGCCATACACTATGCAACGACCTCCTAGAACGTGGAGTCATGTACTAGAGCAGTGCGAGTCATTCGGGGTCGTCTAGACCTAGATGATGAAGTAGCATTAGCGTGACGTCCCTGTGGTACAGTGCAAGGGTTAGCAGTACTTTGTTCAATCTCCAGCCCATTGGAAGTCGGCATATAACCGAATGTTAATATTGGCCAAGTAGATGAAGGGACAGCATATCTGCATAATGCAGACTGCATTAAGACGTATCTAAACGGACACAAGAAACCTAGTTCATCTCCCTGAGTTTTGAGCGATATTGAAACCTGCGTTTTTGTAGTGTTTGGTCATGGTATTCCACCACTGCTTATCTCCATTCAGTGCGTCTTCGTCTACCATTCAGACATTTCTTTGATTTGTAACAGCTTGTTCCATGGAGACCGGACTCGTTTGAGGTTGTCCATTTTTTTTTATTTGCAATCCATTTAAAATAACATCTTCTTAGGCATTAAGAACGGTTGCAACCTGGTTATTCCATACTAGGGCATGTCCAGCACGACTATTGATCATATCAGCACAAATATCAACGAACGTTAGCGTCTATTCTGGAGTCCAGTTAGCGATGACTCTAGAGGACGAAGAATCAAAGGATCCGCACAACACGCAGTAAAGCAAAGGTGAAATTAGGAGAGAAAAATTAAAAGAATTTAAAATATATATGCTGTAACGAGATATAATTGCAAATATATTTTAACAAAAATGAAATTTTAATTAGGAAAGTATGAATTGCCTTAAAGAAAGTGATTTGGGGTGAAGTAGACCTGTCAAAACTTGATCCAACCCATTTACCCTACTTATAAATGGGTTGGGTCAACCCATTTATAAGTATTATGAAATGGGTTATGCGTTGGGTTGACCCATTTTTAAAATGGTTATAAACGGGTAACTCATTTACCCATTTATTAAAAACATTCAATTTTAATATAAATTTGAAAAATAAGAATTTTGAACATACATTATAATTTTTCATGAAGACTGACAGCTGTACTTAGAAAATAATAGGCTACCGCATTATCATATTTGAATTCCACCTAGTGCAGAAGCCGCTGTTTTTTTGTTCAGACTGCAATAATTTGTTCGTTCTAACTCGAAATCAGGCGAGACTTCGACTGATCAACTCCAACCTAAATTACGGACACTATGGAGCACTTGGATACTTCATTGTGTGAACGCACACTGTAGTTCTCCAAGGGAACTGACAGTTGTGCTTAGAAAACAACAGACTACCACATCCCTAAATTTGAACTCCGCCTAGTGTAGAAGCCGCGATTTTTTTCATACTGCAATAACTTCTTCGTTTTAACTCGGAATCAGGCGAGACTTCGACCGATCGACTCTCATCTAAATTACGGACAGTATGGAACACTTGGATACTTTATCATGTGAACGCACACTGTAGTTCTCTAAGGGGACTAACAGCTGTACTTAGAAAATAACAGGCTACCACATCTCTATATTTGAACTCCGCCTAATACAGAAGCCGCTATTTTTTTCGGACTGCAATAACTCCTTCGTTATAACTCCGAATTAAGCGAGACTTCGACCGATCAACTTCCACCTAAATTACGGACAGTATGGAACACTCAGATACTTCATCATATGAATGCACACTATAGTTCTCCAAAACGACTGACAGTTGTACTTAGAAAATAATAGGCTACCACATCCCTATATTTGAACTCCGTCTAATGCAGAAGCTACTATTTTTTGTTCAGACTGCAATAACTTCTTCGCTCTAACTCAGAATCAAGCGAGACTTTGACCGATCAACTCCCACCTAAATTACGGATAGTATGGAACACTCAGATACTTCATCGTGTGAACGAACACTGTAGTTCTCCAAGGGGACTGACAATTGTACTTAGAAAATAACAGGCTGCCGCATCCCTATATTTGAACTCCGCCTAGTATAGAAGCCGCTATTTTTTTTGGTTCGGACTACAATAACTCCTTCATTCTAACTCGGAATTAAAGGAGACTTCGACCGATTAACTTCCACCTGAATTACGGACAGTATGAAATACTCGGATACTTTATCATGTAAACGCATACTATAGTTCTCCAAGGAGACTGACAGTTGTACTTAGAAAATAATAAGCTACATCATCCCTATATTTGAATTTTGATGAAAACTAGAATTAAAATTTTAATTTTTCATCGAATCTCAAATCATAAAAAATAGAATTAGAATTATTTTATATTTTTTTATTAGTCAAATTAAATTTAAATCTTTAAATGGATTAAATGGGTAAACCGCTTATTAAGCGGGTTGGACCATAAATGGGTTGGGTCGTCATAAATAGATAAAAGAGAATGGGTTGGGCCATAAATGGGTTGGGTCATAAATAGATAAAAGAGAATGGGTTGGGTCAAACTCGACCCAACCCATTTTGACCCAACCCAACTCGTTTAACAGGCCTAGGGTGAAGATGGTGGTGAAGGAGGAGAAGGAGGAAGGGTTTAAATGGGGAGAAAATAGGCTTTGAAAATCCCAAATTCATTTTTACCACTTGCCCCAAATGATCCAAATTCATCGGTTACCCCGTTGACATGTTAGACTAATCTGATGCGAGAAGAGTAATCATTGTCAGCAAACACACCATAATATTTATAAGTTCAATTCCTATGTGCTAAGAAAATCGTAACAATTAATAAATTGTATAAAAATTTAAATAGTAGGGACCCCACTGAAAATAAATTATTGGATTTTAAAGGGTACATGGGAACATTAGTTTTGTCTAGGACAGAGGAATTCATTCCAATATCTATAACAATTTCATTAATTTTCTACTTGTAATTAACTGGGCCAATTAGAATCATTTTGATATACAAGATTTCCACAATATTAAGATTATGTAGCAACGGCTTTGGAGAGGTGGAGTTTGGATTAGGACAAGGTTTTTGGAAAACTAAATAAATGGGGGTATTGTTTATGGTTGTAGTTTATAAGAAGTGGATATAATTCGTTTGGTGATTCGAAAGGGGTCAAAGTATTCTTAGAGAGCTTTTGTTAAGTGAAGTGGATGGAGTGTTAACAATAAGATTGTGGCTTATCAAATACACATATGCAAACATAGAAATACATGTCTCGGCTATGTTGATTGACTTGGTTCTTTAAATTCACTCGAGTTCTTTGTATTGTCTTAACTAGGTCTGTAAACAAATACTTTCGGATGCGGATGGTGAAATATTCACATCCTACATCATTTTCGAATATACGATATCCACATTCGTGGACACAGACGATATCAGATAATTATTATATCCGCTAACGAGCGATAAATTATGAAATATAAATAGAAAATTTAACATATTTTTTTCAATTCCATTGATTCTAAAAGTGTTAAAAATAAAGAAAAATAATGATAATAAATAGTTTTGAGCAGTTAGCATTAACTGCATATAATATAAACTACTAACTTAATAAAACGATAAACAAATATCTTTTATTGTACTAAAATACACATAATGTAAACTATAATTTTGAATAAAATGGATAGATAACTTTCGAATGCATATGTCTATATATCTGTATCCCTTTTTTTATTTAGGATAATTATCCGCTTTTCGCATATGGATTTCAGAATTTTTGGATATCCATTAATGGCCCAAGATTTAATAGAATGCATTAATTAATGCCTTGGCCTTGCCCAATTTTGTACTTTTTGTCAAATTGTATTATCATTGGTTTTGTAGGTCTTCCATAAAATACTTTAAAAGGTAATATACCAATAAATGAATGTTTGCAAATGTTATGTAACCATTAACCCATTTCATAGGAATGTGCCGACATAAGATATGTTTGAAGACATTTATTGGCTGATTCCATTTGACCATCAGTTTGTAAGTGGTAAGAACTACTTATGATTCCATTCCATGGTGAGTTCTCTTCAATAATAATTAATAAATAGACGATCTTTATCCAAAACAATGGAATGCCAAAACCACAAAGTTGGAAATATTCTTGAATATAAGATGAAGCTAGTTGTGTGGCAATAATGAATGTTGGTAGGGTACCAAAGTGGATGTATTGAGAGAGTTAATCAACTTTCATCCAAATGGAATTTTCACCCAAAGAAGATGTTAAGTATTGAATGAATTCCATCAATACGCCTTCCTATATGAGGGCTAGTATTGCTATTGGTTGTAACAACCCTTTCAACAGAGTGGTCAGAGTTCGATTAGATGCAAACAGTAAAATAATTGTTATATTCTTTATTGGTACAGCCAGAGGGCAATAAAATTTACTAGGGATTCTTGCAATTTTTCCTTTAATATAATAATTCCTATTAGCTTTTGAACCATGATATGCTTTGATTGGAGTATTAAATTGTTTGAAACATACTAGCGAGATCATCAAAAGAAGAGGCTATTGTAAAAGGCAAGCTAAGGGTTAGACGATAGATCTGACTCAAGTTGCTTAGTGCGGTTTTGGAATTAGACATTTACTAATGGCTTAGCATTCCTAATCCCTATTGTTTATCCTTTTAGTGATCTTTTTCTGCCCTAAACCTCAAAACTTACATCGAGTGCTATCAAATAAGGCTATAGGGATCTGTAATCAACAAATGACAAATTAGTGTTGTAGAGAAACACAATGAACTATCAATGTGTAATTCTATACCGAAGTTTGTAAAATTGTACATAAAAGAGATCTTCTAGCATGGTGTTAAAGTTTTGTACGGGTTATTCTGGCAAGTGTTGAAATCCTGTTCAAGTTGTACAAGCAGTTGTAAACATGTTCCACTCGTAATGAGATTGTGTTTTGAGTTAATAAAATCCAAAGAGCTATGTGACTAGACACATGACTAGATGTGTGAACTAGTATAAAAATCAACTTCGCTCTTTTACTAATGCTTGCATTTACCTTGTTTGCTTCTCTTAACTCTAAACTTACTTAGAACTTAAACTTTGTTTATTGGAAAGTTATACATACATACATACATGTATATATAGTTGTAATAGTTATTTTCGATCTACTCGCATTTATCATTTGGTATTAAAGCTTTATGAATATCTAAGAGACATTCTTTTAAGCACTCAAACAGTTAGCTTCTAAATCGACCAATCAATTGATTAAGACCGAAAATGTCCTGTAACAACCCAAAATTTAACCAGTATTAATTAATTCGTTAGCTAATTAAATAATAAAATAACTTTATGAAATTATCAATATTGAACCATAGAAGTTGCGCCATTGTATCCACGATAATTTTGTGGTCAATTTTCATATATAGAACGTCAGAATCCGAGTTAATATAGCCAAATTATGAATTAAACAAAAGTAAAAAAGAGAAGGAAAAAAATAGGCTAGGTCGACCATTAGGTTGACCTAACCTCACCCTAGGTCGACTGACCGGTCGACTTGGGTATAGGGGCGGTCGAATTGGCAGTCGACCCGCCTTAGGAATTGTGCAAAGGAAAATTCCTTCAACCAGTAACGTTAGTTAGCCTATTTTCTACGTGTTTTGCATTCTTTAGTTCAATCTAGTCCTTCCATTTTTGCATCTGATGACTCCTATTCAGCCTATGATGTGGTTGCATCCTATTCAATCCCCAAATCCAATGGTCTGAGATCCAATCTACCCCTATAAATAGAACCCTAGGCCTAACACGTTTTCTTATTCTAAGATTTATTCCAATTGGGTTCACCTATTTAGGAAGGACCCTAGGCGGAATAATTTTCCAAGAAGGAAATCGTTTTAAATCAAAATATTTAACAGCCTCAAGTGGATCCATGAAGGCCTAAAAGGGAAGAGCTAAGGACCAAAGGTGAATGATTGTAATTATTTAGATTTTTAAGTAATTTAAAATAATAGAGTTTCCAATAGTTGTAGTTTTACTATGATTTTTGTAATAAACTTTTTAGTAATTTATTTACAGTTTTTAGAATTATTTTCAGTCTATTTCATTTTGCTATTCTTTTCAGTTAATTTTAATTTATTTCTGTTAATTATATCTTTTCCATTTATTTATAGTTTATTTACAGTATTTTAATTTATTACTATTACTTATGCGTTATTTACATCTTTTTCCCATGCTTTGAATTTTCTTCTATTTTTAGTTTTCTTTTATTTCTCCTTCTTCTTCGTGTATGGATTAGAATAGATTAAACGTGAGTATGGATTAAAATTATAAGAATACTAAAATAACGGAAGATAAGATGTAAATTGTAAAGACTGCAATAAAAATGAAATTAAGACTGAAATTGAGCCTAATTATGATATTAATGTTAGAATTGGACTAATTAAAGATAATGGGCCTAATTATAACTTAGAATTATAACTAAAAGAGTGTATAAGACAAAGGAGATTATTTTTACACTTAGATCTTTGGTTAAGTAATAATTTTAATTATAACGTAGATTATAATAAGAAAAAGAACAGAATGAAGCTTATTTTAAGACTTAGGATAAATTAATAAGTACATTTAGCAAGAACAAAAGTAAAGGCTTATTTAAATAATTTATCTATGTTAATAAGCAAGAATTAAAGTAGGACCTATACCAAATAACATTCCCCTATTATTTATGTGGACATGGTGTTTCACATAATCCTGAAGTGAGATGAATGACATACTTATGCTAGTAATGGTAGTAATTGGTCAATAAGTAGAAGTCCAAATCATGGGGATTTGGGTAAGGGGTGCAACTAGATACTGTTTGGATGACGAGCCAGTACCGGCAGCATTCCCATGTATTTTCTATGGACACGACGTTTCACATAATCCTAAAGTGAGACGAGGCATGCTTATGCTGAGTCGAGGTAATAATACGACCCAATAGGTGCAGCAACAGGTAGCATGAGCATGTTGGCAGCAACGCGTGCGACTTCCATTTTGGTGCTCAGTAATCACTATGAGTTCCAAGCGTTTAGTATGTGTGTCTTTCGTAAACACCATTGCCTTCTATGTAGGGAGCTATATAGCATCTAGTCCGCAGTTAGGTCTATAGAGTAGTAGGTCGATCAAATAGTAGAATTAGGATTTTAGGCTAATTATAGGATTGGGAATTCAGCCTAATCAAAGCAGCTGACAAAGACATGTGCCGACAATCAAAGTTAACATATCTTATTAATTGATACCAGTTAATTCGTATTTATTTCCAGCTTTATCTCACCTATTTCCTTTGTTTCCTTTTATATATACTAGAACTATTGAAGAGTCTATTACTTTTACGTTATTTAATGGTTCTAGTAATTACTATCATTCACCAAACTTTTAATCTGATCCACTTTTCTATTTTCCCCTTTATCCCTCCATAGGCAATTAAGGGAGAGGGCAGTAGATCGCAGCTGTTCGAAGGTTTTTTGGAGAAGATTCTGCTACGTATTTCCCAACTTTTATTTCCGTTTTTTCTTTCTTTGTACTGGCACTTGAGAGGGATATTTATACTATGATTTCTGTTGAGACTACGAGTTTTTATTTCATGAGATATATTGGGTTTTGAGACATGCATGTTGCATTTGATATTGACTTATTTGGTTTATGAAGCAATTATGAAGTTTTTGTTTTGAATAAGTTATTATTTTAGTTTTCGTTGTTTTTACCTATTTTTGTCTTGTGAATCTTTGTCTCTATTAGTTTTAGTTATATCCATAATATACCACATCTTTTAATGTGTCCTTTTGGGTATATTAAGGTGTGTGGGGACTTGGTATTAGAGCCTAAGCTTACAGGATTCCTAAAAATTTGTTTTAAAAATAAAGTATTTTCCAAATAACTTGTTTTAAAATGTCTTTTTAGAAAAGAAACTCTTAGAAATAGTTTTCAAGTATAAAAGAGTTGTTAATAAAATCCCTCAAAGGTCCAGTTCAACCTTCTTTCGATTCTTTCAAGCTTAATTTTTTCTTTTCTTTGCATAACATGACTGACTGGTTCCGTAGAGCTACGACACCAGAGGTGCAAGGGCACATACCCGATACAACACGGGTGGGTAGAAATCCCTTTAACCCACCTACATCAGCCAACTTTTCTAAGGACTTCACTAGTATAGGAGGCAGAACTTTTTCTGGCATGGAGAATTTAGAGGAGACAAGTGCTAGGTTGGAGAATATGGAGCAAAGGTTTAGTCGGTTAGGTTTGGTGGTCCGAAAGAGTGATCAACCTACATCTTGGCAGTTGAAGAGGGAGCTTGAGAAGGTTCCTACAGGCTCTAAGAAGCAGTGGGGGAAGGACAAGAAGGATAAGGATAAGGACAAGAGGAAAGAAGGCGGACCTCAGAAGCGGATCAGGAAAAGCAGGAAATGTAATAGCTGTGAATTGGTTAGTTATTACGCAAAGGACTGTAAGAATAAAAAAGATGAAGGGAAAGTGTTATACTTGCGGGCAGCCCGGTCACTTGAGTAGGAACTGTTCCCAAAAGACGAGACAGGGAGCTAGTACACCGTTCGTGTAGATTCAGGCGTTAGACACAACACCTTCAGGCAGCATTCTAGATAGAGGTAGGAAAGTCACAATTGAACATTTGATTTCTATTTCTGATTTTTTCATTTGGACTCTTTTCGATTCTGGAGCATCACATTCTTTTATCTTTAGTTCTCAGGCGGATTGTTTACACTTAGACATTTCTTTAGTAGTAAACCCCATCATTGTTTTAAACCCCCACATGAGGATCGGCACTCTTGTCTATGATTTGTAGGCATTATGAATTTTTTGATCATAGGCATAGAATTTGACTGTAACGCCTATGTTTTGGGATTTTCAGGGTATGAGATGATTTTTGGAATGGATTGGTTATCCACATATGGAGCTATATTAGATTGTGAGAGGAGAGTCATTAGCCTAGTGACGTGCATCAGCAGGACTCTCGAGATTTCTTGCTACCCGCAAGGGTCAGTTATATTGAGCTTATTTTATTTCATCGATTCGTCATCATCAGAGTTAGATTCCTGTAGTTAGAGACTTTCTAAATGTATTTGGGGAGGTTAGTGCACTATTCCCTAAGGGAGAGATTGACTTTAGGATTTACTTGACGGATAATGCTAAGCCATTACCTATTAGGTACATGGCACCTAGGGAGAGGAAGGAATTGAGCAAGCAAATCCATGAGCTTTTGGAGAAGGGTTTCATAAGAAGGAGCATATCGGAGTAGAGAGCGCCAGTCGTCTTTGCTACTAAGGTGGATGGTTCTATTCAACTTTGCGTGGACTATAGGGAATCAAATTAGCTCACAAAGAAGAACCGTTATCCACTCCCTAGGATAGAAGACCTTTTTGATCAGTTAGTTGGCTCTTCTATATTCTCTCAACTTGATTTAGCCATGGAATTCCATCAGCTTAGGGTTGGCGATGACAGCATTGATAAGATCGCGTTTAGGACTCCAGATGGATTTTATGAGTGGTTGGTTATGACTTTTGGGCTAACCAATACCTCAGCCTACTTCATAGATTTAATGCGCCACATCTTTAAGAATTCCTAAATAAGTTTATGGTTGTATTCGTGGACGATATTTTGGTGTTTTCCAGGAGTAAGGAGGAGCATGCTATTCATCTAGAGGAGGTTCTTCGTACACTTCGCATTCTTCAGTTAAAAGCAAAGTTCTTGAAGTATCACTTTTGACATAAGGAAATAGGTTTCTTAGGCATAGAGAAGGTCTAGACATGGGAAAGAGGTTTGAGAAACGGTTTTGTACATTTAGGTTCGGAATGTGAAAATCCAAAGATTGGCGGGCAAAGATTAAAGATGTATAATAGATGTAATTGTTAAGAAAAGGAGAAAAGCCACGTGTAGATAATTGCAGAAATTATAATTGTTTCATATAAGCGGACTTAAAAGTAGTACCTTAGAATAAACATCAGTATGGGAACAAAAGACTTTAAGTGAGGAAATAAGATTTCCAAGGTTTAGGAAGGATACTCCTAGGATAGTAAGTAGGAAAATCCACTTTATATCTAACCCAATAAACAAAATTATTAGAATTGAAAAGAAGAATTGTCAATATTTTTAAAAGTAAATACTGGGTTTTTGGGAATATGGTAAGAAATTTAAATTGGTTTTTATATAATATAAATTTTGTCAAAAGTGAAATTCTTTTTGAAGAATTACAGAACATATATGGTTCACTAGTTTCTTTGTAAGTAAACAAAAAATTTAAATATAAAAACCTAAAAAGTATTAAGTATCGTAAACGTGGATTACAACATTTATTGTTGTAATAGATATTTTTGTGAAAATAAAGGAAGAATAAACTATAACGCTACCCGTTATAGTAGGTGACTCCCAAATGAAATGTTTTTACATAATATGTGAGGTATATTAGTATTTATTTTTAACTGAATTTATACACTAGTATTTTTGGGTTGTAGTAACAGTGTTTTACGAAAATATATTTTAAAACCCAAATAAAAATGTATTTTTTAAAAATATAATTTCTAAGAGTAGAAATAAAAGTGATTCATGAATACACTTATTTTTTAAATAAGTATAAGAAAATGTTTTTTGTTATGGATATATTACAACAGTTTGAGGATGAGTTTTTCTGAAAAGTGTAAGTTAGATATTAAAAGACATATATCGTAAGAAAATATAATTTAAACATACTTTAATCAATTGGAATGAAAAGAATAATGGTATAATTTTCTATGAAACCAATAAAAATATTTTGTGTAAGTTATAAGAAATTTTTGAATGAGATGCATAAGGCATGGGAAGCACCATATTTTGTATAGCCTGTTTTGAAAAATATAAAATAAGTTCCTTGTAATGTCACATAAACATGAAATTCTCTTTTAAATGGTTCATAGAAGATTTAGTGTTAATAATTTCTCATTTGAGAAAGTAGTTCCAATAGATTAAGGTATGAGACCGTGAGGTATAATAAGAAGATGTTTTGAAACACATTAAAACAGTTTAAAGATATTTTAAAAAAAATGGTCTGGTGAAAAAGTAAATAAGTTTTTGGAAATGAAAATTTAATAAAAGTAGAATTTAAAAATTCAAATTTTTATACAAAACTGAAAAGATCTTTAAAAGAAAACGGAGAATAAGTTTTGGACTTAAAATTTGAAAGTTTTTCCCTCTAGGAAATAATGTTAAGTAACCAAGTATTTTTAAATTTAATAAAAACTCAAAAATAATACTTTTTAAAGACAAAGATTTTGGGATTTGATGTTTTGAAAATTTAAAAGCCTTAGTTTTTGAAATGATAAATACCCAAGCAAACTCTTATAAATATGGAGTATAGAGAAATCATTTCCTAAGTGTAACGGAAAAAGTGCAAGACCATGAAGATATCAGCGATTACCTTTGGAGGTAATGATAGAAGTTCCCGAGGAATGTGGAGGACACTAGTAAGAACCTAGGAATGTTGATTCATGTGTGCAGACTAAAGAAGAACAGTAAAGTGAAATGGGTAAGGTAGTAAAGCATGCATGGTTTAGAATGGATATTCTTGATTTTGGAGGAACTTGGAAAAAGCGTCTTTCTTTAGTGGAATTCCTAGAAGACAGTAGTTCTCAAGCCAGCATTAGAGTGGCACCTTTCGAAGCTCTTAATGAAAGACCGCGCAAGTCGCCTTCGCATTGGGTAGGGTCTGTAGAGGGATTGCCTTGGTCCCGACATAGTTAAGAAGACTTAGGAGAGGATTGGTTTGATTAGGAGAAGATTCGTATTTCGTATCCACAATCCTTTGATAATAAGTTTTTAGAATTTTCTATTTCCATCTTTAATTTTGAATAGGTTCTTTCCTTTATTATATTTTGGGATGGTAGATCTTAGGATTTAACCTATGGATGGTAGGATTGATGTAAACATGTTAATAGAACATGTTATGAATGATGTATGCTAGTAATTGCAAGTGTTTGCTAGTGGATGCTAATGGATGCATATATGTACACTAGGCACTATTATTCTTTAGGGATCGGCATAACTAGGACACTAGAGCATATGCATATGGATGTGTGCACATTTTATTCTATTTTCCATGGTTGCTATGAATGGATGATTTTCACATGGTTGTTGCATTTGGATGATGTTTGTAGCATGCATATAGAATTATCAGTTATCATAAGGAAAGCTTTGCACTTATTTAGATACATGGCACAAACATGATTGCATAAAAGAAGGTCAACTTAATCAGTGGACCGCCTAATCTTTTGCATTAGTTTGGGACATTTACACTACACTAATTGCATAAGTATCATAAATTGCATTAGAAAAACTTAAGAACAATGGATGAATGGTTGATGATTGCGTAGTTGGTTGAAGAATTGGATGAAAACATTTAGTACATTTTTTTATCCTTAGAGATTTCGGGAACGGAATCCCTTAAGGAGGGGAGAATGTAACAACCCAGAATTTAACCAGTATTAATTAATTCGCTTATTAATTAAATATAAAAATAACTTTATGAAAAAATTATAATTAAGCCACAAAAGCTGCACCATTATGTCCGTGGTAATTTTCTGGTCAATTTCCATATATAGAACGTCAAAATCCGAGTTAACATGACCAAGTTATGAATTAAAAAACCCAAGAAGAGAAAAAATTAAAATATATATATATATATAGGCTAGGTCGGCCACTAGATCGACCTAACCTCACCATAGGTCAACTAGCCGGCCGACTTGGATATAGGGGCGGTCGACCCGCCTTAGAAGTTGGACGAAGGAAAATTCCTTCATCTAGTAGCGTTACTAAGCCTATTTTCTACATGTTTTGCATTCTTTAACTCAATCTGATCCTTCCATTTTTGCATCCGATGGCGCCTGTTCAGCCTATGACGTGGTTGCATCCTATTCAATCCCCAAATCAAATGATCTGAGATTCACTTCTGCCCCCTATAAATAGAACCCTAGGCCTAACACTTTTTCTCATTCTAAGACTTTCTTCAATTGGGTTCACATATTCAAAAAGGACCCTAAGCGTAATAATTTTCCAAGGAATAAATCATTTTAAATAAAAATATTTAACAACCTCAAGTGGATCCATAAAGGCCTAAAGGGAAGAGCTAAGTACTAGAGGTAGGTGATTGTAATTATTTATATTTTTAAGTAATTAAAATAATAATGTTTCTAATAGTTGTAGTTTTACTATGATTTTTGGAATAACATTTTTAGTAATTTATTTACAGTTTTTAGAATTATTTTCAATTTATTTCTTTTAGCTATTCTTTTCAGTTAATTTTTTTTATTTCTGTTAATTATTGCTTTTCCATTTATTTACAGTATTTTAATTTATTTACTATTATTTATGTGTTATTTGCATACTTTTCCCACGCTTTGGATTTTCCTCTATTTTTAGTTTTCTTTTATTTCTCATTCTTCTTTGCGTATGGATTAGAATAGATTAAACGCGAATATGGATTAAAATTATAAGAATACTGAAATAATAGAAGATAAGTTATAAACTGTAAAGACTATAATAAAAATGGGGTTAAGACTGAAATTGAACGTAATTATGATATTAATGTTAGAATTAGACTAATTAAAGATAATGGGCCTAGTCATAACTTAGAATTATAACTAAAAGAGAGTATAAGATGAATGGAGCATATTTTTACACTTAGACCTTGTGTTAAGTAATAAGCCTGATTATAACCTAGGTTATAATAAGAAAAAGAACAGAATGAAGCTTATTGTCAGACTTAGGATAAATTAATAAGTACAGATAGCAAGAAAAATAGTAAAGGCTTACTTAAATTATTTATCTAAGTTAATAAGCAAAAATTAAAGTAGGACATGTATCAAATAGAATTCCTCTATTATTTCCGTGGACACGGTGTTTCACATAATCCTAAAGTGAGACAAAAGGACGGCTTATGCTAATAATGGTAGTAATTAGTCAATAAGTAGAAGTCCAAATCATAAGGATTTGGGCAAGGGGCGCAACTAGATATTGTTGGGATAATGGGCCAGTACCGGCAGCATTCCCCTATATTTTATATAGACACGGTATTTCACATAATTCTAAAGTGAGACGAGGGGCACACTTATGCTGAGTCGAGGTAATAAAACGACCCAGTAGATGGAGCAACAAGTAGCATGAGCATGGTGGCAGTTATGCGTGCGATTTTCATTTCGGTGCTCAGTAATCGCTATGAGTTCCAAGTGCTTAGTATATGTGTATTTTGTAGACACCATTGCTTTCTGTGTAGGGAGATATATATCATCTAGTCCGCAGTAATGTCTATGGAGTAGCAGGTCGATCAAATGATAGAATTAGGATTTCAGCCTAATTATAGTATTAGGAATCCAGCCTAATCAAAGCAGCCGACAAATACAAATGCACACAATCAAAGTTAACCTATCTTATTAATTGAGTACTAGTTAAGTCGTATTTATTTCCAGCTTTATCTCTCCTATTTCCTTTATTTCCTTTTATGTATACTAGAACTATTAAAGAGTCTATTAGTTTTACTTTACTTAAAGATTTTAGTAATTACTATCATTCACCAGACTTTTAGTCTGACCCACTCTTTTATTTTCTCCTTTCCCCTATAGGTAATCAAGGGAGAGAACAGTAGATTGTAGTTGCTCGGAGGTTTCTTGGAGAATATTTTGCTATGTATTTCCCAACGTTTATTTCCGTTTTTCTTTCTTTGTACTGGCACTTGAGAGGGATATTTATACTTTGATTTTTTTTTTAGACTACGAGTTTTTATTTCATGACACATATTGGTTTTAAGACATGTATGTTGTATTTGGTATTTGACTTATTTATGAAGCAATTATGAAGTTTTTGTTTTGAATAAGTTATTATTTTATATTTTGCTATTTTTACCTATTTTTGTCTTGTGAATCTTAGTCTTTGTTAGTTTCAGTTATACCTATAACAACCACACCTTTTAATGTGTCCTTTAGGTATATTAAGGGGTGTGGGGTGTTTCATGTTAAGTATTCTTCTTTTGAGTATGGTAATGAATTGTTGTTTTGAAAATTTATCATTTCACTTTTTTAACCGTTTAATCTTCTTCAACAGTCATGATTGTTCAAAACTAATTATATTGTTTACTAAACATTGCAAATGCTCATGAAATCTATCTGCGGCTATAAATGCAATTTTAAAAGGAGATCAAAATAACATTTCTATTGCATAGAAGTTCCTTTTATTTTCCTTGACATTTAAAAGCATTCAAAATTCCCACTTAAAATTCTTACCACTCCCATGCTATTTCCGATCATCTTGCATTCGAAGATTTATCTTTAGTTATCTTTTCCATTCCTATACCACTACACTTACATTCCCCTGTTATTTGAGAGGGTTATAGGAATTTATACTCAAAAAGTGATAAACTAGTGTTGTTATGGACACAATCTACTCTTAGAGAATACCTCTATATCGAAGTTTATGAAGTCTTATTGGAAATCCTCAGAAAAGGCGTTGAAATTCTATTCAGGTTGTTCGGGGAAGGTGTTGAATTCTTACTTAGGTTTTTTAGGCAGTTGTAACAGGTGAAGAGATGATGTTTTGAGTTAGTGAAAATCCAAAGAGTAGCTTTAATGCTGTTCGTAGGATTGGATATCCAAATTAGTATAAAGAGGGCTTTGTTTACAATGCATTTACCAAGTAACAAGTTTGCCTCTCTACCATTTGGTATTAGAGCTTTGTGAGCATCTAAGATATTTTTCTTTTATATCATATCTGATTCTTTCATTAACTATAACAAAGTTTTCTAATTTTATTGAATATGGACAGCTTCCTACTTTTATAGAAGGTCAATCAACTACACATTTGTCATTATTTACTGATTCTAATTGTGTATATTGGTTAACTTGCATGATAATTGACATGTAAGCTAACGACTTTGAAATATAGAAAGCTACTCAAAATCAATATGTTACACCAACAAATGAATTTAGTATGTGGACATATGTTCAAAATTCAGAAGTAAGAAATAATTTATTATACACACTTAACAAAAATAAATTTAATAGAGTTTACATGTGTAGTATTACATATAATATTATTTAACGCACTTTGCAAATTACCCGTAAAGGCAAAAGCAAAGTACAACAAAGAAAAATATCTTTGTAGAATAAGCAATTTTATAATTTCTAAATGAGGCCAAATGGAACGATTATTGCTATGTCTTCACAGTTTCATAATATACAATATGCTCTCAATTCACTAAGAAGAAAGTTTAACGAATTTGATATAGTATCCAAAAATTTAGATTCCTTGACTAATAAACTAGAGAGAAATGCTCTCGAATTGAAGAGGCCAATGACCTGTCTTAAATCAAATTTGAAGAATTAATCTGTAATCTTATGTCCTATTAAGTAAACTTAAAGGCTAAAAGCGATTTTTTTTAGGAAAATAGCATTTCTAGTCGAAGTGGACCCGTGTCCTGAACATTAGTGATGTTGGATTGCTTCTATTGCCACAAACTTCTAGAAATTCTTAAAATACAAGAAAATTTTAAAATTTAGCAATAAAAATTACTTTAATTTGATTAAAGTGTTTTGAGTGCAATAAGAAGTGCCATATGAAGAAAAGTTGTCCTGAACTCCATAGTAACAAGAAAATCTTTAACAGCAAAAATGACAAATTTAACTATAAAAATATAAGTAGGCTTTTCATATAACATGGGATGATTTAGAAGCGTCATCTTTAGAGATCGAACATAATTTTAAGGCTAGCTAACATTTGCTTTAAGGATTCCGATGAGGTAACCTCATAATTTTCTTATTACGATTTACAACAAATTAATATGTAATTAGAAGACAAGTATAACTCTACTAAAAGAGCTTATAAAGACATTATATGCAAGTTAAATGGAGTTAAGTTAGAAATAAGAATGTTAAAGGGAGAAAATACTATTTTAAGAGGGAGAACCTAGTGTGACTATTGTAACTGCATGTGTTTTGATGTTTTTGCATCCATCTATATGTATTCTCCATAAATTTGGAACATTTCTAAACTTCTTATTAATGACAAAGTAGAGTAAATATGAACATATCGATAGGGGAGGGCACATATGAATATTCATGATTTTTATTCTTTTGAAAAATTATATAGTTGTCATCATCAAAAAATGGAACATGTTGATCTAGTTTTTAGTTTTTTGATGATGCCAAGTACTATAGTGGATAATTTTGATGAAATTGATATACTTAATGTACAAGACATGCACAATAAGGGCTTGACATATACAACAAAGTAAAATATTCATGTATGAGTATTTTTATATGTGAGTCCTATAGTTTCTCATGTTAAAACCCCTAAAAAAAAGTAGTCCTTTTCGTGTTTGTTATGAAACTTGTTTGAAAAATTTTGTAACATTTCTTCAATGCTTTAAAATCTTATTTTTTCAATATCGGTTTTGATTGGAAAAAATGTTTAGCATACAATCCACTACTCCCATGGAAACAATCAGTTGATCCTTATCGCTATCGATTGACCGCAAAGGGTAATCAATTCAACCACGGAAAAATTACACTATGTGCTATTTAGAATTTATGCCACTTTCTAATCCGAAAACAACTGGCTTCCAAATCAATCGGTTAACTAATCAAGACTGAAAACTTCAAGTGAATTTTATTCTTTAGAACAATAACGATTTTTTGTTCAGAAGTTTGGCTATTAGACTTTTATATTTATTATATCTTCTTCTCTAACAGTCATAACTCCCCATAACTAATATTATCTTTCATTGAAATTGCAACTCTTCATGAAAATTTTTCATATCTATAAATAGAGTCTTGCAAATTGAAACAACCATTTCTACAACACATGAATTCTTTCTATTTTCCTTGTAATTTCAAAACATTCAAAGTTCTTATGCTCATATAATCATTCTATATTACCAGTTCATTAAATAAATTTATCTTCGGTTATCTTATTCACTAGTACACTTACACTCCACTGCTATTTAAGAGGGTTTTTGGAATATGTACTAAAAAAGCGATAAATTAGTGCTGTTGAGAACACAATCTACTATCGAAGAATACTACTATGTTGAACTCTATGAAGTCTTGTGGGAGATCTTCAAATAAGGTGTCGAAATCGTGTTCAGGTATTCATGTATTTGCAAACTTGTTTCTTCTGGTAAAGAGAGGGTGTTTTGAGTTAGCGAAAATAAAAAATAGAGCTTTAAGATTGGATGTAGTGCAAGAAGTTCGAAACTGTATAAAAATCCATTGCTCAATTTTATTTACTACTTCATTAATTAAGTTTGCATGCCTTAATTTTTTTTTACTACTTAATGCTTATAGTTAATTTATTGGAACTAGTCCATAATTTTAATAGTTATATTTAGGCCATAATCAATCTACTCACAAACTTTCATTTGGAATCAAAGCTTTCTAAGCATTTGAGCTACTTTTAGATAAGAGTTGAAAGTCAACTAAGAATGAGATTAGGTATTATAATAGGAGTAGTAGGGCTACATGAGAAACTGCAGAGTAGATTGAGAATATTTTGCAATCAATATGAGTGGGCTAGAGAGCTTACCATCCTTCCGCTCTAAAGAGAGATCGAATTTTGAATTTACCTCCAGGTGAATGCCAAATTGGTTGCCCTACCATTAAGGCATATGGTTCAGAAAGAAAGAAGTGAACTAAGTAAGCAAGTGAATGAATTATTGGAGAATGGCTTCATTAGGAGAAGTATTTCAAAGTAGGGTGCATCGATTGTCTTTGCCACCAAGCCAGATGGCTCTCAGAGGATTTTCATCAATTACTATGAGCTAAATAAATTGACAAAGAGGAATTGTTATCTGTTGCCCTGCGTAGAAAATCTCTTTGATCAGTTAGTTGGAGTAAAAGTATTCTCTCGGCTTGACTTGGCTATCGGATCCCATTAGTTGCGCGTAGCCGATCATAGTATTCATAAAATTGCTTTTTGCTTAATAAACTTTATGAGTATTTAGTCATTCCATTTGGACTAACCAATGCACCAGCATATTTTATCAACCTCATGAGTCATGCTTTTAGAGGGTTGCTAAATAAGTTCATGGTGGTATTCATTAATGACATATTAGTCGATTCAAAAAGTGAGATAGAGCACATGTTGCATTTAGAAGAAGTGCTCAATACTCTCCATGGGCATAAGTTAAAGGTGAAATTTTCCAAAGTCTCTTTTGGTGCATGGAGGTTTTCTTTGTGAGGAATGTTGTCTTTAAGCATAGACTGGTGGTGGATCCTAGTAAAGTTACTGTAGTACAGGATTGACATATATCGAAGAATGTTATAAAGGTGAGAAGTGTTCTTGATTTGGCGGGTTACTATTGGAAGTTCATTAAGGACTTCACTCATATTTCCGCTCCTTTGATGTTCCTTGCCAAGAAGAATTTGGCTTTCTCGTAGGACACAGATTGTAGGAACACTTTTTTTAAGCTAAAGGAGTCGTCGACTTGTGTATCAGTTTTGGTACTACCCGATAGTTCAAAGGCATTCACAGTGTATATCAATGTTTTTGCTACAAGACTTGGCATAATTTTGATGTAGGAGGAGAGAGTTGTAAGTTATGCTAGCTGATAACTGAAAGTTCGTTAGAGAAACTATCTTACCCATAATTTTGAGTAGGCAATCATTGTTTTTGCACTCAATTCATGGAGACTTTATCTTTAAGGAGAGCGGTTTGAGCTATTCACGAATTATTAGTCATCTCTAAGTTTATATTCTCTTAAAAAGATTTGAATTCAATATAGAAGAGATAGATGGAGTTCTTGGTATCGTATGATTTCGGTATCTCCTACACTTTAAGCAAAGGAAATGTTGTAGCCGATGGCTCGAGTAGAGGGCATACGATGTTAAGTCCCATGTTCATGGAATGGAAACACTTGGAGTTTATTTCTACATTAGATTTTCGACCTTTATCATACACCACTCTAGGATTATTAGCAGCTTTGGATGTGCATGCTACAATTGGGGACAATATTGTTTCAAGTCAGAA
Source organism: Allium cepa (assembly GCA_030765085.1). Taxonomy (NCBI): domain Eukaryota; kingdom Viridiplantae; phylum Streptophyta; class Magnoliopsida; order Asparagales; family Amaryllidaceae; genus Allium; species Allium cepa. The sequence goes on from CM060941.1 coordinate 933,140,283, forward strand.
ACGAGATGCGAAATTGTTGGGTATTTTCGAGAAGCTTGATAGAGGAGAGCATTCAAGTCATTTGAGTGTTATACCATTGGCTTGAAAGGGTGGTTGTAGATAGATGGTAGACTATGTATTTGTTTTGTTATGGAGTTGATTGATATGGTGTTAACCGAGTCCCATTGTATTAGTATGACCATTCATTCCCGTGGTGACAAAATGTATCGTTATATGAAGATAGTCATTTATTAGCCTGGTTTGAAGGGGCGTGTGGCAGAGTATGTGTCCAAGTATGAGATGTGCCAAAAGGTAAAGGCATAGAAAAAGAAGCCGAGTTGATTGTTATAACCATTAGATAATGTGCAATGAAACTAGGAGAATGTCTCTATGGACTTCATCGATGGATTGCCTAAGGGTTGGAAGGGGAATGAGAATATTTGGATCATAGTCGACCAACTAACCAAATGAGCTCACTTTATTTTGTTTAGGATTATAAGGACATCTGCATCTTTGACAACTTTATATGTGAGAGAGATAGTTTGGTTGCACGAAGTTCCTTCTAGCATTGTTAACCAAGACCCGTTTTCACCAGTGAGTTTAGGAGGATTCTTTAGGAGCCTTATGCACTGAGTTAAATTTGAGTACTGCATATCACCCCCATAAATATTAGTAGACTAAGAGGGTGAATCGAGTATTGGAAGACTTACATTCGGATGTGTATTTTGGATTTCAGAGGCTTTTGGGAATACCACTTGCCGTTACAGAATTTGCATATAATAATAACTATCAGACAAGTATTGGGATGGCATTGTATGAAAGGAGTTGTAGGTCAACATCATATTGGTGGGACACTATAGACGAGATCATTCTTGTACCCAACATGATAAGGGAGATTTCAAAGAAAATAGACTTGATCCGTAGAAGGATGAAATTTGTATAGAATAGGCATAAATATTATGCTGATATGAGACACAAAAATTGGAGATTGTAGTAGGGGACATGGTCTTTGTTAAGTTCATGCTACTTTGAAATGTCATGAGCTTTGACAGTTCAGGGAAGTTAGTGCCAAGGTTTGTTTTGCATTTTCCTATCATAGGTATAATAGGGAAGTTGGCTTATAGGGTGGAGCATATTGAAAAGCTAATGGGAGTTCATAATGTTTTTCATATGTCACATTTGCAAAAGTGTCTACACAATCCAGCAGTTGTGGTTTAGCCGAGTCAGTTAGAAGAGGTGGTATTCGAAAGAGAGTCGCTTTTTCATCATGCACCTACTTGCATCATTAAGCATGGAACAAAGCGACTCAGCAATAAAGTTATTAAACTGGTTAAGATCCAGCGGGGAGACAACCCAGTGGAGAGTACGTGAAAGCAAGAGAAGAAGATCTGAGCTACCCATCTAGAGCTCTTTTTTGGTATGTTCCCATTTTAGTTAACATAATTACTTATGCACTTAGGTCTTAGCTTAGTGTACGACATTGGTAGGGGTGTTTGAATGCTAATAATGGATGTGAACGTGTCACTAAACATGTTTTGGATGACGGTAACAAACATATGTATTTATTAAGTTGATCACTGTGAACGTAGGCTAATATTTCATGTTATCCTACATTCACATAATCACTCATTTTATTTTATCGAGTTATACGCATATGGTTGTTTCATATATATGGAATGGTTGCTCATCCATATAGAATTGCAAGTATATGATGTTGCATACTTGTTGGATACATAACATAAGCATTTCAAGAGGTCGACTAGTTTATGAGGCCGCCTAAGTTTAGCATTGAATATATGTTCATATACATTCCATACCTATCTGCACATGTTGCATTAGAAAGTAAAACTAAGGACAATTGTTGTAAGGTTTCGATGGCTATAGATATTAGTTTCCATATATACAAGTTGGATTTTCCCATACTTATAGATTTTGGGGATGAAATCCTTGAAGTTCGAAACTGTATTTTGAGTTAGCGAAAATCAAAAATAGAGCTTTGGGATTATATGTAGTGCAAGAAGTTCGAAACTGTATAAAAATCCATTGCTCAATTTTATTTACTACTTCATTAACTAAGTTTGCATGCCTTAATTTTTTGTACTACTTAATGCTTATGGTTAATTTATTGGAATTAATCCATAATTTTAATAGTTATATTTAAGCCATAATCAATCCACTCACAAACTTTCATTTGGAATCAAAGCTTTATAAGCAATTGAGTTACGTTTAGATAAGAGTTGAAAGTCAACTAAGAATGAGATTAGGTATTCTAATAGGAGTAGTACGGCTACATGAGAAACTGCAAAGTAGATTGAGAATATTTTGCAATCAATATGAGCATGCTAGAGAACTTACCATCCTTCGCTCCAAAGAGAGATCGAATTTTGAATTTACCTCCAGGTGAATGCTATATTAGTTGCCTTACCATTAAGGCATATGGTTCAGAAAGAAAGATGTGAACTAAGCAAGCAAGTGAATGAATTATTGGAGAACGGATTCATTAGGAGAAGTATTTCAAAGTGGGGACATCGATTGTCTTTGCCACCAAGCCAGATGGCTCTCAGGGGATTTTCATCAATTACTATGAGCTAAATAAACTGTCAAAGAGGAATTTTTATCTGTTTCCCTACATAGAAAATCTCTTTTATCAGTTAGTTGGAGCAAAATTATTCTCTCGGCTTGACTTGGCTATCGGGTCCCATTAGTTGCGCGTAGCCGAAGATAGTATTCAAAAATTGCTTTTCGCTTGACGAACTTTACGAGTATTTAGTCATGCCATTTGGAATGAACAATGCACAAACATATTTTATCAACCTCATGAGTCATGTTTTTATAGGGTTGCTAAATAAGTTCGTGGTGGTATTTATTAATGACATATTAGTCGATTCAAAAAATAAGGTAGAGCACAGGTTGCATTTAGAAGAAGTGCTTAATACTCTCCATGGGCATAAGTTAAAGGTGAAATTTTCCATAGTCTCTTTTGGTGCATGGAGGTTTGCTTTTTGAGGAATGTTATCTTTGAGCATGGAATGGTGGTGGATCCTAGTAAAGTTGCTGTAGTACAGGATTGACTATATCGAAGAATGTTATGGAGGTGAGAAGTGTTCTTGATTTGGCAGGTCACTATAGGAAGTTCACAAAGGACTTCGCTCATATTTCCTCTCCTTTTACGTTCCTTGCCAAGAAGAGTTTGGCTTTCTCGTAGGACTCAAATTGTCGGAACACTTTTGTTCAGCTAAAGGAGTCGTCGACTAGTGCATCGGTTTTGGTACTACCTAACAGTTCAAAGGCATTCACAGTGTATATCTATGCTTGTGGTACAGGACTTGGCATAATTTTGATGTAGGAGGGGAGAGTTATAAGTTATGCTAGTTGATAATTGAAAGTTCATTAGAGAAACTATCTTACCCATAATTTTGAGTAGGCAACCATTGTTTTTGCACTCAATTCACCGAGACTTTATCTTTTAGGAGAGCGGTTTGAGCTATTCACGAATTATTAGTCATCTCTAAGGTTTATGTTCTCTTAAAAAGATTTTAATTTAAGATAGAAGAGATAGATGGAGTTCTTGTTACCGTATTATTTCGGTATCTCCTAGAATTCAAGTAAAGGAAATGTTATAGCCGATGCCATGAGTAGATGGCATACAATGTTAAGTCCCATGTTCGTGGAATGGAAACACTTGGAGTTTATTTTTACATTAGATTTTCGACCTTTATCATACACCACTCTAGGATTATTAGCAGCTTTGGATGTGCATGCTATAATTTTGGACAGTATTGTTTCATGTCAGAAACGAGATGTGAAGTTGTTGGGTATTTTCGAGAAGCCAGATAGAGGAGAGCATTCAAGTCATTTGAGACGTCATACCATTGGTTTGAAAGGGTGGTTGTAGATAGATGGTAGACTGTGTATTCCTTTCATTATGGAGTTGATTGATATGGTGTTAGCCGAGTCCCATTGTACTGGTATGACCATTCATGCTCGTGGTGACAAAATGTATCATTATATGAAGAGAGTCTTTTATAAGCCTGGTTTGAAGAGGCATGTGGTAGAGTATGTGTCCAAGTATGTGACGTGCCAAAAGGTCAAGGCGGAGAAAAAGAAGCTGAGTGGATTCTTATAGCCATTAGATAATCTGCAATGGAAGTGGGAGAATGTCTCTATGGACTTCATCGATGGACTGCCTGGGAGTTGGAGGGGGAATGAGAATATTTAGATCATAGTTGACCAACTAACCAAATGAGCTCACTTTATTTTGGCTAGGAGTATGTGGACATCTGCATCTTTGACAACTTTATGCGTGAGAGAGATAGTTTGGTTACACGAAGTTCCTTCTAGCATTGTTAACCAAGACCCTCTTTTCACCAGTGAGTTTTGGAGGATTCTTTAGGAGTCTTATGCACTGAGTTAAATATGAGTATCGCATATCACACCCATAAATATCAATAGACTAAGAGGGTGAATCAAGTATTGAAAGACTTACTTCGGATGTGTATTTTGGATTTCGGAGGCTCTTGGGAAGACCACTTGCCGTTAGAGAATTTGCATATAATAATAACTATCAGGCAATATTGGGATTGCATTGTACGAGAGGATTTGTGGGTCAACATCATATTGGTGGGACACTATAGACAGGATCATTCTTGGACCCAACATGATAAGGGAGACTTCAAAGAAAATAGACTTGATCCGTAGAAGGATGAAAACTGTATAAAATAGGCAGAAATCTTATGCTGATATGAGACACACAGAATTGGTGATCGTAATGGGGACAAGGTCTTTGTTAAGGTCTTGCCGCTTTGACATGTCAAGAGGTTTGACAGTTCATGGAAGTTAGTGCCAAGGTTTGTTGGGAATTTTCCTATCATAGGTAGAGTAGGGAACTTGGCTTATAGGGTGGAGCTTATTGAATAGCTGATGGGAGTTCATAATGTTTTTCATATGTCACACTTGCGAAAGTGTCTACACAATCCAACAGTTGTGGTTGAGTCGAGTCAGTTAAAAGAGGTGGTAGTCGAAAGAGAGTCACTTATTCATCATGCACCTACTTGCATCATTAGCATGGAACAAAGCGACTCCGCAATAAAGTCATTAAACTAGTTAAGATCCAGCGGGGAGACAACCCAGTGGAGAGTACATGAAAGCAAGAGAAGAAGATCCGAGCTACCCATCTAGAGCTCTTTTTTGGTCTGTTCCCATTTTAGTTAACATAATTACGTATGCACTTAGGTCTTAGCTTTGTGTACGACATTGGTAGGGGCGTTTGATTGCTAATAATGGTTGTGAACGTGTCACTAAAAATGTTTTGGATGACGGTTACTAACATATATATTTATTAAGTTGATCACTAAAAACGTAGGCTAATATATTCATGTTATCCTACACTCACACAGTCACTCATTTTATTTTATCAAGTTATACGCATATGGTTGTTTCATATATATGGAATGGTTGCTCATCCATGTACAATTGCAAGTATATGATGTTGCATACTTGTTGGATACATAACATAAGCATTTCAAGAGGTCGACTAGTTTATGAGGCCGCCTAAGTTTAGCATTGAATATATGTTCATATACATTCCATACCTATATGTACATACTGCATTAGAAATTAAAACTAAGGACAATGGTTGCAAGGTTTTGATGGCTATAGATATTCGTTTCCATATATACGAGTTGAATTTTTCTGTCCTTAGAGATTTTGGGGATGAAATCCTTGAGGGGGGAGAATGTAATAGCTTAAAAAATTAACAGATAATTTCTTAACAGGAATTAATTAATTAATAGTAAAGGAAATAGTGGAAGTTGAGCAAACATCCGAACTTGGCTATGAAGCTTACACTATTGTCTTTATGGCAGATTTCTGGACAACTTGCATAAATAAGGTTTCATGATCGGAGTTCGAATGGAAAAGTTATCTATGTTTAAAGGTTTGAAGTAAAAAATAATTCAAAACATATTAAAGGAAATAAATTAATAAAGTCTGTTAACGTTAAGTAAAATAACGTTAACCAATCAACAGCTGGTATAGGACCGGTCGACCCCTAGCGGTCCACCGCCTCCTATTGACCAATCGATCGATCGATGTATGTCAGATTGGCTTAAGATAGGCTTGAAAGTCCTGGATTTTATAATGCAATTGAACGGTTGCTGTGTATTCCAACAGTTATGAATAAAGACGTAACCCTTCACTGTTCTTATTCTAACACCCTAGTCTAGCCATCAATAGTATGTTCAAAGTTTCATTCTCTTCCAAAATTTCTCAATTTCCCCTCAAATTCTAAAATAAAATAAAGACAAAATTCAAAATGAAGTCAAATTGAAAAAAGGGAACCAACAAAAAAAAAGAATAGAATATTAAAGGCAAGCTAGTAAGAAAGGGAACTTTAAGAGGTGAGTGGGTTGATTACTAAAAGATGTTATTTCATAAGTAATTGAATTTGTTTATATTTCTACTTTATCTAAAATTAGTTCCTTTTAATTTGAGGTAATAGTTTCCATTCAAAGTTCATCTTAAATAAATCAAGCTCATCTATGTATAAACAGGAGGGAAAAATGTAAATTTTATACACAGTAAAATTAGAGAAAGATTAAGCTCCTTTTAAGCCACTTAGATCCTTATTGATGATAATTTGGATTGAATAAATAGAGAAAAGTTGAATAACCTCATATTTAACTTGACTTGATATTGAGATTTAAATATATATAAAACTTTAGTTGGAGATATATGGCGATTTTGTATAAAATAGTATAAATACACACATATCATAAAGTTAATAATTTGAATTAATATAAACAAAATTATTAATTACGTACAAAAATCTACTTGAATTATAGATGAGGTGAATGATGAAAATATGACCAAATAAAGAATAGAATTAACAGTATAATATTATTTGCATCATAAAATAATTTATCATTGGCGGGTGGAATTGACATCAATCGATCTGCATTTAACCTTAACCGCTCGTAAGCAAGCGATTAACTGCTAAGATATACGTGGTCTATCTGTTAGCGACGTACATGCAAAGGCTGAACATCGACCATGGCCCATGTTTAATATATAATGATTATATGAGTATGGAAAATTAATTCCCACTTTCTTGACTTTTGGATGCCACGAAACTGAAGCAAACGTGTATGCCCGCAATTAGGCCTAGATATTGTTGATCATGAGAGCGATTTGATATGAGGGCAGTTTGATTGTGATGGTGTGTTGAGCATACGACACTAATGGGAGGTTCCTCGGTGTACGTGGGAAATTTCGTCTAAACACCATTTGTGGATCCCCAGTACGGTGCATAGTTGTGGCGCTAACGGGGGGTTCCTCGATGTACGCAGGCAATTCTGCCTAAACACCATTAGTGGATCCCCGACGTGGTGCATACGGGACATTACCATTGAGATTGTTGACACAGATGTATATGTAGGCCCAAAGTCATCGAGGTAGTAGGTTCGATACGGATGCAAAGATACTAGCGTGATATATGTAGTTGTTATTTAAGTAACGCCAACCAAATAGTGATAGAAAATTTTTCCTTACAATTTACAATAGGAGCAGTCGTTGAGATTATTAGTCAATCCATTTTTCAACCAATGAGTATAAACCTCTGCAATATGTTTTGGATGTAGGTGTAATTAGAACTATATTTCTTAAGTTAAGGTGACCAAACGTAGGTAAGTAATTCACAAACATAAAGAAAAGAACACCCTAGGTTACATAGAATATAAATAAAATTAATTGCTTTTGGGCCTAATGTACAAGTGGTACAATTCATTCACTGCACATTTGTACGACCCACCCCTTTCTTTCCTGTTTTCCCCACCATAGGAGGACAAGGTGGTAGGAGATTTGGCCCAAGCATAGTACGTAGTAAAAGAAGCTTGGTGTTAGAGTTATATTATTTTCTCAGCTATCCTCCGGATTGATCGTATTTGTTATCTATCAGACTTTATGTTGTCACTTTGAAAACCTTAGATATGAACTACGTACTACCGAAACTATTTTTCTAAAGTGTTTATTTTTAGTATTTATAATTTAATTCCTTCGTGCGATCCAAAAGAGAAAAATGTTTAAGTTTAACCCTTGTCCCACATCTTGTAATGTTTTAAAAAAACTAATATCTCGTACTTCTTAGCACAGAGCGGGTTGAAAATTCATTAAGGACCTGGAATTCGATGCGTGCAAAGGTGCGGGTTGTTACACCTTAGGGATATAACTTGGTTTGATGCCACAATATGCAAGGGATTGGCTTTTGTACCTTAGAATTCATGATGAATCATAAAAATTTCCCTGATGTTACTCCAAAGAGACACTTAATGGATTCAGTTTCATCACGTACTTTTTGAGTACATTAGACATTTCTTATAGGTGCTCCATGTGTCCATTGACCTCCTTGACTTTACTAGCATAACATCCATGTACACCTTTATATCCATAAGATTTATCCAAAAATAACTTGTTAACCTATTGCTGGAAATAGCCCCGACTTCCATAAATTGAATGACATCATTTTGTAACTATATATCCCCGGCTTTGTAATAAATCTTGTATGCTACTGATTTGAAGTATGCATTGCAATTTGAAAGTAGCAAAGGCAAATTTCCATGTAGGATAGTAATCAGTGTTCATTTGTTCTATCCACGAGTTGTTCTATTTATAGATGTGGAATGCACCCCTCGGGTATGATTTATTAATGTCTGATTAACAAATGCATATTTAGCACTTTTGATTTGGCTTCCTAACCATGGAAGGATCGTCTACCCACTCGGGGTAGAGTATTAATAGACAAAGCAGATTACCAACAACTTATCCACTTCTTCTTTTAGTGTAGTGGATTCTATACTACGCCTTTTCTACTTCACAGAAAGGAAAGTCGGGTAAGGATTGATCCTTAGACATAACTAAGAACCAACCTTAACTATCTTTGCAAGATCATCTTCATCTATCAAGATTTAGTGCATCATCTCTACCAGTCCCACCATGCCTCATTCAGCTCTTTCCATGGATCCATAGTTTCATATTTATCACTATTAGATTCGAGCCAAGGCTCAAGTGTAGTTCCTATGCATTCTAAGATGTAATGTAGAGTGCCTTCTCTACGCCTAGCTTCATTGAGCATAACGACGTAGCATTTCGTTTTAGTACTCTAATTTCCTTGAATAACTCTAACTCCACTATATGCGAGGAACTTTATAGTCAAGCACCATGGGGCTAGAGTGATTCTAAAATCATCTAAAGCCGGCAGGCCCAAAAAAGCATTATACACTCAGTATCCATCGACAATCATAAACTGCTCAACCCGCACAGTGTTGCCTAGTTTACAGCCTAGTTAAGGTAATACATCCAATCAAAGATGTTTCCTTACCACTATAAGTAGGAGTTACATGGAAACAATCCTTTCCACTTAAAGTCATCTTATTGTAGGCATGCTTGAATAGAATATTCACCGAATTTCTATTATCAACCATCACTCAGTGAGCAGGAGCCGAGCTAACCTATACTGTTGTTACCATTGGATCGAATTTAGGAGCTTCGATACCATTAGCATCCCTATTATTGAAAGCAATGTCATCATCCAACCTTTTCAACTAGTTCGTAGGGGCTTCCACAGCATAACATGTCTTTTACGGGGCATGTTTCAAGGAACTCCCATATTTTTTTTCTTGTTTTTTCCCATGGGATGCCTACGTCTTGATATTGTGTTAGTTTGTAACAATCCGTAATTTTGCTACTTCAAAAATAAGAGATTTTGATTATTTTAAATTTAAAAGGGTTTAAAAACATAAATAAATAAGTTATACATAATAAATAATAATAGAGGAATTATTTTTTCATACAATTTATAATTAAAAAGGATGAAATTTGGATTTTTGAACCAACCAGCAAAAGTTAAGTTTTGTTAAAAATAAATAAATGCTTACATAAATATTTATTTGAAAAGTTAAATCTTTACAAAATCACTTAATAAAGATAATAGAAGTATATTTAAGGATTTAAAAATATATTCATAATCGTTTACAAAAATATTCAAAATTTGTCACAATTTGGTATTGCAACGTCAAAATTCAATATTTTGATATTAACCCTAATGATATGGATTTTTAACCTAAATAAACTTGTTTTAATTCATTTACTATAATAGAAAATCAACTTTTAAGTTTTGTTTACTTAAATATATAGTTTAATAAAAACATCAAATTTTGACTGTAAAATTTGTCAATAAAAATGTTTTTGTCAACCATAACAAGTTGTTGCAACATTATATGAACATAATCACTTTATAACTTATATAATGCATCTATAAAACCATAAACAAACTATATTACATATATATAACATATAGAAACAAATGTCACATTTTGTAAAGTAAATAAAAAATAAAAATGTTTAAGAGGCATGATTTGACAAGAAGGAAATTAAATAAGCTTAAGAAACAACATCATTACACACATATCTTCTCAAGTATACATGATGTAGCTAATAAAACTTGAAATCAAGCAAAATCATAAGGTAAAAAGATAACAAACTAAGGTAAAGATGACTCATAAGTTACCATAACCATACTCTTTCCAAACCATCATTCCATCCATAAATGCAAATCTAATCCTACCCCGCTTCACATTTAATGCCTTTCATTTCAATGCAAAGTCTTCCCTCCTTTTGTATATTTAAATTAAACAATTTTAGTTAATCATTCCTATCCTTAACATCCCATTTAATGCTCATCCAATATCTCCTTTCATGTAAAAGAAAAGTGTATATTTAAATGTAAATATGAAAAGGACAATACGATCATTAGCCACTCAAACTCCATCTATAAATAGCCATGCCATTCTTACCATTTTTCACAAATCATATTCTTAGGTTCTTCCTCCATTACTCTTCCTCCATTTTCACCACCTCCTTGGAACACCCATACCCGTGCCAATCCCCACATCCACATGGCCATACTCCCCAAACCCGAGCTAAATACCCCACCTACCCGCCTCCTCCATGCCACCAACACCTCACACCCGCCCCTATACTTCTCGCACCCACCACCTGCTCTCATGGCCATCACCAAACTTGAGAGCCTCTATCCCCTACACACCTCAAAACACCACCTACCTACCTTAAAACCCATACACCCCCTCCCAAAGTTCACTTACCCTCCTCCCTAGGCTACACACCCCTAGCTAAGCCAAACCCCATCTCAAAAGCTCACGCACGCACTCCTCTATATAAAAAGAAGAAAAAAAGAGAAGAAAGAAAAGAAAAGAAAAGAAAGAAATCCGGGAATTCGAGACGATTGAGAAAGAGCACGCTAGTTCATGTAAAGTTAGGCGAAGTGGAAATGAAGGTGAAAAATTCTCATCGCTATTTAAATTATACTGATTATCAAGTTTAATTGTTATATTGGATAATCACCGTTTGATGATATGGATATTTGGACAATTGTTTGAATATGTTGGATGAATAGTAGAGTTATGCTAATATACCCATTCACAGATAATTTTTATGCTATAAGAATGGATGTTGTGTTAATGATAAATATTGAAAGTGATTATGTGATGTGACTGGTTGATTTTGATGTGGCAGTGGTAATTATAAATAGTGATTATGCTTATTTCACCCAAGTAATCATCTTTGTTAAAAAGACCAATTTTTAATGTTATTGGTATATTTGGAAATTTTGTAAGTCTCTTTTCAATAAAGTTAAATAGAAATTAATGTTAAAGTAAAATAGAATTTGAAAAGTGAAAATGGATTTAAAATGGAAAGTGAAATTGAGATTAATAGTAAAATTGAAATTGAAATCGATTTTGAAAATTGAAATTGAGATTAAGGTTGAAATTTGAATTGAAATTAGATTTGAAATCTAATTTCAATTATGTTTAATTTGAAATCAGAATTGAAATTTAATTGAAATTGGATTAAAAAAATTAATATTAAAATAATTAGAATATAATAATATTATAATATGCAAATAGTGATAATCTATTTTTAATACTTTAAAAGTGAAAATATCGATTTAAAATGATTAGTAATGTTTTTATAAGCGATTATATTCAATTTGGAGAATTTGTTTCAAATATTGTAGATCAAGTTAAAACTAGACGCGTCGCATAACAACAGTTCGCGATTTCACATCGAAAGGTTCAAATGAGTGTATAGAGTGAAGTATAGCTCGGATTTCTTCAAAACAAGAAATGTCCGGTCTATTATAATCATAATTTTCAAATGAAGAAAGAAAATCAAGATTTCATCTTGTAGATTTTTGAATTATGTCTAAATCAATTTTCTAGAAAAATCGCGCTTGTGTAGTTAAGTGACCATAACGGAAAATCTTTTAAATGGACGTTTTTAATTAGGGAAAAATATGAAATAAATTTGATAAATATATTTAAATAGTTCAAAAGAGATTCAAATGGAAAAATATGAATTTTATAATATTAAAAGGTTGTTTGAATCAAATAAGCTTATAAAGCACTTTCCGCACCATTTTCTGCTACCGTTTCTACGACTTTTCAAAAAGAAGGATTAAACTTAAAAAAATTTCTAGAATCAATTATGAATGTTTTCAAAAGGATAACTAAGCGTTTAAAAGATAATTTGGAATCTTTATGATCAATTTCAAAATAAAAGCTAGTAATTGAGTATACGGAAACGACTAGTACATTTGCCCCGCTTGTGAGATATGGAGAGATAAAACAAGGTGCTTAACTAATGTTAAGAATAGAGCAACCAGTGCCCTGAACTTACATGGTCTATATTTTCTCTTCTTAGGCGAGGGGTGGAACGATCGAAAGAAATGCCTGGATGCTCTAAAAAGAATATCTAAAGATTTTTCGAAAATAAAAGAAGATTAATATTATCCAAAATTTAAGCAATCTCCAAAATGGATAAATTACAACTTGGATTGCATAGGGATAATCTTCTTATACTGGGTATTAAATTCCGAAGAGGGTACTCGTCATGTCCGTGGAATTTAAAAGGTGATCTCACTGTTATTCCGCCCATTGCACTTGTTGAATACAGACATTGATATTGGGTAAAATTAGAATGGTTTCTATGATCCTATTTACTCAATAATGTTTTCTAAGATTGATTTAGGGTCTACAGTAAAAAATGTCTTAAATAACATTGTTTTTGACCCATTTAAAAGTTAAGAAATTCGAGATCGATGATAGAAAATAGGAAATGGTTTCCCAAGTAATAAGTGATTAACTTAGAATTACTCTAAGACTTTAAGAAAAGGATTTGTAATTAACCAAAAGAATTAAAGAGAAAAGAGGCTTAATAAATCATGTATACTCGTATTCACTTTTTTATCGATGATTCGGTTTCCAAGTAACCGGGGTCAGATTTGGGTGACTCCTATCTAAAAACCACTTCAAAGAAATTTACGTCTCGATGTAAAATATGTTGAAGACATTGATATTAGGATTTTCATAGTGAAGAAATGCTTGTTGATCATTTGGGGATAAACTCCCAATATACATATAGTAGCAGTGGTTTCTTCGTTATGAAATATCCAATGCAAGGACTATTCACTACTGATACTAGGGGTGATTCACAATACAGGATGTGGTAGGAAAGTGCCTTCGGTTTCTTTCAGTCCCAGAACGTACTTGTATGGACGAGTGTCTGACCTTGCATTCTAAATCACATTGAGTGGTATCTATATAATATATCAGTCAGTGGCTGAGAAGACACCTTCTCTTAGCTTAACACCCTTTCCCGAGACATACGAGCTTAGGAAGTTATAAATTCATAGAGACCAGTCATGTGAATATGGAATTGCAATGTGGCATTCAAAGCGAAAGAAGATGTGCTATGTGAAAAAGGTGATCATTACCTCAAGCCTCATCAACCGGGAAATGACTAAAACAGGGTTAGATGCGACAAGGCTATGTGGTTTGCAACCATTAGGGTATGATCGTCCCCTTCTAGATATATTTCTTCTTTCTATAACGTTCGGGATGTAAATTAATGTAGATGTATGTGATAAGAGCTCTCGGTTAAAGGTCGGTAATGACCGAGGTATGATATATTCGATACTATCTAGTTAAAGAGGTAGGCCGGTCTTATGTTGGCAAAGGATCCTTTGTATTGGTCCTTAGGACATCCATCTAGAGGCATACCCATCGAAAGTAGTCCCTTTACTTGGTTGTTTGTATGGAAATCCACTCTCCAATAAGTGCCTTTATGAGTTTGATTGTAGAACCCACTTTGTGGCTAATATGTTGGAATTTAATCAATGTAACAATTTTGGCTAACATTAATGTTTATTTTCAAATGTTTTCAAATAAAAATAATATCAAATGTTTTGATATAAAAGTGTTTTTGGTTATCATATGGTAAAAACCCATTTATGTTTATGTATGTGTGTGGTCTTGTGAGATACTCTTTCTTTTCAAAATGATTTATTTCCAAGGCTGATATATGACACTGTCATTTATTATTTGAGTTTTTATCACGCTGGTTTATCAAGCCTGATTTGGGCATTTTCAATATTCGGGTCAGATCCGAGTAGTTTCAGGTTTAGTTGATGATGGTTGGTGTTTCCAGAAGAGAGCTAGAGATATTTATCTATGTATGGACGTATTCTATTATCCGTTGTAGTTGTTTGATGTTTGTTAGCATTTGTAAGACAGATGTTTATAACTGTCCAAGTTGAATTTAGGTTAGACTCTAATATATGTATTTTAAAAATTTTCGCTGTAAAATATTATTAAATATTGTATATTATTCCATTCATGTGAGATTCCGTTCTGTCTATTTTTCTTTGTCACCCTTGAGAATCTATGCTTTCGTGCAATTTGGATCAGACATATGTAAGGTTATGGAATTGTGGGTCGTTACATAGTTACTAAGTCACCTCCACGTGAATGGATCCAACCTAGCTTGGACCTTCTCCCCATCACCTTGTGGTTCTTGCCTCTATGGTTGATTATTTCTCCGTCCAATTCCCTATTAGTTCTTAATATATTGACTTAGCTATTACTTTCTTATCAACTCCTTAATCATATTCTCCAAGTATCTACAATCGTTAGTGTTGTCTCCAAGAGTCTCATGGAAGCGATAATACTTTCCATATCTTTGATCTTCCTCAATTATCTCCTTCAAAGCTAGTTTCATGTACCAAATCATGTTCTAGGTTGCTAGGTAAATATTTTCCATGGAGTCTATCAACTTCGTATATTTTTGATTCCATACTAACCTAAATAGTTTCGTAGGGTCTTCTTTCTGGGTCCTAAACTAATTTTTTTTTAATTATTATTGTCAATATTATCATTACTATTTCTACTATCCTTCTTTATAGTTTCATTGCTTTTTACAAAAAATTTCGGTTCTCTCGATCATACTATATTTATTCTATCTTCCAATTATGTCCCTTCAAAGCATAAAAATTGATTGACCTTCTAAAAGATATCTTTAAAAGTAGTTGGCTTCTTTATTAAAAGACACTTTCTTAATTTTCATCTTTACCGAATCCAACCACTAAGGCCATCAAAACAATACTATCTTTTAAATTTCTCACCTTCATGATGACAACATTGAATCTCTTCAAATAATTCTTTAACGACCATGTTTTATGTTACTTAACAATAAAAAGCGAAATATAATTCTTCGATTGCATGGTATGCACTTTGGATTGGCTCAAAAATTTATTAAATGATTGATCATAAGAATTGATGGTACTCGGCTAAAGCTTTTAGAACCATATTGTCGCCAATCCCTCCAAAAATAGTGAAAAACATCCGCACTGCACATAATCATCTCTATCACTATCTATTTGCCAATCTTACTGCAATAGATGTTGCATAGGATCTTTCAGTTCATTATGCAATTGTATGGATGGGATAGTAGATCTGTTTTGATACTACGCTATTCTAATCTCTACTGTAAATGGATTCGACTGGAGGTAGTATTCCACTAGTCCTCGTGATTCTCTCTTTAGATCAGTCACCCTATTGTGTCATTAATAGTGTGTTCCTTCTATTCTCTTTCGATAACAGCCAACGGTGGCATCGCCATGCTCCTAGTTTCACAGGTGAACTTTATGGTCACCACCTGAGTGCTCATGGTAGCAGTTCGTTGCCTAGGTTTTCCACTCTTTTGGAAACCATTTGTCTTTGCTTCTCATTTCTATATCGTTGTCTTTACTGGTTACATCTTCAGGATCTCTCCCTTCCTCGAGTGTTTCCTTCAGCATTTCCTCTAGTTTTACCATCAGTAAGGTTTACTCCACAAGCCCTACTCCTTCTAGTTTCATGACGATAACCACCGCCACAATAGGATCGGCCAATACTAATTGGTGATGGATCGGTACCAATTGATTCCCTTAGAGATTTTTCTCCAGCTACATTATTTCTTAAACCCTTTCTTCTCTTGCTCGTTTGTGATTTGTTCTATGCATTGTTGTTAATGTCCCCTCATCAAACCTATCTAGGGAATTCCTTCTTCCTCTATAATCTCTGCCACAAGATCCTTCTTCTTGAGGGGCTTGCTCATCGTATCAAATTGCTTAGACAACTTTGCTATCAATGTTTTCTGTGTTGCTTCAATCTTAGTCACTTCTAATTCCATTCTAGTGACCTCTATTGGTGGCTGCATGAATTAGATACTTGCACTTCAATTTCCAATGTTTCCTTTACCTCTAGCCTTCTAAATTGCTAACCCTGATTTTTTTTTGATTCATTTGATCCGATCCCCCTATAGATGTAATTCAGATCCAAATAACTAAAGAGATTTAACCTAATCTTTTAGTTCTCATGAAAGCATCAAAAAAGGTTTACAAAAATATTGGTCTAACTCCCCCACAAAAGGCTGCATAGGGCCTATAATCCTGATGTAATTATTCCTTGCAGTTAAATAAAGATTCTCAGTGCGACAAGTCACATTTCGAAAGGTTTAAGTCCACAATAAACCACACATGTTCAGCTCAAAATAATCCGAAACACGGATAATCAATGGGGTTTTATTAAGAAAAGAATAAAACAACATAGAATCTCGCAGCGGAATGACAAAATAATAATAATCAAATAAACAGTTCAGGAAGCTGTTTACACTATATATTTAATTATAATTTTTACAACATCTATCAGAGTTATATATAAAACATAACAAAAATCAAACAATGCAGCAGAATAACATGATGTAAGGGAATAATACTAGTAATATAATACACCAAATCTTCATCTTCGTCCTCCAGAATAATACGATCTTCAATGCAGTGAAAACTCAGTGTTGGCTCGAGCATAAAGTAAAACAATACACCCGAGTAAGAACTAAAATATCCTTAAATGAGTCAAATAAATGTCACATACAATAGAAGTGTAATAGCGTTAGAGATTATTACGGGGTTTTACATCTCCTATCAGTGTATAACGTGCATGCAATAACTTAAGTGAAGTTAGGAGATTTTCCATCTCCTAAGGATCCGTCAAAAAATCTATATATAGTAGAATATGCTATATATGTAATGTTTATTCGATTATATAAATATTTTTCCTATCATTAAGGCTTTACATTAATCCCCCTTAATGCATTATAAAGCATTATCTTATAGCTTGCATATAAAATAACAAGTAGAACGTCGGTAGATAGGGATGCGTTGTGATACGACAACACTAAACAAACTCGTAGTGGTCTCGTATAAGGATAAAAGTATGACAAGGCATGTCAGGCAATGCCCAAGGTAGTATGCTACCAGTTCGAGTCGCCAGGCTGGTGGTAATGAATTGCCGCAATGACCGCCCACCGTGTCCACCCATCCCATATCGAGTCAAAGGGAGGTTATCCCAAATCAAGGTACACAAATCAAAAACAACAACAAAGTTAATAGTATGGACCGAGTCCATAAGAAAAATCGAAGAACAGGTGTCCGCTAGGGGTAGCTAGCCCACTTGGCCTGGTTCAAGCCATCCTGTTTTAGTCATTTCAAATTGGCACAAGTGTCGGGGCTATCCATCATCGTTCTCTTTCTTCAAATCCAGCAAACGTATATCAAATCTAACCACTTACACATACTATTATCTTCTAAATCTTGGAAACCATTTTCCAAAATCACCGGGATTTAAATTTCTCAAATTTCCTTATTTATAAGATTATTCCTTTTTTAGTCAATTCTTATAAACCCATCTTCTCATATTTATTTCATAAATATTTTGGTTTTCCTTTATTAAACATCTTTTATTAAAACCAAATTTTATAAAATCAGATTTTGTATAAAATCAAATTGTCTCCTCCATGTACACAGTTGTTAAAGTGATTTCAACATTGATAGAGAGTATGCCAATAATCGACCATGGTCTATTTAATAAATAAACGTTGTTTTACACATCGGTTTGTTCTTTTACATTTCAAAAGATTCATGCTTGATATCAAAGTATCATATTCACTTCAAAATATCATTCATTTCAAAATTATCATATTCACTTCAAAATCAATTTCATTTCAAAATCATTTTATCCACCTCGAAATCAATTTCATTTCAAAATCATTTTATCCACCTCGAAATCAGTTTCATTTCAAAATCAATTTTTCCACTTCGAAATCAATTTCATTTCAAAATCATTCTATCCACTTCGAAATCAATTTCAATTCAAAATCATTTTATCCATTTCTATTCAGTTCGAAATCAGTTTCACTTCAAAATCTTTCCAAATGTCGATTTAGGTTATACTTCATTTTAACCACATTCGTATTTAAATCAAGGATTTAAATATAAACAGTTCCCAATTTGAACAGCTTGAATTTTGAAAATAGTTTGAATAATTTAAATAGATAAAATAGTTTAATAGTTCAAATAGTTTAATAGTTAAAATAGTTTAAGTAATTTAAATATTTAAAATAGTTTAAATAGTTTAGAGATTGAAAACAGTTTGATATAAAATAGTTGAGTATTGGAAATGGTTTATATTAAAATGGTTTGAAAATTTAAATAATTTGAAATTTAAATAGATGAATTTTAAAGCAGTTTATAGTAAAATAATTTCAAATCTAAACTGTTTCATTCCATTTCCAATAAATATAAACTCAGGTCCAAATTCCAATCAAACCAATTTATCAAATCTTCCAATTAAAATCATTTTCAATCTCAAATCAATTTCAATCGACTCAATTTTGTTTTCAATTCAAATCAACCTCAATTTCGGTTTTAATTCAAATTAACTCTAGTTTCGATTTTAGTTCAAATTAACTCTAATTTTGATTTCAATTCAAATTAATTTTAATTTGATAACGTTCATTTTTAACTTCAAATTCGATTCAACGATTCGATTCAATGGTTCAAATATCAATTCAATTCTTATTCTGAACCATTTAAATTTATATAAATTTCAAGTCAAATTTCAATTTACTGATCTAAATTACTTAAATCAAATTTAACTTCAATGTTCAATTGAAGGTTCAAATCTTTAAAATAATTCAATTCCAAGCTCAAATTTGAAATATCCATTTGTATCACTTATACTTAGATGAATTCGAAGTTCAAGTAAAGGTTCAAACCTTTAAAACAATTTCAATTTCCATTATTCAAGTCATATGTCGATTATCACTTCATATTTCAAAATAAATTCTTTAAACAATTTCTTTTACAAATTTTAAATTCAATATTTCAAAACTCGAATTCGAAATTAATTCAATTCTTATAAATTTAAATTTTTTTCTTTCTCTAAAAAAAATCATTTAAATAGATTCAAAATAAAGAATTTAAAACCATTTAATTTAACAAATCCGGTGTCCGTATATAATTTCTTATCTTATGGCCAAGTGGTCGGTTATTTCGATTTTAATTTAAGGGATGGATATATATCATTTCAATCCAAATCAAAGTGTCATAGATATATATCATTTTAACCTATTTCTTAATTTATTCGAAATAATCCAAATAACAATTTTATATACAGTCAGCAACATACAGGGTGATTACAAGATATATATATATATATATATATATATATATATATATACACATATAATAAAAAAACATCCAAACGTCCAAAATATCAACCAATAACATCAAATATTAATCAACATCCAAATAAGTCAATAAATCACAATAGCAAATTACTTATTAATATCGGGTATTTAACTAGAAATTCAATTTCAATTTCAAATTTAATTATCGATTTAAATTCCTATATTTTCAAACCATATGTCAATTTAAATGTCAGTTAAATTACCAATCAACAATCAATAAGAATAAATCGCTTCATGATTTAAATTTAACTAACATCAGAATATTTTAATATTTCGTGAGCAATTTAAAACACTCGCCTTTATTTGAACTCAAAATTTTTCTAATTCAAATAAATTCCAATCCAACTCCATGGCGTAGCCTTCGTCGGTACGATTGCAATGCGACTTGTCGTGCTCAAAATGGACCTCACACGAGAAAGTTATGAATTAATTTACATTCGATATGTCTAAAATTAAATTAACTAAATTAATAAAACTTAAACTTAAACTAATCTTTCTTTCCTCTCTTTCCCTCTCTCTGCTCATTTGCTTCCCAGGTCACGCTCGCTCTTCATTTTTTTGTGAACGACAATCACCGCTCGCAACTACACCCACGACCGCCACCGACCTGACAAACACACGCCAACGCCGCACCACCGTGCGCCTTCCCCATGTCGCGTGTCGCGTGCGCGCGTACGTGTCAACGTAAAACCCAGAAAAACTGCAGACGAATGGAGCATGATTTCGCCCTCCACTCAATGCCAAACGACGATCCATCCTTATAGATTTGTTCATGGAGTTGAGCTCTCCAACTTTCATGTTGGACGTTTCGGCTAATTTTGCTCCTAGCTCACCATGCAATAATAGTCGTTGGATGGTGGAGTTTTAATGGCGGATGGAATTAATTTTAGAGTTAGGTTTGCGAATGGAAGAAAGTTAAGTGCTATTCCTATAAAATAAACTCGACACTATTCACATGTTAAAATTTCAAACTTCACACGAAGCGTGACGTCTGATGTTTTATATTTTATACCCCTATTCCAAACACAATGGAATATATATCAAGAGCCAGTTCCATTATATTAAGAAGATAAATTTTTAAAATCGAATTATGTTAATTAAAATTCTGAAAATAAATTCTACGTGTTTCAAGCTCACATGATCAAACGGTAAGTCTGATCATTACGATAGTTGAAATCCCATAATAATTCACTATTACGGATTCGATGAAACATGATTCATCGAAATCCAAGACAATGCCCAAAAAAACTATTTTTACATGTTAATTAAAATGAGTAACTTCCAAAATCAATTTAATCACTTTTAAATTCAAATTTAAAAGTTAACCATTTTCATTCTTATTTAAATCAACCTTTGATATCATTTTCATTCATATTAAATTCAAGGTTCAGTTATTTAAACAATTTCAAATATTAAATTTAATAATTTAATTATCAAATAAATCATTGTATTTGAAATATAAGTTATTTAACTTATAAAATTTGCTTTTTAAAAAGAATTCAAATGATACAATAACTAATTACATTTTACAGTAATTCAACATCTTCACAATTATTGTATACCGCAAAAGTTATTCATTTCTTACCAAATAAATGTCTTCTTATTTTTGAAATTTGTACTTATTAAAAATACAATTTCATATAAATAAACTTGTGCTTTTACGTTTAATAAACATTCATTTGATTCTTTATTAACTTAACATTGATTATTTCAATTTCTATTGTCAATTACTTACAATTCATTATCATTTAGTTTACTTTCTAATATAACTTATCATCTTTTATCTTATTGAATTTTGTTATTAATTTTTTTAATCTAAGTTCATATCCAATAAATTACATTAATAAAGCAATAAATTTTTATTTCTAATCATTTTTATTCAAATTATATTAAATTTAATAATTTAAAATAGTTAAAAAATATGGGTTGTTACAGCTAACCTTTGATTCCTGAACTAAAGTGGTTCCAACATGTTTTTTAGATCTAATCAACAAAAATTTATGATAATATGCAATATATGAAATTGTAGGAAGGGGAAAGCAAGACACAAGTTTATATTGGTACGGCTATTCCTATGCCACTTTCAATTTTTTTAATGTTTTTATATAAATATCCATGAGTGTTCATAATTATAATATCAAATTTATTAGAGATTGATAATTGCAGCACTTCCCCTTAGATATAAAATACCAAATGTCAAGATCTCTTTCATAATACATGAAGAACAATATTTCTTTATTTTGGAACCTAGGAACCAATCAAGTAAACCTAGAGGTACCTAAACTGAAACCATAGTTTGGCACCAGTTAAATCATAGAGTAGACGAGCTTATTTCCTTTTATGTAGTTTTTAAGTATCGAACCCTCGACCTCCAGGTAATTGACTATGAGTATTATTTACATGTCTTTAACCACCAGGCCACTCTATTGGATTATATGAAGAACCATATTCATACATATAATGTATTAGTATTGGCACTTAATATCATCATTTTTCTTTCTTAACTTGCTAAGACAATATCATAGATCAAGATCTTAGAGAATGGGAGGAAGAACATGCAAGAATTGACCAACTTTATAGATTGACACAATCCATCCATGGATCGGTACCAAATCCACGGAGTTAATTGTTCTACCTCCAATTGCTTTTGAAGTTCATTGTTGATTTGAGAATTAGTCTTCCTTCATATTCCTAAACATACATTCGAAAGATTCACTAAGAATAAGGAGATTTGATGAATTTTGATGGATTGGAATTGATCCGTCCATGGTTCAACACCGATCGATCCACTTATCAAATTCTCTTTCCTTTACTTTTTACAATGCCTTATACTTGATGGTCTTTATGTCTAATATTAGTGCCTTTATCAATCAAATGTTCAATATCATCGAATCATGGTTTGTGAAAAATTACATATACTAATATCGATATCGTTGTTAGCGATTTTTTATGTATAATATAATTTTTGGATATGGATTAAAACAATATCCCAACTAAATTGTTATATGATTAAACTTATTAGAAAGCTACATAAAATTCATGACTTTTAGTTATGGTTTACCTATTTATAATTAAAGCATTAAGAAGCGGCTGTGAAAACTGAAAAGTGTTTGAATTCTTATTTGTTAATGATTGCTTACACTACGATCCACATTAAGATTCGTTGAATTATATAATTTATGTCTGTACTTCTAACCTCTTAGCACAAACATGAGTTATTTGGCCATTCTTGGTCGAGTGAGATTGTAACACCCCAACATACTAGCATAATGTTCTAATTCTAAATGAAAAATCCAAACACATAGCAACGCATAAGAAATTATATAGTACTTCAAATAACTCTTATGAAAAACTAGCCCAAATCTAGTTAAAATGTTTGCACTCATATGTTGAGCATATAACATGCTTAGGTTTTATGAATTTATTACATTTATGCGGCTTACATTGGCCAAATTACAACAATAAAATAGTAATATATATCACCTTGCTTTACCTTTTCACTCATGTTCAATTTGCGTTAACCAAAACTATCCTCCATGATCTACCCCTCGAACAAGAGTATCCTAGTAAGATATAAAATACTTAGGTCAGATATAAAGTTTGGTCCGAATAATTCTTCACCAATACCCATATTCATAGTACATGTGCACTAATTTAAGTTGAATACATTGGCTTTAGGTTAATTTTAGTGACCCGTAGATTTACATGTGTTTTTTCAAAATAATAAATTTTAAAACGCTTTAAAGAGTTGAGTAATTAATTAGAAGTGAATTTGGAACAACTTTATGGTTAGAATACTGCACTTATAACCACTTCAAAAATATTTTCGAGCTGGTTGATTTGGACTATATAATGTCTACATTCAGAGTTACGAGATATTTATTTTTGAATTTCAAATGATTTTTGCAAAAACTTTGAAACAAATAGGTGAAATGTCCAAACCCACTTAACATTAAAAAAAGCATAAGTGGTTTAGAGGGTAGATTTTAGCTATAGAGGTTAGGAGTTCAATCACTATTGGCTACACCTTTTTTAGTTTATACAGAAAACAAGATAAGCATGGAATATATATTTATATATAAACATATTTGTATGTATGTATATACAGGAATTTATTCAAAATAAATTACGAGAATTTATTCAAAATTAAGTAGAATGTAATACCCTTGAAATTTGATAGATACTCTAATAAAATAATATTAAAATAATTGAAATCAACAAATTAATTAAGTAAATTAAAAATAAGAAGGGGTAAAATGTTCATTTTTCAGATGTTGGGATTTGACAGGGAAACCAGCGCCATTGCGACCATCTTATTTGTTTTGAGTCAAGCAATATTTTTGTTTTCCTCGTTTAGAGTTTGTATAAAAGAGTTATGTTTGAAATAACATTGAGTCAAATGGCGGCAAAAATTTGAGATTTGAAAATTTGAATTTAGGAACAAGTACTTACTTCCCTCCTTAAATTAAAAACACATACATTTTTGTTCAGTTGAGAAAACCGACTCCTTCTTCTTCCTCCATCTTCCACTTAACCAACTAAGAATCAAAACATATTATCTCCTTCAAAACTCCACCGAATCGAATGAGACCAAAAGCGTTGCACAGCTATCAGAAAAGGCTACGTACCGGTAGTAATTTAAAGGCAGAAATGTGAAGTGAGGAGACGTAGTAAGCAGGACCATGAGGATCTGAATAGAAATATTTGATTTGGTGAGTGATTCATACTCTCATTTTCATATGCAATCATGATCCTTCATTGATGATATATGGGCTATATTACTATAGAATAATGCAATTAAACATATAAATTTAGATTCAAATGGGAATTAGGAAGAATTTGTATATGAACGGTGAGATAGAATTAGGTTGTCTAATTCGGTGAATTACACTTCAATTGATGAAATAAGTAACTGAACAAGACTTAGAAACTTAGAACTAGGTCCTAGAAACATTCTCTGATGATTAGAGGCAGAACAGAGGCAACTAAAGGCGGAAACGATAATGAATCACTGATTTTTCGAAACCTAAAACACTTAGAAAACACGTACAACGGTCCCCCGGTGGGCTTGGATTGGTGCACTACTGGCCGAGTCTGGGCATACTTTGAACGTGGACACAAAAGAGCCTTTATAAGTAAATAACGAACAATTTGAGTCTTGTTCTCTTGTGTTCTAGAGGACAATCGGAGGCTAAACGAGGCAGATGATGGTGCTATAGAGTAAATAAATGTGTGTGATTATTTTTTGTTATTTGAAATAAAAATGTATGTTATTGTGACACATAGACGTAATATGATGGTGAATGTGAAATGTGAATGAGTCAGTGGAGCAGGTAGAGGTCACGAGACATGTATATAAATATACAAATATGGATAAAAATACATTAATGGATGCGAATACAGACCAGCGACACAAGTATGTAGTTCAAGCTTAACATTGCTCCTATGTAGTGCTATCGCATACCCATGGGAGGGAGTGGATGTAAGCGAACGTGTAGAGCATGAGTCTAGTCCAGGGCATTAGTTTAGTTAGGCAGCACGAGGACAATTAGAGACATTGTGGGGCATGTGGCTGGTCCAGGACATGAGTCCAATAAACGATAGATGTAATGATGGACAATATGCGACCCTATAGCACACGAGACGAGTCCAAGGAAGTGAGTCCACATATATGTGATGCGATGTGGTTAGATGTATATGACAATAGTGAAGCAACGAAACATGCACTTGCTGAGCGGTAGACTCGTAACATATTGTAGTATTATTTTTGTTGTATGTATATAGAAAAGTATGACTTATTCACCAGACTTATGTCCGATCCACTCCTATTTTCCCTTGTGACCCTATAGTGTGCATGGCGGGTCTAGGAAAGTGAGTCCATATCGATGTGATGCGATATGGTTATATATGTGTGTGTGTGTGTCAGTTAGGTATAATGTGGTGACAGAACATGTGGTGGTTGAGAGATATACTCATATCATGTTATTATATTATTTTTATAGTATATGTAGAGCAGATATGGCTCACTCACCAGACTTATTTCTGACCCACTCCTAATTTTCCTTTTTATACATATATTTAGGTTAATGGAGTCAAATGATGAGATGGGATTAGAGATGGAGATTCAATTACATATTATATTTATGGTGTATATAGTGTTGTACTTGAATCATACTCCATGTATGGATTGGGTTGTATTTGTATTATTTAGACATATGTATTCGACATTTTAGATATATTGTGGTGATGTGACTATGGTATTTGTTCATGTATTATATTTTATTTCCTTTTGCTGTGAGACTTTGAAAGTAGTTATTAGTTGGTATAATTAGAATTGTATCTAATATCCATCCTTACTATAGATATGCACACACATATATACATACACATACACATACACATACACATACACATACACATACATATACATATACATATATATATTGCCCCACCAACAATGACTCGTCCTTTCGGTTCTTGGGTTTGGCGTCAGTTCTGGCACTGGACTAAGGTTCGAGAAGGCCGGTTATTACATATACACATGTTTGTGTGAATGTATATCTATGCATGTATATATGAAATAAATTAGAAAAACGATCATAATTTGATGATTCTGAATTTTGGCAAATTAGATTATAGGTATTAAAACCTATATTTAGAGTGTCCTCGTGTAGGGGTTACATATGTATGTGTATATTCATTAAAAAAAAATATTCTCTATATCTTAATTATGTATATTTTTCAAAATTTATTGATTTGAAATTTTAATATATATTAATTTACGATATGAACTATGAGAAATTAATTATTTGGGTTATCAACTATTTAGAATACAATAGTTCATGATTTTTGTTTATAAATAATAAATATTTATATTTTGAATGTTTTGTTATAGTACTTGCAATATCGTAGGATGCAATAAACAAATAAAATTCATTTAAATAAATATTTTATTTGAATTCAAATTCAAATTGTACACATTTGCAACATAGCTTCCACCATATTTCAAATCATATATAATATTATTTTACACTTTCATATACACAACAATCACTCACTCTCCAATATAATCACTCATTTCACTCACTCATTTTCTATCCACTTGCTCCATCTTGAGTCCATCCCATCTACTTTGCCTATCAAAGAAATAATGCAGCAAAAAGCAAAAAAAAAAAAACAAACCGAAATTAGAAAAGTAAAAATATATTTGAATATTGATATTGCCTCAGTTTATGGGTTTGTTTGTTTTCATACATTGGACAGGAATAAAAAATAAATGTTCAAGGGCAACGTATGACATGCACAGTGTATTACTATACATGCCACAAGGCCATGCACATACACAAAATCCATTTGCACAAATTCAATTTCAGAGGCAAATGCAAAGGTCAAGCCTGAAGGCTCAACACAGTGCAAGTAGAAGTGAACATGAGGTCAAGCCCGAGCAAGCTCGGACTCAATACAAGTGTATACACGAGGTCAAACCCAAGCACGCTCGAGCTCAGTACAAGTGTATCATTTCAGTTCAGATCAGCATGCACATTGGTACAACATACATATGGATTCAGATCAGACAAGCATGCATACACACAAGAGCTTGTGCATGGATACATGAAATGCAACAAAGTTAGAGATACAAAGACAAGTATAGAATGGCTAGCAATGAGTAAAGATTGTAATCGCTTCTACAATATTATGGGCCCAAGTAACTGAAATTCAACCGAGAGCAAATCAAAGCAACAAGATGCAATAAATGTGCACAAACATGAACTAATTAACTCATTCCAGACACAAGGCAGCAAAAATCAAGACAGATAAGGCTAAAGTGCAGCAAGCAATTGATCATTCAAAGTATACAAATGCAAGGAATGTGCATCAGATAAAAACAAGACTAGATCAGGCAAAATCAGATATCAGAACATACAAATGCATAACTGTTCCCAAACACATGCATATACAAGAACACAAAAACAAGCACAAGGCTGAGCATATAAGGGTGCACAGACAAGTTCAGGAAAGTACAACTAACCCACACTTATAACGCATGAAATTGGAACACAAAAATATACAAAACGTTACTCAAGGCTATTCAACACTTATCAAGGCAAGGCAGTCAAATATCAGTATGTAGGCGCATAGTGAATCAGTAAATGAATCAGCAAATGCAAGTACAAGTTGATGTGCAGGTCAACAAGCCAGTACATAGGAAGGCAAAAACAAGGCAATTCAACAGCTGGAAACCCAAATGAAAAAATTCGAACTCAACACAATTTAGGATTCAACTATAGCAATTCAAAATGCAAAATTAGAAATCAACCTTTCAGGGTTTAGAATCAAAGCATTCTGACAAAGGTAATAAAGATTCAGCCGAAGTATGAATTAAAAAAGTCAAGGCCGAAATCAATATATTAAAATAGGGTCAAATATAGATGAATATAAAGCAGAGAATTTAATATACATACATACATACATACATGCATACAGACATACATATATACATACATACATGCAAGCATGCATGTATATGTATGTATATATATATGTATGTATGTGTGTGTGTGTATATATATTGACAAAGTACAAGTCAAAAATCAAACCAACATCCATTAGAAAATCTAAAGGCTAAGGAAAGTAATTGAAAATTTCAAACAGAATTGCCCAAACGGATATATAAGGAAATAAATGAATTCAATCCCTACAAAATCCCACATAATCACGGGAAATTATTTAGTCGATTTTAGAGCAATATAATAAATCAAAAATAGAAGATTTGAAATCATACCAAATCAATAATTGAAGAACTACTCGGCTCATTGAAGCATCCAAACTTATAAATCGCTACTAATCCAAAAACGTAGGCATCTAAGAAGAAGGAGGCAATTCAAATCACAAATTCAAGCAGGGGCTTCAATTAAAAATTCTGAAACCCTAATTTCAGATTGCAAAGGGATCGGCTGAAGAAATAAAACACTAGCAAATTAAAGGGTATATTTTTATTTCTTTTTTTTAATTAGTTAGGCCACACCTTTTACTTTAGGCTTAGTGTAATTGTGTATTTACAGTTTATTTTTTATTTTAAGTGTATTTTGTTTTTTAAAATTTGTAAAACTCTAGTTTTTAATTAGGTATGAATTGCGTTCGAGAATTCGCAACTCAGAGGCTGAGTTGTGATAGAGTTTTGAGTGTACAAATCATATCAGTGAGGGTCGTGAGTTTACGTGATCTGTAAGCGTCGATTATTTAATTCCTAGTAGAAACTCCAGGGGGCAGCAATAGGCAGGTTTTGCCGAGTTGTGTAAAATTGCATGTTGTTTTATTTTCATATTTACTCTATGCTGCAATTTTTATTTTTCTTGTGGATTTATGATAAACCCTATTCATCCACCATCTAGGATTAATTCGATCCTACAAGTGGTATTAGAGCAAGCTGCTATTATAAGTGTCTACCACTAGTTGCAGATCTACCGAGAGTCAATCTAGTGTTAGTCCCTCTATTTTTTACTAAACATATTTTTTAAATTGAAAATCAAAAATGAAATTTTATTTAAATCTGTTAAACATTGGGATATTATTGAAAATGGATATAATATGGTAGATAAGAATAATATTTAGATTAATACTCCTGTTACGCATATACTTTATTCTCTAATTAATCAAGATGAATTTTAACCACATATCTCATTGTTTAGTTATACGAAATCTAAAATACTCTCGATGCAATATATGACAGAAAAATCAACAATGATGAGAAACTCTCCAAAATTGACTCTGTTGAAGAAATTTGCTTGATGGATTTTGCAAAGACGACAGTCGGGAAGATGCAACGGATGATGAGATAAGTTATTTCTCACTCAAAAATTTAGTTCTCTTATGTCAAAAATTAACTCTGTTGATAATCTTGAACTAAAGAAATCATATGCTAAAAAGTGAAAATAATCTAATTTGCTATATAAAGATGACGATTTCGAAAATAAGCCTAAAAATATTAAGAAAATTAAAAATTTCTAATTGCAATAATTATTTGAATTACGAAAAAGAGTTTGCTCGTTTTCATGAAATTTTCAAAAGCTAGAAAAGGAAATTTTGACTTCGGTAGAAAACAAAACTGAGTTGATTTGTAAAAATGACATTTTACAAACGGAGTTGGAAAGTTTTAAGATGCTCGAAAATCCCAAATGTGCAAATTTTTAAAAAGAATTAAACAAGGTCGAAGAAAATTTCAAAACCGTCAAAAAGAAAACATGATTTTGAAAAACAGTAAAACTGAAATTCATCAAATAAATCACGAATTAGAAAAACCGATTGAAAAAAATAAAGGATTTTGAAAAACTTAAACTTAAAAAAGGCCAACTCTTTGAAACTGAAATGCTTGGTTTTGAGACCAAAATAAAAGAACTCGAAAATCAAAATTTGGCCTTAAAGAGAACCGATTTTGAAAAGGGAGAGAATGCTACAAGTCATTGTTCTAAGCTTCTAAATGAGAATAATCTTTTAAAATCCAAAGTTGGTGAACTCGAGGTGATTATTCAATAAAATTCCACTAAAGAAAAAGCTTTTAATATGCTAATAGGAAATCTGCTCTTTATGAATAACAGAAAAGGGATTTGATTTGAAAAGGTGTCAAATAAATGACTGATAACACTGCTAGTGGGAGATGTGTGATACACAAATGGATAAAGTGTGGAAATATAGGACATAGCTATAATAACCGTCGAAATAAAAAAACACATAACCGTTAAACAAATTTGGATTTCTGAAGGTACAAATATAAATTTCCTTAGACTTAAATAAGTTCAGGTTCCTAAAGGTTCAATTGTTGAAACTAATGGTTTTTTTGCCACATAAACAAATTTGGGTGCCAAAAATTTCAATCGAAAATGAAAGTGGTCTTACTCCTTCATTAGGCTACATGCCTCCTCTAAAAGTTTAGGTACAAAACAGGCTAAAAAACAACTTCGATAAAGACAGATTTTGATCTGTTCTATATCAAAAATTCTAATTTTTCTTAGCCTAGAAAGATAAGGTGAGATCTTTATAGTTTGGATATCAAATCATCGAAGGTAAGTAAAGGTATAATATCTAAATTGTGTTTCTTGTTTCTATTGTTAATTCTGTTTTTTGTTGACACCGTTGTAGTATATTTTCCATTTCTTGAGACCCATAACTCCAATTTGCAAAATTCAAGATGTTCTGGAAATAGATAGAAAATTCTATAGATTTTATTTTGTGTGTTTTTATATTTGGACTTAAACTAGTAAAAAACTGCAAGTCATTCTGAATATTGTTTGAAAGTAGTTTGAGAACTTCTTAACACAGCTGTGGTAATTCGATCATAACTTGAACATCTTTACTCTAAATTTTGGAATTCTTGATATTTTAAAAAGTGAAATGATAGAATTATAACTTATGTTTTGAGTTTTTGTTGATTCATTTTATAAAATATTTAAAAACGGCAATCATTTAAGCACATTACTTGAAATGTATTTCTGATTTACGCAAACTACTTGTAGTGTTTCAGTCATAACTTTTAATCGATATACCATTTTAACTTGAAACCAATTTTGGTGAGTATCATTTTTGAATATCTAAGACTTTCGTGTTTTACGCCAAATGAAGTTATAGACATAGATCTTCCAGATAGTGCTTTCAAATGGACTGATTTTTCAATTGCTTTGGCAGAACAATTAAACTTTGATTATCTTGTTCACAACTAACAAATCCATGGTTGGAGAAATATGCACGTTTTGTTTGATAGAAATGTTGTTTCCTCTGTCTAGTATTAAATGACCTTGTTGAAAATTTTGAAAATCAATTCGAGTGTTGTCCATGAGTACACGATTTGCTTAGTTAATAATATATCATTTTGGGCAACTAAAGTACAAGTGGTATTGGGCTTCACTTCTGAATCTACATGTCCATTTTCATAAGAATTTAAAATTAACAGACATCGATTTCACAAATCCCCTTGTAGAAAATAGGTTTACATTTTTTGGATTTAGAATTTTTTTTGAAATAACTTAGAATTTTACTTTGATGGAAAAACTCTTGTTTATTTTGGTAAGGGATTTTGTAATGATCCCGATTTTTAATCAAATGTAAATTGGTAATTAATTAATTTTTGAATTTAATTGTGAATTTATTGGTAAATTTATTTAAAAATTGCCAGAATGAAAATATGTGTGTATAAAAATTGATTATAAATAGAATTTGGATTAGAAATTTAAAGAGAAGTGTTTTTTTTAAAATAAATTGGATTTAAAACTACATACACACACACACACATATATAAGTATAATAGTTTGAAATAAGTTTAATATTCTTTTTCTTTAAGATAATAAAATTATATAAATATAGTTTGAAAATATAGGCAATTAACAAATTAATAAGATAAAGGGGTAACACATAAAAGTATGTTTTCTAATTCTTTATTGTAATTTGGGAATTATATTTTGAGTTGGATATAAATAAATTTCAAAAATTGTTTAGAATTAAATTCCAAAACTTATATATATAAAAATGCATTTATTTCTATCAAGTGTAAACAAGATATAATGCATATGTATGTAAATTAAGTAATTTATAATAAAGTAAGGATTCAACAAAAGTTTTAAATTAATTTTAAACAAGGATAAAAACATAAAATGCCTAAATGTTAACAAGTGTTAGATTTATATAATCCGAGATTAACAAGTGTTGTCATGAATAACAAGTGGCAAGAACAAAAAAATTCTTAAGAATGTAAACAAAAGAAAGAAACCAGGTTATTATATCAGTTTTCTCTTCATCAAAACTGAAAGAAAACAAAAGAATAAAAAAACAAATTCAAATCAAAAATCTGAAAAGCTCTCAACCTCAAATCTTCAACTTGGAAAACAATAAAATCATAACTACCGTTTCAACCTGAAGCAGAGCAACAGATTCAACTGAGCAATACAAGGATCAAGTATTGATTCAACATAACAAAACAGATCAAAATCAAAATATACAAACCAGGAAACTAAAGGCTGTGAAGAATAATGCAAAGCAATTCAAGCAAATCATTACAGTCTCAAAGCAAAGATCATTTCAGTTATTCAAATAACCAAAACAAATTCCAGTTCAGATCAACATCAAAATTCAAAAAAAAAAACCCCAAGAATTTCGGGAAGAAAATTCAGATTTGCAGGTTCTTTTCTTCATTTTTAAGGTGAGTAAACTCTATTTTCAAACCTAGTTCTCTGTGTTTGTCTATATCTATGACAATGGATAATATTGATAATTTGAAAATAAGTTTATATGAATGATCTTGTGTTGCATGTATGTATATATAAGGATATATGTGTGTATATATGTCTGGGTATATGTTTATATACCTATGCTCTGCAGGTTCTAAAATCTGCTTCAAAAACCATAAATTTTTCCTCAAATCGTTTTTTAGGCTTCGAGATCTAAATGAAACCTGTGTATAAAGTCAAGGTTTAGTTTTTAAACATATTTATATGTTAAAACAGAAGATGATTTTGAAAGGGAAACAAAATATACAGTGGAGTTCCAAATTATGTCGAAATTCAAATATTGCAATTGTTTGATTTACCTATATCATTCACATCGTCTTTCAAAATCATGATTTTTAAGAGTAAAATCATAATATTTAATAACTTATTTATTAAGAAAATCAAAGTTGAACGAATTTGGGTCTTTTGGCCATTGCCGGTTATCGGCCTGATGATGGGGGTCGGGGTCATGGCTGGAGGATGCCAAGATGATAGGGATTCAGGGAAAAATGCCTACTGAATTTTCAAATCATCGTCATAGCCGAGCGTTGATAATATAGGGTTTGGGCTGGAGATATTGCATTGGTCGAAAATCGAATGGCTGAGGTGTCCATGGTGGATCGGAATCAACGAGACTGGGGGAAAGGCAGCATAGGACGATGGTATTTCTTTGGTCGGAGTCTCGTTGTCTCCGGTAGCTTGCCGCGACTGTGCGTGATGATTTTCTGGTGATGGGTGGGTTCAAGGTTGAGGCTGGATAATTCAATTTGGATTTATGGTGAGTTTTGATGATCTGGCTGGTCAATTGGGTTTGGATGGTCGTCGATGACCTAAGGGCAATGGCGATGTTGGTCGGAGGTGGCCTGGCCTCTTGTGCACGTGCACGTGGTATCGTTCGTGTCTGTTATTTTTAAAAGATTGGGAAGAAGATGGGAAACTTGAAGTATTTTTGTGAGTTTCTCGGGGAAGTTGGGTAGTTGACCCGGAGTTGTTTCGGGATTCGCTTGGGTCTTTTTTTTATATTCCAGGTTTTAGATTTTAAAAGAAAAATAGGTTTCAGATTTTAAAATTTCAAGTAGATTGTACCAGGTTTTAAATGTTCAAAAGATTATATGAAATAAGTTTTTCAAAACTTAAAATAAAAAAAAGAATCAACCAAGTTCAAATTAAATATATTTAACAAGATTTTGAAACAAGTTTTCGAAACTAAATTTTAAAAATCAAATGTGATTTGGAAATAATTTGATTTGATTTTGAAATAGTTTTATATTTGATTAATTATTTAATCTTTAAATGTTTTCAATTATGATTAATTAATTAAAGAAATTAATAAAAGATTAATTACTTAATATGATTATTTAAAAAGAATTTTTATTTAAAGTTATTAAGGAATAACTATTTAATGAAATAAATTACTCAATGTAATTAATAAAAGATTATTACTTGATGGAGTCAAGGGATAATTACTTTGTGAAAATAATTAAGGAAAATTAATTAAATGGTAGTTAATCAAGGGTTAATTAATTAATTAAGGATAATTTATTTAAATGATAATAATTAAGATTTGATTAATTATGTAATTAACTTAAGGTTAATTTAATTAATGTAATTAATTAAGGTAAATTGATTAAATAATAATTAGATAACTAAAGGTTAATTATTTAACGATTAAGGGTTAATTGATTTATTAATTAAGGTTGATTAATTAACGATTAAGGGTTAATTAATTTATTATTAAAGGAATAAATGATTAAAAGTTAATTAATTAAAATAGTTTGTAATTAATTAATGTTAATTAACCAGGATTAGTGATTTATTAACATGGTTTAAGTTAAGTTAAAAACCATGATTGAGTGATTAATTCATAAGTAGTTAATTTACTTGAAAATTTAATTGAATTAACTAAGGATTAAACAATTAATTAATCATGCCTATAAATGATTATTGAATGCTTGGATTGCTTATGAATGTTTGTATTTATAAAGTACCTTGAATTGATTGTCCTAGCTGATCTGCGATATTTTGTTCTAAATTGAGCTGTGTATAATTTATTTATTTATTTATCTGTGATACATTTGTATATTACCTGTGAATCTGTGAATGAACAATAAGCGTTATAGATTATACCGCTTATCGATATTGATATGATTGAATCTGTGATGATTGATGATGTTGCACTATTGTGTAAAACCCCACGACTACACCTTACACACACGAATATGGATTGCATGAGGAAATTGGTTAAGTCATAGATATTTGAATTTAATGAAATTGTTTTAAAGATTGAATTTTGAATTCAAAACAGTTTTGAAAATAGAATTGGGTTAAAAATGAAAAGCTTTTGAAAAGGAGTTTTGAAAATAAAAGTTATTTTGAATAACTTGATGAAGTTTGAAATTTTAAATTTGATTTGAATTTGAATTCAAGATTTGAAAATTGAATTCTGTGTTTGGAAAATTATGGTTTAAAAAGGTTATACAAGTTACAAATGTGTTTATATGGGTTTTAAACCATTTCAAAAGTATTGTTTTGGAAATTTTAATTTAACCCAAATTTTATATTTAAAGGGCTTTAACTCGTGTAAATGTAATCGAATTTTTCCGAAACGAAAAACTATTTGTTTTCAAGTAATAATAGCTTTCATATAATGAAAAGATTTTCAATTTGTGTTGAAAGATTTCAAGTTTGAAATGAGAAAGAAATAGTTTTGGAAGCTATCTTTATTAAAGATTTAGTAAATCTTATTGTTGAACTGAAATGGATCTTTTACCGAAAAAGATTTGAATCGTAAATAGTTTGGAAAGCTGTGAATTAATTTTTTAAAAGATTGTTGAACTTTGTTTTGAAATTAAAGAGGATTTTAAATGGTGTATCTTTTGTATAAAGGATTAGGAAGGGAAATTGTTTTGAAAGCTATGAATTGAATCATTGATTTAAAGGTTGGATGATTAATCCAATTTGAAATGGAATTGTTTTGAAGGGCTATAAATGAATCTTTGAGAAAGATTGGTGAACTTTGTGAAGTGAATTTTTTTTGTTTAAAGATTTGTAACTGCTAATTTGTTTAAACCATTTGAAAGAAAGGTTTTGGGTAATAAGTTGTGGCTTAATTGAGATCCCAATATCCATATGTTTTAAAATATTGCGCTCATTATTCGGTTTAGCCGGGAGAGGACCTTGTGTCATATAACCCATTTCGAATAATGATACAACATTATGGATAGCATTTGAAGACCGGTGGTGAAGACCGGATATTTTCAAAAGAGAAAAGATAACTTGTCGAATGCATCTGCACTGGCTGATCCCTGGTATAGATATTTGATCACCCTTTGTGATAGGGAGTCCAGACGTGATTAGTGAATATCCGAATTTGCAAGGGCTTCTTTGGAAGTGCCTTAGGTTCTGTTCGAACCCGGAACAGACTTGTATGGATGTGTGTCTGACATTACACTTTGAGATGTAAAACCCGTTTCTATCAAATACATTTCCGTTTGGTGGCGGAGAATTTATTCTCTTAGCTTAACACCCTTCTATGAGACGTACGAGTTCAGAGGTTATGTAGTTGATGGTTACTAGTGATACATTCCCAATTTGGTAATGTGGCATACGAAGTGCTGCTGATCATTTGTTGATCAAAGCATGACTTTGTGGAAATTGTAGCTTTGTGGATGAATCTTCGTCGAGCCTCACAACTCGGTAATGGTCGAAATAGGAATCATGGCAACAAGGTTATTTGGGGGTAGCGCCCCTTGAGGGTATGTCATTTCCTTCTAGATTATGAGTGGTATCATGGTATGGAGCCCAGATACTTAACTTTGTGCTGCAAAACTTATTGCTTTGTGGTTGTTGGTTGATAGGTGCCTCGGATAAAGGTTGGTAACGACCGGGGGTGGCATACTCGTGTCAGTAGTTACCTAGTTACAGAGGTAACCCGGCCTTGTGTAGCAGAGATCCGGTTAGGTTCTCGGGGACGTCCCTCCAAAGGCGTTTCATTTTGTGTGGGAAGTT
This sequence comes from Allium cepa, assembly GCA_030765085.1. Classification (NCBI taxonomy): domain Eukaryota; kingdom Viridiplantae; phylum Streptophyta; class Magnoliopsida; order Asparagales; family Amaryllidaceae; genus Allium; species Allium cepa. Next base: position 933,177,500 of record CM060941.1, read on the forward strand.
CCTTTACCTGACCATTTGTTGGAAATCCAAACAAAACCATACGAGCCCTGCACGGTTTTAGTTATATAACCTGCCATTTACTTATGGTGGCGCCCCACTGTTTAGATGGCAGCTATATAGGCATAGTTCGAAATGTCTATGCTGGCTAAGATTAATATTATACTTGCAAATGTTTTCCACTATGCACTAATAGTAATATAAAAATGTTTTTGCATATCAAGCATGTTTGACTATCATAAGGAGAAATTTCCTCCAATTCTACGTTTGCATTGAGTGTGCGGTAGGACGCCTTATGGTAGTTTCATTTTCCAGTAAACATTGCAGATTTTTCTTTTAAATTCTTTTGCTGATTATTTTAAAGATAAACTGTTTTTGTTTGCTCATTACCAATCCCATGACTGACCTGGAGTTTATTGTTTCCTTCCCAAACTCTGGGTGCCCACAATTTTCCACATGGGCAATCTAAAGTTGAGTTTTTCAGATAATCTAATAGTAGGTGTAGATTCGATAGCATTTAATCTCTGGATATTAGCAATCGCATTTGGATTGAGTTGCTTCACTTCAGCAATGATGGTAGTTTCTCGCTTTCTAGTTTTGGATCCTTTCTAGCTTTGGAGCTCCAGCAATGGAGTCGCTATGTGTTGGAGTATCTATCTTGTTGAGTTCTGAAGATATTATCTTTTGGAGATATCTTTCCGCTATCGATGGTTGCAAAGTCTGGACCATCTACTTGTGTTGTCTTCTGCTGTTGTATATCTTTTGGCTCTGATTTGTATTGATATTATGTTGTATCATCTTGTATCTATTATGTATCAATGATATTACTCTTTTTCTTCCGTTGTATTGTTATACTTAATGTGTTATAAGCTTCGGCATGAGCCAGATTTCAACGCTTGAATCTGCGGCATTCGAGTACAAGTGAAGTACGGGTGTGGATTTTCGAACGCTGAAATTTGGGTCGTGACAATTTGGTATCAGAGCTAAAGGTTGAAACTTTAGCTCAGGAGTATAACACATTAGGAAACTCGTTAGAGATAGGGTGAAGTGTACCCTAGAATGAGTATATTCCTAAGATATCCGTCTATATGTATCAGTAAATTCTCTCACTGTCCACTGATAGTGAGTATGAGTGCAAGAAGAGGACGAGATAGGGGATTGGGGAGTACCACTACAATGGTCAATACCTGCAACAATCAGGAAACAATCTTTTCTCTATCAATCTCCTTTGATCCAGTTTCAATTCTTTGATTTCTTCGTGGCAGCTCGAGGGAGAAGCTTTGGTGGTGCCCTGCGAATCGTTGTTGATAAGTTCTTATATTCTCGTTATCATTTTTTCATTTTAAACTTTAATGAATTTGAAATTTTAAATTGAAATAAATTGGATAATAAAATATAAAGATAAAATTGAATTGTATCAATAAAACGATTTCGGTTAAAACCAAAGTTTGAAATTTTGTTGTAATTTCTTGCAAGGATCAAAGTCCGAAAAAGGACAAGTTAATATGTACTTTGGGGTATTCCAACCTGAGTTTGGAATCCATACCTAGTATTTAAGAGTTATGGAAGATTAAATCCATTTATCTATTTTTTGGATCTCGATATATTCTACGATGATTAGTTATTCCTTCGAACTAACCGATGCCCGGGTGGACTGGATGACCCGAGTATCTTATGAGATATGGTATGAGTTCGTTCTCATAATTATTGGTGATATTTTGATTTGGTAAGCCAAAGGAAGAATAAATATTTCAGTTTGATATGGAAAAACAATCCTTATTTGTTATTGTTGTCTCCGTAGCAAATTTTGAGGACGAATTTTCTTAAGGGGGAATCTGTAACGATCCTAATTTTTAATCAAATGTAAATTGGTAATTAAAATAATTTTTGAATTTAATTGTGAATTTGGTAATTTATTTAAAAATTTCCAGAATGAAAATATATGCGTATATAAATTGATTATAAATAGAATTTGGATTAGAAATTTAAAGATAAGTGTTTTTTTAAAAATAAATTGGATTTAAAACTACACACACAGATATATATATATATATATATATATATATATATATTTATTTAAAAGTATAATAGTTTGAAATAAGTTTAATATTCTTTTTCTTTAATATAATACAATTATATAAATATAGTTTGAAAATATAGGTAATTAACAAATTAATAAGATAAAGGGGTAACACATAAAAGTATGTTTTCTAATTCTTTATTGTAATTTGGGAATTATATTTTGAGTTGGATATAAATAAATTTCAAAAATTGTTTAGAATTAAATTCCAAAACTTATATATATATAAATGCGTTTATTTCTATCAAGTGTAAACAAGATATAATGCATATGTATGTAAATTAAGTAATTTATAATAAAGTAAGTATTGAAACAAAGTTTTAAATTAATTTTAAACAAGGATAAAAATATAATATGCCTATATGTTAACAAGTGTTAGATTTATGTAATTTGAGATTAACAAGTGTTAACATGAATAAAAAGTGGCAAAAACAAAAAAAATTCTTAAGAATGTAAACAAAAGAAAGAAACCAGGTTAATATATCAGTTTTGTCTTCATCAAAACTAAAAGAAAACAAAAGAACAAAAAAAAACAAATTCAAATCAAAAATCTGAAAAGCTCTCAACCTCAAATCTTCAACCTGGAAAACAATAAAATCAAGACTTCAATTTCAACCTGAAGCAGAGCAACACATTCAAATGAGCAATACAAGGATCAAGCATTGATTCAACATAACAAAACAGATCAAAATCAAAATATACAATCGGGAAACTAAAGCCTATGAAGAATAATGCAAAGCAATTCAAGCAAATCATTACAGTCTCAAAGCAAAGATCATTTCAGTTATTCAAATAACCAAAACAAATTTCAGTTCAGATCAACATCAAAATTCAAAAAAAAAAACCAAGAATTTCCAAAAGAAAATTCAGATTTGCAGGCTCTTTTCTTCATTTTTTAGGTGAGTAAACTCTATTTTCAAACCCAGTTCTCTGTGTTTATCTAAGTCTGTGATGATGGATAAGACTGATAATTTGGAAATAAGTTTATATGAATGATCTTGTGTTGCATGTATGTCTATATAAGGATATATTTGTGTATATACGTCTGGGTATATGTATATATTCACCTATGCTCTGCAGGTTCTAAAACCTGTTTCAAAAACCATAAACTTTTCCTCAAATCATTTTTTTAAGGCTTCGAGATCTAAATAAAACCTGTGTATAAAGTCAAAATTTAGTTTTTAAACATATTTATATGTTAAAACAGAAGATGGTTTTGAAAGGGAAAGAAAATATACAGTGGAGTTCCAAATTATGTCGAAATTCAGATATTGCAATTGTTTGATTTACCTATATCATTCACATCGTCTTTCAAAATCATGATTTTTAAGAGTAAAATCAGAATATTTAGCAACTTATTTATTAAGAAATTCAAAGTTGAACGAATTTGGGTCTTTTGGCCATTGCTGATTATCGGCCTGATGAGGGGGGTCGGGGTCATAGCAAGAAGATGCCAAGGTGATAGGGATTCGGGGAAAAATGCCTACTGAATTTTCAGATCATCGTCGTAGTCGGGCGTTGATAATATAGGGTTTGGGCTGGAGTTTTTGCATTGGTCGAAAATCGAATGGCTGAGGTGACAATGGTGGATCAGAATCAACGAGACCGGGGGGAAAGGTAGCGTAGGACGATGGTGTTTCGCTGGTCAGAGTTTCATGGTCTCCGGTAGCTTGTCGCGGTGGTGCGTGATGATTTTCTGGTGATGGGTGGGTTCCAGATTGAGGCTGGGCAGTTCGAATTGGATTTATGGTGAGTTTTGATGATCTAGGTGATCCGTTGGGTTTGGATGGTCGTCGATGACCTGAGGGTAACAGCGATGTTGGTCGGAGGTGGCCTGGCCTCTCGTGCACGTGCACGTGGTATCGTTCGTGTCTGTTATTTTTAAAAGATTGGAAAGAAGATGAGAAACTCGAGGTTGTTTCGTGGTTTTCTCGGGGAAGTTGGGTAGTTGACTCGGAGTTGTTTCAGGATTGGCCCGGGTCGTTTTTGTTTTGATTCCAGATTTTAGATTTTAAAAGAAAAACAGGTTTCAGATTTTAAAATTTGTAGTAGATTGTACCAGGTTTTAAATGTTTAAAAGATTATATGAAATAAGTTTTTCAAAACTTAAAATAAAAAAAAGAATTAACCAAGTTCAAAGTAAATATATTTAACAAGATTTTGAAACAAGTTTTTGATACTAAATTTTAAAAATCAAATGTGATTTGGAAATAATTTAATTTGATTTTGAAATAATTTTATATTTGATTAATTATTTAATCTCTAAGTGTTTTCAATTATGATTAATTAATGAAATTAATAAAAGATTAATTACTTAATGTGATTATTTAAAAAGAATTTTTATTTAAAGCTATTAAGGAATAACTATTTAATGAAATAAATTACTCAATGTAATTAATAAAAGATTATTACTTAATGGAGTCAAGGGATAATTACTTTGTGAAAATAATTAAGGAAAATTAATTAAATGGTAGTTAATTAAGGGTTAATTAATTAAGGATAATTTATTTAAATGATAATAATTAAGAGTTAATTAGTTTTGTAATTAACTTAAGGTTAATTTAATTAATGTAATTAATTAAGGTAAATTAATCAAAGAATAATTAGAGGTTAATTATTTAACGATTAAGGGTAAATTGATTTATTAATTAAGGATGATTAATTAACGATTAAGGGTTAATTAATTTATTATTAAAGGTTAGCTAATAAATGATTAAAAGTTAATTAATTAATATAGTTTGTAATTAATTAATGTTAATTAACCAGGATTTGTGATTTATTAACCTGGTTTAAGTTAAGTTGAAAATCAGGATTGAGTGATTAATTCATAAGTAATTAATTTAATTGAATTAACTACGGATTAAACAATTAATTAATCATGCCTATAAATGATTATTGAATGCTTGGATTGCTTATGAATGTTTGTATTGTATAAATACCTTGAATTGATTGTCCTAGCTGATCTGTGATCTTTTGCTCTGAATTGAGCTGTGTATAATTTATTTATTTATTTATCTATGATACATATGTATATTATCCGTGAATCTGTGAATGAACGATAAGCGTTATAGATTACACCGCTTATCGATATTGATATGATTGAATCTGTGATGATTGATGATGTTGCACTATTGTGTAAAACCCCTGGACTACACCTTACAGACACGAATATGGATTGCACGAGAAAATTGGTTAAGTCATAGATATTTGATTTTAATGAAATGGTTTTAAAGATTGAATTTTGAATTCAAAATAGTTTTGGAAATAAAATTGGGTTAAAAATGAAAAGCTTTTGAAAAGGAGTTTTGAAAATAAATGTTATTTTGAATAACTTGATAAAGTTTGAAATTTTAAATTTAATTTGAATTTGAATTCAAGATTTGAAAATTGAATTCTGTGTTTGGAAAATTATGGTTTAAAAATGTTATACAAGTTACAAATGAGTTTATAAGGGTTTTAAACCATATCAAAAGTATTATTTTGGAAATTTGAATTTAACCCAAGTTTTATACTTAAAGGGTTTTAACTTGTGCAAATGTAATCGGATTTTTTCGAAACGAAAACTATTTGTTTTTAAGTAATAATGGCTTTCATATAAAGAAAAGATTTTCAATTTGTGTTGAAAGATTTCAAGTTTGAAATGAAAAAGAAATAATTTTGGAAGCTATCTTTATTAAAGATTTGGTAAATCTTGTTGTTGAACTGAAATGGATCTTCTACTTAAAAGATTTGAATCGTAAATAGTTTGGAAAGCCGTGAATTAATTTTTGTAAAAGATTGTTGAACTTTGTTTTGAAGTTAAAGAGGATTTTAAATGGTGTATCTTTTGTATAAAAGATTTGGAAGGGGAATTGTTTTGAAAGCTATGAATTGAATCTTTGATTTAAAGGTTGGATGAGTTAATCCAATTTGAAATGGAATTGTTTTGAAGGGCCATAAATGAATCTTTGTGAAAGATTGGTGAACTTTGTGAAGTGAATCTTTTGGTTTAAAGATTTGTAAATGGTAATTTGTTTAAACCATTTGAAAGAAAGGTTTTGGGTAATAAGTTGTGACTTAACTGAGATCCTAATATCCATATGTTTTAAAATATTGCGCTCATTATTCGGTTTAGCCGGGTGAGGACCTTGTGTCATATAAACCATTCTGAATAATGATACAACGTTATGGATAGCATTTGAAGACCGGTGGTGAAGACTGGATATTTTCAAAAGCAAAAGGATAACTCGTCGAATGTCTCTGCACCGGTTGATCCCCGATATAGAGATTTATCACCCTTTGTGATGGGGAGTCCGGACGTGATTATTGAATATCTGGATTTGCAAGGACTTCTTTGGAAGTGCCTTTGGTTTTGTTCAACCTGGAACAGACTTGTAGGGATGTGTGTCTAACATTAAACTTTGAGACGTAAAACCCGTTTCTACCAAATACATTTCTGTTTGGTGGCGGAGAATTTATTCTCTTAACTTAACTCCCTTCTCTGAGACGAACGAGTTCAGATGTTATGTAGTTGATGGTTACTAGTGATACATTCCTTATTTGGTAATGTGGTATACGAAGTGCTGCTGATCATTTGTTGATCAAAGCATGACTTTGTGAAAAGTGTAGCTTTGTGGACGAGACTTCGTTGAGCCTCACAACCCGGTAATGGTCGAAACAGAAATCGTGGCAGCAAGGTTATTTGGGGTAGCGCCCCCTGAGGGTATGTCATTTCCTTCTGGATTATGAGTGGTATCATGGTATGGAACCCAGATACTTAACTTTGTGGTTGCTGCAAATCTTATTGCTTTGTGGTTGTTGGTTGATAGGCACCTCGGATAAAGGTTGGTAACGACCGGGGGGTGGCATACTCATGTCAGTGGTTTCCTAGTTACAGAGGTAACCCGGCCTGTGTAGCAGAGATCCGGTTAGGTTCTCGGGGACGTCCCTCCAGAGGCGTTCCATTTTGTGTGGAAGTTCCTTTGCCTGACCATTTGTTGGAAATACAAACAAAAAAATACGAGACCTGTACGGTTTTAGTTATATAACCCGCCATTTACTTATGGTGGCGCCCCACTGTTTAGATGACAACTATAGTTGGCATAGTTCAAAATGCCTATGCTGGCTAAGATTATTATTATACTTGCAAATGTTTTCCACTATGCACTAATAGTAATATCAAAAGGTTTTTGCATATCAAGCATGTTTGACTATTATAAGGAGAAATCTCCTCCAATTCTGCGTTTGCATTATGTGTGCGGTGGGAGGCCTTATGGTAGTTTCATTTTTCAGAAAGCATTCCCGATTTTTCTTTTAAATTCTTTTGCCGATTATTTTAAAGATAAACTGTTTTTGTTTGCCTATACCAGTCGCATGACTGACCTGGAGTTTATTTTTTTCTTCCTCAACTTTGGGTGCCCACAATTTTCCACATGGGCAGTCTAGAGCTGGGTTTTTCAAATAATCAAATAGTTTGTGTATATTCGATAGAATTTAATCTCTGGATATTAGCAGTCACATTTGGATCGAATTGCTTCACTTCAGCATTAATGGTAGTTTCTTGCTTTCTGGTTTTGGAGCCTTTCTAGCTTTGGAGCTCTAGCAATGGAGTCGCTATGTGTTGGAGTATCTATCTTGTTGAGTTCTGAAGATATTATCTTTTGGAGATATCTTTCCACTATCGATTGTTACTAAGTCTAGACCATCATCTTGTGTTGTCTCTGCTGTTGTATATCTTTTGGCTTTGATTTGTATTGATATTCTGTTATATCATATTGTATATATTATGTATCAATGATATTACACTTTTTCTTCCACTGTGTTGTTATACTTAATGTATTATAAGCTCCAGCACGAGTCGGATTTCAACGCTTGAACTGTGGCATTCGAGTACAAGTGAAGTACGGGTGTCGATTTTCGAACGCTGAAATTTGGGTCATGACAGATTTACTCTGAGAAAGATAGTTGTTGATCGCTTGAACCTTTTGAAACTTATCAAAATATTAATAGTGTTTGAAAAAGTGACGAGTAGTGATAATGTTATACTTCATAGCTAGAGAAAGTACATGTAAAAAAATTCAAAAAAATTAAACAATTTTTTTAATATCTTTTAGTTATACATATTCCATGATCATTTCTATCACTATCATCCTTCTTACACTACATACACCAAAAATTTGATATAGTGTACAGAAGTTGGTATTTTAGAGAAAATAAGAAATTATATTCCAATTTTAAATAAAAATATTATATTTTAATGGAATTTAAAATTACATCCTAAAGCGTTCACTATTATTTAAAAGTCCTCACGATCATGCATGGGTGGACATCTTTAATCTCTATTTATGTGCCTCCATTCTCATTTAAAAGTTCTCATGATTATGCATGGATGGGACTTGTATACAAGAGAGAGATAAATATTCAAGTAGTTTCTAACTCATTTAAAAGTCCTTACAGTTACACATGGTTAGAAAATACTTGACATTCTTTTCTAAGCAACTACGAACCTCATTAAGAAGTCATAACGATTATGCATTGTTAGAAAGTGCTTAATTTTCTTAAAGGGAATTATTAAGCACACCCCACTACTCACTATATTCTTTCCAAACCAAAAACTGTTCATCACTCTAAAGTGGAATTTTCATCCATTTAGTAAAATATTATCATTTTCTTTGATTAATTGGAATTTGCAACATTTATTTCTCTCTCGATATGGTTTTATGATTTGAATCAAAATTCATCATTATTTCAAAAAAAATTATGATCACAAAAGGGGGAGAAATGTTAGGATTTCGCTAGTTAAGTAAAAGCCTTACTTATATTCGAGGGTCGTTTTTATTACTCAAGAGTTGTTTTTAGACAAATTAAGTTACTTTTGCAATTATTTGACAAAAAATAATTCATTTTTAAATTTTGTGCATCTATGTAGGGGGAGTCTAAGTGTAGGGGGTGTATACAAATAGGGGGAGCTTGATCACATCACGTTAAGCATATTTATTTGATACAAAATCTTAATATATGTTTATTATCATCAAAAGGGAGAGATGGTAGAATATAATATTTTATATATTTTTGATGACAATAAACATATATATATATATATATATATATATATTAAATGTGTTTGTTATGGTACTATTGCAATATCATAGATTGAAATAAAAAAATCACAATTTCATCTGAATAAATATTTTATTTCAATTCAAATTCAATAGTACACATTTACATAGCTTCCATTTTATTTCACTTCATATACAATGTTATTTTGTAATCTCATATATACAACAATCACTCACTCTCCAATACAGTCACTCATTTCACTCACTCACTTGAGTTCCGTTTGCTATCTACTTGCTCTAGCTTGTGTCAAACTATCCGCTTTGCATGTCAAAGAAATAATGCAGTAAAAAGCACCAAATTGAAACTACAAAAATAAAAATATAATTGAATATTGATATTTCCTCGGTTTACTGATTTGTTTGCTTCATATCTCTGATAGGAATCAAAAATAATTATGCACTAGCAACATATAACATGCAATGTATCAATGTTCATGCCATAAGGCTATGCACATACACAAAGTCCATTTGCAAAAATTCAATATCAGGGACAAATGCAAAAGTCAAGCCCAAAGGCTCAACATAGTGCAAGTAGAAGTGTACACGAGATCAAGCCCAAGCAAGCTTGAACTCAACACAAGTGCATACATGTGGTTATGACCAAGCAAGCTCGAGCTCAACTCAAGTGTATCAGTTTAGACCAGACCGGCATGCATGCTGGTACAACATACACATGGGTTCAGATCAGATAAGCATGCACACACACACAACAGCATGTGCATGGATACATGAAATGCAACGAAGTCCGAGATACATAGATAAGTAAAGAAATGGCTGGCAATGATGAAAGACAGCAATCGCTTCTACAAAATAATGGGTCCAACTAACAGTAAATCGAGGGCAAGTCAAAGAAATAGGATGCAATGAATGTGCACAACGATGAACTCGGCAACTCACTTCAGGCTCAGGGCAGCAAAAATAAAGACCAGATCAGGCTGAAGCGCAGTAAGAAATTAATCATTCAAAGCACACAAATGCAAGGAATGTGCAACATGTGCAGAATATGACCAGATCAGGCAAAACCAGAAATCAAAACATACAAATCCATAACCGTTCTCAAACGCATTCACATATAAGTGCAAATAAACAAGCACAAGGCTGAGTACATAAGGGTGTACAAATAAGTCCAGGCAAGTACAACTAACCCACGCTCATAAGACATGAAATCCGAACACTGAAACATACAAAACCTGACTCAAGGCAGTTCAACATGTATCAAGGGAAGGCAAGGCAGTCAAATATCTGTATACAGGTACACAGTGAACCGGTGAATGAATTAGCAAATGCCTATGCAAGTACAAGTGCTGATCAACAGGCCAGTGCACAGGGTAAGGCAAACTAGGCAATTCAACAACAGGAAAGCCAAATGGAAAACAAAATCAACTTAACATAGGATCAATAGCAGGAATTCAAAATGCAAAATTCGAAATCAACTTTCAAGGTTCAGAATCAAAGCATTCCGACATGGGTAGCAAAAGATTCAACCGAAGTATGAATTAAACAAGTCAAGGTTGAAATCAATATATTCCACCAAGGTCAAAATATAGTTGAATATAAATTGAAGAATTCAACATATATATCGAAATAGAACAAGTCAGTAATCAAACCATATTTCATCAAAAAATCAAACGGCTTTGGAAAGAAATAGAAAAATTAAGACTAAAATACTCAAACGGATATATATGGAAACATATGAATTCAATCCCTATAATAACCCACATCATCACTAGCGATTATTTAGTCGAGTTCAAAGCAATATAACCACTCAAAAACAAAATATTTAAATTCATACCAAAGTAACAATTGAAGAATGCAGGAATGCAGGAATCAAAGAAGAAGGAGGTGATTCAAAACACAAATTCAAGTGGCGGCTTCAATTCAAAATTCAGAAAACCAAATTTTAAATTGCAAAGGGATCAGCCGAAGATATAAAACACTGCTAAATTAAAGGACACACTTATATTTTTCTTTCTTTGTTTTAAGTAGCTGTGCTGCATGTTTTACTTTGGACTTGGTATAATTGTGTGTTTAGGGTTTCCCTTGTTGGGTATTTTGCGGTTCGAAACGAATTTGATGGCGATTGTGATGAAGATAATGTTGTACTTTCGACTTTAAGGATCTATGAAATAGATTCTTTCAGACAATAGTTCAACCCACCAGGTACAAACGGGTTATCGAACTATCGACTTTCAAGATTCAATGAAGCCCTATAACAGCGTAATCGGATTCAAAGTTTGTACAATTTTGATCCGACCAAGAACACTTTAGAACGGTTTCTGATGATGCAATTTGTAGAGAAAGAGATGAAGAGAAGAAGAAGAAACAAATCTGCAATGATCCAGCGTTTGCAACACCTTCAGATGTTACAAAATATAGAGTAATTGGAAGTGCAGCGACTAGCAACACTTCGTTGGCGTCGTAAATCTGTGCAAGCAGAAGAAGAAGAGCGCAGAGAAAAAACTATTTGAAACATGTTCTGGGCGTTGCTGTTTATAGTGGTGGAGATGCGTCTATTCGCCAAGTGTCACAACCGTTTGCAACGGTCGCGTCTATTCATTTTGTAACGGTTCACAACTGTTACAAACGGTCGCGTCAATTCATTTTGCAGCATTTCAGAAAACGTTACAAATTTCCCGCTATCAGTTCAAATTTAGAATTTTCGGTTATGGGTCCTTAACGGGCTGACATCTGGCCCGTTGCTGTTCACATATTATCAAAAAAATTCAGATCCGAACCCGAAACCCATACCCGAACACGACACGGCCCGGTTCGGTTCGGTCGGACGGACGGCGGCGGCGCGCGTGCGGTGTTGCATGATTTCTCTCCTCACAACAAAGCAAACATGTGGGAGCCCCAAAGCCCCAACATCTACATGAGAAAACTATATATACAAATATAGTCTTCATTCTTCTAGCATATGGGACTTTCTTCTTTTCTTCTTTCTCTTCCAAACAAAAAAACCAAAGCCCCCAAAGCAAGTTTGAAAATTTTACAACAATCTCCCTCAATTTTCAAAATAAATAAATAGGACGGCTGAATCACTAGAGTGACTTCCTACATACCCAAGTGGGATCAAGCCTATGTAGTTCTAAGATCAAGTTTTGCATCATCGTGAAAACCAACACATAAATAAAAGGTATCTTTTGGATTTGAATCTTTACTTAGTGTAAACCATTCAAAGCCTTATCGAGATTCTATGGTGAACAAATCTTGAACCAAGTATCCCTAATGATAAAACCGGAACAATCACACATGTTGATTTCCTTAGGTAAAGTGTTCTGTATTGCTCAACACGTTAATGGCCATGTGCTTAAATCCTGGTTCATGAGTCTACTTAGAAAGTGGTCTTTCTTTCCTAGGAAACGGCTTGATTTCCATACTCATATAGGTAAGTCTCTTAAGGTGTTTCTGGGAGACACCTTTTAAGGTTTCTAGACTTATTAAAGATATATATCCATCTTTTGTTCTTGCAGAATCCAACACTAAATATTAAGGGATTACCAATTTAGTGTTCCATAATCATTCTCTTAACTTGTTGGTACCCATTGAACTTTGTCTATCCATTTCAAGACATAAGTTGGGTTTCTGTTAAGGATGATCAACCTTCATTCACAGACCTTAGTCCCATTTTCTGTGACTTTTAGAAACCATTTCCTTTGGAAGACTCTTTGTAAGTGGGTCAGCCAAGTTTTTCTTTGTTTCTATGTAGTCAACAGTTATAACTCCTCTTTTGAGTAACTGTCTCACCATTTGATGTCTTAGACTCACATGTCTAGACTTTCCATTTTATATCTTGTTAGACACATTGTATATCGTTGCTTGATTGTCACAGTTAATCAAGACTGGTGGAGATGGCTTCTTCCATAAAGGGATTTCCATTAATAAATTCCTAAGCCATTCCGCTTCTTTACATGCATCTGCTGACGCAATCAATTCTGACAACATTGTTAAGTCAGAAATATAGGTCTACTTCTTGGATGCCCAAGACACAGTAGCGCCTTCTAATGTAAAGATCCATCCAATCGTAGACTTGGATTTGGATTCTACATTATTTCAGGTTGCATCACTATATCCTTCTACTACAGCAGGATATCCTTTATAAGATAAACCATATTCAATGGTTCCTTTCAAATAAGCTAAAACTCTGGAAATAGCTTTCCAATGTTCAAAACCTGGATTACTCGTAAACCGACACAATACACTTATAGCATGTGCGATGTCTGGTCTAGTGTAATGCATAGCATACATAAGACTCCCAATAACATTGGAATACTCTAGTTGAGAGATAGTACGTCCAGTGTTCTTTTCTAATTTAATACTAGGATCTAAAGGAGTTGGTGCTGGTTTGTCATCGTAATGACCATACTTTTGTGGTAATTTCTCTATGTAATGAGATTGAGTTAGTAATAACTCCCCTTCTTTCCTAAGAATTTTAATTTCCAAAATTACATCAGCCTATCCTAGATCTTTCATATCGAATTTAGAAGATAGAAAGTTTTTAGTTTCATTCACACAGGATATATTGGAACCAAATATTAGCATGTCATCAACGTATAAACATATTATAACAATACCGTTGTTATCCGATTTTCTAAAAATGTTTATCAGCATCATTAACAATGAATCCATATGAAAGTGCAACTTTATCAAACTTCTCATGCCATTGCATGGGAGCTTGCTTCAGGCCATAAACAGATTTCACTAATTTGCAAACTTTCTTTTCTTGGCCTGGGGTTTTTTTTAGAGAAAGACGGGTATGTAGCGCGAGACTACATAGCCGGTTAGATATATATCTATATATATGAAAAGCAGTATAATAGCCGATCAACATGCTTGATCGGTAGCACCATCAGCAAAATAAAAACTACACCAAAACCCCAAAGTCATATTACGAACTAGCAAAAGAACCAGAACATCCAAACAAAACCGCAAGCTGTTAGGGAGTTAAAGTCTTCTGCTATCAAGCACCCCCGGGAGGAAAATCTGTACTACTGCATTGTGAGCTAGCCGGCGACGGACTGCGATAGGGTAAGCGAAGCCTGAAAGGCGCTGAGTGGCTGCAACCTATATATTGATTGAATAGGTGAGATATACGCCTGCATAGGCCATCAAGATGTGATGTAGGTTTACCAAACACCCGAGCATTTCTCTCTTTCCAAATACACCAACAGAAGATAGAAATGAGTATGTCGAGATTGGGATCATGCGAGTTGTTCTGCCAGTAATCGAAAATGATGGGCCTGTCAGGAACAAATCCAAGTGTATGGGCGCTAGAGGCGGCCCAAACCGAGTAAGTGGTGTCACAATGACTAAACAGATGGTGGATGCTTTCATTATGTTCTGAGCAGAAGACACAAAGTGGATTGATTTGAGTAAGAAAACGAGTGAGACGATCTTTAGTGTTGACGCGGTTGTGAGAGAGGCACCATTGAACCTTCAGGTTGTTCCATATATATCTCTTCTTCTAAATCTCCATTTAGAAAAGCAGTCTTTACATCCATTTGATGTATGACTAATTTATGAATTGATGCAAGTGCAATTAAACAACATATAAAAGATATGCAAGCAACTAGAGCATATGTATCAAAGTAATCTACTCCATGTCTTTGCTTATATCCCTTAGCAACTAATCTGTCTCTAAACTTATCAATGGATCCATTTGTATTCAACTTTTTCTTGAATATTCATTTACATCTTATAGGTTTAGCACCAGAAGGTAAATCAGTTAAAACCCAAGTTTGATTTAACAGTATGGAATTCATTTCATCATTGATAGCTTCTTTCCAGAAATTGGAATCTCTGGAACTCATAGCCTCAGAATAAGTCTTGGGATCGTCATCGACGTTCATTACATATTTAGTCACATTAAGGACTTCGTCCTTACTCCCTTCTACAAGATATGTAATGAAGTCAGGACCATAGTCCTTCTCTATTCTTGCTCTTTTACTTCTACGTTGTTCAGTATTATTATCTGGTACTGACACTTCCTTGCTGTTTTGAGCAGGAACATAATCATCGTCATTGATATCATTAGCCATACTAGGTTCTGGACTAGATGATCTCAATGGGATCTCAACAGTTTGATTTTCAAAAAATTCTACATCTACAGATTCTATAACTTCTAGGGTGTCAAGAATAAGGAATCTATAAGTTATACTATTAAGTGAATATCCTATGAAAACACATTTAAATGCTCTATTTCCTAACTTTGGTCGTTTAGGGTCTAGTTTTCTAACATATGCTAAGAAACCCCAAACTTTAAGTCTAGTTAGGTTAGGTTTCCTATTAAACCATAATTCATAAGGGAAAATTTTATTCTTTTTAAGTGGTACTCTATTTAAAATATAACATGCAGATAACATAGCATCACCCCATAGGTTATAAGGTAAATTAGAACTTATGAGCATGGCATTAATCATTTCTACTAAAGTTCTATTTTTCTTTTCAGAAACACCATTTTTTTGTGGTGTATATGGGGCAGTACGTTGGTGAACTATACATTGTTGTTTACAAAACAAGGTGAATTCATTTGAGAGATATTCACCACCACGATCTGAATGTAATATTTTAATTTTAACTCCTAATTGTGTTTCGACCTCTTCTTTGTAAATTTTGAATTTATCAAAAGCCTCATCTTTAGTTTCATTAGATATACATATGCATATCTAGTATAATCGTCAATGAATGTTATATAGTATTGGTTACCACCATAGGTGATATGACATTTTAAGTCACCCACATCACTATATACCAAATCAATTAAACCAGTTTTCCTTTCTACGGATTTAAAGGATTTTCGGTGTATTTTTGCTTGAACACATATTTCACATTTGGAGATGGTATCGAAATCACAATCAGAAATTAATCCTAATTTATTCATATTTCTAATGGATTTATAATTAACATGTCCTAATCTACCATGCCATAAATTAATAGAATCAATAATATAAACAGAAGATTTCTTTATTAGATTCAACTTAATCATGCCGTTACAAGAGTATCCCTATCCAATGAATTTACCGTTCTTAGACAACACTAGCTTATCAGACTCATACACCATCTTGAATCCTCCTTTGTTAAGAAGGTATCCAGAGACCAAATTCTTACACATATCAGATACATAAAACACATTGACTAATGTAAGAACTTTTCCAGAGGTGAGAGGAAGTTCTATAGTGCCTTTTCCCAAATCTTTGCTCAGAACCTTATTTGCTCCAGTAACTTCGTCGGCTTTTCCTTTATTTTCTTCTTAACTCTAGAAAAGATTACAGTCTTTGCAAATGTGAATGGTTGCTCTAGTATCGAACCACCAATCATTATCATTGCCACTAACGGAGTTCGCCTCTTGCACTACAGCCACAAGCGAGTCTTCGACCACATTCACTTTTTGTTGTTTCTTCCGCAGACGGCATTCTCGGGCATAGTGGCCGGGCTTGTTACAAAAATAAAAAGAACCTTTATTTTGGTTGTTGGTTTTGAAATGATTTTTCTTCTTAAACTGTGTCTCATTCTTTGACTTTAATTTATCAGTAATTTCAATGTTATTTGCCTTAGAATGTGACTCAGTTTTCGGATTATCATCTAGATCGCGTTTATGAGAGTCTTCTTCAATACGAAGATGACGCTGCAAACCGTCTAAATTATAATCCGTTTCCGCATGTTTCATCTTTTTCTTATAAGCATTCCAACTATGCAGAAGTCTAGAAATTATGACTCCAACAACAAAAGATTCAGGGAGATCAATTCCAGCATTTTTAAGTTGATTCATCAACAGTAAGATTTTGCTTACTTGTCCAATTATGGACTTATTGGTGACCATTTTGAAATCCATAAAATTAGAAATAAGAAACTTTTTATTACTTGCCTCGGATATGCGGTACTTATTCTCCAGGGCAGTCTAGAGTGCATTCGTTGTTTCCAAGGTCCTATGGCATTGTATACTGGGGTAGATAGCGCATTCAGAATATGGCCTCGGCATAGGAAATCGTCCTCTTTGCGCTTTGCACGTTTAGCCTTTAGAGCATCATCATCTTTATCAGTTTCCTTGGGTATCTCTTCCAAGTTATCTTCCAAAATGTAAAACAACATGACGGTGATCAGGAAAAATTTCATCGTCTCTTTCCAACGAGTGAAACTGTCGCCATCAAAACGCTCCAATCGAGTTAGATGCTGATTCATAACTTGTAAAGCGCTCGAACCTTCCATGGTTGAAGATTATTGTCTGAAATCTGTTGGGTATTTTGCGGTTCGAAACGAATTTGATGGCGATTGTGATGAAGATAATGCTGTACTTCCGACTTCAAGGATCTATGGAATAGATTCTTTCAAACAATAGTTCAACCCACTAGATACAAACGGGTTATCGAACTATCGACTTTCAGGATTCAATGAAGCCTTATAACAACGTAATCGGATTCAAAGTTTGTACGACTTTGATCCGACCAAGAACACTTTAGAACGGTTTCTGATGATGCTATTAGCAGAGAAAGAGATGAAGAGGAAGAAGAAACAAATCTGCAACAATCCAACATTTGCAACACCTTCAGATGTTACAAAATATAGAGTAATTGGAAGTGCAGCGATTAGCAACACTTCGTTGGCATCGCAGATCTATGCAAGAAGAAGAAGAAGAGCGCAGAGAAAAAACTGTTTGAAACATGTTCCGGGCGTTGCTATTTATAGTGGTGGAGATGTGTCTATTCGCCTAGCGTCACAACTGTTTGCAACGGTCGCATCTATTCATTTTGTAACGGTTCACAACTATTACAAATGGTCGCGTCCATTCATTTTGTAACGTTTCAAAAAACGTTACAAATTTCCCGCCATCAGTTCAAATTTAGAATTTTCGGTTCTGGGTCCTTAACGGGCTGAAATCTGGTCCGTTACTGTTCACATATTATCCAATAAAATTCGGATCTGAACCCGAAACCCATACCCGAACCCGACCCGGCCCTGTTCAGTCGGACGGATGGCGGCGGCGCGCGTGTGGTGTTGCATGACTTCTCTCCTCACAGCAAAGCAAACATGTGGGAGACCCAAGGCCCCAACATCCACATGAGAAAACTATATTCATACAAATATAGTCTTCATTCTTCTAGCATGTGGGACTTTCTTCTTTTCTTCTTTCTCTTCCAAACAAGTAACCCAAAGCCCCCAAAGCAAGTTTGAAAATTTTACAACATCCCTTTTATTTTACGTATATTTTGTATTTTAAAATTTGTAAAAATCTAGTTTTTAACTATGCACGAACTATGGGCGTAGTTTGAGAATTCGCAACTCAAAGACAGAGTTATGGCAGGGTTTTGAGAGTAGGGTCAGAAGAAACAGGTTAGCGAGGGTCGTAAATTTACAAGTTCTGTAAGCGTCGATTGTTTAATACCTATTAGAAACCTTGGGGGTAGCAGTTGGCAGGTTTTGCGGAAGCTGGGTAAAGTTATGTGATGCTTTTATTTTCACATTTACTCTGTGCTACAAAAAGTTTTTTCTTGTGAATTTATTATAAACCCTATTCGCCCCCTTCTAGCATTAATTCGATAATACAAAATAATTTTACATTTACACTCGTACACCATTTTTATCCTTCTTTGCCAAACTTCAGAATAACGTATTTCTCTCATTTCTTAACGGCTATTTAAGATGTACCATAAAAACGACCTTGGAGATGAATAAAATAATTTGGGAAAGGAATATTTGTGAATTTCAAAAGTTTCTAGGTGAAAAAGGCATAAGACAACGGAGATAGTGTTGAGTTTTTCCTCATTTAAGAGTTTCGATGAGTGAGATTTTTCCTATTTGTGTATATATTGATAAGACGTAGTAATTCACCCCTTATGGTATTAAATCAAGTTAGAAATGATGAAATTAAATTATTATTTTTTAATATACATGACTAGGATGTAGTATGTCATGGCTGGATAATTAAAAAAGTGATTTTTTTTAAAATTAAACAAAGTTTGATTTCTCCCTTATTAAAAAATGAACACAAAAGTACTCTAAATTAAACATATTATATATCAAAATTTTATTTCCTGATAACACGAATCTATTGGTTTTGTTTGTTTGACGACATAAAGTAATAAAATTTAATTAATTTATTAAATCACATGATGCTCCTAACTTTAAACGATTATAACTCTCACGTATGACCTCCATTTCCCATGCAATTTGTTTGTGTCAAAATTGACCACAAACACCCAATATCGTGAAAGCACCCGTTTATGTACACAAATCAATAACAATCAATATAGAACTCAGATGTAAACAACAACAACCACAATAATTCACGAAACAATCACAAACACAGGATTTATAGTGGTTCAGCGATCTTGCCTACGTCCACTCTGAAGCTTATGTCTTTATTGATTCACTTGATGATTTCAATCGATGACAACTGATGATGGCTCTCAAATCTGATAACAAAGGCGATAATGAAGTATGGAATTTGATTCGGCAGAGTCTGGATGTTCAATGGCGGAAGATCCCCCTTTTCTGAAGGCTTCAGGGTGCTATTTATAGGCGTTGGAGGCCCAGATCTCGCTCAAACTTCGGGAGACTTTTCCTGGCACGTGAGTGGGCCCACGCGACCGACCCCACCAAGTTTCGACTCGATCTGAGATCGATTCGAAGTGATTTCGAATCCATCAAAAAATGATCCAATCGAGCTGAAACTTGGCAGGAACAATCTTTACCTTGTGTGGAAGCTACTGTGAAAATTTCATTGCATTTGGCCTCGTGGTTTGGGAGATATGATCGATTCGAGTTTGATGAATCTCGTTTGGCTGTCCATTTCTAATCCATCGGTTTGAATCGACTCCTTCGAATCGATCACCTCACGTGGTCTTGTGAAGACGTGGCGCGCATACTTCGCCTCGATCCGGTTTATACTCCGAGTTGACCGCTTCGAATCCATGGATTTCGCCTCGTTCGTATCGTGTGCCACGACCCAGTTCGCATCAATGGATTCAAAATGGATCGATACGAAGGGGATCAAGACGAGCCGAGTGGATTCGAAAAGGGCAGAATTTATGGATACGAAGGAATGATTTGGCATTCTTGATGGATGCAAGGACGATCGATACACAGTAGTGGTTGGGCACGAGACTGATCGATTCGAAGTAGGGTATATGGTGATGGATTCGAAGTGCTCCGGACTCGATGGATACGAAATAGTGCTTCAGCATGGATACGAACGTGCTCAGGGGATGCCCATCTGATGGATTCGAACCGATCGATTCGAAGTGATCAACATCATGTTATCGATCGATTCGAACTCGATCGATTCGAAGCATGTGTATACCAACGTATTCGGACAAGACAATTAGTGATGGATTCGAACCCATGGATTCGAAGTGAGCATCTCCCCAACTTTTCGATGGGTTCGAACGACACTCCTTGGCTAACTTGCATCGACCATATCTCGTTCATACGACCTCCGATTAACCTGAAATTTGGAATGCTGGCTCCCATGACTTTGCTTGTCGTGCCCTATCAGTTGTAGCCTGATTCGGGCTCGGACAAAATTCATCGATATCCATAGCGAAGTGAAGTACAACCAATCTCTGAGACGAACCGTCTTTTGTTTTTGACCGATCTTTTTGTATCACGGCTTTGCCAAAAAGCGGGATAACATTTGCCCCCCAAAATATGCCTTGCGGTAGGAAGGCGTGTTTTGTAATGCCATGAGCTGGATGTTCATATCTTGTTGATGTCCTGCAAAGGAATTTATTGTTTTATGCGACCTCAAATAACGACCGTTCGGGATCGAGACATTTGAGATGAAGTGCGACCATTCATGGTCAAGCGCCTAACTTCAAATGACGATCGTTCGGGATCGAGCCATTTGAGGTGAAGTGCGACCGTGCGCGGTCAAGTGGTGGACCTCAAATGACGACCGTTCGCGATCAAGCCATTTGAGGTGAGGTGAGTTGTGCCGTTTGGGGCGAGTTGTGACAGATCGCGGTCGGGTGCCGTTCAAGGCGAATTGTGATCGTTCGTGATCGTGTGCCGTTCGAGGCGATTTTGTGACCGTTCGAGGTCGGGTGCCGTTCGAGGCGAATTGTGACCGTTCACGGTCGGGTGCCGTTCTAGGCGAGAAAGTGTGCCCGGGAGGGCTTGGTATTGTTGATACTAGGTTCACGTTCGAGTGGGTCCCTGGATCATTTGTCGGGGCGGTTTATCGCTATCTCAGAGCATGCCTAAGGACCGTTCGTTACCCCGTACATGTGTAAATAGCTTAGCCATTTCAGAATTATCAGAATCAAATATCTATTCAACAGATGAGTTTTAAAATAGAAATGTCTCCAAATGTCCAAATCAAAATGAAACAAAAGCAAAGCAAGGATGTCAAAGTGTAAGTTCCCACTACTAAACGGTCAATGATCATTCAGAGCATGCCTGGAGAACGTTCGCGATCTCGTACATGTGTAAATGATTTAATTGTGTTAGTGGAAGCTTACAACTTGTTTATCGTTATTTTAATTAATTGATAGCCAAACGATGTCCTGGTTCAGGGTCGCCCCTAGCTGATGTAGACGGTGGCTGCTCTGGCTCTACCGCTGGGGTTCGTCTCCTCACATACTGAAGTAGCATACCGTTCCTGATGTGTCCTTCTACCTCATCCTTTAGATGCCTACAGTCGTTAGTGTTATGACCGTTAAGCTCGTGGAATAAGCAATATCTATCTGATTTTCTCTCGTCAGCAGTGGGGACCCTTCGTATTGGCCTTCGGTATGGAACTTGCCCTTGCGTATCTCTGTAGATTCGCTCCAAAATCTCATTCAGCTCTGAATAGCTAGTGAATCGCGGCTCCCTCCGTTTCCGCTTTGACATGTCCCCGTCATTCTCAGTCTTTCTTTTACCTTTATCCTTGTCTGAGTCCTTTTCAAGAGGCTTTCTGTCTTTAAGCGCATAAACTTCTACCTCTTCTCCTTCTTCTCTTCCTGCACTCGCATCCTCTAATCGTAAAAACTTTTCTGCCTCATGATAGAATTCTCCTGGATCCACGGGTGGATCCTTATTTAATGAATTTTTGAACTCTATTCCGTCAGCTATCCCGGACACAGCCGCCATCATTACCATGGATGGATCTGGTCGATCCACCGAAGCTGCCGCTGCATTGAATCGCGTTAGGTAACTCCTCAAAGTCTCTCCGGCTTTCTGCTTTGAAGTTGCCAAAGTCATCACATTCTTGGGTCTTGTAATGTGAACCCTGAATTGCCTCATAAATCTCTCAATTAAATCATTCCATGTTCCGATAGATCCACTCTCTAATTGTCTAAACCATAATGCTGCAATATCCCCCAAGTACAATGGAAAGCACCGAGCCATAACCTCCTCTGATGCCCTCAGCACTTCCATATGCCTCATATACTTCGTTAGATGAACCGCGGGGTCCGTTTTCCCGCCATACATGTCCAACGATGGTAACTTGAAACCCGGTGGGTTCCTAGCTTGTCTGATTGCTGGAGTAAAAGGACTCCTATTAACATCCTCCAAACCTTTGTTTACCAAACCGCCTCTCATAGCTCTTCTAACCATCTTCGCCAACCTGTCATTGTCTCCGAGATGCAATCTTCGTTCATTACTTTTGACCTGCCCCCCGAGTCCACGAGGGAATTATGGAATTCGCCACCTTGACTGAGTGTTCACTCCTCTGCTACTCCCGGGCTGCGCAGATGCTCCTCTCTCTCTCTCTCCGAAATCGGATCAACGTTCTCCATAGGTGTGCCCCCTAGTTCAGGTGCCACGCCGGATGGTCCTTCTCCTTTCTGGACTCCATCCGCTACTCTATTCTGTGCCCCAAGCTGTCCTATCTGTTGAAATAAACTCTGGATTAACTCCTCTTGTTTCTTCATCATTGTCTCCATCTCGTCCCTAGTGATGAAGATCGACGGTTGATTCGCTCCTGAAGAAGTCTCTTGACTTCCTTGGTGTTCACTTCTCTCTGGCCTTTGTTTCTTACTTGTTTGTCTCATCGTGGTTTCTCAAATCTGAACTTTCAAACTCTCTGAATCAACTTCTAATTGCTAGATCTCCTGATTTAGCGTTCTCAGTGGAAGCACCAAAATGTTTGCGTCAAAATTGACCACAAACACCAAATATCGTGAAAGCACCCGTTTATGAACACAAATCAGCAACAATCAATATAGAACTCAGATCTAAACAACAACAACCACAATAATTCACGAAACAATCACAAACACAGGATTTATAGTGGTTCGGCGATCTTGCCTACGTCCACTCTGAAGCTTATGTTTTTATTGATTCACTTGATGATTTTAATCGATTACAACAGATTACAACTGATGATGTCTCTCAAATCTGATTACAAGGGCGATAATGAAGTATGGAATTTGATTCGGCAGAGTCTGGATGTTCAATGGCGGAAGATCCCCCTTTTCTGAAGGCTTCAGGGTGCTATTTATAGGCGTTGGAGGCCCAGATCTCACCCAAACTTCGGGAGACTTTTCCTGGCACGTGAGTGGGGCCACGCGACCGACCCTACCAAGTTTTGACTCGATCTGAGATCGATTCGAAATGATTTCGAATCCATCAAAAAATGATCCAATCGAGCTGAAATTTGGCAGGAACAATCTTTACCTTGTGTGGAAGCTACTACGAAAATTTCATTGCATTTGGCATCGTGGTTTAGGAGATATGATCGATTCGAGTTTGATGAATCTCGTTCGGCTGTCCATTTCGAATCCATTGGTTCGAATCGACTCCTTCGAATCGATAACCTCACGTGGTCTTGTGAAAACGTGGCGCGCATACTTCGCCTCGATCCGGTTTATACTCCGAGTTGACCGCTTCGAATCCATGGATTTCGCCTCGTTCGTATCGTGTGCCACGACCCAGTTCGCATCAATGGATTCGAAATGGATCGATACGAAGGGGATCAAGACGAGTCGAGTGGATTCGAACAGGGCAGAATTTATGGATACGAATGAATGATCTGGCATTCTTGATGGATGCGAGGACGATCGATACGCAGTAGTGGTTGGGCACGAGACCAATCGATTCGATGTAGGGTACATGGTGATGGATTTGAAGTGCTCCGGACTCGATGGATATGAAACAGTGCTTCAGCATGGATACGAACGTGCTCAGGGGATGCCCATCTGATGGATTTGAAGTGATCAACATCATGTTATCGATCGATTCGAACTCGATCAATTCGAAGCATGTGTAAACCAACGTATTCGGACAAGACAATTAGTGATGGGCTCGAACCCATGGATTCGAAGTGAGCATCTCCTCAACTTTTCGATGGGTTCGAACGACACTCCTTGGCTAACTGTCATCGAACATATCTCGTTCATACGACCTCCTATTAACTTGAAATTTGGAATGCTGGCTCCCATGACTTTGCTTGCAGTGCCCTATCAGTTGTAGCCTGATCCGGGCTCGGACAAAATTCATCGATATCCATAGCGAGGTGAAGTACAACCAATCTCTGAGACGAACTGTCTTTTGTTTTTGACCGATCTTTTGGTATCACGGCTTTGCCAAAAAGCGGGATAACATTTGCCCCCCAAAGTATGCCTTGCGGTAGGAAGGCGTGTTTTGTAATGCCATGAGCTGGATGTTCATATCCTGTTGATGTCCTGCAAAGGAATTCATAGATTTATGCGACCTCAAATAACGACCGTTCGGGATCGAGATATTTAAGATGAAGTGCTACCGTTCATGGTCAAGCGCCTAACTTCAAATGACGATCGTTCGGGATCGAGCCATTTGAGGTGAAGTGCGACCGTGCGCGGTCAAGTGGCGGACCTCAAATGACGATCATTCGCGATCGAGCCATTTGAGGTGAGGTGAGTTGTGCCGTTCGGGGCGAGTTGTGACCGTTTGCGGTCGGGTGTCGTTCGAGGCGAATTGTGATCGTTCGTGATCGTGTGCCGTTCGAGGCGATTTTGTGACCGTTCGAGGTCGGGTGCCGTTCGAGGCGAAGTGTGACCGTTCACAGTCGGGTGCCGTTCTAGGCGAGAAAGTATGCCCGAGAGGGGTTGGTATTGTTGATACCAGGTTCACGTTCGAGTGGGTCCCTGGATCATTTGTCAGGGCAGTTTATCGCTATCTTAGAGCATGCCTAAGGACCGTTCGCGACCCCATACATGTGTAAGTAGCTTAGCCATTTCAGAATTATCAGAATCAAATATCTATTCAACAGATGACTTTTAAAATAGAAATGTCTCCAAATGTCCAAATCAAAATGAAACAAAAGCAAAGCAAGGATGTCAAAGTGTAAGTTCCCACTACTAAACGGTCAATGATCATTCAGAGCATGCCTAGAGAACGTTCGCGATCTCGTATGTAAATGATTTAATTGTATTAGTGGAAGCTTACGACTTGTTTACCATTATTTTAATTAACTGATAACCAAACAATGTCCTGGTTCAGGGTCGCCTCTAGCTGATGTAGACGGTGGCCGCTCTGGCTCTACCGTTGGGGCTCGTCTCCTCACATACTGAAGTAGCATACCGTTCCTGATGTGTCCTTCTACCTCATCCTTTAGATGCCTACAGTCCTTAGTGTTATGACCGTTCAGCTCGTGGAATAAGCAATATCTGTCTGATTTTCTCTCGTCAGCAGTGGGGTCCCTTCGTATTGGCCTTCGGTATGGAACTTGCCCTTGCGTATCTCTGTAGATTCGCTCCAAACTCTCATTCAGCTCTGAATAGGTGGTGAATCGCGGCTCCCTCCGTTGCCGCTTTGACCTGTCCCCGTCATTCTCAGTCTTTCTTTTACCTTTATCCTTGTCTGAGTCCTTTTTAAGAGGCTTTCTATCTTTAAGCGCATAAACTTCTACCTCCTCTCCTTCTTCTCTTTCTGCACTCGCATCCTCTAATCGTAAAAACTTTTCTGCCTCATGATAGAATTCTCCTAGATCCACGGGTGGATCCTTAGTTAATGAATTTTTGAACTCTATTCCGTCAGCTATCCCGGACACAGCCGCCATCATTACCATGGATGGATCTGGTCGATCCACCGAAGCTGCTGCCGCATTGAATCGCGTTAGGTAACTCCTCAAAGTCTCTCCGGCTTTCTGCTTTAAAGTTGCCAAAGTCATCACATTCTTGGGTCTTGTAATGTGAACCCTGAATTGCCTCATAAATCTCTCAATTAAATCATTCCATGTTCCGATGGATCCACTCTCTAATTGTCTAAACCATAATGCTGCAATATCCCCCAAGTACAATGGAAAGCACCGGGCCATAACCTCCTCTGATGCCCCCCAGCACTTCCATATGCCTCATATACTTCGTTCGATGAACCGCGGGGTCCATTTTCCCGCCGTACATGTCTAACGATGGTAACTTGAAATCCGGTGGGTTCCTAGCTTGTCTGATTGCTGGAGTAAAAGGACTCCTATTAACATCCTCCAAATCTTTGTTTACCAAACCGCCTCACATAGCTCTTCTAACCATCTCCGCCAACCTGTCATTGTCTCCGAGATGCAATCTTCGTTTATTAATTTCGACCTGCCCCCCGAGTCCACGAGGGAATTATGGAATCTGCTCCCTTGACTGAGCGTTCACTCCTCTGCTACTCCCGGGCTTCGCAGATGCTCCTTTCTCTCTCTCTCTCTCTCCGAAATCGGATCAACGTTCTCCATAGGTGTGCCCCTAGTTCAGGTGCCACGCCGGATGGTCCTGCTCCATTCTGGACTCCATCCGCTACTCTATTTTGTGCCCCAAGTTGTCCTATCTGTTGAAATAAACTCTGGATTAACTCCTCTTGTTTCTTCATTATTGTCTCCATCTCGTCCCTAGTGATGAAGATCGACGGTTGATTCGCTCCTGAAGAAGCCTCGTGACTTCCTTGGTGTTCACTTCTCTCTGGCCTTTCTTTCTTACTTGTTTGTCTCGTCATGGTTTCTCAAATCTGAACTTTCAAACTCTCTGAATCAACTTCTAATTGATAGATCTCCTGAATTAGCGTTCTCAGTGAAAGCACCAAAATGTTTGCGTCAAAATTGACCACAAACACCCAATATCGTGAAAGCACCCGTTTATGAACACAAATCAGCAACAATCAATATAGAACTCAGATCTAAACAACAACAACCACAATAATTCACGAAACAATCACAAACACAGGATTTATAGTGGTTCGGCGATCTTGCCTACGTCCACTCTGAAGCTTATGTCTTTATTGATTCACTTGATGATTTCAATCGATTACAACAGATTACAACTGATGATGGCTCTCAAATCTGATTACAAGGGCGATAATGAAGTATGGAAATTGATTCGGCAGAGTCTGGATATTCAATGGCAGAAGATCCCCCTTTTCTAAAGGCTTCAGGGTGCTATTTATAGGCGTTGGTGGCCCAGATCTCGCTCAAACTTCGGGAGACTTTTCCTCGCACGTGAGTGGGCTCACGCGACCGACCCCACCAAGTTTCGACTCGATCTGAGATTGATTCGAAGTGATTTCGAATCCATTAAAAAATGATCCAATCGAGCTAAAACTTGGCAGGAACAATCTTTACCTTGTGTGGAAGCTACTGTGAAAATTTCATTGCATTTGGCCTCGTGGTTTGGGAGATATGATCGATTCGAGTTTGATGAATCTCGTTCGGCTGTCCATTTCGAATCCATCGGTTCGAATCGACTCCTTCGAATCGATCTCCTCACGTGGTCTTGTGAAGACGTGGCGCGCATACTTCGCCTCGATCCGGTTTATACTCCGAGTTGACCGCTTCGAATCCATGGATTTAGCCTCGTTCGTATCGTGTGTCACGACCCAGTTCGCATCAATGGATTCGAAATGGATCGATACGAAGGGGATCAAGACGAGCCGAGTTGATTCGAACAGGGCAGAATTTATGGATACGAAGGAATGATCTGGCATTCTTGATGGATGCGAGGACGATCGATACGCAGTAGTGGTTGGGCACGAGACCGATCGATTCGAAGTAGGGTATATGGTGATGGATTCGAAGTGCTCCGGACTCGATGGATATGAAACAGTGCTTCAGCATGGATACGAACGTGCTCAGGGGATGCTCATCTGATGGTTTCGAACCGATCGATTCGAAGTGATCAACGTCATGTTATCGATCGATTCGAACTCGATCGATTCGAAGCATGTATAAACCAACGGATTCGGACAAGACAATTAGTGATGGATTCGAACCCATGGATTCGAAGTGAGCATCTCCCCAACTTTTCGATGGGTTCGAACGACACTCCTTGGCTAACTTGCATCGACCATATCTCGTTCATACGACCTCCGATTAACCTAAAATTTGGAATGCTGGCTCCCATGACTTTGCTTGCCGTGCCCTATCAGTTGTACCCTGATCCAGGCTCGGAAAAAATTCATCGATATCCACAGCGAAGTGAAGTACAACCAATCTCTGAGACGAACTGTCTTTTGTTTTTGACCGATCTTTTGGTATCACGGCTTTGCCAAAAAGCGAGATAACACAATTCATGGCACTTTATCATGTGTAACACTTCTAAATTTGATAAATATTATTTAGAAATTTAAATAGATAAATTAAATAAAATAATGATGGTTGATGAGGAGATTGATATTTGATAATTGAAAAGGGTCAAGTATTAATTAATGAACTAATGTGATTACTTAGAACATTAATAAGAAGGAGGTTATGAGGAAGGCAAAATAGGAATAATCTATGATTCCTAAACACTCACACTTAACTTCCTCTCCTTCATATAATTTCACTCATTCAAACAAAATAAAGGAGAAAAGCAAGCGGGCCACTAAAAAGGTATTCCAGAGAAGGTAAGCTAGGAAGAAAGATCAAAACTTAGGGGAATCAAATTAAAATATAAATGTCAACCTTCTTTAACCGACCAAGGTGAATAATGATAACCATCTCTTTGTATGTCTTTTACTTTCAGTTTTAGGATTAGACCCAAAGTGTTCGATGATTATTATGCCATGTTTGATTATTTGGATGATTATATGCTTATTGATGAATTTCTAAAATTTATTTATGAAATTAGGCGATATGTTTGAGTTAGAAAACCTATCATACGACACTAAAATGACTTAAAATTTTAAAAAAACATTAGAAACATAATTTTGAAAGCGGGTTTTAATTTCATAATTTTCCGATTTAATGAGAATATTTGGTGAATTTTCTAAGGTTGGAAAATGAGATATTTGTTGTTTTGATTATTTAAAATAATTAAATTATATCTTTGGTCCTAAAATTTTCATATGTTAAAGGATATTATAAATTGGATTTATTATGATTTGTGGGGATTTTTCCCTAGTGTTTATGAAGTGTTACAAAATTATTAAGTTAGAAGGGCTTAACTATTATATTAAGATATTAATATAAGATTAAGGGTTTACAAATGTTTTGGAAATGATAAACCTGCACTATATCTGTTTTGTGGAAAATATTTTGTTAAAGTAAGTTGTCATCCAATGGTATTATGAAAAATAAAATGAGTTGGTGAAATGAAATTCTTTTAATAGTAAAATAGTTGTTTTTAGGTTATTTACGGCATCGCCATGCCAAAGTCGAAGTCCGTGATGCCACTGTTAACATTGTCGACTTTAATGAATATATAGGATATCATCCTAGATGATATGAAATGAATTCAGGAGGGTAAGAGTTAACGTCGGCGTGGATACCCTCGACTTCATATGTTTTGACATGACTAATGCTACATGTTTCCTTAAATATTTTGACACCACCTATTATTACAACGTCCCCGACTATATTGGCATCATGTTTTATCAATCTCGACACCAATTCCATAAGGCAAAGTTATCATGTTTCATCTACTTCAAGCCTATTATGGCCATGTTTTTCTATAAAGGCGATAACATCGCTACTTTGTATTGGCAAAAATGGCGTCGTGGTTTACCGCTTCGACTTTAATAATTGCCAACCTTAACGCTTGAACTATGTTTTCAAAGACGGCTATAATGCCGCTTACTTTCACTTCGACCTTAATGATGCCAAATGTAATCAATGTTAACTTTGATAGAGACTTAAATCTACGTTGATACAAATCAACTTTTATACCCGATGATGTTGACACCCTATGAAGTGCGACATATACAATGTCAGCACTATGGCTTATGTTTTATAAATAAAATACATTAACGTATTTCGGTGTTGAAGAGTGTAGGATCGATTTCACCCTAGAGGGAGGGGTGAATAGGGTGATACTATTAATGATAAAATTTATTGCAGAAGTTTATATAAAATAATTTCAACACAAATCACAGTAGAATAATAGCAGCAGAATATAAAAAGCAAAAAATAGAACACCCAGATATACCCAGCTTTGGCAAAACCCTGCCAACGTGCTACCCTCAAGGTTTCTACTAGAAATTAAGTAGTCAGATGCTTACACATGTAAACTCACGACACCTACTGTCGATAATCTTAACTCTACGCTCAAAACCCTGCCAAAACTCAGCCACGAAGTCGCGAATTCTCGAACTACACTACTGCAGTTCATCCCCTAGTCACATGACTAGAAATTACACAAGTTTAAAAGAGAAAAATAAAAATTTAAAAACAATTAACAACACAAAGCCCTTAAATAAAACAAAAGCCCAAAATAAAATAAATCGGTCCAAATATTAAAGTGAAAACAATATGCCCTTTCTCTTTTATCTCTAATCGGCCATTTCTTTTCCTCGTAAAAAAGGTGCTCGTTCCTTTTCGTTCGAAATTAGGGCTTTGTGGCGCCGCTTTAATTTGTCGATGATGCTTCCAATATTTTCCTCTGTCAATGACTACTTGTGACTGCCTCAATTAGGTTGAATTCGATTGTCAGAATGATATGGGATTTTTTGTTTCTTTTTTCTTTTTTGATATTGATTCTGCTCGACCATTGATTCGAGTTTTGATTTTAAGAGTATACTTTGAATTTCTGTCTTGAACTCGAATGGTTTTTACATGCCGATTATGATTGAATTTTAAAGGATTCGAATTCCTATATTTTCATTCATATATATTTGTTTGAATTCATCACTTGCTATGATTTGGCCATTCGATTTTGTTTGATTGCTTGACATGATTTCTAACTCATTTAATTTCATATCTTTCCAGTTACTTGATTCGCACAGCTTCAATTTAGGCTAACTTGATTCCATGGTCATCACGGCTTTGAATTTTGAACTGTTCGAACTTCCTTGATTACCATGGTTTTGATTCTGATTTGAAACTGCTGCTTTGAATTCTCTAGCATTGGATTTTGTTCCATTTCGACTTTGACCTTGACTTTGTTTATGCGATGATATTTAAGACACCTTTGTCTTTGTTCGAAACTGCTATTTGCATTGCCACTGGTGAATTCCTGTTGTTCTTTCCAGTCAAGTATTGCAGTCTATTGAACTATTGAGTCTATACATTCATGTTGTATTTGCATGCTTGCCACTGTGTTGCATTGAACTCTGTTGTTGTCTGGATTTGTGTTCATCCTGTTGATATGCATTGCTTGATTTGAAGTCTGGTCTAGTATACATGTGCATTGATTCATTGTGTTTGCATTTATCTTCATGTTGATAGTATATATATGGTCTGGCATACTTTGAATTTGGTTAAGTTGTTGTAGTCGAGTTTCTTTACCATTGACTGTTTGCACTGGTTTGTATTATCACTTTAGTCCTAAAGTTGTACATTTTCATTTTGACCTGAGGAGGTTGCATTGTGTAGTGAGTTGATGTGCACTTTGCTTTGATGCAGTTTGCATACAGTCTTTGTTTCCTTTTGGTTGCCAAGTCTAGTTTCTTCGGTTGAAATTGAAGTCCTTTTTGTTGCAGTCTGAAGTGTGGCCTTGCTTGTATATGGTTTGTGTTGTATTCACCTCTTTGTACCTTTCCATGAGTCTGGTTCCAATATGTATGCACACATGTCTGTTGCATCACTTGTTTTGGTGAATTCATGCTCATGTATATTAGTGCTCATCCATGTAGCTTGAATTGATTACTTGTTTTTGCATCAAGCATTTTCACTTGTACTTGACAATTTTGTATAGCACCTACGTTGAATCAAGCTTATAGCCCAGGTTTGGCCTTGTGCTCGAGTCGTGACTTTATTTGTATTGCACTTGAGTTGAACCCGTCTTTTAATTGGGTTTGACCTTGTGCTCACCTATCCCTGTAATTTTATCAAGTGTATATTGGTGTGCAAGGGGCCTTATGGCATGCATAGTAATACGCTATGCATGTCACAAGCTGTTTGTGTATGATGAGTTCAAAATTAAATGATGACGAACAAACCAAATAATTGAGGCATATAATATTTTCAAAACACCATTTTATTTTACACTGCAAAATATTTTCTTTTCAACTTTACTACATCAGTGTTTATTTTGCAAATTGCTCAGATGCTGGATTCAATCTAGAATAGAGTTGAAGATAAATACGAGTGAACGAGAGATATGTAGTGAGGTCAATTATGTAGATTGAAATGTATTGTAACTGCAAATTGTGTATATATAGTGAGAGCTCAAATTTGCACTATTCAAAATTGTAATAAATATTTGTTTACATAAAACATCTGTTTGAATTTTAAATTCTGTGTTATTTATTATATTCAACAAATATTTATTTAATTATGTAAGAAATAAAATAGTAACAAATACATTTAAATATATATATATATATGTTTATTATCATCAAAAAAATCATATACTTGCATATTCAACAAAAAGGGGTAATGACCCTAGTGGCAAGATTGATGCCGACTTAACAATTTAATAATTTTGTTGAATTTGGCCATATGGTCTACGGTTTCAGGGTAAGATTACCTCAAAGTGATATCGAAGTTCATCAATGTTATTTTATAAAAGCTTATACATCTTAGCATAATATTTTAGATAAAGTAAAGGGTTGTAATTTTTCTTGTTTAAATATGATTTCAAGGGTTAAATCATTTATAAAGAAATTGTCTTCAAGGAAATAGAAAATTGTATTTAGCTTAGAATTTTACTAAAGAATTATCACTCTTATCACTTTTGGATATAATGTGGTAGGATAAATTTGACTCAGAGATTAGAAAACAAAATGGGACTGGTGTGGAGGATGCCCTATACTTCAGCGATTAGCCCCTAGTTGATAAAAGTCTAAATTCTAGTGCATAGGGATTTCTCAAGGGTTAGCCTAAAAGTAGGTTTATGCACAGAAAGGAATACATAAAGATAAGATAGGTTATAGGTTGGCCTGCAAAACTTGTAGGTTCATAACAAGCCTATCAAAACTATGAGATTGGTAGATAGTCAGGTAAACACTAAGATAAGTGTACTTAGACACACTATCCATTTTTATACTAACAGTCAGTTAGGAAAGTTGGTTTGTCTGGTACGCCCGAGTTAGGCATATAGATTGGTTGTCACCATATGAAACCTAACTTTGGAATAGATAGCTGACTATTTTATAGAATTGTCACGATTGCCCATGTAGCATGCATGCATATGTTTATACTATTATTGCTTAACTGTTGTGATTGTAGGAGCAAAATTATTATTGACAAATATTTAGAGGATACTAGTGAGGGGAGTACCTATTACGCTCGGCGGCATGGTCTCACTAGATATCTGATAACTGAGGTGGCATAATATTATTCACAGTAGAGTTATTGTCTGATTCAAAGTGTTTTCACCCTTCAACTGTCAGTGGTACTTGATTGGGTAGTTCGACAGTAAGTTTTCTGGTTTAGTAGGTTTTGGTGAATAAAGCTTTCAAAGACGTGCAAGAGGCAGAGCTAGCTATTTAGAAGTAGTCTATTTATATTTCCCTTGTGTTGAATGATATTGTGTAATGGTAGAAAGTTTGGCTTTAGTAACTCTAATCAACCAAGGAGGCATCTTCAAATGTTGCTCTTGGAGTATTTTATAATAATCATATTTATTTGAACTTAGGCAACATTTGGGTTATGTAATGAATATGAAATATTATTTTTAAAATGTAATGTGAAATTTTGTTTTGAAATTGTGTTAAGAAAATTCATTTTCTTGTACTTTTTATGTTACAGATACAATTAACATTACCGCATTTTATCACCGGAAATTAATACTATAAATGACTGTAGCATCTGTAGCGCTTAGTTTCGGACCTCAAAATGGAGGATGTTACAACTTAGTATTAGAATATAGATTTATGTAAAATTAAAAGAATTTTGAACTTAAAAATGTTTTGAGAACATAATACAAATGAATCAGAGAATAAGGCTAGGTATAGGATAATGCTATAGTAACGCACTCATATTTGCTACATATTAGTATATGCTTTTTCTCTATTCTCCATCTCTTAAACCATTCTTATATATCTTACTAAGGTCCAAATAAAGATTAAAGGGATTTAAGATATGGAGGCAGGAAACGAAAGAGTGAATCTTGATGGAGGAAGCACCACAACTAATGGAAATGTCAGACCCAATACTAGAAGAAATTCAGGTCAACAAACAGCTGTAAATGTGGGTGTAGAAACACCACCGGTTGATATGGGAGCAATGTATTAGTTCTTTATTAATATGATGCAAGTAGGAGCTGTGGTTGGGTTAGTTGGTGGTAATGCTGAAGGAGCTAATCAAGAAGTTCTAGTTTTCAACAATTATGTTGTTTTGAGTGGGTACTATGAAATCCTTGGAGGGAAACCATTTATTAGAACCGAGGATGCCATTGAAGTGGAGAATTTGTTACTTCATTGCAAAAGGATCTTCGCTAATCTTGGTTTGGACGATGTGCAAAATAGCAGACTGGCATCCATGCAACTGCAAAGGAGCTACGTTACTCGTGGAATAGTGTGACTGTTGGGGTAGAAGAGGAAACTTTGACTTAGGCTGAATTCAGAAGGAGATTTGAAGAGAGGTTTATGTCTAAGATCGCTAAGTTAACTCTGTTAAGGATGTTTACTGAGTTGGTGCAAGGTGATATGACGGTGCTTGAGTATGCAATCAGATTTGAGGACTATCCCAATATGGTTATGCTACCTTGTATACAGTGATTAAAAGGAATGAGAAGTTCATCTGTGGACTGAGACCTGAGCTTGCTAGGGAAAATTTACCATCTCAGGGATCCATGGATGTGGTAGTGGAGATGGCTTTGAGAAACGAAGAGATGCACACATTGTTTAGCAATAAAAAGCAGTAGAAAACTAGAGCGGGTAGAATCTGAAAGGAAAGTTTTCTCAAAAGAAGGAAGCCCAGAAGGGTGGAGCTGCCAAGAAAGTAAAGTCTGAGGTGGTGTGTTATAAGTGCGATAAGAAGGGACATTATGTGTATGAGTGTCGAACTAGTAAGGCAAAGGAAGTCATTGGAAAAAGGACATTAAGTGCTTTAACTGCGACCAAGTTGGACATTACAGGAACAAATGTTCAGAAGTGGCCAAGGCAAAAAAAGGAAAAGAATTTGGTTTGGAACCGGCTACCTTGGGACCAATAGCTGAGGAGAAAGGAAAAGTTGTGATGGGAGGTATGCTTTTGATTCATGGTATGTCTATTAGAAACCTTTTGATATTGGTGCATCATATTTATTTATATCTCATTGATTGGTAGATAAGCTAAGTTTAGAACCATCAAAGCTTATTACTTCCTTAAGGGTTGCGAATCCGATAGGAGGGTATGCAACAATTGGAAAGAAATGTGGCCAGTTAGAGCTTGAATTATTAGGTCATGAGTTTGCCTGCAGTTTGCACACGTTTGATTGCATGGGCTTTGGGATTATATTGGGTCTGGATTGGTTAAGTAAATACGATGCTAGGATATTTTTCCAAGATAGGAAAATAACATTACGACACCCTAATAGTAAAGACAAATTATATACTCGGTGGTGGATTCAAATTTTGATGTGAGCTGCTTGTTAGGTGTAATAGGGGAAGAAGATGAGTTGAATTGGGTTTTTGTAGTAAGAGAATTTGTAGATGTCTTTGAGCCAGTTACAGGACTACCGTCGAAATGAGCTATTGAGTTTCGAATAGATCTTATATGTGAAGATGAACCTATTAGTAGACCGCCTAGTAGAATGACACCTACTAGGATGAAAGATTTAAAGGGGCAACTGGTAGACTTAGAAGGAAAAAGTTTTATTAGACCAAGCAGTTCGCCTCGGGGAGAGGCCGTGGTGTTCGTAAAGAAACCAGATGGGTCATTATGGTTGGGTATCGATTATCGTAAGTTGAATGAAAAGATTATAAAGAATCGATATCCTTTGCCGAGAACTAATGGCTTATTCGATCGGTTGAGTGGAGCCAAAGTATTTTCTCAATTGGATTTAGCGATAGGGTTTCATCAACTAAGGGTAATGGAAGACAATGCTCCTCTGGCGGTGTTTCAAACATGATATGTTTTGTACGAGTTGTTAGAGATGCAATTCGGATTAACTAATGTGCATGCTTTTTTTCATAGATTTAATGAACCGGATCTTCTGAAAGTATTTGGATAGATTCGTGCTAGTATTCATCGATGACACTTTGTTATATTCTAAGGACGAAAGAGATTATGAGATTCATCTTAGAATAGTGCTTGAAACGCTAAGACAATGTCAGTTGAAAGTGAAGTTTTTAATGTATCATTTCTGGTAGAACGAGCTGAAGTTTCTTGGTCTTGTTGCCTCAGAAAAAGGTTTGTCAGTAGGTCTAGCCCTGATCGAAGCAGTTAATAATTAGAAGAGGCTCGATACAGTGATTGAGATAAAGAGTTTTCTCCAACTAGCCGGCAATTACTGAAGATTCCTCAAGGATTTCTCTTGTATAGAAGCACCAATGACTAGGCTAACAAGGAAAGATGTGAAGTGTGTTTGGACCGATAAATGTAAGGAGGCATTCCAGGTGCTGAAACATTTATGTCGGTGCATGAAGAACTGGATTAGGAGCTGTGTTAATGCAGAGGGGTAAAGTGATTGCTTACGCTTCTCGATAGCTCATACCGCATGAACTACGATATTGACCCATGACTTAGAATTAGCTGTAGTAATTTTTTCTTTGTAGGTGCAGAGACATTATCTTTTAGGAGAATGATTCGAGTTGCATATGGATCACAAGTCTTTAAGATATTTATTGTCTTCGAAAGAGTTAAATATGAGACAATAGAGGTGGTTAGAATTTTATAGCTACTTATAATTTTGGAATTGAGTATATACCAAGAAAAGGGAACAAGGTAGCAGATGCGCTTAGTAGAAAGCATCAAAATGTAGTATTAGCAAAGATAGCTGAGTGGAAAGATTTAGAGGCTTTGACCATATGTAATGTGCAGTTAAGATCAATGGCTAGTTCTAATCAAAGTATTGAAATGTTACCTTGCTTAGAAGTTTGACCATTATTAATTAAAATGCTTGCTTCCAAGCAAACAGATGATCCATTGCTAGCAGAATGAATTAGAAGGCTGGAAAGTGAAACTAAGATTAATAATTTGAAAGACTTTTATCTTGATCAAAATAAATGGTTAAGAAAGAAAAGATGATAGTGTATTCCCAATGTTAGTGACCTAAGGAAAGAAGTTCTTAGGGAGTGTTGTCAACCAAAAAATACTATTCATCCTGGAGGAACAAAGTTACATCAGGATATGAAGTGAAGTTTCTTATGGGAAGGAATGAAAAGGGATGTAGGCTTATGGGTAAAACAATGCTTGAGTTGCCAATAAGTAAAAGCCAAACATCAAAAGCCATGTGAATTGCTTCGACCTTTAGACATACCAGTATGGAAATGAAATTTTATATCTATGGATTTTATAGATGGATTGCCTAGTTCGAATAGAGGAAATGAATGGATCTAGGTTATAGTGGACGGACTGACTAAGAGTGCGCACTTTATACCCGGTAGGTCGACAAGGATGGCAACAATTTTAGCTAAGTTATTCTTGAAGAATATAGTTAGACTACATGGAGTTTCTGGTGATATGGTCAGTGACTGAGATTCTTTATTTACTAGTGAATTGTGGAAGAGCCTACAAGAAGCTCTAAGAACCAAACTCAAGATGAGTATCTCTTACCATCCACAGACCGATGCACAAATTAAAAGAGTTAATAAAGTTTTAGAAATTTTGTTAAGAGCTTTCATGCTAGACTTTGAAGGATCATTGGAAGACCATCTACACTCAATTTAATTTTCTTATAATAATAGTTATCAAACTAGTATAGGGATGACACCTTTTGAAGCTTTGTATGGAAGACCGTGCAAATCACTAGTATGTTGGTTGGAGATCGAAGACAGATTAGTTCTTGGTCCTGATATGGTAAGAGAAGCCATATAAAAGATTGAGTTGATTCGAGCTAGAATGAAGGAAGGTCAGTCTAGGCAGAAGAGTTATGCAGATAAGAGATGGAAAGACTTAGCATTCTCAGCAGAATATCATGTTTTTGTCAAATTATCACTGATGAAGTGTGTAGTAAGATTTAGGAAATCAGGGAAATTAGCACCTAGGTTTGTTGGACCTTTCCTATTATAAAAAGGATCAGGAAACTCGCTTATAGAATAGAGTTACCGAACAGTTTGGTAGTCCATAATGTTTCCCATATATCTCATCTAAGGAAGAATGTTCGAAATCCATATACTACTATCACTCCTACTGCATTGTAAGATTTAATGGTGGAACCAGACCTGACAATGGTTAGGCATCCTATTCGTATAATGGCTAGGGATGAGAAGAAGCTAAGGAACAAGACAATATGATTAGTAAAAGTCTAGCGGAGTAAGAGAGACTAAACTTGGGAAATAGAGAGTAGGATTAAAGACACTTATCCTGACCTGTTTGATGGTATGTTTTAGATCTATGCTTGTATGTTTGATGTAGGTACCTTATGTAATTTTGTGGATGAAATTCGTTAAGGAGGAGAGTTTGTAACACCTCTAATTTTGATTAACATTATTTAGGAATTTGATTAGAAAAATTAAATGAAATACTGTAGGTTAATGAGGAGATTGAGATTTGATAATTAAAAAGGGTCGAGCCTCAATTACTGGACTAATAATTAATTAGAACATTAATAAGAAGAAGGTTATGGGGAGGGCAAAATAGGAATAAGCTATAACTCCTAAATACTCACCCTTACATTCTTCTCCTTAATACACATTTATTCATACAAATAAATTAAAAGAGAAAAGCAAGGTTGGCCACTAACAAGGTTTTCAAGAGAAGATAAGCTAGGAAGAAAGATCAAAGCTTAGGGGACTCAAATCAAAATACAAATCTCAACCTTCTTTAACCATTCAAGGTGAATAATGATAACAACTTCTTAGTATATTTGTTCATTTCAGTTTTTGTATTAAATTCGAAGTGTTTAATGATTATTATGCTAGGTTTGATTGTTTGGATGATTATATGCTTACTGATGAATTTCCATAATTTATTTTTGAAATTAAGCGATACGTTCGAATTAGGAAACCTATCATATGACACCCAAATGATTTATAATTTTAAGAAATGTTAGAAATATTATTTTGAAAGTGGGTTTTTAATTTCATAATTTTTCAATTTAACGAGAATATTTGGTGAATTTTCTAAAGTTGGATAATGAGATATTTTGGATTTTAATTATTTAAAATAATTAAGTTATGATTTTGGTCCTGAAATTTTTATATGTTAAAGGATATAATAAATTGGATTTATTATGATTTTTGGGGATTTTTTTCGAAGTGTTTATAAAGGGTTATAAAATTATTAAGTTAAAAGGGCTTAACTATTATAATAAGATATTAATACAAGATTAAGGGTTAACAAATGTTTTGGAAATGCTAAACCTGCACTAGATCATTTTTTTGGAAAAGATTTTTATAAAGTAGGCAGTCATCTAATGGTATTTTGAAAAATAAAAGGAGTTGGTGAAAAGAAATTCTTTTAATATTAAAATAGTAGTTTTTAGGTTATTTACAGCACTGCCATGCCGAAGTCATTGTCTCAGGAGTCCATGATGCCACTGTTATATGTTGCCGACCTTAATGAATACATAGGATATCATCATAGATGATATGAAATGAATTCAGAAGGGTTGGATTCAACATCGACATGGATACTATCGACATTATGAGCTTCGACGTGACTAGTGATGCATGCTTCCTTAAACATTTTGACACCACCTATTTTTATAACATCGTTGACTATAATGGCGTCATATTTCATCAATCTCGACACCAATTCCGTATGGCAATGTAATTGCATTTTATCCACTTCAACTGTATTATGGCCACTTTTTTATAAATACGATAACGCCACTATTTTGTATCAGCTAAAATGACGCCGTTTTTTTCCGCTTCAACTTTAATAATTACCGACCTTAATCCTTATGCAATATTTTCGAAGAAGGCTATAATGTTGCTTATTTTCACTACGGCCTTAATGACGTCTATTGTAATCAATGTTAACTTTGATAGAGACATAAATCTAAGTTGATGCAAATCAATTTTTATACCCTATGACGTCCCTATGCGACATATATAATTTCGGATCCCTGGCCCTATGTTTTATAAATAAAAACTTCAACATATTTTGATATTGAAGAGGGGGCGATGACCCTAGTGACAAGATTGGCGCCGACTTTAACAATTTAATAGTTTTGCTAAATTTGGCTATATGGCCTATGGTTTCGAGGTAAGATAACCTCTAGGTGATAACATGTATATCTTGGCATGATATTTTAGATAAAGTAAAGGGTTATAATCTTCCTTGTTCTAAATATGATTTCAAGGGTTAAACCATTAATATTGAAAGTGTCTTCAAGGGACTAGAAAGGGTATTTAGCCTAGAATCTTACTAAAAAATAATCACCCTTATCAATTTTTGATAGAATGTGATAGGATAAATTTAACTTAGTGATTAGAAAACAAAATGGAATGGATATGTGAGATGCCCTATACTTTAGTAGTTAGCCCCTAGCTGATATAAGTCCAAAATTCCAATGTGTAGGGCTTTGTCAAGGGCTGTGCAGTTAAAGCGCTCGGTAGATTCAAAGCGGTGGAGGTGCAAAAAGTCATAGCGGGAATACAACAAGGTTATAGCGGGATATTGCGAATAGCTCTAAACTAGCATATAAAACTCGTACTTAATTGTTTTACGAATATATAATGGTAATTAAATGAAAAATTATCATTCAATTGAATTATAATTAATACATAAATAATTTCAAACAAAAAATGTGTGAATATACTTTAAATAAACGTAAAAATGTTATATAACATAATTGAATTTAGTAGAATATTAGACTATTTTCATTTCTGAAAATATATTAAAAATTAAATCAAATAAATTAGTTTCATAATTTTTATAATGTATAAATGCAATTTTTAATTCATTTTATTAAAGAAGATATAGCGGAAATAGCAAAATATAGCGGGAATAATGGGATATAGCGGAAATAGCGAGGACTAAAGCAGAAAGGCTATATTTTAGAGCTATATGGAAAAATCGTAGCGGTAGAAATCCGCTATGAGATATTGCGGGGATATAGCAGGGTAATAGCGGGGCATTAACTACACAGGTCAAGGGTAAGCCTAAAAGTAGGTTTACACGGAATGGAATACATAAGGGTAAGATAGCTTATAGGTTGGCCTCCATAACCATTAGGTTCATAGTAAGCCAAGCAAAACTATGAGATTGATAGATAATCGGGTAAACACTATGATAACTGTACTTGGACATACTATCCATTTTTATTCTAACAGCCAATTGGCAAAGTTGATGTCTGGTAGGACCAGTGACCCATTTAGATTGGTAGCCACCCTACGAAAACTAAACATAAGGATAGATAGTCCAGATTAGTCATGATTACCCATGTAGCATGCGTGCATATGTTTATACTATTATTGTTTAACTGTTGTGATTACAGGAGCAAAACTATGATTGACACATTTTTAGAGTATACTAGTGAGGGGAGAACCCATTGCGGTCAGTGGCATGGTCTCACTAGATATCCATTAACTGATGTGGCATATTATTATTCACACCAGACTTATTGTCCGACCCAAAGTTTTTTTCCCTTTAACTGTCTGGCGCTCGGTTGAATATTTCGAGTGTAAGGTTTTCAGGTTTTGTAGGATTTTACGAATAAAGCTTCCGAAGGCATGCAAGAGGCAGAGTAACAATTTAGAAGTTGTTTATTTATATTTCCACTGTGTTGAATGATATTGTGTAATGGTAGAAAGTTTGGTTCTCTATTAGTAACTCTGATCAACCAAGGAGGCATTTTCATATCGCTCTTGGAGTATTTTGCAATAATTATATTTATCTACATCTGGGCAATGTTTGGGATTATGTAATGAATATGAAATATTATCTTTGAAATGTAACGTGTAAGTTTATTTTGAAATTGTCTTAAGAGAAATATTATATTCTTATGCTTTTGATGTTATTGATACGATTAACATTACCATATTTTATCGCCAGTAATTAATATTATAGATGACCGCAACATCTGTAGCACTTTGTTTCGGGCCTCAAAATTAGGGATGTTACATCGTGGTTAGACAAGGAACGTTTTAGTACATTGTTTACTATGTTTTGAGGTAATTTAGAAAATTTACTTAGTGGACTAGTTCATTATATAGTTTTACGCTTACGGATTGGAGCTTGATAAGATGGCTTCAAAAAGGATTGGGTGATGATGAATTTTAGGTTGCCCCAATAGTGTCATAGACTACTAGTTGAATGACTAGCCTGGACTTGACCTCAATATAAGATAGTTCGAGGAGTCGAGTCCTGAATATAGACCGAGGAGCTGAGTCCTCCATATAGTTCGGGGAGACTAAGTCCTTAGAATACCATAGTCTAAGGAGCCGAGTCTTTGATATACCCTAGTTCTAGGAGCTGAGTCCTAAATATACCATAGTCTATGGAGATAAGTTATTAGTATTCGATTTGGTGTCACAACACGGGTTAGAGGAGCCGAGTCCTTAGTATACGATATGGCAATAGCAAGTTGAGAATTTAGGGTCAATCGTGGGGATGTGATTAGGCATAGAATCGATTCTTCTGAGATCATCGCATATGATGTCACTGTAGTATTATATTATGTTTGGACGACTTATTGGATGCATATGACACAAGTTATGGTATGGTTTTCGAGCATAATAGTTGCTTTACTAGCTTATTAGTATTATACACTTATATGATGCATCACACCCACCAAATGTATGTCTGGCCTCCTCTATCATTCTTTTCTTTTTAAATATACTTTGATAGGTCGATAGAGAATACTGGTAGTGATCTGGAGTTGTGATCATACAATGGAGTCGTGCATATATTTATTAGCTATCTACCATTGTATTTCATTTATTCCCAAACATTGTACTTTGTTCGTTACCAGTAGAGAGATATTGTAGATGAATTTATTTGATACTATATTGTTTTGTTTATTCGGGATTATATTATTGATTACTATTATATTCTATTCCTTCTATTGTGAGTTTCAAAAAGTATAGAGTATTATAGGTAGCTCTATGATCTATGTTTAATTTTAGGTTAGAACGGTTTATTGTCTATGAGGTCTACGATGTCTGTGTCATTTTATGCATGTATCGGGATGTTGTAGATATCGGTTGTTTCATTTGACATCAAAGCTTAGGTTAGTCAATTCTTACTTAATTAGGGCATATGAGAGAGCAAATTTATAATTTTTATTATTTATGTTATATTTACACGTGTGTGTGTGTATGTGTCTGTGTGCGCGTGGTGTGTGTGTAAGTATGTATATAGCATGTATGTATGTATTATTTTGATGCCACACCCTATATATTTTGACTTGTAGAGGTAGTTGTTGGCTTATCCCTATAAGTAAACAACTACGAGTTAAATATTAAGATTTAAATAGTTTGGGGTGGAAGACAAATCCATCACATTTATTGCAATTTACTCCATAGGGAATTGCTAAGAGAGGGTTTATATGCCTAGTAGCCGTGAAGTTAATTGTGGGACAATGGGAGAATAAGAAACGAGAAGTACCCTTATGTCCATAGAATATAATGTGATGTTGATGAGGCATAATGAAGGTACTGAAGCATTTTTTTTAGATTACATGACCTAGTTGGACTTGTGTAAGTTATGGTTCTAACTCTAGTTGAAGTATTTAAATAAGTTGAAGTTTGTCTAATGTTTGAAAACTAATAACTCCTTAGTGTGAGTTTCAATAATAGAAAATTTAATAAGAAGTAATTTTTCGAAAATGTTATAAATTTTTTATTTTTGTAAAAAAGTTTTGTAGGAGGCATATTATTTTGCATTATATTTTTACGTATGCTTAGTTTTTAACAAATGCAAATAAAAAAGAAAAACACAAATTGAATGGCTTTTATTTTACAACTATTTCTACCACACTTAAAAATTTTTTTTAGCTATTACATTTCCTTTACACTTTTATGAACATTTCTTACATATAAAAGTAGAATTTAAAAAGATACGTTTTACCAGCCAATTTTTCCATGTTTAACCGAACCATTTTCGATAGAATTTAAATGGAAAGTAAAAGAGAATTCAAAATTATTATTTTAGAATTATATAATTTCTCTATTTTAATAAGAATGTACTTACAAATGGGAATTTAAGGGATTTGGAAATACATATTAATAAATGATTTAAAAATTGGTAATTATTTCCAAATTAGATACGAAAATAGTTAGTAGCCAAAAATGAATTTTTGGAATTATATTTTTATTTATGTACCAGACGTAATGTTAAAAATGTTGGAAATTGGATAATTTTAAAATAAAATGATTTATACTTATATGTATGTGTGTGTATGATAATGGATTTAAATTATATAAAAAAATGAATTATGTGTATTTAAGAAGATAACTGAAGTTATTTGAAATTTAGCTATTTTTTTAAGTAACTAATACCGAATTAATAAAACTGCAAGGAA
Source organism: Allium cepa (assembly GCA_030765085.1). Taxonomy (NCBI): domain Eukaryota; kingdom Viridiplantae; phylum Streptophyta; class Magnoliopsida; order Asparagales; family Amaryllidaceae; genus Allium; species Allium cepa. The sequence continues at coordinate 933,222,462 of CM060941.1, forward strand.
CTAAGTTTTGGAAGTTTAAAGTTTTTGTTAATGATATTTTTTAAGAATTGTTAAAAAGCAAATAGGTTTGAAAATTGAAATAAATTTGGGTTATGATGAAATATCAGATGTTTGACTCTTTATTTTTTAAAACATTTGGAAACAAAGTTAAATGTCTGAATTTGGGGTCAGATGTTTGAATGTATTCCAGAAAAGAATATGTTCATTTTTGACCAATTTCAGATGTCTGGCCCTAAAATTTAGCCGTTTGAATTCTGTTATAAAACTTGGTTTGCACAAGGTCAAACATCTGGTTGGTTAGATCAGATGTCTGATACCTTCATCAAATGTCTAGTCAAACCAATGTCGGACTAGCGTTTGGAAATAAAAATAAAAAGTATCTCAAATGTTTATTAAATGGGTCAGACGTCCGAATTTTAATAGGGTTCCTTCCTAAAAGTTTATAGGCTATATTTAATAATCCAGATGTCTGAGAAATTCACTCAGATATCTAGCTCAAAATTAAAATTTATGGTTCTGATATATTAGGACATCTGTCATAATATCTCAAACATCTGATATTTTTGAAAAATGATTTTGACCTTGAATTTTTTTATCGTTTAAAAAGATTTTAAGCGTGTGTAATCATCAGATGATATTGTACATTAGTTTCTAAACTAACCGTGACAACAATTTTTGAAGATCATTAGTGCCTTAAGATCAACAGCTAGTTGTCACTTGCTTTGAACATATCATATAAGAAATATACTTATGCAATACTTATAGAAATATATAGTTGTGTCGTCAAAACTCGAAAATACAGGATTCGACATATATTACCATGCAAAACTTGCTAGTGGATTAGATTTATTTTTATATAATAATTATTTTGTACCAAACTTTATAGTGGAATAATCTATGTTCCCATTTGATGGAAAATAGTTATAATTTTTTTAATGCTACGACTATTAATATTTCTTATTAGTTACGATAATAAAATTGCTTACTTTAGTACTCTTAAAGATGACAGTTATATACTTAATTATAATCATGTATTTGCTATTGAAAATAATAAATCTTCTAAACTAAAGGACAACTACCAATGGAACTATAGACTATGTCTATAAGTGAGAAACGGTTGGACAATTCAATAAACAAAAGGTTTCTTACAAATTTTGATTTTGAATCTTTTGAACCTGTAAATAGTCTCAAAGGTAAAATAGCCAAACACCCATTCAGTGGGTGAACAGAAAGAGTTATTGAACTCTGAGGACTAGCACATACATATGTCTGGTCTTATATTTATGGCTCCTAAAGGTGGTTCTTATACAATATTACATTAACTACTGACTAATCAAGGTATGGATATGTGTTTATTATGAACAAAAACCAGAGGTCCACAATAAGTTCCTATAATATATGAATGAAGTAAAAAACTAAAGAAGCAATAAAATTTAAATACTTCCATCTAACCAAAGTTGTGTACCTAAAAGAGAATGGAATTCTCTCTCAAGCGACTCTTTCTTACGCATCTCAACATAATTATGTTTTAAAAAGGAGTAATTGGACTATATTAGACAAGGTTCGATTGACGCTAAGTGATACAGAGTTTCCTCTTTACTTTCGAGGATATGTTGCAGCACCCTAGAAATTTTAATAAAAAATTAAAATATTTATAAGGATAAAAATATAATTTTCCATAAAATGGTCAAATAGTAAATTTTCACAAGCATTAGAATTAGGCCACATGACCTACACATTGCGTCTAAAATGTCATTCACATTTAGAAAATATACATAACTTGTTAAATTTGACAAAACGGGTTAAAGTCAGCGAAAAGTATAACCAATGGTGTTTCTATAATTATTAATTTTAGGTTTAGTGCAAATAACCCTAGATTTCTACTATAAATATGACCATAACCCACACTCCTCTTCATCCTAAACCCTAAGTGACGTCTCCTCATTTCTATACATTCATTTTCTTATCATTCTTCTCCTCAAAAGCTCTAACTTCTTAAATCACTTCTTTAATTTTTAAACTGAAAGAAAGCAAAAGTAAATCAAATAAGAGAGAGAAGCAAAGAATTAAAGAGTGGGATATTTAGACTGAAAAAATAAGGAACAATCAAGAAGAAGGTAAGGAACATATTCAAATCAAACTAGAAGAGGGATTCCTTCGAGGTGAGCGAATTGATTACAACATTATGATGATTCATAAGTGGTTGAATTCCTTTATACTCTACCCGAATAAAAATTAATTTTTGAGTTTGGTATAATAATTTCAATCTAGAGTTTATTTGACTTATAATTTCAGTTATAAATAAAAAGGGTAAAAATGATGAAGAAATCTAGGTGTTAATTTAATTTAATTATAGAAAAATGGAAAAGATAGCTAACGTAGTTCATTTCAAATTCTATAAGGATAAATCTTCCTTTAAAAAAGTTTGAGTTGATTTGGATGTATAAAGGTAATTAAATATACTTTTATCTTGCCTTAAATTGATATCTAACTTGGAACATACATAGATTTTTGTTTGAAGACACAAATGTAGTTTATCAAAAAGTTATACATATACATATATATACACACATATACATACATATATATATATATATATATATATATATATATAAACTAACAAACACACACACACATACGTATACTTATATACGTATATATAATCGTTAAAGTTAACTAGCTGAATTTGCATAAATAAAAATAGAGATTATATTTAGAATTTGGTTAACAATGAACCTTAAGTCCAAACTTGAATTCACGAAAAAGACAAGCAAAGTGATAAATATAAATAAAATTATTAAATATGAAAAAATCATTAGCCAAACATTTGAAATGTTAACCACATGTTTGAATCCAATTTAAGACGTCTAAATTTCAGACAATGTAGAATCGAAAGAAAATAATCCAAAATTTACCCTTTTCAAACGTTTGAATTTTTTTCCAGACATCTAGAATCAAAGTCAGCGTCTAAGGGAAAAACCATATGTCTAAATTATAACGACCCGCGCTTGTCGACCCTTGAAAATTGACACAAATATGCCATTGTATTACATGTCGAATGATCGAGTGTCGGAAAAGACAGATTGCTGAGGGAAAAGAAAGAAGATAGAAGAAAGAAGGAATTAAAACAATAACAGAATCTCACAATCGCAGCAGAACAATATATAATAGATAATAACTGATCTTTATACAAGAAGAACTATATCCATTTTATACATTACATCATCAGAGTACAACACAATCAATAGCAAAATACTGGACAGTTATATTAACATGTCCTCACAAAAGTTGACTATACAGCTTATACTGCACAACAGAATATACATCAAGTACGTGTGATACGTCTCGCCATCTAGCTCGTCTCCTGAGCTCCATAGCATCTCATCCTGTATTTGTAATACTCGCTCTGACCCAAGCATTATAATAAAATAACACCAGAGTCAGTCTGGAAAACCAGCTTGAGAAAATACACTCAACTTAATTATTAAAGTTTTCAAAATTCTTTGAAAATCAAAGGTATCTCGTAAGACCACGCCATAAATAAACATGTCAGGTTTTTACCGTACGATAACCAAAACATTTCTTATCATAATCCTATGATATTATAATAGTGTCTAAATACAAATACTTATTCAAATAGCCGAAATTGTTACATTTATAAATTCCAGCAATACTAGGCTCTACAATCAAAACTGTAAAGGGCACGTAGGGAGAATGGATTTCCAACTAATAACCAGGCACTGGGGTACCACCTGTCACGGTACCTGGTCTAGATCAGCATACCGAGGACCCCTTCCGATCCTCTACAAAACAATACTAGAGCTATCCATTACAGGATAGTCCAATAAGATCACCCGGCGGTTGGGATCAGCAACCGCCCCACACAGTCGAATGAAAAGGGACATCTAGACAGGGATAACCTTACCCTAATTGGGTGCTACCCACTTAGCCTTGCCGCATAACTCTTGATTTTCAGTCATTCCCAGTTGATGAGGTTCGAGGCTAAGCGTTACCTTTTTAGAACACATCTCATATAGAATGCTCATCGTCCTCCTGATGATGTTTTGATAGCATTCATCCATATAAGTCCATTCCAGGTCCGAACGGAACCGAAGGCACTGCTCCTACTACGTCCATTTTGGAATCACTCTCAGGATTAGTAGTGATTAGCCCTTGCACTTCACTGCTCCACCTTCAATTCCAAGCTCTTGTCTTTATCCCGAAAAGGTACTCATTGGATCGAAGTGTTTTTCGGATCACAAATCCAATCCGGTCTCTTTGAAACAACGTTCGCTATTTCCCGATACACTCAACCCATGTTCTTTAGAAAATAAACAGACGAAAATAAGATCGGAGTTCACATCCTAACCCTTAGTGGACGGATTTCCTTATAAACTTCCTAGAAGAACGAATGAGTTTATACGTACAGTATAGCACCTCGAACAGTAACTGTACCATATAATTCTCATACCTCTCCTAGATATTTTCAAGGTTATATTTGGGTCCAGATTTGATAGTCGGTGATTTAACTATCAAATAAACAATCGATTCAACCAACTTTTTTATTTCCACTGGAAAACACCAAGTCTTATTAAAATTAGGTTTTTAATAAATTAAATCACTTTATCTAAAAATATACACTTAAAAATTCAAAATAAAGCTACTTAAATTCTTTATCCAAAATAATACTTAGGAAATCCTAGAGTTTTCTGAGTAATCTTAAGCCAAAAACTATTTTTAAATAAAACTATTATATCACATATTTATGTTAAAATTTCCTTTTTAAAATCATAATACTACTTTACTTTTTAAAAATAATCAACTACTATAATTAACTTAAATAAATATTTACCTTTCACTTAAAAACAATTAAATAATAAATTTTCTAAAGCATCCTTTTAAAACATCTTTAAACATCTAGTTCATGCTTAGAAATCTTTCTTTGAAAATATACTTAGCTTTCCAGGGAAATACACTTTCCCACTTTTAAAAATAAAATTTCATTTTTCTTATAAATTCCCACCATGAATCTATACTTCCAAATTTATCCACTGATAAATATTCCACTTTATTTATAAACCCAGTTTACAAATTTCCATTCCTCATTATCCTTCAAATCACAGTTTCAAAACACTTAACCGATTTCAAACCCGATTTCCTGAGTTAAATTCCCTTTAAAATTTATCTCTCGATCAATTCCAAAATCCATTAACACCAAATTCACCTTTTATTATGATTTAAAGATCCTTATTTACATCTGAAACATAAATTTCATTCTTTATTCCAAAATTCTCTTTTTCATTTCCTTTAAGAACCCAATTCATTATATTTCTATATTTTAAAATATCAAAATATATTCATCCAAACCATGGCATCGAATAACTTACATTCCCATATAATCTATCATAGGATATCAAATAACATATCTCAGTTATGAAAATAATTTCAATATTTTGAGGAATCCAGTTGGATCCCTCTAACCTGTTTTCCTGTATCCACATATGTTAGCCAACAAATAAAATACCAAATCCCACTTCGAGGGGGACATCGCGATATAAAGGGTCAACCACTATTATACGGGGCGCATAGGGTCTCACCCGCTATATAATGCGGGAATATCAATCGCTCCAATATATATATGTACTACTATATATAATATCACCTCTAGACTGATAATAATAATCACATTTAACCAATCAACCAATAGTTTAAATTCTAACTATTTAAATTAATTATGGAAATCCAGATGTGAGTGAGATCAACTCACCTTGAGATTAAAATGCCAAGCGTCCCAATTTTAAATTAAATCGAGCCCACTCGATTTATTCTAAAATTCTCGCTTGCTCCAAATGCCTTCAGATCTGCACCGCAACGTAGATCCCGTCGTTGCGATTCCGGCATTTCCTGTTTCGCTCGATTTCGACCTCATATGCATAAGATAATAGTTTTTAAACATTGGGAATTAAATTATATAAATTAATTTCTTTTATTATACCATTAGAAAATGGGCCTCTGATTCAAAAGCAAAAAGAAAATCCAGGTCGCCAAATCTCTTCTTCCCCATCACGCTATGGTCGAGACGAACCCATCACACGCGGCAAAAATCCATCTCCGCACCTTCCTCCATCCCCCTTGAGCACGATCGGTGACCACCGTGCCAACCGCCAACCCGAGCTCCTCCTTCAGTCCAAGCCTCGATGAACGTGACGTCACCTACTCCTCTAAAAACGCTTGCGAACCGGTTGCCTTCGAGCTCCACTTCCTGCCACCATCGATGACAATTGCATAAACCTAACGTTCGATGCGTAGATCTCTTCATGATCTACAACTTTCCTTTAGAGAGTTTTCAAAATTAAAGCATAGATCGAGAGATTTTCGAGTGGAAACGAAACTGATTTTTGGCCATAAATGAAATTAAGTGGCAGCCATATTGTTCAGGGTTTACTATTTCGAAACATGAATATAAATAGACGTTTATATATTAATTTAATAATATTTTCACAAATTACTTGACTTTTCAAACGAATTCCAATTGAAATGTGCCGACATGCGTTTATAATATTTTTCCCATATTACGAACACAATGGAACGTGTTTCGGAGCCCAATTCAATCATACGTGGAAGATAGCTTTTTAAATCGATTTAAAATATTAAATTTTCGATTTTAATTTCAACGCTTTTCTCACTTGTACGAACAAATGGTAACACCAAACGCTATGAAATTTGAAATCCGATAATAATACACTATTGCAGATCCAATGGAACTGGTTTCATCGAATTCTAAGACTGTGCCGCGGAAGGCTATTTTAGCTCGTCGATTAAATCGAGCGATTTTCCAAAATCATTGAAATCATTTACAATTTCGATTTTAAAACTTTACTAACTTAATTATAATTCAAATAGAATTTATATTCACATTAGAAATCATTCTGATTCATTCTAAATCAAAATCTTATTATTACATTACCACTATATATTAAATTCCATTATTAAATTAATATAATTTTCAGTTTTAACTCATCGACTTTTGATTCCATCCAAGCGTCCAATATTAAAATTCATATCAACATAAGATTTAAATAAATTTTAGAAACCATTTTCATATACATTTATTTTCAGATTCACATATTATCCTAATTTTAAATTTTAAATCACTATTTATCCAAATCCTATTAAATTGCTATATTTGAAATTACAACTCATTTTATCGATTCAAACAAAATCTTCGTATTAAAAATCAATTAACAATCCGTATTCAACATTTAAAATGAATCAAATGTTCAAAAAACTAACGACCAAAATTTCGGGTCGTTGCATAAATACTTGGAAAAGAATATACATACATACATATATATATATATATATATATATGGGTCAGACATTTAAAATATTTTTGAGATGTTAAATTTTTTTTCAACAAGCCCAGGTTGAACCTGGACCTAGTGTAGGTCTAGTAGGGTGGATCAGGGGACTAATTCCCACTCTCTCTAATTTTAGGAGTTCACATAGCTTCATGGAGTAGGTGTAATAGGTAATATTATTTCAACACCGAATGACGTATCTAGGTTCATAGTTCATGGTGGACGTAACATGAAACTTGACAAGGCATATGATTAAAATACATCTACAAGCTCTCATTGTTACCATAAGAATATGACACATTTACCATTAAGAAGTAGGCACAAATAATTTGGTAGGCCATAAATCATCGAGGTAGTATACTTAGCACGGACTTAGGCATAGCAACGTTTGCTCAGTGTGTATTTGTGATTTACATGATTCGCCATTAATAATGTTAGTCCAGTATTGGTTAGGAGGTTATTTATCATGACATGTACTAGGAATTGATCAACGGTATTGGTTTTTGGTTGTTCAATCCATGACTGAAAACCTTCTTAAATTGTTTGTCTATATAGGTGTAATATGAATTATATCTCATGATTTGTAAAGTAACTATTCATTTATATGTAATGCGCGAACACAAATAGACACCCTAGGTTGTGTATATTATAGACGAAGTTAATCGCCTGCAAGAACCATACACTAGTAATGCAATTAATTCACCGACTTTGTTTGATCCGCCCATTTTCTTTCAATTTTATACCCACTATATGAGGACATCCTAGCAGGTGATTTAGCCAAGGCACGGTGCATGGAGGAGAAAATTTGACGCCCCAAGCTATGTTACTTACAGCTATTCTCCATGCGCTTTATACTATACTATTCTATCAGTCGGACTTTATGTTGTTATTTGGAGACGTTATTATGTGGACTATGTTATGTTGAGACTATTTTTTGATGGGCTTATTTTCAGTATTTATATTTTATTTCCTTTTTCTATAAGATCTAAAAGTGTAAGTGCACAGTAAATTTACAATTGCCTTGGTATCACGTAATGTTCTAAAACCCTAATGGGTCATACTTCTTAGCACAATGCGAGTTTGAAAGTCACTTTAGGTCTTGAATTAGTGTCCAGGGTGCAAGTTGTCACAGTTGGTATTAAAGATTAGGTTCGAATTCACTAGGGATTAGGCACATATCAAGAGATTGTACTTGTATATTTCAAAATTATTATTGCACATGTATTAGTATAATGCGAACACCCTCATATTCCAGTAATGCTTAACACTATTTGAGGAAAGTCACAAATAAATTCCTATTTACAAATTAGCGAGAATGAGCAATTAAACTGGACATAGTTCTAGTGAGACAGTTGATATTCTAGGTATGAAAATTCCTATACGGTTCGACCAGTTTCTTTAAGCAAGGGGCCAGACTAAACCCAACCCCAATGGAGGGCGCACATGTAGTATCACCAACCCCTCTACCTACTATGGATTTTCCTAAGTAATTTCGGGATTTCCAAAGGCTGGATGAAAAGTTGGGACATGGGCATGGCTGATGAATTATCGTAGGATTCTGCTATGATGGGTATGGAGGATGTAGTGAAGAGACTGTTATCCCTATGGAACTTGCAAGGAGAAGCTCTGAATTGGTGGAAGATTGTTACTGTGGATGGATAAGACTTGGATCTCTTAGACTAATTGTAATAGGCTTTTTAAGACTAAGTTTATTTTTGACACCAAATGGGGACAAGAGCTAGAGAAGTTCATTCATTTGGAGCAAAGTGACCATGATGTTCAGGAATATGCGAATGAATTTAATCAACTGGCAAAATATGGCATATATCTTATTAATACACCAATAAAGAAGGCGCATAATTTGCTAGGGGATTAAATCTAGATTTGAGAGATATTACTGAGAGCCATGTACCTATTAGAGCAATTTTTAGAGCTTGATTGAGATGGAAATGATGTACTCAATTGGGAAAAAAGAACCTAAAAGGCAGAAGGGAAGCCGGTTTGGCAAGATCACCGTAGAGGCAAAATATAAGCTCAGGGAAAAATTAGGAAACCAAAGTTTAAGTGTAAGAAGTGCTAGGGTAAAGGGTATCTTGAAAGGGGTTTCAAGATGAGTATTTTGAAGATCAAATGCTACTACAAACAATTTAGGCACATGAGGAGGTTGCATCCAAATACACATAAGACTTCTGCCCATGTAGTTCCAACTAATGCACTAAATGTTGTTCCTGTTAGTCCTTGAGATGATGGTTTTGATGACAACAGAATAAGATTATAAAATATAAATACTAACATTATAGTTTAGATATATATGTATATGTAGGATTTAACCATGCAGGTACCAAGAATGAAGACTATACAGTATAGAGATTCAAGATATCAAGATTGAAGACTCATGAGTATCAAGATTATCAAGAGCTCAAGATTTCAATAATAAGTAATCTAATTAGGAATTTTGTTAAAACTCCTAGAAAAGCACTGGCATCTTAAAATCCAATTTATTCGTGGAATGGAATCCACTTCGAGTCTGTTAAAGGGATGGAACCCTAGGTAGGATGGAACCTATGAAAAATCTAGTGGAACATTGTTTTGTATCCACTAACTTTTATTCAAAATGTTTTTACAAAATTATATCTTGTTTTCAAAATGATTTCAAAACCTTCCTTTTAAAAGAATCAAAAACATCTATCATGGTTTTAAATACTTTTAGCCTCAAAATAATCTTTATTTTCAAAATCAAATTATCCTTAGTTTTAAACATCTTTTAATAATAATATATTTAACTTTTAATATTTATATTTAGATCTAAATATAAAATTATAGTAAAATTATATATATACCAAAATATTATTCTCTATATTTACTTATGTATTTTAACTATAGTTAAGTATATTTATAAAGTTTAAAATAGTTTTAATACAAGATAGAAGTTATTTTCAAAGAAAAGCAAATTACCAAAAATACCTTAGGCATGTCGACATCCTGAAGTACCCCATGTCTAGCAGTTTATTTCAAAATTTTGAGTTTCTAAGGAAGTGTCTATTCGTCATATCCTTTCACAAATGGACATAGTTGTTGTTCTACTATAAATAGGGGTAGTTTTGAATGAATTTGTATTCATATTTTCTCTGATTTCACTCCTCTTCTTCTTCCATATTTCTTTATACACATTTTAACCATTACTCTGCCGAAATCAATATTAAATCTAACTAGATCATCTATGGTTTGATTCTCTATCACTATCTCAACAAAATCTCAGTGCTATTCAGAGTTATAAACTTCTTTGTAATAAACTAAGCGAGAAAAGGTGTGATTGTAGCCGGTGAAATCAATCAAGTGAGTAAAGGTGTGATTGTAGCCGGTGAAATCAATCATGTGAGTAAAGGTGTGATTGTAGCCTTGGAAATCAATTAGGTGAACTTGTTGGCCGTGAAATCAAGTATCCCGTGAAATCAAGTATCTCTACCAGAGGATTGTGAATCTGGAGTGGTGTACCTCGTGGCCTTGAAATCGAGGGTGTAATTGTACAATTTCTTTTGAAAGGAAATACGTACTTGTGTGCGGGACTGGACGTAGGGTAACACCGAACCGGTATAAAATCCGATGTGTTCTTTCCTTTATTGCTTTTATTTTATTTTTTGCTTCTGTGTTTGTTTCTATGATCATAGCTGTGTCTGAATATTGCATACATTTCTGTTGAAATTAACAAAAGCTCAAAAGGATTTAGTAATTCCTTAAAACACTATTCACCCCTTCCCTCTAGTGTTAATCCTAGCCTTAAAATCCGCATTTCTCACATTTGGTATCAGAGCAAGGTTTTCAAAGTTTTCATAATCTGAATTTTGAAAAATTTTCAAAATGGCTACGAACACTGGTACTGTTAACACTACCAACACTAGTTCTATTATCCCTATCACTAGTTCAATTGTAGAAGGTCAGTCTACTGTCAGAACACCACTTTTTAGTGGCAGTAACTATGCATATTAGGCATGTAGGATGAAAATATATTACAATCTATAGGACTAAACACTTGGAATGTCACACAGACTGAATATTCTGAACCCACGACTGATTTGACTCAGTGGACCGCTGTGCAAAAGACTGTTGCACAAAATAACTTTAAAGCTATGAATATTCTATTTTGTTCACTTGATAGAAATGAATTTAATAGAGTGTCAGTTTGTAAGTCTGCATATGAAATCTGGAAAACTTTGCAAGTTACTCATGAAGGAACAAGCAAAGTTAAACAGACCAAAATTTTCATGCTCACAAACCAGTTTCAATTATTTAAAATGAATTCTAATGAGTCTATTTCAGATATGTATAGTAGATTTCAGAACTTTGTGCATTCTCTAATATCCTTGGGAAAGGAATTTTCGAAAGAAGATCAAGTCAGAAAAATCTTAAATTCTCTTACTCCAGAATGGGATCAAAAGACACTTGCGATCGAAGAGGCAAATGATATCAGTACCTTAAAGATAGAAGAATTAATTGAAAATCTAATGTCATTTGAAGTCCAAATGATTGAGAGAAGAGAAAGCAAAGCATCTGAAAAGAAATCAATGGCGTTCAATGCATTGATCGATGGATCAGACTCAAACAACGATAATGATGAAGAGATAGCCCTTATGACCAAGAATTTTCGGAAATTCCTGAAATACAGAAAGATGAACAATCTCAAGAGAAACAACTATAAGAACTCTGGAAATCAGAATGTAGTGCCAAACAATATCAAATGTTTCAACTGTGACGAACCAGGCCATATCAAAAGATACTATCCATATCCAGATAGGCAAAATCTTCCTATAAACAATGATTCCTTAAAGAAACGAAAATGTGCATTTACTGCTACTCTAGATGACTCAAACTCGTCCTCAAGCGATGATGATTGGAAGACAGATAATTCAAATATGTGTTTCATGGCAGTTCATGACTCCGACGAATTCAGAGAAACGGACTCAGAAAAAGGTACACATTTACAATACAATTGGTTGAAATTGCATGCTTAGAATTAGATGCTTGATTGATTAATTTGAATTGGTGTGTTGTTTGAGTTTTAAATGTTTTATTTTTTTACTATTATTTTACTATTATTTTTATTTTTATTATTATTATTTTTAATAGTATCATAATATTTTATGGAATATACTATAATTCTAGTAATATTCTAAATATATATATATATATATAGACATTAAAAATGATAAATAAATATATATATATATATATATATATATATATATATTAGAATACTTAAGAATAACAATCATGGAAATTCAAAGACACATGTCGACATGGTCCCCACCATGATGTCGACATGGGTACAGAAATTTCAAATTCAAAATTTGAATTCAAATATTGAATTTCCCTCCATCTTTTCACTTTATTCATTTCTCTGAAAAGCCACTTTTTGACAAGAGAATATGTCCTTTGAGAATCTGTTTATTCACTATCACTTATCACTACTTTTCACTCTCATTTTCAAATTCAAACTCTTATCTCAAAACTTTCAAGCTCTCTACTCTCTACTCTAATGGCTTCTTCAAGCAATCCTTTCACAATGAGAATTTTCAGAAAGATAAAAGAGCAACTCTACAATGATCCGGAGGCTATAAAAGCATATATCAACTATGCTAACTATGGAAAAGTCCATCCCGGGAAGTTCGCTTTATTTCAAGATTTCTCTACTTATGAAATCGATTCACTTTTTGCAAGTAACCAAGTTTTTAGTCTTGTTGATGCTTCTCAAAATGATTTTGTTTGTTATCCAAGTCTTATTAAAATTTTCTATGCAAATCTTAACCGCGGATTTTATAACGGAAATGATGATGAAATTTGGAGTAGTGTCAAAGGCACTAGAATCGTTTGAAATTGTGATCTTTTGGGAACCATTCTCAATTGCAAAAGCACGAGAATGGATCTTTATAGTTTTAATATCGATGAAAATGATCGTGAGACATTTCATCACATTTTCGAAGGAAATGATAATTTTGAATTCAAAAATCGAAATTTTCAACCAAAAGTTAGAATTGTTAATCTTCTTTTGCAACATACTTTGACCCCAAGATCGGGGAATTTTAACAACCCAACTTCAAAAGTTTGCAAAGCACTTTTTACTATTTTTTGAAATTATGATATTAATTGGGCGCAAGTTATTTTCAATGAATTTTGTCCCAAAAATCTTGAAATGGGTGAAAACACTTTGTATCATGGAATTTATTTCACTCGGATTTTTAACTATTTTGGAGTAGATTTCAAAGGAGAAGAATTTGTTTCAAGAAAGGTTTCTGATCACTCAAACATTTCTCTTGTGAATATTCCATTTGTTTTTCAACCTTATGAGGCTCTTGCCGAAAAGGAAGAGCATTTGGCTCATAAGGAGATGGAAGAGGAGGAAGAGGAAGAAGAAGAAGTGGATGAAATGGAAATAGAAGAAGAAGGTGAAACCTCTTTGGAAAGCATTGGCTATCCTCCTAATCCAACCAACAAAACCTTACTCAAAAATCAAAAGACCATTGTCGAGAATCAACGGATTCTTAAACGGTCCGTTAGTAAGAAATTGGATAAAATATCATCGAAGATGAACAAGTTTTTCTCCAAAGTCAGCAAGAAGCTTGGATTATCTTCATCTTCGTCATCCTCTAACTAGTTCTACCTTTTCATGTCTTGTTGTATTTGTTTGTTTTGATTTGAATGTTCGTGTAATTCTTAATGTTTAATCATTGTATCGTTCTATTATGAAATGAAATTGAATTACTTTTCTGTTATCTAGCTTATCTTATCTCCGGAATAAATGTTAGTATATTATATATACACACACATAATTATTCACAAAATCAAAATAAGTCACCAAAATTCACTGAACCATGTCGACAACCCCCCTGACCATGTCGACATGTACTGGTCAGAAATGACTTTTCATTTTAAATTTGAAATTTGAATAACTACCTTATGTCTATTTATTTCAAACGAATTTCTACACCTACAAATACCTATTTCTTCTAGAATTAATCATTCAAAATCATTTCTTATCTACTTTATCTACATTTCTTCTCACAAACTCAAAAATGGCCAATCCAATTCATAATGTAACTGAGAATCTTGAAGAAACCCTTAATTCTTTCAAGAATATTCTCTCTTTCATTCTTCGTAACCAGCGACACTTAGAGTTGAGTCAAATTCAGATGATCATGGAGCAAGAACAACATTTCGATGCGATACGATGGATGATTTCCTCCCTGCACAAAGATGATAATGAAGCACATCCTCCTGTCTCTCTCACCAACGATAATGAAAATTGGGATGCCATTAAAGCAGACCTTATATTTGGAGAAGAAGGATGGGTGGAAGTTCCTCGTAATGTTTGATTTTATTTGATTGCTTTATTTGATTTTAATTGATTGCTTGGATTGATTTGATTTGGTTTGGTATGGATTGATGTTTGGTGTGCAAAACATGTATAAAAACACATTGATATTTGTATGATCTTTGATTAGTTATCAGTATAATTATCTCTTAATCTATCTATTATATACTCCATTGAATATAATATTAATACAGGTATTTTAGTACAAGATAAGGGGAAGTTCTATAGTTTGGAGTTAGTTTTTGTTGATGACAAAGGGGGAGAGGCATAAAATAGGATAGTTAGGCATAGATTAAGGGGGAGTTATTAGTTTTAGGGGAAGTTATTAGGATAGAAGTAATATTTTATAAAAGGTTGTCATCATCAAAAAGGGGGAGTTCGTTAGTCCTAGAGGTGATGGTTTTGATGACAACAACCTTAGAATAAGATTATAAAATATAAATACTAACATTATAGTTTAGATATATATGTATATGCAGGATTTAACCATGTAGTGTCCAAGAATGAAGACTGTACAGTATAGAGATTCAAGATATTAAGATTGAAGACTCATGAGTATCAAGATTATCAAGAGCTCAAGATTTCAATAATAAGTAATCTAATTAGGAATTTTGTTAAAACTCCTAGAAAAGCACTGGCATCTTAAAATCCAATTTATTTGTGGAATGAAATCCATTTCGAGCCTATTAAAGGGATGGAACCCTAAGTAGGATGGAACATATGAAAAATCTAGTGGAACATTATTTTGTATCCACTAGCTTTTATTCAAAATGTTTTTACAAAATTATATCTTGTTTTCAAAATGATTTCAAAACCTTCCTTTTAAAAGAATCAAAAACATCTATCCTGGTTTTAAATACTTTTAGCCTCAAAATAATCTTTATTTTCAAAATCAAATTATCCTTAGTTTTAAACTATCTTTTAATAATAATATATTTAACTTTTAATATTTATACTTAGATTTAAATATAATAATTATAGTCAAATTATATATATACCAAAATATTATTCCCTATATTTACTTATGTATTTTAACTATAGTTAAGTATATTTATAAAGTTTAAAATAGTTTTATAACAAGATAGAAGTTATTTCCAAAGAAAAGCAAATTACCAAAAAATACTTTAGGCATGTTGACATCCTCAAGTACCCCATGTCGACATGGTAGCAGTTTATTTCAAAAAATTGAATTTCAAAGGAAATGTCTTTTCATCATATCTTTTCACGAATGGACATGGCTGTTGTTCTACTATAAATAGGGGTAGTTTTGAATGAATTTGTATTCGTATTTTCTTTGATTTCACTCCTCTTCTTCTTCTTCCACATTTCTTTATACACATTTCTACCATTACTCTGCCGAAATCAACATTGAATCTAACTAGATATCTCTGGTTTGATTCTCTATCACTGTCTCAATAATATCTCAGTGCTATTCAGAGTTATAGGCTTCTTTGTAATAAACTAAGCGAGAAAAGGTGTGATTGTAGCTTGTGAAATCAATCAAGTGAGAAAAGGTGTGATTGTAGCCTTGAAAATCAATTGGATGAACTTGTTGCCCGCGAAATCAAGTATCTCTACCCAGAGGATTATGAATCTGGAGTGGTGTACCTCGTGGCCTTGAAATCGAGGGTGTAATTGTACAATTGCTTTTGAAAGGAAATCCATACCTGTGTGCGGGACTGGATATAGAGTAACTCTGAACCAGTATAAAATCTGGTGTGTTCTTTCCTTTATTGCTTTTACTTTATTTCTGCATCTGTGTTTGTTTCTGTGATCATATATGTGTCTAAATATTGCATACATTTGTGTTCAAATTAACAAAAACCCAAAAAGATTTAGTAATTCCTTAAAACACTATTCACCCTCCCTCTAGTGTTAATCCTAGCCTTAAGATCCGTATTTCGCAATTCACATAGTTCCCAATTAGAGCATAGCTCAAGCTATGGAAAAGGGGAAAGAAGATTATAATTGAAGGTGCACTAACTCTTTTTAATTTATCCATTCACATTTTATTTGACACTAGAGCATCACACTCATTTATTTTGAGTAGATTAGTAGATGAATTACACTTAGAAGCTAGTGTAGTTGTAGACCATGTAGTAGTGTCAAAGCCAGTTGGTGGATCAATTCACTTATGGATAAACTATAAGGATTTGAAATTATATATTTTGGGTCTTGATGTCGACTGCAATGCTTTTGTATTAGGATTTTCATGGTTTGGTTTAATTTTGGGAAAGGGCTGGATGGCTATGTACGGAATGGTGCTAGATTATGATAGAAAGGTGGTTAGGTTAGGTACTTGAAGTGGGTGCAACCTTGAGGTTTACCGTGATCCAAAGAGTTCAGTTATGTTGAGTTACCTGTATTTTTGTAGACTTACATATGATGAGTTAGCTTTAGTACCCGTAGTTCATGACTACCAGATGTCTTTTCCAATTTTTATGGCCTTTCACCATATATGGAGATCGAATTTACCTTAAATAAAATGCTAGATCGGTTGTTTTACCCCTTAGGCATATGGCTCCTAGAGAAAAATGCGAGCTAAATAAGCAAGTAAATAAATTATTAGGCAAGGGATTTATTCAGAGAAGTATTTCAAACTGGGAAGCACCAATTGTCTTTACTACTAAAGCAGATAGCTCTTTAAGGCTTTATGTCGATTATAGTGAGCTAAGAAACTGGCAAAGAACAATCATAATCCACTACTGTGTGTAGACAATCTCTTTGATCATTTAGCTAGAGCAAAGATATTTTCACAACTTGAATTGGCTATTAGGTTCAATCGGTTGCGTCTAGCTAAGGATAGTTTTTAGAAAACCGATTTTCACACACTCAATGGACTTTATGAGTGGGTTGTCATGCTATTTGGATTGACCAATGCACCAACATATTCGTCGACCTCATGATTCAAGTCTTTAGAGGGTTTCTACATAAATCTATGTTGTCATTGCTGACATACTTTTCTATACAAATGCGAGGAAGAGCACAAGTATCATTTAGGAGAATTGATCAATACTCTCTATAGGCACAAGCTAAAGGCGAAAATTTCCAAATGTCACTTTTGGCGCAAGGTGGTTCACTTTCTAAGACATGTTATCTTTGATCATGGACTGGCGGTAGATCTTAGTAAAGTTGCAGCAGTACAGGATTAGTATATACCAAAGAATGCTATAGAGGTGAGAAGATTTCTTGGTTTGGCTGGCTATTATGGGAAGTTCATTAAGGGATTTGCTAAAATTTTTGCACCATTGACACATCTTACGAAGAAAAATTCAGCTTTCCCATGGAACTTAGAATACAAAGATGCTTTTATTAAGCTGAAGGAGTTGTTGGCTAGTTATTTGTTTTAGTACTCCATGATGGTATGATCACATTTGCAGTATATACTGATGCTTATCGTAAAAGACTAGGCATAATGTTGATGTAGGAGGGTGAATTATTTTGTTATGCAAGTCTACAATTAAAGATGCATGAGAGAAACTACTCGACCAATGATTTGGAGTAAGGTGCAATCGGGCATTGTCCTCAGCCTCCATCAAACCACGGAGGCATTATATTTTGATAGAGTAATTTAAGATATTTACAGATTATAAGACTCTAAAGTATTTATCCTCCTTGCAAGATTTGAATTTTAGGTAGAAGAGGTGGATGGAGTTCTTGTTGTCATAAGATTTTAATATCATATATGCTCTAGACAATGTTAATGTTGTGGTCGAATGCCTTTAGTGGAAAGCATGTGATGCTAAGCATATGTTTTTAGGAATGTGGTAACATGAAGTTCATTTCTACATTTGATTTTCGACCTTAATTGGACATTACACTGGGGTTGTTGGCAGGTTTAGATGTTCAACCTTCACTTGTGAACCATATTAGTTCAAGTTTGAGGCAATACAAGGAGTTGTTTTATATTTTGGAGAAGTTGAGCATAGGTTAGCATTTGAGTCATTGGGTTCGCTATTCCATTGATTCAAAAGGATGGTTGCGAAGAGATGATAGGTGGTGTGCACCTCTTGTTAAGTAGTTGGTAGACTGTCTAGCAGATCCCCGTCATTCTCGGTTGGTCATTCATACCGGTGGTGACAAAGTGTATCATGATATTTAGAGAGTATTTTACCGTCTTAGTACAAAGAGATATGTCGTGGGGTTTACTTCCAAATGTGTGACTTATCGAAGGGGAAAGGCGGAGCAAAAGAAGCTTAATTATGACGACCCGCAAACCCGTACCCTTTGAATCGACAATAAACCACACATATTTGATCCATAAAGCACAGATTGACGGAAGATCAAGTGAAAGAAAAGAAGAGATAAGAAGAGAAGAGAAGAAAGAGTGAAAATAGAACCAAATAGAACAATACAAAATCTCACATCGCAGCGGAAAACATATAATATCATATCAATGATCTTTACAAAATAGAAATCGTATATACATACATCAATCAAAATTCAACAATCAGTCACCAGTTATCTTCCTGAACTGTTATAATATTCTATCCTCACAATTGCCGATAATATAAACAACTAAGTAGCGGATAATAAACAGATACGTGTATACGAATATGAAGATCTTCAGCCCGCTTGCTGAAGCTCCAAAAGCACCAAATCTGAACACTCGGTCTGACCCGAGCATTGAAAGGGATGAACGCCTAGATCAGTCTGGTAAACCAGCATGAGAAACACACTCAACTGAATTTATTAAATTACTAGACTTTTCCTTTATCAAAACAAAAGTATCTCGTAAGACAAGTCCACACATAAACAAAGATATGTTTTTACCTTACGATAACTAAAACATTTCATATCAAATCATCTTATATTATATTAGTATCTATTGCAAAAATAATATTCAAAATAGCCGAAGTTGTTACCATTATTAAATTCCAGCATACTAGGCTCCACAAATAAAATGGCAGGTACGTAGTGGAGTTTGGATTTCTATACAAATGACCAGGTGAAGGGACAACCTTCCGATGGCTACACCTCTAGATGGATATCCCGAGGCACAGAACGTCTGCCCTCACCTCTATAACTAGATGGTACCGAATATGTCATCCTTTGGTCATTACCGACCTTTTCCAAGGGTCCTCTAGCATACAACCACATCAATTAGATACACAATGTCATTACGTGTAAAGATATATCTAGAAGAGGATGATCATACTCTATTTATGAGCGACTCACTTAGCCCTCCTGTATCTAACTCTGTTTCGGTCATTTCCGGTTGGTGAGGCCAGAGGTAACGATTACCTTTCACAAATCACATATCACATCACTTTGAATGCTACACGACTATTTCCGTTGACTACTAATTGCCTTCCACAAAAATACAACTCTTAAGCTCGTACGTCTCAAGGAGGGTGTTAAGCTAAGAGAAGTTGCCTTCTCCTCCACCACGACGTTCGTAAAATTTTTTTTACGTAATCTTTAGAAATGCAATGTTAGACAAACATCCATACAAGTTTTCCAAGAATAGGACAAATCGACGGTACTTTCCTACCACATCCTGTCGGGAAATCCCTAGAATTAGTAGCGAATATTCCTTGCATTGAATATTTCATAACGAAGAGACTACCGCTACTGGATGTATATTCGGATTTTAACCCCAAATGATCAACAAGTAGTCAGCCACTATGAAAATCCTGAATATCAATATTATCGGCCAACTTATACAATCGAACGCGTATACGTTGGTCCAAAGTGGTATTCAGATAAATCTGATCTTGGTCTCTTCGTACTAACAACGCAAAAGCATTTCTCAACCTTACACAGAAACTAAGTCTCATAAAATTATCACGTCTCCAACTTTCTACTTGTTATTCTTCGGTTAAGAAGGAAGCTCGATAGATTGGAGTAATACCCTGCACTATACGAATCAACATCCTCAACACAAACGATAATCAAGCCTACACAAAAGGCTGTGTACTACGTATACGATCTAAATAGTTCCCACATCAAGTCAAGGTACTAAAATGGCCAAATTTTGATAGTCGGTTCTTTAACTATCAAAACAACAAACAAATCTCTAGCACCATAGCAATCACTAGGCCATTTTAATTATTCTTTTATTAACTAAATCATTTTCCAAATACAGTTCAAATTAACTTTTGAAAAGATATATTCTCAGAACCATTTCAACTTTCTATATTGGAAAACATTTCCATGTACTTATTTAATAATAAGTAATTCACAATTCAGTTTATTTTCAATACTTAGAAAGTATTACATATACTTAAATCACTATTAGGTATATATTTTATTCTTTAGGGAAAAGATTCTTTTAAACATCTTTATTTTGGGTCAAAACGAATATTGCGTAAAACATCATTACGATAACCCAAAATCATTAGTATATGGATTCAAAAATAGGATTTATATATAAATCCCACATACTCTACGAAACATTTCCTTTCGAAAATCATTTACTATAACAATAGTGTTATAGTCTATCATTTCTTTTTTTCTTTAAAACGTTTATTTCAATAATAAATGTTGAAATCTATGTATTCGATACCTAACAAATTTTAAAATATCATCAAACCATTTAACTCCTTTTAATAATATCACTTTTCAAAACATTCATTTAATTTCAAAAGATTATTCACTATCCAAAATCGTGAATATAATTCTCCTATCCAAATTCAAAACTTATATACATTTACTAAAGGATTATCCACTATCCAAAATCATGGATAAAATTACCTAACTAAATTCGTTACTTATGCACATTTTATTAAAGGATTATCTACTGTCCAAAATCGTTGATGTAATTCCCAATCAAATTCTTTATTATTGCAACAGTAAATTTAAAGGATTGTCAAATTTCCAAAACCGTGGATGTAATACCTTTAATAAACTTCTATATTTAACTTATCAAATTTAATTGATTTTGGATTTATAAAACAATGTTTGGAAATTTCATTCTTATTTTATAAAAAATTCAACTTATAAAATTCCTTTATTTACCAATTTTATATATATTTTATTTACATGTCAAAATCCAATTTATAAGCTAATTCACTTATAATTCTCTTTTTTTACAAATTCATTCATTTATAACTTCACAAATTATAAAACTATAAATCTTATTTACTTATAAAATCCATTTATAATTTTACTTTAACATTTACAAATATTCTTTACAATTCCATCATTTTGATTTATAAAAATTCAATTTTATAAATCTTATATATAAACCATTTATAATAAATTCAAAAATTTCTGTTTAAACTATTTTATAAAATAATCAACTGCACATTTCAAAAATCACATTCTGATTTTATTACCCAAAAATCATAATTTCAATAACATAAAAATTATAACTTTCATTTATTTAAAATAAATCCATTTCTTAACAATTCAAAATATATTTTTTCAAAATCACTTGAAAAGCCATTTTAATTTCGAAATCATCACTTTAACATTTTTAAATTACCAAAAATAGGCCCAATGCTGCAACAACACCAAATACATCAATCACAACATCCAAAACATCGTATATCACATGATAATAACATATATCACAATATCTGTAACTGAAATCAATACTAGTGAGGCATCCAGTTGGATTCCACCAACTTGTTTGGATTCCACCAACTTGTCACCTACAATAAATATACATATTAGAATATGTGTACAATGTCTGCTTTAAGGCAAACGCACATACAAAGGGTCATCCACTCATACACGAGAACGTATAGGGTCTCATCTGCTCCAATAGGCAAGAATACATCCAAATACCAATCAATATATAGATAATATATCATATATCATCCAAACAATCATCTGTCATCATAAATAAAATTTATTCTCACTTATATAAAAATATTGTTGAGTCAGAAAGAATGAGTTGTACTCACATTGATTCCAATAGCAGTTGCAGTGTTTTATTCCGAATAAAATTAAACGAGCATTTAATTTTACGCAAAATTTCACTAGCTCTAAAATGTAGTGCTCATCTACACGAACCCGATGCAATTTGTTTCATCAAAAACGGACCTCGTATGAAGAGTTTATGCAACTTTAAAGTTATACGAATTTAATATATAATAAATCTACATTTTCTTTTTAATTTCAAACCATGGAATTAGTAGGGCCTTTTCCAATCATGGAAAGAGTAGAAAATTTAGCTTATAGAGTGGAGCATCCTAAAAAGTTGGTGGAAGTTCACAACTTATTACATGTGTCACACTTGCGGAATTACTATATAATTCACTACTATAGTCGAACCGAGTCATTTGGAAGAAGTTAAAGTGGAGACATAGTCACCTATCTGATATGCATCTTCTTATATTGTTGACCATGGGAAAAAACGACTTCATAACAAAGTAATTAGACTAGTTAGAGCCCAGTGGAGAGACGATCTAGCTAAGAGTACTTAGGTCTCTAGGTGAAAATCCAAGCTACCCTTCCAGAGCCCTTTTTTTAGTACATTTCCATTTAAGTTAGTATAATTACTTGTGCACTTAGTATTTAGCCTAGAATATTTCATAGGAAAAAGTGATCAAATGCCAGGCATGGTTATGAACGTGTCATTATGGCATATTTTGGATGAAGATTGCTATTGGATGTATTTTGTTAGTTAGTATTGCATATTTGGTCTGGTATGTTCATGTTGGCCTATGGCACACATCGTATTATTCATTTGATTTTATCAGTTGTATACATAATGGTTGTCACATTTTTACGTATGTATTGAACGGTTTCTCATCCATATAGAATTACAAGTATAGAATGTTGCATACATTTTGGATGCATGCTATAAGCACTTGCATTTCAGAAGGTCGACTAGTTTGGGAGACCACCTAATTTTAGCTTACCTATATGTTCATATGCGTTCCATAACTATATGTACACGCTGCATAAGAAATTTTGAATTGAATGACAATGTTTGCAAATAGTTGATGGTTGAGTGGATGCTGTAGATATTGGTTATATAAGTAAACTATATTTTTCCATCCATGGATATTTTAAGGATGAAATCCTATTAAGGGGGAGAATGTAACACCTTGGAAAATTTAATAATAAATTAAAATATTAATAACGGCAAAAATATAATTTTATGTAAAATGAAGAAATAGTAAATTTTCACAAACATTGGAATTAGCCTACGAAACATATTCCATTGCTTTTGGAATGTCGTTTATATTTTGAAAACATATATTACTTGTTAAATTTGGTATTATGGGTCAAAACTAGCAAAATCTATAACTCGGTGGCATTTCCTTAAGTATTATTTTAGGTTTGGACTAGATAACTGTAGTTTTCAACTATAAATAAGACCCTAACCCTCATCAATTTTCATACTAAACCAAAATCTATATGTTCCTGTTCTTATCCCTCCTCTCCTCAAAAAATTCAATTTCTTTGATCTTATCTTCAGTTTCTAAAATTAAAAAAAATGAAATATATAAGAGAGAGAGAGAGAGAATTGAAGAATCAAAATGTGATAGATTCAAATTAAAAGAAGAAGGAATAAATCAACAATGAAGAGAAGCAATAAATTCAAATCAAATCAGATGATGGGTTCCTTTAAGGGAGTGAATTGATTAAGTTGCTATGATGATTTGTAAGTAATTGAATCCCTTTATACTGAACCTGAATAAAAATATAATTTTTGAGTTTAGAATAATAATTTCAACTTAGAGTTCATCTGATTTTCAATTTCAACTATAAATCAAAAAAGGGTAGAAATGATGGAAAATCTCTATATGGTAATTTAATATAAATAATTATAGAATAAGGAAAAAAGACTAGAATAATTCAGTTCAAATTCTATATAGATATAACTTTCTTTAGAAACGTTTGAATTGATTTGGATGAATGAAAGTAATCAAATACCCCTTTATTTTAACCTGAATTGATATATATATATATATATATATATATATATATATATCGGAACATGTATATACTTTTGTTTGAATATACATATGTAGTTTATTGAAAAGTTATATGTATATATATACATATGCATATGCATATGCATATGCATATACATATACAAATACATATATATAATCGTTGAAATTAACTAGCTGAATCCTTGTAAACAAAAATAGAGATCACACAAAAAATATGATTAAATATGAACCTTAAGTTCAAGCGGATCCGTGAAGAAGATAAATGAAATGTGCAAAATATACAAAAAATTTAGTTTTGGAAAAACCCCCAAACATGTGTTTGAAACGGTAAGCAGCTGTCTAAATTCAGTTTCACATGCCTGAGTTTCAAACAATGCAAAACCAAAAGAAAATAGTTTAAAATTTGCCTATTCAAATGTCTAAATTCTTTTTCTAACATCAGGAATTAAATTAGATGTTCAGGGGAGAAGCCAATGTTTGGATACTTGGAAAATAATTTTTATATATAAGGATCAGATGTTTGAAATATTCCTCAGACGTTTGAATTTTTTCGGCAAACCCAAGTTGAACCTGGACCACGTGCAGTCCGATTAAGGTAAATTAAGGAACTTGTACCCACTCTCTCAACTATTAGGGATTCATGTAGCTTCATGAAGCAGCCGAAATAGGCAGTGTCTATTCCACATTAACAAATGTACCTAGGTTCACAGTCCATTGAAGTTATGACATGGAACTCAATAAGACTTGCGATTATAGTAAGCTAGTAGCTCTTTTTATTACTTGGGCATGCTCAGTCACATGTTAACATGTTGAACATGAGGGAAAGGAGACGAAGACATCCGCAATAATAGGGTTATACGGCTAGGTAGTGGCTAAACCCATGGGGGAATCATTGTAAATGATTTCTTTAGTTTCAAGTTGAGCACAAAGAGTATATGACACTTTACCATTAAGAAGGTGACATGAATGCTTTGGAAGGTCATAAATCGTCAAGGTAGTATACTCGGCACGAGCACAGGCACTATGATGTTCGCTCAGTGTGTACGTTCAATTTATGTGATTCTACATTGAGTATGTTAACTCAATGTTTGTTAAAAGGTTATTTATCAAGACTATATATTAGGAATTGGCCTAGTGTTATTGGTTGTTGATTGTTCAACACTTAGTTAGAAACCTTCAAATGTTGTTTATCTATGTAGGTGTAATTAAAATTATACCCCGTGATTTTTAATGTAACCAATCAAATAAACACCCTAGGTTGTATAAGTTATAGATGAAGTTAATTGCTTATGAACACAATATAATAATAATATAATTCATTCACCAGACTTTGTTTGAACCACTCCTTTTCTTCCCCATTTATACCCACTATAGGAGGACATGCCAGTAGGTGATTTGGCTAGGGCACGCTGCGTGGAGGAAAAGACTTGGCGCCCATAGCTATGTTGTTTATAATTATTCTCCATGTACTTTATACTATATTATTTCATCAGTCGGACTTTATGTTGTTATTTGGAGACATTATTGTATGGACTATGTTAAGTTTATATTATTACATGATTAACTTATTTTCAGTATTTATATTTTATTTCCTTCCACTATAAGGTCTGAAAGTGAAGAACACATTAAATTTCTAATTTCCTCTATTTCATGTAATGTTCTAAAACCCCGACGACTCGTACCTCTTGGCACGAAGCGAGCTAGAAAGTCACTTTTGGCTTTAAGTCATTGTGTTCAGAGGTGTGGCTTATCATATATGTGCTTGAAACTGTGACATACATGTGAGTTATGCACCATCCAAATATGTTCCTGAAACACAACATGAGTTATAGACTAGTAGCAAACCACTCCTTAATTAACTTAATGTATAGGTTGTCCATCTTACGTTAAGAATGTAAACCCAAGTAAATTTAAGGTAAGATCGGTTTTATGCAAGTTTATAAGGTATCCGAGAAATTTTCATACATATGTATTCTATTATACGGAGAGACAAAAAGTATTTGTTCAAGACTTTTTATCTTTTTAGAAAAGGAATTTCTATCACAAGAAATTAGTCACAATAAAATAGGCTTAGATGATATCCAAGAAAATCCTATATAAAAATACATTTACATAGTATTTTTACATCCGTGGAAGATATGCAACATATTAGAAGGCATAGTAGGGAAACTCATGGGCAGGAGAGATACTATGGTTTTCTCATTGATAATGAGAAAAAGGATTTCATCATCCATGGAGATGATCCCCTCACATACTGAAGAGCCTTGAGATTAAAGACGATGTCTAATGGCTTGATGCAACAAAATACAAAATGGAATCCATGTATAAGAACAAAGTTTGGATTTTGAAAATTCTACCATAAAGGGAAAAACCCATATACTGCAAATGGATCATTAATAAAATTCTTAGATTGATAGAAAGCTCAAGACCTATAATGCAAGATTAGTGACAAATGGTTCCTGTCAAATTCAAAATGTTGATAACAATGAAACATTCTCTAATCACCATGCTTAAATCACTTGGGATTCTAATTTTAACCATGAAATATGGAATATGGACATTAAAAGATTGTTTCTAAATGTTGATTTAAAGGATACTTTTTATATGTTGAAGTCGAAGGATTTTGAAATCAGTGGGAATGGCTTGCATGGCATGTAGATTCTTAAGATCAATTAGTGATCTTAACCAAGCATCGAGGAGTTGAAATAAATGTTTTGGAATAATAAAAAACAGGTTGGTTTTGGTCAAAACATAAGGAGAATGTGGGTGTATAGGAAAGTAAAAAATGGCGCTATAGCATTTGTAGCATTAAATATAGGCAATTTCCTAATATTTGGTAATGATGTACCAATGTTATGATGAATTAAACCCTTATTTTTTAATATATTTTCAATGAAAGATTTTGGAAAGTCATCCTTTATACCAAGTATAAAGATCCAAAGAGATATATTTATATAGATATTAGGATTGCCCAAATGATGTGTCTAGATACCATACAAAATAGCTATGGTACGAAAAATTCCAAGCCAAAAATGTTTCAGTGCAACACCAAATTGTACCTTATAAGAAAGACTCTCAATCCATAGATGAGGACAGATAACATATGAGTAGGATTCCTTCACTTCAATTACGGATCCAACATGTAGGCTATGTACTTGGCCATATGCCGCTTTGCACTAGGTGCAGTTAGTCGGTATCAATTAAATCCAGGCGCGAACAATGGAATTAATGAGATCCTTACGAAAGGGCACTCAAACATGAGCCTTCAAAGTGATGTAGATGATAGTAAAGCAGTCTTGGGATTTTATTTACCCTCAACAAAAAGGTTGTAAACTTAAAAAGTTCCAAACATGAAATTGTTGCAAATTCAACCATTGAGGCTAAGTACATCACCTTAACGATGTCGCAAAAGAGGTAACATGGATGCAAAAATTAATTAAACAGCTACGAGTGATCCTAAGTGTTGAAGGACTGATACTAACGTATTGTGACAATAATGCGAAAATAAAATTTCCAAGGAACAATAAGCTCACTAGATGTCGAAAATATCCTTCATAAATTCCACATGATTAGAGAATTTATCAACGATGGAGAGATAATGATCGAGAGAGTAGACAATAAAGATAACGTGGCAGATCCTTTTACTAAGACCCTTTTTGAATCTAATTTAGGTATAATGATCGAAGATATGGGAATGAAGCTCTATAGTTTGCCACAAGTTCAAGCGGAGGATTGTTAGAGTTAAGTTTGTGCCTTAAGGAAAATTATGTAATTCATTACATAACTTAACTCTTGTATGAGAATTTTGTTCAAAATAAAGCATGCTTATGGTTTTATTTTCTATTGTACCTATTATTATGATATAAATAATTATCAGAATATATTAAATGCATACAAATAGAAATCATTAGGAGAATATTTAGTCAATTGTAGTTGCAAATGTGTTCATTATCTTGAATTTGAAATAGAAAACTTTAAATATTATCCTTAAATTGTTCCTAGTCAAGATATATTGAGAAAATAATATTGATACCTCCTTTGAGACAAGGGTATGTAATGGTCTCCATATGATGTACGTGAATTACTCTTGACCGTTGAGGGCACCAAGGGTTACGTACTTGTGGTTGTTTGAAATAATCACAGAACGACCCAACATAGTCTTTTATAAGTCAAAATAAAGGATCTCGTGTAATGATATGAATTAGTCTTCATACTTGAGAGAAATGGCGATCTTAACTGCTGAATTTGGTACCTTTATTGTGTTAATCATTTGACATCTAGATCATGTGATGACTATAGTTGGGCACATATTAACTATACTCAATAGAGGATTCATCTCCTTAGTCATAGAAGTTTAGTATCACTATAATTAGTGGACAACTTAAAGTCAAAATCTCTCTTAAGAGTAAATTGGTTAATCAATATATGCTATTAGATTCAACCAAGGGCTTTAAGTTGGCACTACGCAATTAAGGTCGGATGTTATTTGAGATTTTTTTCCATTGAGTAAACTATAAATATCTTGGTGATATAGTGATGACAAAAATAATGCATAAAGTATCATTACTTAGAGTGTGGCTCAATAAAGATTAGAAATTGGATTTCACTTAAGTGATCTATACGTGATTAAACTCATGGCTGATACTGTACTTCAATAAAGTCTATACATCCTCTAGTTTTTAATTTTTTTGAATATTACTAAGGACTGAGGTTATGCTGGGGAGTCAATAGAACGGTGTTGTTAGCAATTTTCCAAATTCAACTAATTAAAATTAATATATAAATATTATAAATGAATATAAAATTAGTGAAAATATTGTATAAATATTTCATGCCTTTTAATCATATTTAGGTCTTGAAATAAAGCAAAATAATATACAACTACTATACATAAATTTAATTAAATATATTGCTAAAACATATATTTAATTAATTAATATATGATGTTGATTGAACCCAACATCATTAGATTAAATCTTCAATGGGGCTGCCCCTATCTAAGAAGGGATAATGGTTTGAAAACTTCTCTTTGACTAAG
Organism: Allium cepa; assembly: GCA_030765085.1. Taxonomy (NCBI): domain Eukaryota; kingdom Viridiplantae; phylum Streptophyta; class Magnoliopsida; order Asparagales; family Amaryllidaceae; genus Allium; species Allium cepa. The sequence continues at coordinate 933,252,084 of CM060941.1, forward strand.
ATCATTTCTAGTGTAAAGAAAGGAGGAAAAGATAGAGATGTTTGTGGTATCTTTTGGCTATAAAAAGCACCGATTTTTTCCTTCTATAAATATATAAATAAAACCCCAGTCCCCATTAAACCAAGTTAAGCCTACAGTTGGGATTTGCATAACCAACTAGGACGAAAGAACAAACCAAACTTTGAGTATAAAGAGTCGGAACATGGCGTGTCAACGATAGATCAGATCAAGAGGTAATTTTCCATTTAAGATTGTTTATTTATTATTATATCCTTAATAGATTTTGGCCATCAATTATAAAAAAATGAAATGAAATTATATATACACATACAATATTATATATATACTAATTATATAAAAAATGAAATGAAATAATATTATATCCTATACATATTTAGATTTTAAATATATATTCATGATATTATTTATGAAATTATATTTTTCTAAAAAAATAATTTTTCTATTTGTTAACTCTTTTCAAATTTTATGTATATGGTAGATAGTAAATCATGTATATATAAATAATTACATACATATATATATAGTATGTGCAAGTATATTAAGAAGATATTGTATTAAATTAAGATATTGTATGTTCATTTTATACAATGTGATCATAAGCCCCAATGATCATAAATATTTATATTGTTCATCTGATGCATCTCTTTGATTAGTTTATTTACAACGTAAGCTGATATTTATATTATAATTAAGAATCTCTAATAAAATAATAACTATATTAAAAAATTAATGTTATATAAATTTAAAACCGAAACTAAATTTATATATATATTAATAAATAAAATATTAAAACTAACAAAAATAGAATTGATTTTAAATATCTTTCAATTTATCAAATCAATGCTAAATAAGATTTAGTGCAAATATATTATCCATGAAAATAAAAAAATGAAGATTTAGCGCAAAATTAATAGATTTTTTTAATTTCCTTATTTTATCCCATTGTCAATGCATCTACTACAACAGGAAAATTAACTCATTACGTAAAAATGCATCATTTACCCTTAAAGTAATTATTTATTTATTCATATGCAAATTATTTACAACTAATAACTTTTTACATTCATTGTTAATATTTTATCTGAGTTTAATATATTTTTCGAAAGGAATTAATTCAATAATTAGAACCTTTAAAATAAAATTCCTTCCAATAAACTTACTTACTTAAATGATTTTGAGATAAAATTTATTTCAAATAGAAATCAATTAACTTACTTTAAATAAAATTCAACATATTATATGTGTACCGAAAGTCAAGCTGTCACAAACCATATGATATATGGGTGTTTTGTGGAATTTAGTGGAAAACTAGAGTTTCGGCAGTGTTAATGAGATTTTGGTCCCACAACACATATATGAAATAATTGTATTACCATATTCTAATACAATTTTAAAGTAGAAGGTTATTTTTTTGTTAAAATTTTTGATTATGAAGTAACTGTATTACTGTATGGTTATGCAGATAAGAGGCATCGGATTAACTATTTGTTCTAATATCTAAATGAATTTAATCTAACTTTTGTTAAAGATATATAAATTAAAATAGTTTGAATGTTAAAGAATGTTACACCAATAGGATAAAACTATCTTTCTATTTTATATATTTGAAGTACCAGCACATAATTATATGTTGATCCTTACATTGTTTTTATAATTTTTAGTATAAATCCTCAAACTCGATCGTTGAGATCCCTTCCACTACAATGTCACCGTCTTTTTATAGGAGAGTGATATAACGTGGATTGATGATATCATTCTCGTACTCAACGGTCTTATGTGCCGAGATTACCATTTTTGTTTGGGTAAGATAATTTGGTTTTATGTGGGATAATTTAGTTTGAACTACTGAAACCAGCATGACACCATTGGATGGTTATCATCTGTCGAAGATCCATGAAGTGCGTTAATGGTCTTGTCTTGTTTAGCTCGGTTTTAGTAGGATAATGCCGAGCGCGGTTCTTACTTTTATCATATGGTTTTTTATTTCAAAGTGCGTTCATACCTTGTCTGGGTGGGTTGACTCGCATAGCATTATACTAGGTTCATGGTTGAGCAGTAGTTGTTTGGTTTAATATAGCATAATACTATTTAAGATGTCTTGCATGTTGTATCTGGAACTTATGCAGTTCCTTGATGACGTAGCATAGAGATCAATCATATTTGTCTTGTACTAATTCTACATTAGAAACTATATGCGCCTCTTACTTATATTGTCCCAATTGTGAAGTTTTCTACATTTCTCTTTTCACTCCGCATTACCCACTTATAAGATATTTCTACTGTGAAAATGGGTGTAACACCTACCCTCAAGTTTTCATTAATGAATGTTGGGGGAGATTTGGAAATTTTCTCCTACCTTTTCAAGAACCTCATCAACCATTTTTTGCATGAAATGCTCGTACTTGTGTCATGCCCTAATAGGCTTGTAACACCCTGACCTTTATATCAATACTATCCAAGGGTATTACTAAGTAATACCGTCAGATAATACAGAAAATGAGGTGATATGTGGTACACAAGTGAATATTCCCATGGACTAGCACCAGTACATGTATCATATCATATAATACTCATCATAAATGTACTAGGTCTCAGTACAAAGCAATGAATACGTGTGTATTTAGGATAGAACAATACACAGCACATAATAAATATCAAAGAGAACAGTGAGTCAATAAATGCACCGATAATATATAATACTGAATAAACATGGTATGTCCAATATAAATCACATGAATATATATACAAAAGACTATATAATATTCAGATGATATACATCAATATTGATTTACTAATTATCACTATGTCCAGATACACAAGCTGGTCTCATCATCCTTGTACCTGAAATAACTTAGACAGACTCGAGTATTACATAAATAACACATGGGTCATGCTATGTCTAAATAAAGAGTTAATATATCCATATCCAAAAATCTCGAAAATCAAAAAATCATCAATAACAAGACATCATCAAGTATAGTTAAGCTAGCACACAACAAAGCCCAGTATATCTCTTAATCTCAATAATAAGAATATCATCATCAATGTATATGGCATATTCAAATAAAATTGGCAAACACATCCAATTAATCATGTAGTTAATGGCCATATGCCTATGAGAATTTGAGAGGAAAATCATGCCTATAAAAACATAATTGGCGACACACACCAAAGAAGGATAATAGGCGACACACGCTAAAAAAGTATATAGGGATTACTCATACACTTGACACAATCTCAAGTGTGAGTCTGCGGAATGAGAGTCTTAAGGCTAAATTTACACTAAAGAGGAAGGTGAATAATGTTTATGGATTATATGAATATTATTCAAATTCTTTAAGAATTTATATGGAATGATGGAATTAACAATCATAGAAAAATTCATAGAATAAACGTACAAATAAATGTAAATGTAGTAAAGGTAAAAAGGAAATAACACACCAAGATTTTATACCAGTTCAGAGTTACCCTACATCCAGTCCTGCGCAATTCCTTGTACGGATTTCTTTTCAACCAGTAAATGCAAATACAATCTCAATTTCAAGGCTACAAGACACATCCACTAGAATCTCATCCTCTAGGTAGAGCCACTTGATTTTCGGGCCACAAGCACACCCACTAGATTTATGGATTACTAGGCACACCTAATTGATTTAACAAGGCTGCAATCACAACTACTTGGATTTCAGGGATACCAAGCATACTATAGAGTATAAGAGTATGCTTTGATAGAGTTTACAGACTCAAATCATCGATCTTGATTACAATTAATCCTATAACTCTTGAATAGCACTTGATCTTGAGAGAGATGAGAGAAATCAAAGAGTAAATAAAAGAGAATTAAACTAGTAATGATTGAATCTGATTCTGGTTGAATTTCCATAGAATTTCGATAGAAATTGTTTTAGGATTCAAGATAATGAAAAGAAGAGAGAAAATAAGAAAGTAGTCAATGAAAATTCATTCGGAAGTCTGGTATTTATAGAGAAACTATGGTCATGTTTGTTCGTGAAGAGATACGACGAAAATGCGCTTCCATTCAAATTTGAATTTTGAATTTTACGGCTTATCTTGCAGAGGATATGTAGACATATCCCTTTGTATTTTGAAAAATTACTTAATAAAAATTGTTTTGAAAATATTAAGTTTTGTAAAACATTTTGAAATTTTTCATAAACATTTAAACATAGTTTATATGTATTTTAATCATTTTAAAACTTAATAAAACTTTATAAAATTAATTTAAAAGATTTAATAAGAATATTCAATAGAATGTAAATAATATATATAATCAATATAGTTATATAAACTATCAAAGTATAAACAAAAATTCAATATCTATGAACTTAAAATAATATCTATATAAGTATAAGAGATTGAAAAATCAATTTTGGAAATATTTTGAAAAGATTATTGAAACCAAAATATTTGAAAATAATTTAAAACAGAATTAGAGACGATGAGAGAGATTAGGAAAGTGCAATCGAGATTTTAACATCTATAACGTATCCGGAATATCTCGAAATTATGAACTCTTCAATACTCATAAGTCTTCATTCTTGAACTCTTGAAACTTTACATTAGCATCTTGAATCTACTCTTGATATCAGCATCTTAACATTGTGCAGTCTTCTTAATCAGTACCTGTCTAATATCCTGCACTATATACTATATATATCTTCATAAAACATTAGTATCTATATTTTATATAGTGTCTTGTAGTTATTAACATCAAAACCAATACCCAAGATACTAACAAACTCCCCTTTTTTGAAGATGACAAATATAACTCTTACTATAATCCTAACTCCAACTTTCCTAAATAAAATACTAATCAATCTATGCAAGAATTATATATAATGATTATGAGAAAGATTATATACAAACAATAAGTGATATGTAAAATGAAATAATCAATCCAAATATTCATCCAATCAAACAAAATTTGTATCACACAACATTCAAACGAATCCACAAAAATCAAAACCAATCACATATAAACTAAACCAAGTATTATTATTTATATAGAATCAAATCTATTTAAACTAGACATTTCAAGAAACTTCAACCCATCCATCAGTGCCAAAGATTGGATCATCTTTGATATCATCACAATGTTCATCATCTTCTTTAATGGTACACTCTGCATTGGTGGTTATTTCTTCTTTGTTCAAGGCAGAAATCATCCATTAAATAGCATCAAATTTCCTTCTTACTACTTGATCATCTGCATTTGACTCAATTCTAAGTGCCTTTGGTTTCTTACGATGAAAGAAAGAAAATTCTTGAATGATTCCAAAGTTTGTTCGAGGTTTTCCGTTAGTTTTTAGATAGGAGAAGCCATTATTTTGGTTTTAGAGTTTAGGAATGCAAAGGAAGAAGAAAGAGAGTAGATAATAATGATTCTCTAGTCTTAACTAATATTAAAAGGAGTGGAAATTCGTTTGAAATGAATAGACATTTGCTATCTATTCAACTTTCAAAACTAAATTGTTTTGAAATGTTTTCATTATATGTCGACGTACATACCTAGGGTATGTCGACATATATGCAGATATTTTGAAAACAACTTTGTTTGGATATTCTAATGTATTTAGCTTATACTATCATATTTTTATGTTTTTCAGAGATGATAAATGATATATAACAACAAGGAAATAAATTTTTATTAATTTTTTGATAAAGATTACATAGAACACAAAGAAATGAAAAGATACATAAGATTCAACATAAACTAAACTAGAAAATCCAAATACAAGATAGTTTAAAGAACTAGAAAGATACAGATGAAGATGATGAAGAACCACTAAGCTTGTGGATGATCTTTCCAAAGAATTTATCTATTTTGTTGTAAATTGAAGTAATTTTCTTTGAAAATGATTTCTTAATCTTCGTTTGATTATGGACGATCTTCTCTTGATTTTTGAGAAGATCTTTGTTGGATGGATTTGGTGGCATATTGATACTTTCCAAAGAAGCATCCTCCTCCTTTTCTTATCCTTCCTCCTCGACTTACATTTCATCTCCTTCCTCTTCCTCTTCCACTTCCTCCTCTTCTTTATTTCATGCTCTTCTTAGCCTTTGTTCCTTTTCTGCAAGCGTTTCATAAGGCTCGAAAAAGGGTGAAATATGCATAAGTGAAATGGTGGCCTTGTCAAATATTTTTCGAGGAGTTTCATCTTTTTTAAGATCAACATCAAAATAATTGAAAACACAAGTAAGATACAAACCATAAAATAGTGTGTTTTCATGTTTAGAAAGATCCTAAGGAAAAAGTTCATCCAAAATGACTTGAGACCAATTTATGTCATACCGACCATAAATTGCGAAAAGGGATTTGAAAGCTTTTTGGCTATTTATTATAATTACCCATTCTAGTAGTGATACTATGTTGCAAAAACAAGGCTTAAAATTCTTACTTTTGGATGCAAGTTTTTATTTTTGAATCCAAAATCATCATCACTTTCGAAAATATCATGAATTACTTCACGATTTGTAAAATCAATTTGAAAAGATGAAAGGTCCATTCCAGTAGATTTGTATCCAAGAATGTGATCCAAAAGTTTGCAATTTAAATAATTTTATGTCCCTTTGACGTTACCCCAAATTTCTTCTTCTCTACTATCATAAAACTTTCCTTTTAAATTTTCATATAACATCTTTACTAAATTTGGATAGCAAAAAAATTGTTTTGAGAAGCATCAATTAAACCAAGAATTTCATTTTGCAAAAAAAAGTTAAAAGATCATAAGTAGAAAAATATTCAAAAATAGCAAATCTTCTGGAAAAGACGTTTCCGAAAGATAAATATTCCATATACGCTTGAATGGCTTCTTGATCATTAAAAAGATATTCTTTTATTTTCTTAGAAAGCCTCATGATTGCCTTAGTATTGCTTGAGGAAGACATTGAGGAATAGTTTGAAGAGATAAGAGAGTTTATGATTTTTGAATTTGAAAACAAAAGTGAGAAACGAATGGATTAAGATAGCGTAAGTAAATGGAGAATCAAAGGACATGTTCTTTGGTTAAAAGGCAACTTTTCAAAATGTAGTTGTTAAAAAGGTGGAGGGAAATTGAAATTTTGAATTTGAATTTGAAATTGAAATTCTGTCCTCGTACGTCGACATATGCTCATGAGGTATATCACCATATAGGTAAAAGTTTTCAAAAATAATTTTTGTTTAACTGTGTCCTATTTTATTATATAGATCTATTTCTAGTTATTCTATTTTTAGAAAAAAAAATTAAAATAATTTAAAATATATTTTATATTATTATTTTATTTTTTAAATATATAAATTATTTATATTTAAAATATAATCTCCCCATATTCAACTAATATCATTATTAATCTGTAGGATATTCCTAATAACTAATAAAGCAACCAAAAGTAAAGAAAAACTTATTCAAGAAAAAAAAATGATATATCCATTTCACCATTTTGTTTTGAATTTGTATTGATGTGAAGCATATGTTAGCAATATCTGTATCTAATTCATTATCACTTGAGGATATATCTGAATCGCCTAGTGTTCCAATATAGGCCCTTCTTTGTTTATTGAATGAATCAGTGTTTGGCGTAGTTTTCATTTTAACAAGAAGTAGAGAGTCTCATTTTAAATGACCAGGATCATCGCAGTTATAACATCTAATGCCATTTCCATTTCCGCTTCCTGGATTTTAGCTGTCATTTCTTTTGAAATTGTTCACCTTCCTATATTTTAGAAATTTTCTGAAATTCTTTGTCATGAAAGCAATTTCTTCATCTTCATCGCTTTCTGAATCCAGGTTATCCTTCATCACATTAAAAGCTATAAATGTCTTCTCTATTCATTTACTTTCTCTCCTTCTCTACATTTGTGCTTCAAAAGATATTAAATTTCCAATCAACTCTTCAATTTTATAGTGTATTGTCATTAGCCTCTTCAATTGCAGGAGTCTTTGATTCCATTTAGGAGTAAGTGAATTGAGAATTTTTCGAACTTGATCCTCTTCAGAAATTTTTTTACCCAGTGCAATTAATGAGCATATTATATCTTGGAATTGACTGTGCACATTAGATATTGTTTGTACCAAAATTGGGTACAACACTCTTTGGATGTAATTGAAGAAATTAGAATGAAGATATTAAATGGAAAACGAGGCTAATCTAACAAACTCACCAATAAAATCAAACAGAAATAGAAAGAGAAATTTTTTTATAGTGGTTCAACGTTGTAGCCTATGTCCACTTTGAATGGCTTGGTGTTTATTGATGAACCTCAACTAGTTAGAATTGTATAAATCACTAACACTCTAGTTACAATGGAGTTGCAGCAGAGTAACGGCGTAGAAGAATCAAAAATTCCTTTTTCTATAGGCGTATGAATGCTAATTATAGGAGTAGGTCTTGAAATATTTGCTCTAAAACTCGAAATTCCTTTTCTCACACGTGGGTGGGCCGGCCAGATCGATCTAGGGTTTTTTGGGATCGATCGATCCTGATCGATCCAAGTACAATTTGTATCGATCAAGATTGGCTCCATTTGAGCTGCGATCGATCATGGTGGTTCATTTGGTGATATGCAAGCTTCTGTGAAAATTTGGAGGCATTTGGCGTGTAATTTTTGAATTGTGATCGATCCAAGATTGGATTTGCAAGTGGCTGAAGCATGCGTATCGATGCTTTCGTATCGATCGATTTTGATGGATGACGCGGAGCGAAAAGTTTATGGAGATCCATATTTCACGCTTGTTGACCGCTTCCATTGGTCAGACTACTTCTCTCGTATCGATCCAACGTGGTTCCTTTCGTATCGATGCTCATATGTTGCTTCATATCGATGCTTGTATGTTGATTCGTATTGAAGCAGAAGTTCTTACTTCGTATCGATTACTGGCTGTTGGCTTCGTATCGATGAAAGTGTTGGTTTCGTACCGATCTATTGGCTGATTTATATAAATTGCGAGGATGTGGGATCGATACAAAAAGTGTTAGGTGCTGATCCAGTGAACACTGAGTGATGCCGGTACTTGATGGATACAAAGGAAATATATGTAGGGTGATGGATACGAACATGATGGATACAAACTGATTTCATCCATATGAATCTTGATCGATCCATAACTAGAGCATACAACTTCCGATCGACAAGAAATTTGGAATTTTGCTTTTCATAGCTTTATTTGTCTTACCATGTTGATTGTAGCTCGATCTGGACTTGGACCAAATTTACCAGTATGCATGGTGGATCTGTATGTAACCGATCTTTGGGACAAATTGTCTTAAGTTTCTAGCGAAGTCCTTGGTGTCACGGCCTTGCCAAAAGACCAGATAACATGTTCCCTGCAAAGTATGTCTTGTGTGAACATGACGTGCTTTGAAAAGCTACATTCTTTATTCTAAAAAAGCTCGATCTGATTCGTTGAATAGTTCTCGTCTTTTCCTCAAGAGATGTAACCTATGATTGATTACCAACAATATAAATGTTGAATTGTGTGCCAAGGATCATGCAGTGTTAAGTTGTAATTGAAAGCCGAGTTCTAGCAATTTGTTGTTCATTGTTCTGCTTGTCACCAGGTAAGCGTTCAATTCCTGTCAGTTTTGAAAACCGAATTTTATTTTATCACAAATGCACTTATGTTAACCTGATTCCTGTTCGCGTTTGCATGTTTCACGGGTCGTTGCCAAATTCTTTTGTTCCTGCTTGGATCGACTTTCATGTCGATCCTTTCTTGGATCGATGTGAAATTCGATTTGTAACAACGATTAATGGTTGTTTTAATCCACTCCTTCACATCGATCCTTTCCTGGATCGATCTGAGATGTTGGAATGTATGTTTTGTATCGATGTCTACCGATATGGAATAAATAGTCCTTAGGGATGCTTCGTATCGATGGATAAGAGGTTTAAGGTATTCAAACAGATGGACATGAAATAGATGTTTGATATAGACGGAGTTGAGTTGCTCAAATATGATCATGTAGTGACTTTCATATCGATGGCTTCATATCAATGGATACGAAGTAGATGGCTAGTCACTGATGGTTATGAATTGCCAATGGATACGAACCAATTGGACTGCCTTGTGCTGATGGATACAAAACTGTGTCTTCATATCGATGGAAGCGACCTATTCTTTCAGTAGAGCGACTGGGATACGAAACGTCTTCCTCTTGATTACAAAGGCATATAAATACCTTTTGTACTTAGAAAAATTTATCACTTGCTTTTGCTTTTACCTTCCACTTCGTATCGATAAGAAACACGAGAAAAAGAACTGCATAAGTCTTCATCTCCAGAACATTTAGCTTTTAATCCCTAGACCAATTCATTCGAACTAGGTAAATGATCGATTAAAAACTTTAAAAGCAATAAGACCCGAGTCTCAACGTCGTTTCGTCTAAGGGTACAACCAACTCCAGCATTGCCAATGTCGAAATTGGATCGGAGTGAGTTCGAGGTGGTAGTAATGGAGACTTGGTGGCTTAGGAAGGAGAAGAATGATCGATGGAGACGAGGAATTCACTAGAAGAAGAATCTCTTGCTTCAAACTCGTTTCGATATAAGCAAGTTGGAGATGGATGAGGGTGGCTTTTCGTATCGATGGTGGATAGTGGACACTGCTTCATATTGATTTGGAAATCATAGGAGTTCGTATTAATCAGGAGCAATCGATACGAAGTCAAAGTTTTGGATTGTTACGAAGCGTTGTGATGTGTGGATCGATCGATATGAAATTGATCCATCAGATCGATATAAAGGCAAACTTTTGAGGAACGATCCAAGTTGGACCTTGATGGATACGAAACATAGCCTTCTTCATACTCGCACATTTGACTCCGACAAGCTTCTACCTTACATACTGGACTTAACTATTAAACTGCGTACTTGACTATCCTTTGAAGCACATCGATGAAACTGTAATTTGACAAAAATAACGAACTTTAACGTGGATCGCTCCTTTGAAATCAGGATGGCATGATTGGGACGTTCGGCGTTGATGGTCACTCCAATGGAATTTAGAAATCTTGTTGTTTTACCATCTTTTGGACTTGTAAAAATTTAAAGTATTATGTAGCACTACACTACATATCATGATCATTCACTTCACACCGGGGGAACACAGATTTATTGCCGTCTAACAATGGTTTTACTGAGTTCAATAGCTATGGATTCTGAAAGCTTAGAGCAGCAGGAAGTTTAAAGTTCTCCACTTCCCATTACAGAAATACTAGAAATCACAGCAGATGTAGTAAGTCCTGCTCCGAACGAATTGCCGGATGCAGTGTTAGTTTCTAATCCAGAGGACTTGGTTCGTTCCAAAATATCCGAAGATATGCTAGGTGGAATCTGCCTCAGGAATGGATTATCTCTATAAGATTTCTACTACCGGGGCCGGAAGACAGAGTGCACAACCCTCCGGAAGGGTTTACTGCTTGCAATAGATTTATGTGCATAGTCGGAACGTTGCCCCCGTTCAACCAATTCACTAGGGATGTGCTATTCTTTTTTAGGATGGCCCTTTCTCAATTGCGTCCGAACGGATATGCCCTTCTCAATAGCTTGTATATTATCTTTATGGAGCATCTTTTTCGACCTCTGAGTGTCGAGGAAATTAGATACTTATTCAACGTTAAGAATCGTGGGGATAACCATTCGTTTACTTTCCTAGAAGCAGTCAAAAACTGCCAAATAGTAGCAAGGGCATAGAATAAATTAAGCTACTTTAAGACTGAATGGTTCTTCGTTAGATGTCCACCAGGACTTGCTAGATGGTGGCTAGTTAGACGTAAGTGCTCCAACTAAAGTAAACTTGATCGCCGTGGGGCATATAGAGAGAGACCAAAACATTGGATTAGCAGGAGTTCCCAGGGTGGCTCCAGTAAGGCAAGGAGGAAGAAGCGCTCCTGGAGTCATAATCACTGAACGGGGCGATGATGAGAGTATGCAAACCAAGGATGGGCCCGTAGTTGCATTTTTACAAAGTCTCCAATTATCAGAATAAAAAAGAAAAGGCAAGACTCTCACCCATAAATCCAAGAGGCGTAAGACCGTCGTAGTATCTCTTCCCGCTACGACTGGTATAAGTTTGTAGACTTCCTTTCCGCAAATGGAAAGTTCTTTGAGAGGATTATCTAATGTCTCTATTCTAGATGACATAGATTCATTACAAGATCTTGGATTAGAGGAACTCTCTTTCCTACCGCAAACTGGCGCAGGCTTAACTTCTTTAACATAGGGGAGCCGATTCCTACGAGCAAGGCTACCAAAATTGGTTGGTTAGGGGGTTTGCACATGCATACACACACTTCACGGCACCACAGGACTTTCGATCACATTCTTCTCAATATCTGGAGATAATTAATTCTACTTTTATTTTCATTTTATATATGCGATGGTGAAATAGGGGTCTATGCGTAGCAACCTTCATTCTTCACGCCATTCTTTCGGTTCTTACTCTGAATCTCATAGGCGTGAAGGTGAAAGGGACTATGATCACGACCACCACTCCAGCCAAGATCGTGAGCATTTTGAAAGAGAGAAAGAAAGGTCATATCAGAGTAGACGCCGCTCTTGATCATGATCTCCACCATTTAAGGACCCTCAAAACCATCTGGCTCTGGTACGCAATCTTTTGAAACTGCACGCTAAGTAGTGTTACCTTAAGCTTCGAAATCCGATGATCAACGCCGTAGAATTGAAAAGGAAACTCAAATAGTCACAGAGCAAACTTCTGTCGAACCCACAGTGGAGGGAGCTATTCGAAATGCTATGTTGAAGAAAGACTTCCCGACTATCTCTTCGATGGCTTCTACTTCCCTCCAAACTCGAAAAGAATTCCCAATGATGTAAAAAAAATGATACAGGACTACATTCATGATGTCTATAGCTAGTATCGGGAGTGGGTTAAAACTATAGAAAAGGCTTCGACGGTAGCTTTCGAGCGGGCTAAAATAATTGAGAAAATGGAGGCCGACCTTGCTCAGAAAGACAGAATAATAGATGTACTTAACAATGATGTTGAATCTTCAAGGAAATCGAAGATGGAGGCCGATAAGAGAGCCGATAAGGCTAGATAGGCCATGGAAAACATGCAAAAAAACTCACATAGACTTGGTGCAGGAGATGGGCCACCACCATATCGTTGTCACTCGGGAGAGGGATGAGGCACAGAAAGAGGTCGAAGAGTTAAAGGCAAAATTAGCCAAGGTCACCAAGGAAAAAGATGAAGCCAACAAAGCTGCCTAGGAAGCATTTGAACAGGTGGTGGCACTTAAGAATGAGAGGGATGCGGCAAATTTAAAGGCCCAGGAAGCCGACGCTAGGGTTGAGAATGAAATTGAAGCAATGGAGGCCAGGATGGAGAATGAATTTGAAGATCTCTTGGTTACATACAATGCCATTGTCTTAAGAAACGACAACTTAAACAAGTTCGGCAAGGATTATCCTTTCCAACTGTACAAAGCCTGGAGACTCTTGGTGGAGGATGAGAAGGTGATCAACGATGCTACGACTATTGATGAGTTCGAACTCGAAGCTCAAATACTAGTTGGAGATGAACCAAAGGTCCTCCATGAAACAATTGTTGCTCCTGAAAAAGAAAAGTTGGCTGCCAAGTATCCGGACACTGGAGAAGGATATGGAGTTGAGTATCATAAAGTAGCTTTTGAAGCGCTCCCAATCTCTTATTCTGAGCCTATTCCTTCTATCAATCCTCCAACTGTCCTAGGATATGACCCTAATAAGCCGCACCTTTCTCCGATCTCGGAAGGCACATCAGTTCAACAAGGGAGTCAACCCAAGGTAGGTATTTGGACACTTCTTTCATTCCTCAAAATGCAGGAGCACTTTCAGATGATATTACTAATATTTTCTCCTATCTTTATTCAGCTCTACATTCAACATCAATCGATCCTCCTACAACTCAAGAAATGCATCATGAACAGGAGGCAATAACGACGGAGGCTACAACCATGACGACCACTACATCGACTGGAAAGATGCACGATAGTATCTGCTTGCTTGATGAAAAATTAATGGAAGCACTCTTCATCCATCAAAGTGATCCAAGTATCGATGTGTCGTTCAAGGTTGATGAAGACGTGATTATTACAGGCTCCTTTGGCCTGACTAGTAGCATTCCAATGGGCATTCAGGCAGACCAGGCTGAGCAAATAATGGAGGAAATAAAAGCCGAAATAGAGCAAACTAAGCAGGCTTGTGGAGCTGGTGGTGGCATGGCGTGCACGAGTCCGGTCTCGATACTTGTTGTTTCTCTAGGTGGCACCATCATTATACCTGCATGCCTCCTCCCTCTAACATCGAAAGTGCCACCATCCCTCCGGTTTCGCATACAGAGGACATTCTGATCCCTATGAGTTCCTAGAAGAAGACTGCTTCAATCCCCCAGTCGGAGATAAGCGCACCTGAGCAGGCTGGGGAGGCAAAGGTTCAACAAGGGAGAGGGTTCTGAGCGGTGGCTCGAGCGAGTCTACGCCGTAGAAAAGCAAGAAGGATAGAAAATCAAAGGCATAGACTTGCACTTTTACTTCATCACTTTTTGGTAGACAGCTAGAATAGACTTTTCCTTTTGCTTTCGTAGGCCATGTATAGGTGCGGTTTTGGCCCTCGGCTTATAGGAATTCATCAGACAAATTATTATACTTATCTTTTTCAAAGAATAGCGAAGAAACTTCTTTTCATTTTTTCTAGCATAACTTTATGTTTATTTGTTTATGTATTTCAGCACTCGTGTTTCCATTCAGTATAGTTGTGAGGCTTTAGTTTCTGAGTAACACTTGAGTCCGATCGCCAAGTCCAGAAGTCATGGCTACGGGTCAAAATCAAACTCCGAGTCAAATCCAATGTTGCGCTATCTCGGTGTAACGACCCAAAATTTTCGATCCCGAAAACTCCAGATAGTTAGGAAAAGAAGAAAAGAGAAAGAAGAAACAGAAGAAACAGAAACACCAACATCTCACATTCGCAGCGGATAAAATATAATATCAAATAATATTCTTTACACAAAGAATAGCTGAATCAGTCAATTACATTTTAATACACCAGAGTTATAATATTTATACAAACACTGGACAGATATAATCCACATGTCCCAGATAAACTACAATATCATAGCGGATGCACTCCATACGTTCCTACAATCCCGCTCGCCTCCTGAGATCCAAAACATCCTTACCTGAAAATCTGTAATACTCGGTCTGACCCGAGCATTACATCAAACTAACACCCGGGTAAGGCTGGAAAACAGCGTGAGTAAACTCATCTATCAAGAAATTCCAATACATAGAATTTAATTAAAACCTAGGGTAACTCGTATCAATTTACAAATTCACAATTTGTTATAGACATCACTTATTTCACACATCAATTTTTAAGTACCAAAACTTAGATTAAATGGTCCAATTCACTTAAATCATTCCATTCCAGCCTATTGATTTCACGTACCAATCTATAAGAAATCGAAGTGGTTTCGGGTATTTACTAATACCCGACTCCGGTCTCTTCGAATTCAATACTATCTTTTCAAGTGAATTACAATTCAACTATAAATATAAGATGTCCCTTTTTACACAGCAATTCATCATCGATAGATAACCACGTTATCAATGTCCACCCAAACATATCATATCACAAAACACTTCATAACAGAGATATCAATCAATTCAAGGCATTTAACATCATTTAATCATTCATAAACAAGATGGATCATTTCCAAAATTAATTTAATTTACCTCTAATTAAATTAATTACTAATCTTTTAATCACTTAAATTACCTTTACTTAAACAATTAAATAATTACAAATCAATTAACTAATCATCTTTTAATTATCCATCTCAATTAATCATCCTTGATTAATTATCTTCAACTACATAAAGTAATTATCCTTTAGTTAATTACATAAATTAATTATCCTCAAAAAATTTCAGTAATTAACCTTTTTAATTACTTCATTAATTACATTAATTAATTACATTAATTAATGATCCTTAATTAATTACTTCCATTAATCAGCCTTAATCAATCATAAACAATAATTAACCATCCTATAATTACTTACCTTAGTTAATTATATTAATCCTTTAATTAATTACACCAAGTATTAATCCTTAATTACTTCTCCTAAGTAATTTTCCTCATGTTAATTACATTCAGTAATTTATCCAACAATTAATTCACTAAGTAATTACATCTATCAATCTCATTAAGTAATTATACTTAATCAATTACCAAGCGACTATCTTCAATTAATTAACAAATTAATTAATCACATTCATCTCATTAATTACAACTGGATAATTCATCCCTTAATTACCCTATAAGCCAATTAATAAATCTTTATATATAGATTAATTATTCTTTAATTATTAATTAATTAACCTTAATGATCAATTAATCTCCTTCAATACAAAGTAATCAATCCTTAATTACATTTATAATCAATTAATTTACCTTTAATTAACTGATTAATTATCCATTAACTATATTGATTAATAACCTTAATTATAAATCAATATCTCTCAATACAAATTAATTAATCCATAATTACCAATTATTCAATCCTTAATTACTATTTGATTATCCTTTTAGTATTAATTAATAAAACCTAATTATTAATTAATAAAACTTAATTACAAATTAAGTACCTCTTAATTACTAGTTAAGTAACCTTTAATTACTTAATTAATTACTCTCTAATTACTTAATTAATCAATCTTAATTACTTGATTCATTAATTCCAAATTACAACTTAATTAATCTCAAGGTATTAAACCTTAATTATCTTAAGATAAAACTTTATCTTATTAATGCCTTATTACCATCATCATCATTTTAAACATTTCATCATTTTAATTACCTTTACTTAATCAAATCATTAATTAAGTGTTTAGAATAAAATAATCATTTAACTTGATAATCTTAAAATAACAAAACTTAACTTCCTTAAAATAACTTAAAACATTATCAAGTAGAAGCTTTAAAACTAATTTCAATTTTGTATTTCAAAACTTGCTTTTATAAAAAAATCTTAAAATTTCAATTTTTAACTTAAGTTTAATATCACTTTTAATTTCACAAAATTTAATTTAAACAAATTTTCAAACGTCTTAATCAATTGTTAAAGAACAATTACAAAAGAGTAAGTTTTAAATAAGAAAGTTTAAACTAGATTTAAATTTTTAACTTTCAAAAACAAATTGATTTTAAAACATTTTATAACCGTTCAAACTGTTGCTTCAGGTTTTACCCTAACCCCACTCGAGCTCTTACTCGAAAAAACCCACTTCTACCCTTCTTTTCAAAAAAAATTTAATTTTCATAGTTTAAAAAACTGGAAACAGAACTCACTCGAATGACCCGAGGCTTCACTCGAGTCACCCACACGAATTCATGAGCCTGCCTTCGAGATGATACCCAAACCAAAACTACTGACACACCTTCATCGCCATGCACCTTCACCAACGATGCCGCCACTTCTGATCATCCACGTCGACTTCCTCACATCTACTATCTCCCCCAAATTCTATCCCAATCATCAGTTCATACATAACAAACCAAAATCGTAATCAAGTCACTCTGCACTAACTTGGAACAAAACTCAATACTGGAAATTCCCTCGAACTCTAAATGCCGATCATCGGAGCACCTATGCTTCCTGTCACAACTTCGCTGACCCCTCCTCCCCCGCTATCGATCCCCACAATCTGGTGGAACTCGATCCAGCAGAGACGATGGGACGAACATTTTCAGACCAATCCTAAAAACTAGGGCTACAGACTAAAACGATCTCCTACCGCCGCCACGGTGGTCAATCCACCTTTCTGATAATTTTTCCGAGCTCACACATCACCCCACTACCTTCAGTGGAAACCCCAGCATCCCTGATCAGTTAGATCATCAGTAACCTCCAAAGTCCCCATTTCTGTTCAACCCAGCAATGCATACTCTAAACCCATCTATAAATTGATTTTTCTTTTAAAAATCAAGTTTTTGATTAAGTAATCAGTTTATAAACCTGAATCAATGAATTACAAAATTTGAATTTCAACCAAACTAATTCTTGCCTGTCCCTTTTGGTTTCCAGAGCCATTTCTGATTTATTTTAGCTTTATTAAAATTTTAAAAGTTACTTTATAACTAAACAAACAAATTTTGTTTAAATCTTAAGTGCTAACAGCAATTAGTTCAAGAGGATATGAAATTTTTGAATAAAGT
Organism: Allium cepa; assembly: GCA_030765085.1. Classification (NCBI taxonomy): domain Eukaryota; kingdom Viridiplantae; phylum Streptophyta; class Magnoliopsida; order Asparagales; family Amaryllidaceae; genus Allium; species Allium cepa. The sequence continues at coordinate 933,270,327 of CM060941.1, forward strand.
TTGAGCCTGGAAACTAAAATCAGAAAAACACAGTTACACAGCAGCATGCACATAACTATACTCATTCATATATATACACAGACAAATTCCCAGAAAATTCATATATCCACAATCATATTTTGTCTTTAGAAATTAGCATGTAACCAGATTTATTCAAATACTTAAGCTTTTAAAGAGGAGTTTTACTCATCTGCCAAGAAAGAAGAACTTAGCACTTTTAAATTTTGAAATAGCTTTTGATTTTGAAAAACTTCTGAATCCTTAAAACTCTGAGTTGCTGGAAATGTTTGATTTAAGAACTGTAGTTGCATGCTATTGAAACTTGTTGAAGATGACCTAAGACTTGATTTTTGAGCTTGCTTTGATTTCTTCTTCCTGAGTTTGCTTTTGAATAGATCCCAGGTTTAAGAAATGCTTGCAGGCTTTGATTCTAAATGAATTTTTTGGTTTGCAAACTTATTGATTTTAATTTGAATCATGATTTCTGGTTTTAGAGGTGTTTTATTTAAGAAATTTTCATCGTTTCTCTTTTTTTAGAAGTTGAGAAGATAAAAAGAAATGGGAAGATGAAGAAGTATGTTTATATAATGAAAATTAGAATTTATTAAAATTAAAGAAAATAAGAAATAAATTTTAACACTTGTTTTCAAAAGTTAACACTTGTCACATTAAAGGCTAATTATCTTACACATATACTTAGCTTGGTTTTTAAAGGCTACACTTGTATTATTTCACTTATATTATTTTTAAATGATTTTTAAAAGCTTTCATCTTAATTAATAAATATATTTATAAACTAATATATGCTTTCTTTAAGATATCCATTATTTTTATATCTAATTTACTTTAAGATATTTGTCTTTGGATTTCAATCTCAAATTCAAATCAAATTTAAATTGACTCGTATATATATATATATATATATATATATATATATATATATATTTAAACAAACACACATTACATTTGTTTGAAAATAATGATTTTACAAATTTTAAATAATTATACTTGAAGATTATCAAATAAATATTTATCCAAGTATAAATATTTATCATCAGATTCATTTATTCAATCTATAAATCAATATCCTATTAATTAACCCAGTTTGTTAATCAATTACAAATGTCCAAAAATCCGGGTTATCACACTCGGTCAGTGGCTGGTACCTGAGTTATTCCCCCAATCTTGGGGGAATTGAAGTAATCATTCGGCAGTCCTTTTTTGTCTTTGCCAATTTTGATTTAACTAAGTCGGAACAAAGTTAAAGTGAAATGACTTTGGGTGGTTGGATCACACTCGCTCATCTGCTAGTATTGGCAACTGCACTATATGGATTAAACTTGTACGCCAACGGTCGGTCACACCTGCTTATCGCTTAAAATCATATCCGTGCTCCGGGGACATGAGCTAATTTACAGGCGGTTAGTCACACCCATTTGGTATTTAGAATTATATCCATACTTCGGGGACATAAGTTAATTTACGGGTGGTTGGTCACACCCGTTTAATGTTTGGAATCATATCCACGCTCCGGGAACATGAGTTAATCTACGGGCAGTCGGTTACGCCCGTTTAATGCTTATACTCTGGTCCATGCTCTTGGGGTCAGAGTTAGTTGATGGGTGGTTAGTCACACCCATCTAACATTTAGGATCATATCCTCACCCCTGGGACATAAGTCGTTTCATGGGTGGTCGGTCACACCCGTTTAGTGTTTATACTACTGTCCATGATCTCAGAACTAGAGTTAGTTGATGGGTGGTCAGTCACACCCATTTGGTATTTATACTCCGGTCTATGCTCTTGGGTCTAGAGTTGATCGATGGGAGGTCGATCACACCTATGTGATGTTTATACTCTAGTTTGCATTCTGGGAATCTAGAGTCGGTCAGTAGATGGTCAGTCACATCTGTTTAAGTATTAGGATCTCGTTCGCACTTCGGGAACAAGGAGTTGATCAAGGTTGTGGATGGTTGGATCACATTCACCTTGATTTGGCAAGTGAAGTCGTAGATGGACGGATACATCCTCTTCGAACTTGGAAGAATGAAGGTGAGGTCATGGATGAACGGTTCCATCCTTCTCGAGCCCAGATTTTGGAGTTTTGTACTTCAGCTCTCACTCTGGGAGTAGGAATTCGTTAGAGGATTGTTGTGTTTCAATCCTTCTTGACTTTATCATTGCTTGCCCCGAGCTTGGGGTTTCACTTAGCGAGTGACCAATCGAATAACAATAACACACTTTTTGATCGAGTCCCACTGTATGAGGGGACTTAGCCTTCATACATCATAACGGTCACATGATGCATTTCAAGAATTGCCACTCTGGCTTGATGAGTCTGCATTTATTGCTGAAATAAGAAAGCACGGCAAAGTCAGTTGTCTTATTACAAGTCCAAATTCAAAAAATGCATAAAAAAATTTCAAATGAAAAGCAGACTAAAATGAATAAAAGCTAATTATGTGTAATAGCGACAGAGACTCTCGCTGTTCCATGCCTTTGGTAAAGTGAGACCATCAACAGTTGAAAGTTTGAATGTGCCATCTCCAAGTCTTCGTTCAAAAACATATGGTCCTTCTCATGTCGGTTTCATGTGTGAAGGGATAAGATAAATACACTTAAGTACAAGATTGCTAACTTCGAAGGTTCTGGGTCGGACCTTAGTGTTGTATAATCGAGTGACTCGACAGCGGTGTGCGGGTGCCATCAATTAGCCTCTTCGCGCTTCTCGTCCAGTAAATCCAGAGATTCTGTAAGCAGGATAGCATTCTTTTTTGGATCGTAATAAGTCACACGATGAGAAGGAACTTCTAATTCAATTAGAATAACGGCTTCATAGCCGTAGGAAAGTGCAAACGTAGTATAGCCGATCGTAGACTTGTGTGTAGTTCGATACGCCCATAGTGTCATGGGAAGTTCATCGACCTGCCTGCCCCCAGCCTTATCCAGCCGTTTCTTTAGAACGGACTTGATAACTTTGTTGATAGCTTCAATTCGTCCCCTTGCTTGAGGGTGAGATATTGTTGAGAACTTCTTGTAGATGCGGTAGCATTGACAGAAATCTTTGAACTTGACACTATCGAATTGGGTCCCGTAATCAGTTACAATAGTGTGTGGAAGACTAAAGCAACAGATGATGTTGCGCACAACAAAGTTGATCACTTTCTTTGTCGTGATAGTAGCAAGGGGCTAATCTTCCACCCATTTAGTAAAGTAGCCGACTGCAACAATGGTGAACTTTGCGCCACCCTTGGCTAAAGGTAAGGACCCCATTATATCGGTGCCCCACGTGGCAAACGGCCAAGGGCTAACCATCTGAGTGACTTCGGTAGGTAGGGCTCTTGGAATACTGGCATGTTTCTAGCACCTATCACATTTCTTGGCATAATATTATGCATCTCGGTTCACTGTCGGCTAGTAATATCCATATTTGAGTTTCTTTTTGGCAAGGGCTTGCCCCCTAATGTGACCACTGCACTCTCCCTCATGCACATCATGCAACATTCGTTTGATCTTGTCGTGGGTGATACACCTGAGTAAAGGAACATAATATCCCTTCTTGTATAGGACTCCACTCTAGATAATAAATAGCGAGCTTATCGAACAACCTGCCTTTTCTCACTTCTGCGCTTAGGTAAAGCTTCATGCTCAACATGGTTTCTGAATAGAGTCATCATGACTCATTCTCGGGCGTTGCCTCGTATACCCAGTCTGTCTCTATTTTGTCAATGCTTGGAGCAGTAAGTGTCCTAACAGGGACGAGTCCTATTTTTTGTGCATTGCCAGTGCTGGCCAGTTTCGCTAGAGAATCGACTTTCTGATTGTGCTCTCAGGGTATAAAAATGAGTAGCATAATAGTCAAACTGATTCAACACTTCTTGAACCCAAGTAAGGTAAGTAGCCAATCTCCGGTCTCCGGCTTGATACTCTCCTTGTACCAGGCACACAACCAATTGTTAATCACAGTAAATTTCCATAGCAATGATTGCCAAGTCTCAAGCAAGCCTCAGCCCAACAAGCAAAGCTTCGTACTCGGCTTCGTTGTTAGTTGCGCGAAAGTCAAACTTTAAAGCATAGCATATGAATTGACCTTCTAGGTTCTTGAGTACCACTCCAGTGCCTGAATAACGGTCATTTGATGCACCATCAATGTATAGCTTCCATGTACGCTTGCGAGATTCACTTGTTTCAGGCAAGTCCTTCGGTATGGTGAATTTAGCTATGAAGTCTGCCAGAACTTGTCCTTGAGTGGCTCGCCTCTGTGTATAAGCAATATCAAATTGACTCAACTAGATATTACATTTAAGTAATCTACTAGATGTCTCAGGTCGCGTAAGGACCTATTGTAATGGCTGGTCGGTGTAAACAGTAATCAGATGAGCCTGGAAATATGGATGGAGCTTTCTCGAGGCTATGACGAGAAAATAAGCCAATTTTTCCACCTTCAGGTAGTTTCTTTTTGCCCCTGTTAGCCTTTTGTTGATATAATTGACCAGCCATTGGATTCGATCCTCTTCTCGGATCAAAGCCGCACTGATTGTGCCACTACGCCATAAATGGCCTTCTGCAACACAAAAAAAATGTTGGGTCAGGCCCAAAAAATGTTGCCATAGGTCTATGGAAACACTTTTCGGGTGATGCAATTTTTGCCGTTGCCTTAGACCTCAAAGGCAACGTTTTGACTGTCTAAGGCAACATAAGTAATATTGTTGCAATAGAACCCTATTTGGGTCTATAGCAACATCCATAGGTGTTTGTAGCAACATTCCAAAATGTTGCTATAGATATTAACTTTCTAAATTTGTGGGGCCCACAATGTAGAGCATGTTTGATTTTTTAATAGAAATAAATATTTATTTAATAAAATGCTATTGCACAGAATTTGATATTCAAACAGTAATTTATTTAAATAAATATTTTATTTCAACATTTGAAATAGTACAGATTCCTAACTCCACTATTTTACAATTCAATGATATATAACACTGATATTCACATATACAGATATTCCTCACTACATCACTCAGTTCACTCATTACATATGCAGTTTCAATTTATACAGACACCGACACTGACAAATATATGACGAGCCGAGTGCCGAGTGCCGAGCCGAAGGCGAGCCGAGTAGCGGGTCCAGTCTTCAAGCTCATGCACATTTGATTTGACTCTGTCTTCAAGCTTGTATCCAGCTGTCCAGTCTTCAATACCTGTCACATATAATTCAAAAGCAGTAATCTGGAAAATAATATTTAACTCGAACAGAAAATGAAAATATTTTTGCTATATTATTTGCCACAGGTATTTGGGTTGTTTCTTTTCATATTTTTTTCTGACAGGGACCAAATATTTGCACGAACAACCTGTGAATGCACAAGTCAGCTGTTCACAAGTACATAAGCCAAACATGAATGCAACACACGGATACAAGACAGTATGGAAGACAACAAGCAACAGTTCAGGAAAAAATGCACAAAGGAGAAGCCAAGTGCACAAAGTAGTACTCAACACAACAAGCAACATAACATGACCAAGAAATGCATGTACATGGATGAACATACATGCATCATAAGGCTTGGTACAAGAAACTACTCAAGTGCAACTACTCAAGTGCAAGTTCATACTCAAGTGCAGCCAGATATGTAGACAAGCCAAAAAAAAGGGACACGGCACAAGGTCAAACCCGAGTCATCGACTGGATTCAACTCAGGGCCAAGCAACCAACAAAACAAACAAGAACCAGGTTCAGCAAAATGTAGACAAGCTAGTGCAAGAAACACAGCAGTACACATAGGTAGCCCGTCAAGCAAAAACAGTGAATGCATCAGGCATGTACAAGAGAAACATAGGCAGTAATATGATATACAAAGGACTTGGAGCATTAGTTCATGTTAAAGAACAAGGTTAGCATGGTACCAGTTCAGTCCAGACCAAGCAAAACCAACAAAGCTCAACACACATATGTTCGTATATATCGTGGAAATCAAAACTCAATGTTCAGATTAGTCAACAGTTTAATAAAACCAAAGATCACCTTCAAAGTTCTGATTTTCAAAAATGCAGAAGTTTTCAAGTGAAGCAGTTTTCAAGAGGACAGCAGAATACAAATACTTCAAGTTCTGGTTTAACAAATGCAGCAAGGTACAAAGGTATGTTAACAAGTTTAACAAAGGTTCAAGTTCTGGTTTAACAAATGCAGCAGAAAAGAGCTAACAAGCTCAGTTCAGAAATAAAAAACAAGCTAGTGAACCAAAATCCAACATACCAAATAATATCACATCGCAATTCATCATCGGCAAAGCAAAATCAAGCCAGTGGACCAAAATCCAACATACCAATACATCATCGCAATCCAACATACCAGATTTCTCAAAGTCCAACATAAAGATTAAACTCGAGGTTATAGGAAATAAAGCCTATAAATAACTCCCAATTCATCATCGACAAAAGCGTGCGAGTGTAACCAAAATTGAGAATAATCAAGTAAACTAGAAGGCAGAAAACATACCAAATAATATCACATCGCACCCGACGACGAAGTCAAAGCAATTCGAGCAATCAATCAAGGAGAACGAAGGAGCAAGCTACCAGGAACGTTTCTTACACTAGATTCGATCAATCAGAGCATCAAAGCAACTGGAATCGCGTGCCCTAGTTATCACAGAGAGGAACGAGAAAGAAAAATCGCGTGCCCTAATTTTCACACAGAGAGGAATGAGAAAGAAAAGTAAAGCGGGAAATGGAAATTGGTAAGGTGTGGATCGATGGTGTGAATCGACGGTTAAGATTTCGTTTTAAATGGTGGTGTGGATCGCTGAGGTGTAATTTTTTTTTTAATTTTTTTAATTAGAATATATCTATGGCAACACTATATAAAAATGTTGCATCGTGTTACACTTGTTTATCTAGAGAAACACATTTTTATGGCTAAGGTAACACCAAAAATACAACGTTGCAGCAGGACCAAAATTTTATAGCTGTCGCAACATTTTAGCTAGCAACACCTTGCAAAAATGTTGCAGAAGGTCATCTATGGCGTAGTGCGTTTTCCAAAACCACCAGATAAACATATAATCTCTCGTGATCGACCAGTTTCAACAAAATAGGTTATGTCGCAAGATGCTGACTAGTACTTGGAATGCGCTTTTGCACTCCTCTGTCCATTTGAAATTTTGCTTTCCTTTTCTAATCGGATCGTAGAAGGGAATTCACTTGTCTGTAGATCTAGAAATGAATCTACTTAAGGCTTCCACCTTCTCATTGAGGCTTTTCATCTGCTTTATGGTTCTGGGAGTTTCGAGATTCTGAATCATCTAGATTTTTTTTAAGATTTGCTTCTATTCCTCTGGGGTTGACAATGAAACCAAAGAACTTTACTAATGCAACTCTGAAATGGCACTTTCATGGATTGAGCTTCATTTTGTATTGTCGAGTTATGTTAAACATTGTTTCCAAATCACTGGCATGGTTGATGGACAGTCGTGACTTCACAAGCATGTCATCCACATACACCTCTATGGTCTTTTCGATCTGGTTAGCGAACATTTGGTTTACAATCCTTTGATAAGTTGCTCCAGCATTCTTGAGTTCAAACGTCATCACCTTGTAACAATAGAGTCCCGAATTAGTGATGAAGCTAGTATGTTCCTGGTTAGGTAGATGCATCGGTATTTGATTGTAGCCAGAATATGCGTCCATCAAAGGTAAGAGCTCATGTCCAAAAATTTCTGATCTCTAATGGACCTCTCGGTAGGATTCGAACCTAGATGAAGTTCTGACCATCTTTCAGAGAAAAAAGAATGAATTGATCTTATAGGATTTCCAAGAAATTCTTTTATTTCTTTCAAAAGCAGATGAATAATCATCTGCTTCTGTTGAATCCACCAGTTGATCAATTCTGGGAAGAAGGAAATTGTATTTAAGGCAGGCTTTATTCAAATCTTGGTAGTCCACACATGTTCACCATTTCTCGTTTGACTTTCTGACAAGCACTGGATTAATACCTACTTTGGATATAAAGCATCACTAATAAACCCATTCGACTTGAGTTTATTTACTTCTTCCTTTAGGGAGGCAGATCTCTGGATCCATACCATGCCTTTTTTGTTTAACCGGGACGTGCCACGGGTTAATATTTAATGCATTGCTCGCGATGTTTGGTGAGATCCCACACGTGTTTGAACGAGTCCAGGAAAACACATCAAGGTTTACCCGAAGAAAATCAACCAATTCCTGTCTCATCTGAGGGCTGAGTTGAGATCCGACCTTTACTATTTTGGAATTGTTGTCGTCATGGATTGGAACATCGATCGTTAACTCCGTCGGGGAAGCCTGACTATCTTTGACACACTCCTCATCCTTATTGTCTCTGGGCTCGAGGTCCTCAAGGAAATGGTTATGGAACCTAAGCCTAGGCCTAGGCGTTAGTTATCAATTTTTTGAAAAAAGGACGCAGAGAGGTTCCTCTATACCCTTTCCTTTCTCCTTCCACTGCGCATCCGGCGGCTCTGCAACATAATAGGCACTTTCGGACGCCTGATCACTATGTACTACTCCAACCCATTATCAGTTGGGAACTTCAAAGCTAAACACTATGGGGCAATCACTTCCCCAAATTCCGCAAGGGCTAATAGGCCTAAAAAGCATTATAAGGGGAATGTATATCCAACACAGCAAAGTGCAACATCCGGACTTCCCAGCGATCTCCAATACCCAAATCAACGGGCAATTCCACCATCCCAACTGGTATAGTCATGCTTCCATTAAAACCGTGAATATGTGATTGGCACGGTTTCAAGTCTTTCGCTTCCATCCTCATTTGGTCAATAAGAGCGCTTGAAAAGTATATTGACAAAACGCTAATGTCGACTAAGATCCTTTTCATCCAAGCAAGATCCACCTTATCTGAAATAACCAATGGATCAATATGGGGGCCTCGACTCTGTTAGCATCTCGGTTCCTGAAAAGGATGTCGTCTATCTTTGTCCTATGTTGTTTTGATGGGGACCCGTCATCAACATTACTACAGCATTCGAAGTCCACATGCCTAATCAAACTGGCATATGACTCAATTTCCTTCCATCCTCGATCAACCGGATGAGGACCACCACTCATTGTTTTTATTACCAACCTTCCGCCAGTACGCACGGGTTCTTCGGGCCTAGCTTGGCCTTGACCTTGATTTGGATTAGATGGGCCCGCACCTCCATCCTACGGAGCCCAAACAAACTGCTCAAACTTCCTTTCTCTAATCAACTTTTCAGTAATGTCTTGTAAATGACAACATTCACTAGTATCATGGCTATAACAATAGTGGAATCTATATAATTTACCGATTTAAATTTGTTTCTCAATTGATGGTTTCAGAGTTGGATTCTTATACAATCCAGTATTATAAGTCTGAAGGTAAAAAAATTCCAGCGATGTGTTTAGAGGAGTATATCGGTCAAACATGGGAGCTTTGTGTCTCGGCCCGCGATTTCGATCTCTCTTCTTTCCCTGACCTCCATTACCCTTCTGTTGACCTTGGCTATTCTGTATATTCAATTGCACGTTGCCGGAGTTCTTACCAGTCTGCTTCACAGTAACATTACTTTGAATGCCTTCACCGCTGGGCCCCACTACTTCTTGCTTCCTAGATCGTCTAGCATCTTCCCTACTTAAGAACTGGGCCGCTTTTGCATAGAAATGATCCAATGAAGCGGGGGGTTTCCCAGCTAACCAACCACCAACTCAAAATCAGGATCGATCCCTTTAGTCAATGCCATCAGAATAGAATTAATATTGGATTTGCTGACCTCTGCACAAGCAGCATGGAACCTTTCCAGATAACGTCTAAGAGTCTCTCATGGAGCTTGAGTAACATTGGACAAGTGTTGAAATCCTTTAGTCCAGTAGCATGCATATGGAACCTCTCAACAAACTTTGTTGACAATTGATCAAAACATGAGATGGATTTGGGTGGTAATTGAGTGAATCACATAGTTGCAATGCCTTCCAAAGAGATAGGAAAACTTCTACACTTAACTGCATCATCAGCTCGAGCGGCGTTCATGAGCCATTCATACTTTAAGATATGTTTGTTAGGATCCGAATTTCCTTCGTAAACTGGCAAATTCGGCATCCTGAATCGATGGGGTGGCTCTGAATAAAGAATGTCATTAGTGAATGGAGTATGACTCCTAAAGATCTCCCGATCATCGTTTATAAGGCGTTGACTTTCTCTGATCAACTGGCGTATCATGCTTGGAATGTCAAGCATTTGGATGTTCAGGGCCAAGTCATGGTTAGGTACCACGTTGCGAGGATAGTCTGATCGCTGTCTACGTTCCGTTCTATGCCTCGTCGGCTCCTAATCTTTGGGGAAGTGAGGATCCTGGGCATAAACATGTTGGCGATGAGCTAGATCCGGTTAGTTTAGGATCTCGGCTTCCAGATCTATAGCTGAAGCAGCTGCATGGTCATGAATGGTATGATAAGAAAGTGCCCCACCTCGGGAGGAGGGTCCGGCTTGGTGCCTTATAGAAGGACCAATCCCAGCCTATCCGAGATTCATGGCATGCTGATGATCGGAGGCTTCTCCATAGTTTCCATTCAACCGACGGCATGTAGATCTGTGATTGAAGTCAGATGAAGCCGAGCTTTCGGTTGAGAAATGAGAGAAATGATCCCATCTAGATCTCCTTCGACTTTTTTGACACGGATCTGTTGAGTGAGCTCCTGACGGCTCTAAGTAAGCTCTTGTACGTAGGTTTGGAACTTCTCCCTATTCACAGGGCCTTGTAGGTCTGGAGCTCCAGCTGATGTCTGGCCTGCTATGGTTAGCTGCGTGGGATTTTGCAACATATGAAGTGGTTATGGTAGTACACATCGTGATTGATGTAGCTCTTTCCTAGATCTAGAGTAGTCTGAGTAGAATGGAAGGTACCACAATAAGACAGATATATATCTCCTCCTTAGATTCTAGTAATCCAACAACGGTAGTAGATCTAAAGAATCAAAGAAAAATGGAGTTTGCTCGATGAAAGCACCAAAGTATTTGTACCAGAATTGGGCGCAACACTCTTCGGATGTAAGTGAAGAGATTAGAATGAATAAATTAAATGGAAACAGAAGCTAATCTAACAATCACACCAATAAAATCAATCAGAAATAGAAAGAGACAAGAATTTATAGTCGCTTAACGTTGTAGCCTACGTCCACTTTGAATAGTTTGCTGTTTATTAATGAATCTCAACTGGTTATAGCAGTACAAATCAATAACACTCGGGTTACAATGGAGTTGCAGTTGCGTAACTGCATAGAAGAATCAAAAAGTCCTTTTTCTATAGGCGTATGGGTGCTATTTAAAGGAGTAGGTCTAGAAATATCTACTCCAAAACATGGAATACCTTTCCTCATACGTGGGTGGGCCCACCAGATCGATCTGGGTCGTTTGGGATCGATCTTGATCTATCCAAATACATTTCATATCAATCAAGATTGGATTCATTTGAGCTGCGATCGATCGTGGTGGTTCTACGGGTGATATGCAAGCTTCTGTGAAAATTTGAAGTCATTAGGACCTGTAATTTTTGAGTTATAATCGATCCAAGATTGGATTTGAAAGTTGGCTGAAGCATGCGTATGGTTGCTTTCGTATCGATCGATTTCGCATCGATGACTTGGAGCGAGAACTTCGTGGAGATCCATATTTCATGCTTGTTGACCGCTTCCCGTGGTCAGACTACTTCTCTCGTATCAATCCAATGTGGTTCCTTTTGTATCGATGCTCATATGTTTCTTAGTATCGATGCTTGTATATTGCTTCGTATTAAAGCCGAAGTCCTTCTTTCATATCGATTGCTGGCTGTTGGCTTCGTATCGATGAAAGTGTTGGTTTCGTATCAATCTATTATCCGATTGATATGAAATGTGAGGATGTGGGATCAATACGAAAAGAGTCAGGTGACGATTAAATAAACTCTGAGCGATACCAGTACTTGATGGATACGAAGAAAATGGATGTTGGGTGATGGATATGAACTTGATGGATACGAACTTATTTCTTCCACATGAATCTTGATCGATCCATAACTTGAGCATACGAACTCCAATTGACCTGAAATTTGGAATGTTGCATTTCATAACTTTCTTTTTCATACCATGCTGATTGTAGATCGATCTGGACTTGGACCAAATCTGCTAGTGTCCATAGTGGAGCTGTGTATAACCGAACTTCGAGACAAATTGTCTAATGTTTTTAGTCAAGTCCTAGGTGTCGCGGCCCTACCAATAGGTGGTATAACAGGTACAGACTCATTTGGACTCATTTTGAATAATTAAAACTAGTTTGTTAACATGGAAACTTTGGTCTATTTAATTTGTGCATTCAAGTGTGACTTGCAAAGTTCTCCAAATTTCAAATGCAGACTTACATATAAATACTTTATTAAATTCATTTATCTAGTGAACAAAATAATATATTCATAGCCTTAGAGTTACTTTGTGCAACTGCTTTTTGGTTGGTTGTCCATTGTACAAAATTAGTCTCGGGTTCAGCGTACTCAGTTTATGTGATATTCCAAGTGTCTAAACTAATAGACTGTAAATAAATTTTCATTCTACATGGCCAGTATGTGTAATTACTGCTATTAAAAAGTGAATGTCTAGAAGTAGATTTGTAATGGTCCTAATTTTTATTAACATTATTTAGTATCATTTAATTAGGTAAATTATATGAAATAATGTAAAATGGTTATAAGGTTGAGATTTGTGATTACTAAGGGTAGCCATGCCATGTTAACGATGAACTAAGTAAATTGAAATGGAATAAAATGTTAGGAAACAGACAAGGGCGATATAGGAATAAGTATTATTCTTATACCTTAAACCTTTTAGCCATATTCTATACTTTCATTTCATATTCACATAACAAAATATAAACTTAAGGTCGACCACCATTAAGGGAAACCAAGAGAAGATAAAGCTAGGATCAAGGGGAAATCTTAAGCAACAAAATCAAAGATCAAATCTCAATACCTTAATCTGAAAGCTAAGATGAATAATAACTACATCTCATGTTTTCTATTGTTCTCGATTTTAGGATGAAATCCAAAGTATTATGCAAGTTATTTGCTATGTTTCAATTTTAAAATGGATATATATGTATGTATGTATATATATATATATATATATGCTTGTTGATGATTTATGGTATTTCATATGGATTTTATGATATGTTTAATGTGTAAACCCTATTAAATGACATCTAAATTCCTTATGATTTTAGATTTAGATTAGAAATGATATTTTAGAGATGGGTCCCAATTTTCATACTTTTCTGAATTAATGTGGATTTTATATTAATTTTCTAGTGAGGAAAATGGATATTTAGGTTTAAAATAATTTACGGCTAAATTATATATGTTTTAGGTCTGAAATTTATATATGTTAGAAAACATATTAAACATGATTAGTAGGAATTTTTGTACAATTTTTGTAAGTCTTTTAATGAAAATATATAATTATTTGAGATATGGGACTTAAATGTATTATATATTTATAAAAGGAGAAGGGGTATTTTGTAAATAAATTAAATTCTTTATTTCTGAAATATTAGCAACAATTTTAGAAAAGAAATTAGCAACCAATAATATTTTGACAAATAAGGCAGGTTAATTGGAAATATTACTTTAAAAAGCTAAAAATCAGATTAAACATGCTTTTTTACATTTTTCACCACTTCCGGCACCCTCCTTCCGATGTCTTACTTCTGCCTCCTTCTCAGTCGAAACTACTGCGTCTTGTATCAATACTTGGTATGTAACAAATTGGACTAAGGCAGAAGGTATGAAGTCGAAGCATGGGGTTTCGAAGTGGCGAAGCGCGTCTTCGTTTTTAAAAGAGAATGCGCCTGCTTTGCTTTTGACTTCAATTAGCTTTCGACTTGGCTAGTTTTCGTCTGGGTTAAATTGTTTTAAAGGAATGTGTTCGTCGACGGAAATTCTATCGGTTTAGAAAACCGTCGAACGAATTTAGAAATAAAATTTATACCGCAAGCGCACGGTGTACGAATGTAGCACGCGGCGAATACGGGTCGATCCACAGGGAATTGACGATTTTAAAATTTCCTACTCAATCAAATTATACCAAAGTCGAGAGAGATTAGCTAAAATAAAATGATAAAAACAAGCAAAAGAAAATTGATAAAAATATGAGAGTGTTAAGACAATTTAGAGGCAATTTCCACTCTCTAGATCACATAAATCAACAATTTGAAGTTATGATCTCTCTTTTCTAGTTATTAGTGAATTAGTTGATGTGCTTATCATAAGTATGGTATATTTGTGCTATTAATTAGCTCAATATAAACCATCAAACTATAACACAACCACTAATACACTTTTAAATCTCATAAAATATGACAACAAAGTTGAAAGCAAAATCTATTTTAAGCATAGCCTATTAACTATTGTTTAGAAATATAGGCTATCAAATTTCAATTTCAACATTCACTTCTTTGCCATAGTCATATTTAGATGAAGAGGCAATTTGTGTTATGTTTGTTTAAGCATAGCCTATTTGTTATGAACAACATAGACTATCAAATTCAAAGCTAAACAACATCATTAAACCACTTCAAATGTTTCCATTAAAGCACAAAAAGAGAGTATAAACATCAAAATGTTGGATCTACATACTAGAGAGCTTCATTACCCCTAAATTGAAGGGATTAAGCTCTCATATTTGTTATCATATGAACAAATGTAGAAAACAGCATTAAACAAGAAGAGAGAAAGAGAGCAAAATGAAAAGAAAAATTATTCTACTTGCATAAAATAAAAGAGATCTATACTAGAACGTGAAAGAAAATAAACAAGAAAAGAAAATGAACATGTAATTAAAGGAAACCCTAAATAACATTGCATAAAAAAAAAGAATTACATAAGAGAAGAAATGGCTAAGTAGCCATGGAAAGAAAGAGAGCTTTTTTTTATTTTCTAAACTAAAACTAACTAACTAAAAGGAAGAGATGGCTACATGAAACACAAGGGGTATTTATACAAGTTAGAAACCCTAATTCACTTTTTTGGGGAATGCCCAAAATGCCCCTTAGGAAGTGTGGAGGCCAAGTAATCATTAACATGTCTTAATCCCCCATTAAGTGTACATGAAGCCATTAAGTCCAAAAGCATGTGCATTAGCCTTTAATGTGTACATTAAGGTAGTGGGTAGGTGGGGTCCTCCATGTTCTTCACTTTGAATTATTTCCATCTTCATTCCTTTGTATTAATTTTGTGCATGCATATCTTCATGAAACCACTTCTATTTGAGGTCAATTTTCTACAAAAATATATACAAATTTTCAATTAATTTTTCTCAAAGAAATATATGCACTTAAATGACCGTTTTGTCCCTATATGAAGATGAATATATGAAAATTTGGAAATAATTGAATTTTGGTTTTAAACATGTTAAAATGCCTAATATGATCCTTTATTTAATTTAAATAGAATAAATATGGTGGTAAAAATATGCACATTTACGTGCACATCAAATACCCCCACACTTATCTTTTTATTCGTCCTCGAATAAAGAAAAACTAAGATAAATCCGTTTTCGTAGGGAGCACGATTGCATTGAGCGTATGCAACAAGCCGTTAAACCTCTGGATGTCCCCAGTAGGACGATTGTTGTCTCGTGAGGCTTTTCAGCGGATACTACCCACAAAATCCAAATGCAGTATGAAAATATTTACAAAATGTAAGATATATTTACAAAGAGATGAATGCAAAATTTTGAAAATATTTACAAATGAAGGATTTATTTTTAAATTGACACGAATAAGTTAAATATAGGTCTTGGTTATTATCTTGAAAATTTATGTCATTTACTCGTCAAAATTTCTAACAAAAATCAAGTTATCATATCAAATAGACTATAGTTTAACTTGTTGTTTTGGTTAATAACAAAGTGTAACTATGAAATGGATCCTTAGTTGATTATCAAAGTTTATCAAAGTGGTATTTTCATTTCTTTTCAATAACAAATCAAATCAACTAAGTAAAAATAGTGCTAGGATTTCAATTGCTTGCTCTCTCATTATTTGCAAGAAAAATTACACACCTAGCTCAGGTAAACTGAGGCCAGATATACCACCCATGCACTGCCTTTCGGGCTTATGTGAGGGGAGTACAGAGCATGGCGAGTGCACACACCTTCATGCATACACTGTCGACCGTAGGTGGTTTTAATTAAGTCTTTTTTTTTAACATGTGTTCCATACATCATAATCGTGAGGACTTTTAAATGAGTATGAAAGCACATAATAAAAAATTCCAAGTAATCACCCCTGCATAACCGTGTGGACTTTTAAATGAGAGTGAATACTTGGATGTTATTATTATTATTATTTTATATTATTTTTTTGAGAGGGAGTTTTGCAAAATCATCTTAGCACCATTTAACTTAGAAGACAAAAAAAATGTTATCTCCTTTACTTTAAATCAACCACTTTTTGAAACAAAGATTTTCATTTAGGATGTACTTCATAATTAACACGTATGAATCTTCCTATATACTATTTAAACCATTATTATTTGTAATCAAACTTCATTTTTATTTTTGTTAAGACCAATAAATTTTCAAAAATTTCAATTTAATAAACCAAAGCCATATATTTATCTTATAGTGTTTCTTTTAAAAATAAATCAAAAGAAAATTTTGTTTGGGGATTTTAATTTTAATTTTTTTTTTGTGATTTTAAAGCAAAATAAACCATGAAAAATAAAAAAATGAAGATGAGTCTCCCCCCACACTTGATTTTTACTGTGTCCCCACAGTCAACCCAAGTGGAAGGAGAAAAATAAAATAAAAATCTAATATTTACATGAAAATGAAAAGATGATTATTTACAAGACATCAGAAAGTATGCCGTTAAAGAGTAAATGAAACGGTCTTCCAAAGACCGATTCATTTGTCTCGTCAAGTATGCAAGACACAGCTTAAGCGTAGAAAACCAAATCGTAAATATTTCAAAGTTGAATCTTGATTTGAAAAAATGAATTTCGTTTTGAAAATCGTACAAGTTGTTTTATTTTCGATGATTTTTGAGGTTGATAAAACAATTGATTGAAGTTCAAGTTTATTTTCACCAGTTTGAAATTCAAGCTTATCATTGAAAACATTTTCAAAATTATTGATTTCAAAATCAAAATGGTGATTTTCATCTTCTCCATCGGAATTTAACAACTCGTCATCCAAAAGTCCAAAGAAATCGTGTTTATTGAATTTGTCTTCCTTTATTGAATTATCAACAACTTTATTACATGTGTCAAGTTCAAAATCCAAAGTTGTTGTATTAAAATTTTTGAAATCGAGAAAAGGAAGATCGAATTTTAAATTTAGTTCCACACCCTCAAAAGAATGGAAATCCAAGTCAATTACCGTGGTTTCAACAACTTCATTAAGATCATCATTTTCAGTTTCAAAAGTTGTTGTTTGAAAATCGTCGATTGTGGTAAAAGATGGATTATCGTTTGACTCGTCACACGTTGAAATTTGAGTTTGTTTCTCATGAAAATTTTCCAATGTTTTAATCAACAAATTTGTGTGGTCATCATAAATTTCATTCATTTGCTCAACAAAATCCAATTTGTAGTTATTAAATTGAGAATTTTCGATTTGGATTTGTTGAGAACAAAATTTTTCACTCGTAACATGGTTAAGATTATTCCCATTGCCAAATTCATTTGAAAAGTTGTTTCCATTTTCATGTTGAGTTTGAAATTCATTTTGGAGTTCGAAATTAAATTGGCATGGGTTATATTCGTAATCGTTTGAATTTTGAATTGAATTCAAATTTTGAAATCCTTGACTCGAGTTATTACACAAATAAGAATTACATAAATCATTTATCTCTTGATTTTGTCGTGTAGAAAGTTCGAGTAAAGATGAAATCATTTCAATGCTATTTTCAAGAGTCGAAGGTTGGTCATCGTTTTGAAAATTTTGTTGTTAGAAATTTGAATTATTTACACAACAGTTGTTGTTAAAATATCCATACGAATTTGGACTGAAATCGTATGGATTATATTGATTTTCACAACTATTGTAAAATTCAAGTGAATATGGAAATTCAGACATTTTCAAGAAAGTTTTTTGGTTTTTTTTTAAACGGAAAATATTTACAAAGAAAAATTATTTTTAAAAAGGGAAATCGATTTTTGTTTTGTTTTTATTTTTCAATTTTTTTTTCTTGAATTTTGGTTTTTCTAAATTTTTTTGGATTTTTTTTTTGAATTTCAAAGAAAAGGATTTAAAAATTTCAAAGAAAAAGGAATATTTACAATTTTTTTAGTTTTGGATTTTGAATTTTTTTGTTTTTTTTAAAATATGCATGAACTAATGCAACTAAATGAACACAAGATTAATTACAAATGATTTATCCTAAGTTAACCCAAAATTGTATAATCACAAATTGTCTTAAATCAACAAGATGGTTCTCAGCCAGGTAACGGACAGGATTTATCGGTGCACCACGAATCACCGTAGCAATGCAGCCGAAGGTTTAAGTACCTTCAGAGAAACAATTCAGTATAATATTTACGAATCGCCGTAATATTTATAACTGATTATTGCTCTGCCGTAGCCTAGACACCAAGAATTTAAATTGTTCAAAGAAGACAAATTGTTAACATACAATTAAGTGTTATCGATGTCCAATCGTTATTATTAATCAAAATTCTAGGATGAAATGCAAAACAGAAGATAAACGTGTATTAACAATGCAACTACGAATAATTTTTTTTTTGTTTTTGGTTTTTGAAATTTTATTTTATATACAAATGCAAATGCAAGCAATCAAAAATGCAATACAAATAAAATTGGAGATGAAAGAAGCAATTTTTTTTATTAGCAAGCCAGCAATTTTTTTTTTTGGGCAGCAGTCTTCCTTCTGAAATTCTACTTTGGCAACCTGAAATATAAAACAAGAATATGTACAATTTTTTTTGTTGTTTTTTTTTTGAAAGGAAACTTAAAAATAGGGTTTTACTTAAAAGTCGTTGTAGTATAGTGGTGAGTATTCCCGCCTGTCACGCGAGTGACCCGGGTTCGATCCCCGGCAACGGCGCCAAAAACTTGTTCGTCGACGGAAATTCTATCGGTTTAGAAAACCATCGAACGAATTTAGAAATAAAATTTATACCGCAAGCGCACGGTGTACGAATGTAGCACGCGGTGAATACGGGTCGATCCGCAGGGAATTGATGATTTTAAAATTTCCTACTCAATCAAATTATACCAAAGTCGAGAGAGATTAGCTAAAATAAAATGATAAAAACAAGCAAAAGAAAATTGATAAAAATATGAGAGTGTTAAGACAATTTAGAGGCAATTTCCACTCTCTAGATCACATAAATCAACAATTTGAAGTTATAATCTCTCTTTTCTAGTTATTAGTGAATTAGTTGATGTGCTTATCATAAGTATGGTATATTTGTGCTATTAATTAGCTTAATATAAACCATCAAACTATAACACAACCACTAATACACTTTTAAATCTCATAAAATATGACAACAAAGTTGAAAGCAAAATCTACTTTAAGCATAGCCTATTAACTATTGTTTAGAAATATAGGCTATCAAATTTCAATTTCAACATTCACTTCTTTGCCATAGTCATATTTAGATGAAGAGGCAATTTGTGTTATGTTTGTTTAAGCATAGCCTATTTGTTATGAACAACATAGACTATCAAATTCAAAGCTAAACAACATCATTAAACCACTTCAAATGTTTCCATTAAAGCACAAAAAGAGAGTATAAACATCAAAATGTTGGATCTACATACTAGAGAGCTTCATTACCCCTAAATTGAAGGGATTAAGCTCTCATATTTGTTATCATATGAACAAATGTAGAAAACAACATTAAACAAGAAGAGAGAAAGAGAGCAAAATGAAAATAAAAATTATTCTACTTGCATAAAATAAAAGAGATCTATACTAGAACATGAAAGAAAATAAACAAGAAAAGAAAATGAACATGTAATTAAAAGGAAACACTAAATAACATTGCATAAAAAAAAAGAATTACATAAGAGAAGAAATGGCTAAGTAGCCATGGAAAGAAAGAGAGCTTTTTTTTATTTTCTAAACTAAAACTAACTAACTAAAAGGAAGAGATGGCTACATGAAACATAAGGGGTATTTATACAAGTTAGAAACCCTAATTCACTTTTTTGGGGAATGCCCAAAATGCCCCTTAGGAAGTGTGGAGGCCAAGTAATCATTAACATGTCTTAGTCCCCCATTAAGTGTACATGAAGCCATTAAGTCCAAAAGCATGTGCATTAGCCTTTAATTTGTACATTAAGGTAGTGGGTAGGTGGGGTCCTCCATGTTCTTCACTTTGAATTATTTCCATCTTCATTCCTTTGTATTAATTTGTGCATGCATATCTTCATGAAACCACTTCTATTTGAGATCAATTTCCTACAAAAATATACACAAATTTTCAATTAATTTTTCTCAAAGAAATATATGCACTTAAATGACCGTTTTGCCCCTATATGAAGATGAATATATGAAAATTTGAAAATAATTGAATTTTGGTTTTAAACATGTTAAAATGCCCAATATGATCCTTTATTTAATTTAAATAGAATAAATATGGTGGTAAAAATATGCACATTTACGTGCACATCAGAATTGTTGTGCCTTTTTGTTTTAAGTAATGGCTTTTGACTAGGTTGAAACCTCCTTGTTGCCACCTTTTTCCTTTCGATGCAGTGCATTCGAAAGGTCCCTTTATTTTAAAGTCCAAGCCGCTTCACCATTGCTTTCAAAAGGATTGTTTCGACACCATCACTTCTTTTACTTAGGAAATAGCTTTCGAAAGTGTTGCTTTCGACCCTGTTCTATTATGACTTTTTTGAGATTTTTAAAGATAAACCCAAAGGTTTCGAATAACATAGTTTTGAATTGTTCGAAAGGTTGTTCCACATGTTTTACTTAAACCCAAATGCTTTTGAATGGTTTGATGGATTTAATTCTTTCGAAAGGTTTTTAAAAGAAAGGTTTCAAAGGGGTGGTTCCTCAATGATTTTGAAAGATTTTAAATGGAAAGTTTCCAAAGGTTTTGAAAGGAATATTTAAAGTGTTTGAAAAAAAGATGTTTAAGGTTTGTAAAGGTTTTGAAAGAGATGGTTTTAACGTTTTTGAAAGGATTATGTGATTGGTTTCGAAAGGTATGTTTTGACCTTTCGGCCTATGGTTTCACTAGTTCGAAAGGGGTACTTTCTATGGTTTTAAATCACATTGTCTAAAGGTTTAAACAAAGTTTTAATGGTTTTATCAACATTATTTTTGGGATAAACATATATAACATGACAAAGTGATTTGAGTAAAGCATGGTATATTTTCCTTGTTTAAGAATGATTTAAAAGGATTAAATCATTTTGATAAGAAAAGGTTTTCAAGGAAAATTTATGGGTAGTTAACCCTTAGTAAAATGACTCAGATATTAAAATACCAGATTGGACTGTTATAGGATGCGCCCTATAAATTAGCTATTAACCCTTACCTAATTTAGTCCAAAATTCTAATGTATAGGGCTTTGTCACATGTAAGACTAAAATGATGTTACACATAGAAATGAATATACATAAAGACGATCAATTAAGGGAGAGCCTACAAAACCATTAAAATCAGTTGACCCTGGAGAGTCAAGTTAGTGAAAAACCGTCAAGAAGAGAAGTATCTAACAGAAGTTAGATTATTTGTTTATTTTTTCTAGTAGGCTTGAGTCAGCCAAATTTAGCAGTTAGCCAATCAAAACTACAATGTTTGAACAGATAGTCCATTTGTTACCCGTTTCATATGCTTTCATGATATTGATATATTGTTTTAACCAGTTTTGGTTGCAGGATTAAGATTTGCAAAAGAAATGTTTTAGACAGATATTAGTGAGGAGAAACTCATTCTGTAGGCGGTGTAGTCTCGCTTAGTATCAAATAACCGAAGTGTATAGTATTACTCTCATCAGGCCTTATGTCTGACTCGAATTTTTTGTTTTTTCCTTAAACTCTTGGGTGCTTAAAATTGATTTGAGTAGGCCGAGGGTTGTGGATTTACAGGTTTTTAGTCAGTGGATGAATAAAGCTTGTAAAGACGAGCAGGAGGCTAAAGTTAGCTATTTAGGAGTTGTTTTGTTTGTTTATTCCGCTGTGTTGTATTAAGTCAGTTATGACTATTTAGTACTCTGGTCATCCAAGGGGGCATCTTCATATGTCTCTATTGGCGTATTTCGCAATAATTATATTTGATCTAAACTTGGAAAATGAATGAGATTATGTAGTGGAATGTGAAACATGTTTTGTGAAATGTAATCAGAAAAGTTGTTTTTGAAATCTGTGATTTTGTTTCATATTTATGTGCTTCTAATATTATGGATACTATTAACATTACCGTATTTAGTCACCAGAAGTTAGTACTATGGATGACTGCAGCATCTGTAGCGCTTAGCTTCGGGCCTCAAGGTAGGGGATGTTACAACTTGGTATCAGAGCATAGGTTGGACTTTAAACTAAAATTATTTTTTGAAAACATAATCGTAAGGAATTAGAGACAAGGTCGGGGTACGGGATAACACTATAATAACGTACTTGTATTTGCTATATATAAGTATACACTATATCCCTAGTTTCCTATCTCTCTTAGGCTATTCTTCTATATCTCACGAAGCTTGAATACACATACGGGCACCAGAAGTGGAAGAGTTAACCTTGGGGGAAGCACCACTACAAATGGAAATGCCAGACCAAATACTAGGAGAAACCCAGGTCAAGCACTGTAACGACTTGTAATTTTCAATAATTAAAAACTATTAAATTTAATATGGTTTTAGAATTTAATATTAGGAGAAATTAAAATTCTATGATTTATAAATGGAAAGATTATTAGCATGGAATTTAATAATATTGTTTAAATGTTATTGACAGCTATTTTAATGTAATTTCAATCAATTGAAATTATTGTAAAGTTAATTTGGCTATGATTGTAAATAAGGAATTAAATTAGTAATTAATGGAATTAATGGGATTGAAATAATATAATTAATATGGTAAAGATGATAATTGTCGAATATTAGTGTAATGAGATGTAAACTAATATTAATTATATTCATAAGGTAATATTTGATTGAATAATAGGAGTGGATAATTAATGCAATACTTAAATAGTGGATTTAAAATGGAAAAATTATTTTAATAGATTATTATTTCTATGTAATCAAGAATGATGAAAATTGTTAACTTTTAAATTTGAATTTAAAAGTGATTAAATCAGTTTAATAATAATTTATTTAATTAACATGATAATTACCCATTTTAGCCACTCTCTCGAATTTCGATAAAACCAGTTTCATCAGATCCATAACAGTGAATTATTATAGGATTTCAAGTTTCGCAACGACCGGACCTATCGTTTGATCGGGCGGGTCGAAACGCGTAGAAATCAATTAAAAGAATTTAAATGAGTATAATTCGATTTTAAAAGCTAACTTTTGCATACAACAGAATTATGGTTTGAAACTAGTTCCATTGAGTTTAAAAATATCGAAAACCTATATTTTGATATATTGGATGACATACTTTCGTTTCGAAAACGGAACGGTCTTTTCGGGTCGGTGTTATTGTTTCGACCCAATTCGATCTGTCCATTCATTCTCACCCATCTCTGCCGATGTATAGGCTGTTATAAACCCTAGCAGCCTTTTATTTTCTATTGTCTACATGTAGATTTTATTCTCATCTCCTCCTTCCCAATGGCAGACAACTCAAACCCTAATTTCAATTCAAAATCAATCGAAAAAATTCAAACTCCTCAAATTATGTCATATAATATATCATTGGAAAGCTCTCGACGAGCTCAATCTAAATCTATAATTTATTTTTTCTATTGAGATTTGGTTTGGTCAGAAATCATTGGAGAATTCTTGGCCAGATCCAATGGTGGATCGTCGACTATACGACGATCGGGAGGTGCAGGCTTGTAGAGGTCACGAAGCAGGTCTCAGGGGTCGTGGCCATTCATCTCAGAAGTGCTAGGTTTCGGTAGAAATCCTTAAATAAGGTGGCAACGGTGCTGTGCACAGGAGAAGGCCAGAGCTCTACGCACGGCCACGTGGATGGTCGCCTGGCTTGGGCGAGCTTGGCGCGGCATTCTGATGGGGTTGGAGGCAAAAGTGGTGGCGACGACATTGACATGGACGTTGGCAACTGTTAGGGGTTAGGTGTGTTCACGTACATGAGATGTTGAGGGCGTTAGGGTTCTATTGAGGTAAAGAATTACATATTTGCCTTTGATTAATTTTTAATTTAAATTTTGATTTTAAATCGTTCTAACTCAAATAACATTTGAATACGAACTCCGATTTGGATGTGGTTTTCTCCATTGCAATCATATCAAAATTTCAGACAATACGGAACTGGTTTGGCTACATTCTGAGACTGTTGGATTTTTCGGCTTTATTTGGTTTTAATTGACTGTAAATCAAATATGAGTGATTTAACCCACTCATGAATACTAAACCATCTTATGTTAGTTAAATTAAATTTATGATGTGATTAGAATTTTATTAATTGTTGTTTGGTATTTTAAATTGTCATTTAAATTTAATTTGAATTTATATTGAATTAAATTACCATTTAATTAATATTGGAATTGAATTTCTAGTCTAGTACCTGATAATGATAACCAGTTAATTGTTATGATTTGTTGGTTGATTTGAATGAAGATTGTGCTGGATGCTTAATTGTTAACATTTTGGATGATTTGATGTTATATTTATTTTATATGTTGTTATCACACTGCAACTTCCCTAGTTATTTTTAGGAAAATCACCATGGGTTGAAATGATACATACCCAAATGATCTTATATATTAGAAAAAATCGTTATGGGTTGAAATGATAAACCCAGGCGAATTCTGGATTTGGAAAATTATGATCTGTATACGGATTGAAGTGATATATATCTGAAAATTTAAAGTGCGGGTTGAAATGATATATATCCGTATCGCTTGAACATAGGGTAGAAAACTATGCACGGACACCATTGGCCAGTTCTAAATTATTTTCTAAACATAAAATATGTTTGATTTATGAATTTGATTTTAAATTTAATTAATGATTTTATTTAAAATTTATATTTGGAAAATAATTTATTTCATATGTTTCAATGTTTCAAATTATAAGTTAATGTATGGTTTTAAAAAATGTGATTTTAATATTTTTAAATTATAGATTTATGTGGTTTTTGAAATATATTTTAAATAGTTTAAATTTTGATTTAATAAAATATTTAATATAGTTTTAAAGGATTTAGTTTAAACTTAAATTTAATATAATTTTTTTAATTTAATATATTTTTGTTTTAATTTAATATAATAATTATAATTTTAATTTATTATAATAAAAATAGTTTTAATTTAATATAATGAATATAGTTTTGATTTAAGATAATAAATATAGACTTTTATAATAACTTTAATAGATAAAAGATTTTTGTAGAAGGTTTTATAAGGGATTTATAAAAGTTTTGTAAGTGATTTTATAATGGATTTTATAAAAAGGATTTTATAAAAGATTTTTATGAAAATGGTTTTATAAAGAAGTCAGAAAGGTTTCAAAGGATATAAAATGGTTTTATAAAAGAACTTATATGAAAGGATTTGGAAGGGTATAAGGGAATTTATGTAGAAGATTGTAAAATGGGGAAGAATTGCAAACTATTTTGGAATTTATAAACAGCTTTATAAATGATTCTAAAAGCATATAAATAGTTTATAAATGGTTTAAGAGAGATTTACAGATTATTTTCGAAATTGATTGAAAGAAAATCTTCCTCGGCATTTATGAATATATATTTATCCTTTTAAAATAAGTATATGGATATCTTGATATGGCACAAATTGTTTTCTGTATTTATTATTTAAATTGTTTTAATAAATGACCACGGTGTGAAAAATATAATGTTTTATTGTTAAAGAGATCGGGGTCGGATATTGTCATACTCTCTACCAATTCTGAAACCACTTTAACAACTGTGCATATAGTGGAGAATCAGAACGAAGTAGGATGGTCTGGCGTACGCTTCTAGTATGAGGTAAGAACGTAGCCCTGACCCCCTTGCGTCAGCTTGAGATGACTAAAATAGGAGCAATTGACGGGCCAAGCGAGGTCGCTCCTCCGATCGGATTCTTTGATACCATATATGTTACTTTGTGATTGATTTGGTGGCCACCTTTGATTGGATTATGGGATTGTTTTTTCGAGGTTGACGGTAGCTGCGGCTATGCGTTATCACCAGCCCGCAGGTGCAAAGGGTATAATCCTACTCTGGTATTGCCTTGTTGTGGCTTGTCGTCTCCTTATCGAGCCCACCACGATTTTGGGTTGTGTTGTACTTATAGAGTGCTCCCTGATAGCCCACCAGTTTATGGTGGAGTATACAGTACTGTATAGACTACAACATTATATAAAATGTGTTAAGGGGAATGGGTAATGCCTTAACGCTATTTTCAATATTATACTTTACTGATAGACACTACTTATAATAGCGTATCTTACTTCATATAGATAGTTTAACGGATCCTTAGGAGATGGAAATCCCAACTATCTCTTATGTTATTGCACTCATGTTGTACACAAGATAAGAGATTTAAAACCCGTAAACATCTCTAACGCTATTACACTCATATTTTATGTGATATTGGTTTGACTTACAAGAGAATATTTTAGTTCCGACTCGAGTGTTTTGTCTTTTCATTACGCTCGGTTCAGTCTGATTGTTTTAGTTTTTGAAGACTTTATTCCTCGAAGATGAAGGTAAACACTGGCAATCATATTTACTAGTATTATTCCACTGCATTATTTGGTATGTCTGTTGATTGTATAACTCTGATTATGTATAAATTTAAAATCAAATTTTATTTGTAAAACAGGTTCACGAACTATTAATTTGATCATTATTATATTTTGTCATTCCACTGTGGGATTCTGTGTTTTGTTTTTCCTTCTTTTCCCTTATTTTCTTATTTACCCCATTAACAATCCTCCCTTTTAAATGGTCTGAGTTGACATATGTGGTTTACGGTCGATTTAAACCATCCAAAAAGGTGGGTCGTTACAATTGATATCAGAGCTTTGGTTTAGCGATAACCTTAGCTTTGTGTGATTTAACTCATAAAAGATAGGGTAGTAATACCCAAAAATATGTTGTTTGGGAGAATATATATGAGAGAGCGTATTTGTTGGTGCAATAAAAATGTTTTTGTATTGTGTTATTTTGTTCTGTTTGGTATTTATAAATTCTGATCGATACATAGGATGTTATGCCATCGATAGAGATTTCTAAACACCTAATAGGGCAAACCGACCCAATATTGTTTTGAATATAGGTAAATGAAATAATTTTACCTAGTATTATATTTTGCATATAAAAGAATAAATTTTATAAATGGATATAGTTGTATTTGATGTATTTGTTTGTTAGGAAGTGAAATTTTATAAATATTGATTGCAAAATAGGATTTACAAATAAAGTAAATATGAATTGGAAATTTGCGAAATTAAGTTCTAGGGTTTTGAAATTGGTTTTCAAAAGATTTTGGAATATAATATTAGTATTGTTTGGAAGTATTTTCAGATATAAATATTTTCAATGTGAATTGAAAGAAATGTTTTGAAGGAATTCTAAAAGGAAATAAGTTCTATACTCCCCTCTTTTGTCGTTGAAAAATAATTTCAGTGATGACTGTGGCATCATTGACATTCATTTTCGAGTTTCAAAGTGGGAAGACCACTGTAGTAGTTTTACTACACAATTTTTTTGATAAACAAAATTTTATTTTAAATTTCCTATGCGTGGTTTGACATATCAAAAGATATAAGTATATATTATTTCAAGATGATTGAAATGAAATTTGGTATTTAGTTCTCAAATTTCTTTTAATCAATTATTTTTAATTATTGTAATGAAACGAAATCCTAATAATTCTAATAGTTGGAAACTTCTAGAATGAAAAATAAGAAATTAGAAGCTAAGTGATTAATGAAATTGTAAAGAGATTGGACGTTTGTAGCTTGTAAATTTAAAAATAATGAAAATTAAGAAGATATGAACTATTGAATATTTTGTTAACTAAATTGAATAAGATAAACTTGTGTAACATTCAGTTACATCCTAAAAGCATGCATAAAAATTACCAGAAATATTTAAAAAGTTATAATGTTATATATGAATATGTAATAGAATATTATACAAGTAAAGGCTTATTAAAAGAAATGCTTCATAATGAACGCATGTTTGTAAATGAAAATTAAGATGTACAAGGTATATGTAAACTTAAGTTAATGTTTGAAATGCTTAATAACAAAATTGAATAGTAAAAGTCAATATCACTTAAGAAAATGACTATAAACTTAAGAAATTGTTGAAATGATTCGTAAATATATTTAATATTAAATGAAATTGTATGTGAAGTAATGAAAGTAAATTTATATGTTAAGAAACTTAAGTTGAAATGATCCATTAATAAATACTAAAATTAAATGGAAATCAAGCTATATAAACAATGAATGTGAATTAGATTGCAAAGAAGCTTAAATAATATTTTAAGAATTGATTTATTGATATTCTAAATAATTGAGTTTGAAATACTCTATGCGTACAAATGAATGTAAATTAATAAGAGATAACCGTGTATGAATAAATTAAAAATAAATGAGATGTATGTAATACTTTAACAATGTATTCAATGATGATTTCAAATATTAAAGAGAAATATATTATTTAAATAATTGAATGAAAAATTATAAAAGTTGACTTGGTATGATTGGGAACTGAAAAATAAATCAAAGTAAATAATGTGTAAAAGGGAAACCGATTGAACAAACTTAAATAACATTTAAATTCTGTATTGTCTGGCTAAAGGGAAGTTTGGGAAAGGATACCTCAAATTGTTTGAGGTTCTATGAATAATCTTTTAAGTAATTACTAAAGGCTATTGAGCGCATGGTACACTTGATAGTTTATTTATCACCCTTATACGATGAAAAGTTTCTGAACCCGAACAAACCATTAGTTTTGGTTACTATGGATGCATGATGATTTTTTTGTTTTATACAATAGTTGCACTACTTTAGTTTGCATATGGTTATTATATATGTTGTTTTGTTTGTGTTATTGATTTGAAACAACTAAAACATTATTCTTTTACGCAATTTTAACTATTTTGAATTATGTAAGTGAGATACAGGTTTATGAAAGCAATAGCTACTGCTTATAGTTTCATAAGTAAAGTTGTTTGTCCAACAAAATGGTACGCTTTTGGATTACGGTTTTGAAACGATATTTTATTGTTTCCCCATGGTTTGGGATATTTTATTATTGAAATAATATATATATATATGTTATAATTATTGATATTATTATTTTTTTGCACCTAACCACGCAAAGGAGACTCGGCCGAAATTTTTCGTGAATTTAAGACTTAGAAAATTTTGTGAAAGTGAAAATATCTTCTAACTTTTATTAAACTTGAATATGAAAGATTTAATTTATAAATTGATATATTTTCTTTAAAATACTTCATTATGTAAGTTTAAAGTGTTTATAAATTGATTATTTCGAATAAAATTATATCAAGTTCCTTAATTCCTCCTTGTTCCTTTTCGCGGATGAAAAGTTGTGAGTGGGAAGAGTGCAACGACTCGTAATTTTCGATAATTAAAAACTATTAAATTGAATAAGGTTTTAGAATTTAATATCGGGAGAAATTAAATTTTTTGATTTATAAATAGAAACATTATTAGATGGAATTTAATAATATTGTTTGAATGTTATTGACAACTATTTCAATGTAATTTTAATCAACTAAAATTATTGTAAAGTTAAGTTGGCTATAATTGTAAATGATGAATTAAATTGATAATTAATGAACTAATGAGATTGAAATATTATAATTAATATGGTAAAGATGATAACTGTAGAATATTAGTGTAATAAGATGTAAACTAATGTTAATTATATTCGTAAGGTAATAGTTGATTGAATATTAAGAGCGGAAATCAAAATAAAAGAATTTATTTGAATATAAATTATAATTAATTGGGATTCTATTACACTTGAAATTGAATGCTGCTAATTTGTGCAATACTTAAATAGTGGATTTAACATGGAAAAATTATTTTAATAGAATATTAGTTTCAATGTAATCAAGAATGATGAAAATTGTTGACTTTTAAATTTGAATTTAAAGTGATTAAATTAATATAATAATAATTTATTTAATTAACGTGAAAATTAGCCATTTTGACCAATGTCTTGGATTTCGACGAAACCAGTTTCATTGATTCAATAACGGTGAATTTTTATAGTATTTTAAGTTTCGTAGCGATCAGACTTATCGTTTGATCGTGTGGCAAGAAACGCGTAGAAATCAATTAAAAGAATTTAAATGAATATAATTGAATTCTAAAAGCTAACTTCTACATACAATGGAATAGGGTTTGAAACTAGTTCCATTGAGTTTAAAAATATTAAAAACCTATATTTTGATATATTGGATGACATACTTTCGTTTCGGAAACGAAACAGGCTTCTGGGGTCATTGTTATCGTTTCGACCAATTCGATATATCCATTCGATCTCATCCATCTTCATCTATATGTATGTTATTATAAACCCTAGCAGCATTTTATTTTCTATTGTCTCCTCCTTCCCAATGGCAGATGGTTCAAAACCCAATTTCAATTCAAAATCAAATCGGAAAAATTCAAACTCCTCAAACAATGTTATATAATATATCCTTGGAAAGCTCTCAACAAGCGCAATCGAAATCTGCAATTTTTTTTTGCAATCAAGATTTGGTTTGGACAAAAATCATTGGAGAAGCCTTGACCGTCCGTTGTTAGGGTTGTCGATCCAACCATGGATTGTCGACTATACGATGATCGGGAGGCGCATGCTTATAGAGGTCGCGAAGTAGGTCTCAAGGGTAGTGGCTGTTCATCTCAGAAGTGCTAGGTTTCACCAGAAATCGCCAAATAAGGGGGCAGCGGCGCTGTGCACAAGGGATGGTCGGAGCTCTGCCTGTGGCCAAGCGAAAGGTCGCCTTGCCTGGGCGAGCTTAGCGGGGCATTCTGATGGAGTCGGAGGCAAAAATGGTGGTTGCAACGTTGACATTGAGGCTGGCGGCTTTTAGGGATTTGGTGGGTTTGCATACATGAGATGTTGAGGGCGTTAGGGTTCCACTAAGGTAAAAAATTACATATTTGCCCTTGATTAGTTTTTAATTCAAATTTTGATTTTAAATCGATTTAAATCTAACAACATTTGCGTATAAACTCGGATTTGGACGCAGTTTTCTCCGTTGTTGTTGTATTGAAATTCCAGACATTATGGAACTGGTTTGGCTACATTTTGAGACAGTTGGATTTTTTGACTTTATTTGGATTTTAAATTGACCGTAAATCAAATGTGGGTGATTTAACCCACTCATGAACACTAAACCATCTTATTTTAGTTAAATTAAATTTATGATGTGATTAGAAATTTGTTGACTGATGTTTGGTATTTTAAATTTTCATTTAAATTTAATTTGAATATATACTGGATTAAATTGCCATTTAATTAATATTGGACGTGAATTGCTAGTTAAATACCTGATAATGATAACCAGTTAATTGTTGTGATTTATTGGTTGATTTGAATGATGACTGTGATGGATGTTTAATTATTGACATTTTGAATGATTTGATATTATGTTTATTTTATATGTTGTTATCACTGTGCAACTTCCCTTTGTTATTGTTAAGAAAATCACAATGGGTTGAAATGATACATACCTGAATGATCTTACATATTAGGAAAAATCGTTATGGGTTGAAATGATAAACTCGAGCGATTTATGGATTTGGAAAATTGTGATTCAAGATATGGGCTGAAATGATGTATATCCGAAAATTTAAATTGCAGGTTGAAATTATATATATCCGTATCACTTGGCCATAGGGTAGAAACTATACACGAACATCGTTGGTCAGTTTTAAATTATTTTCTAAACAACAAAGTATGTTTGATATATAAATTTGATTTTAAATTTAATTTAATGATTTTATTTAAAATATATATTTGGAAAATAATTTATTTCATATGTTTTAAAGTATCAAATTATAAGTTAATACATGTTTTAAAAAATGTAATTTTAAGATTTTTAACTTATATATATATATTTTGTTTTAAAATATATTTAAAATAGTCTAAAATTTAATTTAAAAAATACTTAATATAGTTTTGGTGGATTTATTTTAAAATTTAATTCAATATAATTTAGTTTTAATTTAATATAATTTTGTTTTAATTTAATTTAATATAATAAATATAGTTTTAATTTAATATAATAAATACAGTTTTAATCTAATATAATAAATATAGTTTTGATTTAAGATTAGAAATATAGACTTTTATAATAACTTTATTAGATAAAATATTTTTGTAAAAGGTTTTGTATAGAATTTATAAAAGTTTTGTAAGTGATTTTATAGTGGATTTTATAAAAGATTTTTATAAAGGATTTTGAAATTGTTTTATAAAAAAGTTATAAAAGTTTTAAAGGATTTTTAAAAGGTTTTATAAAAGAACTTGTATACAAGGATTTGGAAGAATTTAAAGAAATTTATATAGAAACTTATGAAAAGGGAAAGAATTGTAAACGAATTTGGAATTTATAAATAGCTTTATAAATGATTCTGAAAGCATGTAAATAGTTTATAAATGGTTTAAGAGAGATTTATAAATTATTTTTGAAATTGATTGAAAGAAAATATTCCTCGGCATTTATGAATATATATTTATACTTTTGGAATAAGTATATGGATATCTTGATATGGTATAAATTGATTTCGGGATTTATTATGTAAATTGTTTTATAAAATGACCACGGTGTGAAAAATATAAAGCTTGGTTGTTAAAGAGACCGGGGTTGGATATTGTCATACTCTCTGGTATAAGGTAAGAACGTAGGCCCAACTCCCTCGAGTCAGCTTGAGATGACTAAAACAGGAGCAATTGACGGGCTAAGTGAGGTCGCTCCTCCGATCGGATACACTTCTTCGATACCATATCTGTTACTTTGTGATTGATTTGGTGGCCACCTTCGATTTGATTATGGGAGTGTTGTTTCGAGGTGGGAGGTAGCTGGGGCTATGCGTTACCACCAGCCCGAAAGTGCAAACGGTAGAATCATACCCTGCTATTGCCTCGTTGTGCCTTGCCATCTCCTTATCGAGCCTACCACGATTTTGGTTTGTGTTGTACCTGTAAAGTGCTCCCCAAGAGCCCACCGGTTTACGGTGGAGTTTACAGTACTGTATAGACTACAGCATTATATAAAATGTGTTAAGAGAGATATGGGTAATGCGTTAACGCTATTTTCAATATTATACTTTACTGATAGACACTACTTATAATAGCGTATCTTACTACATATAGATAGTTTAACAGATCCTTAAGAGATGGAAATCTCAAGTATCTCTTACGTTATTGCACTCACATTTTACACTGGATATGAGATGTGAGAACCCATAAACATCTCTGAAGCTATTACACTTATATTTTATATGATATCGATTTGACTTACAAGAGAATATTTTAGTTCGGACTTGTGTATTTTTCCTTTTCATTACGTTCGGGTCAGCCTGAGTATTTTAGTTTTCGAAGACCTTATTCCACGAAGACGAAGATGGACATTGGCGAATCATATTTACTAGTATTATTCCGCTGCATTATTTGGTAAGTCTGTTGATTGTATAACTCTGATATGTATAAATTTGAAATCAAATGTTATTTATAAAATAGCTTCATGAACTGTTTATCTGATTATTATTATTATATTTTGTCATTCCACTGTGAGATTATGTGTTTTGTTTTTCCTTCTTTTCTCTTATTTTCTTATTTACCCCATTAACAATCCTCCCTTTTGAATGGTTTGGGTTGACATGTGTGGTTTATTGTCGATTTTTGTGCAAAAAGTTGGGTCAAGCTGGAAATGTGGGTGTTGGAGTCCCGCAAGTTGACATGGCAGCAACATATTAGTTCTTTGTCAACATGATTTAGACGAGCATCGCTGCTGGAGTGTTTGGAGGAAATGGTGGAGTAGGGAATCATGAAGCTCCAGTGATCAACATCTATGACATTCTGAGTAGGGATTTTGCTCGGTTGTGAGGAAAGCCATTTATTGGAACTGAAGATGCCACTGAAGTAGAAAACTGATTGCTGAATTTTGAGAGGATCTTTGCAGATTTGGTGCTCAATGATGAGCAGAAGCGAAGGTTGTGATAAATACGGATTGCGAATCTTAAGGCTAGAATTAACACTAGAGGGAGGAGTGAATAGTGTTTTAAGGAATTACTAAATCTTTTTGAGTTTATATTAATTTGAACCCAAATGTATGCAATATTCAGACACAGATATGATCGCAGAATCAAACACAGATGCAGAAATAAAGTAAAAGCAATAAAGGAAAGAACATACCGGATTTTATACTGGTTCAGAGTTACCCTACAACCAGTCCCGCACACAAGTACGGATTTCCTTTCAAAATCAATTTTTACAATTACACCCTCGATTTCAAGGCCATGAGATACATCACTCCAGATTCACAATCCTCTAGGTGGAGATACTTTATTTTATGGGCAACAAGTTCACCCAATTGATTTCACAGGTACAATTACACCTTATCTCGCTTGATTGATTTCACAGGCTACAATCACATCTTTTATCACTCAATTTATTACAAAGAAGCCTATAACTCTGAATAGCACTGAGATCTTGTTGAAATAGTGATAGAGAATCAAACCAGAGATGATCTAGTTAGATTCAATAGTGATTTCGACAGAGTAATGGTAAAAATGTATGTAAAGAAACGTGGAAGAAGAAGATGAGTGAAATCAAAGAAAATATGAATATAAATTCATTTAAAACCGCCCCTATTAATAGTATAACAACAGCCATGTCCATTCGTGAAAGGATATGACGAATAGGCACTTCCTTTGAAATTCAAATTTTTGAAACAAACTGCCACCTTGTCGACAGGAGTCCCTAGGGGTTGTCGACAAGCCTTGGTATTTTTGATAATTTGTTTTTCTTCTAACATAACTTCTATCCTGTATTAAAACTATTTTAAACTTTATAAATATACTTAACTATAGTTAAAATACATAAATAAATATGGAGAATAATATTTTGGTATATATAAAATTTTGCTATAATTTTGTATTTAAATCTAAGTATAAAAAGTTAAATATATTAAAAGATAGTTTAAAACTAAGGAAAATTTGATTTTGAAGATAAAGAATATTTTGAGGCTAAAAGTATTTTAAAACCATGGTAGATGTTTTTGATTCTTTTAAAAGGAAGATTTTGAAATCATTTTGAAAACAAGATATAATTTTATAAAACATTTGAATAAAAGTTAGTGGATACAAAACAATGTTCCACTAGATTTTTCGTAGGTTCCATCCTACTTAGGGTTCCATCCCTTTAATGGGCTCGAAGTGGATTCCATTATGATTAAATTGGATTTTAAGATGCCAGTGCTTTTCTAGGAGTTTTAACAAAATTCCTAGTTAAATTACTTATTATTGAAATCTTGAACTCTTGGTAATCTTGATACTCATGAGTCTTCAATCTTGATATCTTGAATCTCTATACTGTACAGTCTTCATTTTGGTACCTGCATGGTTAAATCCTGCATATAAATATATATCTAAACTATAATGTTAGTATTTATATTTTATAATATTATTCTAAGGTTGTTGTCATCAAAACCATCATCTCAGGACTAACAATCTCCCCCTTTTTGATGATGACAACCTTTGTTTATAAAATATTGCTACTATCCTAATAACTCACCCTAAAACTATTAACTCCCCCTAAAACTATGCCTAACTATCCTATTTTATACTTATCCCCCTTTGTCATCGACAAAAAACTAACTCGAAATATTAAATCCCCCTTAATCTAATACTATATTACATGTGATTATAATGATAGTGTTATCATAAATAATCAACATTTAATTCTAAAACTAAAACTTAGTCCTAAATTACTAACTATCCTAACTGAGAATCTATATATGATAATATTTATAATAGTGATAATGTGAGAATTCAAATATTAGAACACAATCATTTATTAATTATATATTGTTATATTTACATTTGCATAGAGAACGTAAGTAAAAACATACAACAATAGGAAAGAGAGAAAAGAAACTATGTGTGTCCTTGAAAATGGGAGATCTATGAACCGAACAATTAGGGTAGTGGAAATAGAAATTTCCACATTGTTCGACTAGATATCTATCCTTGTCAAAGCACACTTCGCCAACGCAAAAAAATTTGTTGTCATCTTCAGTGTGCACTTCTTCCATGAGGGCTTCTTCTTCCTCGCTATCCTCTTGCACTTGATCTCCTGAAGATTCTTCATCAATCAAGATTGGATTAGCGTGATTGTCCATTAGAAACTTTTGCAAATTTCTAAGGATTTTGTCTTGCCTTTCTTATTCTTTGGCCATTCTGAGTTGCACTACTTGAATTTCAGTCATTAGTTGCAGTGCATCCTTCAAGGAATCCTCTATTTTCATCACTCGTGCAAGCGTAGTTCGTTGAAATGGTCCAGTAGAAGGAGAAAGGAATGAAAAGGTTGAATTTTTATTTGATTAGGAAGAGGAGGCCATTATTTTATTGTTTTCAGAAGTTAGAATAGAGAAAGAACAGAAAGAATGAACAAAATTTCGAAATAAGAAGAATATATAACCCCTTATTTGAATTTTGGTGGGAAAATTTCAAAAAAAAAAAAAAATCGTTACATGTCGACAGGGGTAAGGGAGGGTTGTCGACATGGTACTTGATATTTTTGCTATTTGATTTATTTTTATTTAATTTTTTAATTATACCTTGTTATTTATATTCTATATTTCAGTTATTGAACAAATACCTAATTCTCTTCTTAATTTAGTAAATATGGATTCATTTATGGGTTTTGTTAAGATATCAGCAACTTGGTTCTCGGAATTGATATAATCGAGAGTAATTACTTGCTTACTTATATTATCTTTGAGAAAATGATGTCTGATATCAATATGTTTACTTCGATCATGATGAGTAGTATTTTTGAATAAATTTATTGCACTAGTATTATCACAATAAATTGGTGATTTTGAGATATTTAAAACAAAATCTTTCAAAGTTTGTTGCATATATATTACTTGAGAATAATCCAAAGCAGCAGAAATATATCTGCTTCGGTTGTTGATAAAGAAACTGTATTTTGCTTTTTACTAAACCAGGAAATCAGAGAATGCCCCAAAAAGTGACAAGTTCCACTTGTACGTTTTCTGCCTGATTTACAACCTGCATAATCAGCATCATAATATGATATTAATTAAAAAGAATCATTTTAGGATAAAATAAGCCATAATCAAAGGTGTGTTTAACATATCTTATGATACGTTTACAGCTTTTAAGTGGGTCTCTTTAGGTTGGGATTGATATCTTGCACAGAGAAAAACACTATGCATGATATCAGGTCTACTAGCAGTGATATAGAGTAGTGATCCAATCATTCCTCTATATAATTTTTGATCTACATCTTTCAAGAGATCTTCTTTACTTAGGTACTCATTGGTTGCCATGGGAGTGGGTTTTCCACTTGCAGTAGTCAAACCAAATTTACTAACTAGGTCTTTAGCATATTTTTCTTGACTAATAAAGATACTCTTATCTAATTGTTTTATTTGCAATCCTAGAAAGAAATTTAATTCACCCATATGACTCATCTCAAACTCTTTTGTCATTATTTCAGAAAATTCTTTATTCATTTCAAAATTAGTTAATCCGAAAATGATATCATCTACGTAGGCTTGTACTAGTTGAATATCATTTTTATTTCTTTTAATAAAAAAAGTCTTATCTACTTTACCAATTTCAAAGTTTGATTTTAATAAGTAAGATCTTATTCTATCATTCCAGGCTCTAGGAGCTTGTTTTAGACCATATAAAGCTTTCTTAAGTTTCTAAATATGATTTGGTAATTATTCATTTTTACAAAGTGGTGGTTATTCAACAAATACTTCCTCTTTTACAAATCCATTTAAAAAGGCACTTTTAACATCCATTTGATATAATTTGAAATTATTATGATTTGCGAAAGCAAGTAGAATTCTAATGACTTCTAATCTTGCTACGGGAGCAAAAGTTTCATCAAAATCTATTCCTTCTTCTTTACAATAACCTTGAGCGACTAACCGGGCTTTATTTCTAACAACCTCTCCTTGTTCATTCATTTTATTTATATAAACCCATTTAGTTTCAATTATAGTTTTAATTTTTAGGTCTAGGAACAAGTTCCCAAACATCATTTCTATTGAATTGATTTAGTTCTTCTTGCATAGCCAAAATCCATGAATCGGTTGATGCTTCTTTTGGATTTTTATGTTCGGTAGTTGATATAAAGGATACATTGGTCATTTTACTTAGTTGATTTCTATTTGTAACAATAGATTGCATATCTCCTAGTATATTTTCTATAGGACGTTCTTTTAAAAGTTTAATCTTTTTATTAGGATGGTTAATTTCTTATTAGTTTCAGTTGACTCTTGATTTTGAGCGATTAAATTAAATAACATGCATTGTTTCTTCGATGGTGTTAGTTCCTAAATTAAACACTCTGTATGCTTTACTTCTATTAGAATATCCGATAAAGGTACCTTTGTCGGATTTAGGATCAAATTTACCTAAGTTATCTTTTGTATTTAAAATAAAACATTTACTTTCAAAAATTCTAAAATAAGATACCTTAGGTTTCTTTGAGTGAAGAAGTTCATAAGATGTCTTATCAATTAAAGGTCTAATTAAAATTCTATTTAAAATATAACAGGCGGTAGCAACTGCTTCTGCCCAAAAATACTTTGGTAATTTACTATCTGAAAGCAAAGTTCTCGCACACTCTTGAATCGTCCTATTTTTACGTTCTACTACTCCGTTTTGTTGTGGAGTTCTTGGAAATGAAAAATTGTGAGTTATTCCCTTTTTATTGCAGAATTATTCAACCTTTACATTTTCAAATTCACCACCGTGATCACTACGGATGGTTATAATTTTTAGAGAAAGTTGATTTTGAATCCTTTTTGTAAAGTTCTTAAAACATTCAAAAGTATCACTTTTATGTTTCAAAAATATCGTCCTTGTAAATCTAAAATAATCATCTACAACTACAAAAACATATTTACTATGATTTATTGACAGAATTTGAGATGGACCAAATAAATCAAGATGAAGTAATTCAAGAGGTTTTGAGTTTGAAATCATATCTTTTAATTTAAAGGAAATTTTTTAAAGTTTTCCTAAAAGAAACGCATCACATAAATTATCTACTTTAAAATTCATTTTTGGGAAACCTCTTACTAGATCATGTTTTGACAGTCTAGATAAGAGTTTGAAATTCAAATTCCCAAATCTCTTACGCCAAATCCAAGGGTCACTTGTATTTGCCAAAAGACACAGGTTATTATTTGAAACTTTCATACTAAGAGTAGAAATATTCTTTTTCCTAATTCCCTCAAATATTATGGTTGAATTATTATCTTCAATGTGACACTTATCTATTTCAAATTTAATTTTATATCCTTTATCGCAAAGTTGACTAATAATTAGTAGATTATGTTTTAGATTATTAACTAGCAAAACATCAGTAATAATAGGAGTTTTAGAGTTACCTACTTTGCCGATGCCAATCACATATCCTTTTGAGTTGTCTCCAAAGTTAACCAGTCCTTCGTCTTTCTATATTATATCATTCAGCATATCTGGATTACGAGTCCTGTGTCTAAAGCATCCACTATCGAGTATGCATTTATTCATTTTGATCTGCATAATTTGACCATTGTGGATTGATTCCTCAACACCCATAAAGCATGTTTCCTGCACATCATACAATTTTGGTAAACAACTTAAATTTGAATATTGATTATATACAGACTCAAGAGACAATGATGATCTGAATATTTCTAAAATAGTATTAAAAAGTTTTTTAAACATTGCCATTTTAAAAGCTTTTTCAAAAATCATATTATGAAACTTTGAAAACCATGCTTTGATACCAAATGTGATAAATGCGGATTGTAGATCTTAAGGCTAGAATTAACACTAGAGGGGGGTGAATAGTGTTTTAAGGAATTACTAAATCTTTTTTGTGTTTATATTAATTTGAACACAAATGTATGAAATATTCAGACACAAATATGATTACAGAATCAAACATAGATGCAGAAATAAAGTAAAAGCAATAAAGGAAAGATCACACCGGATTTTATACTGGTTCTGAGTTACCCTACATCCAGTCCCGCATACAAGTACGGATTACCTTTCAAAATCAATTTTTACAATTACACCCTCGATTTCAAGGCCACGAGGTACACCACTCCAGATTCACAATCCTCTCGGTAGGGATACTTGATTTTATGGGCAACAAGTTCACCCAATTGATTTCACAGGCTACAATCACACCTTTTCTCGCTTGATTGATTTAACAGGTTACAATCACATCTTTTATCACTGAATTTATTACAAAGAAGCCTATAACTCTGAATAGCACTGAGATCTTGTTGAGATAGTGATAGAGAATCAAACCATAGATGATCTAGTTAGATTTAATGGTGATTTCGGCAGAGTAATGGTAAAAATGCATGTAAAGAAATGTGGAAGAAGAAGATGAGTGAAATCAGAGAAAATATGAATATAAATTCGTTTAAAACTGCCACTATTTATAGTAGAACAACAGCCATGTCCATTCGTGAAAGGATATGACGAATAAACACTTCCTCTGAAATTCAAATTTGAAACAAACCGCCACCTTGTCGACAGGGGTCCCTAGGGGTTGTCGACAAGCCTATGGTATTTTTGATGATTTGTTTTTCTTTTGAAATAACTTATATCTTGTATTAAAACTATTTTAAACTTTATAAATATACTTAACTATAGTTAAAATGCATAAATAAATATAGAGAATAATATTTTGGTATATGTAAAAATTTTCTATAATTTTATATTTAAATCTAAGTATGAATTTAAAAGTTAAATATATTAGAAGATATTTTAAAACTAAGGATAATTTGATTTTGAAGATAAATATTATTTTGAGGCTAAAAGTATTTTAAAACCAGGATGGATGTTTGTGAATCTTTTAAAAGGAAGATTTTGAAATCATTTGGAAAACAAGATATAATTTTATAAAACATTTGAATAAAAGTTAGTGGATACAAAACAATGTTCCATTAGATTTTTCTTAGGTTCCATCCTGCTTAGGGTTCCATCCCTTTAACGGGCTCGAAGTGGATTCCATTCCATGAATAAATTGGATTTTAAGACGCCAGTGCTTTTCTAGGAGTCTTAACAAAATTCCTAAATAAATTACTTATTATTGAAATCTTGAACTCTTGATAATCTTGATACTCGTGAGTCTTCAATCTTGATATCTTAAATCTCTATACTATACAGTCTTCATTCTTGGTACCTGCATGGTTAAATCCTGCATATACATATATATCTAAACTATAATGTTAGTATTTATATTTTATAATCTTATTCTAATGTTGTTGTCATCAAAACCATCTTCTCAGGGACTAACAAAGGCTTGCTTCATGGAAGGTTCAAGAAGCATCTTTATACTGGTGGAATAGTGTGACGGTTGGAGTTAATGAGGAGGCGATGACATAGGTCGAGTTCAAAAGGAGATTTGAGGAAAGGTTTAAGTCAAAGATTTCTAAGTTTGCTCTACTTATCTGGTTTTCTGAATTGGAGCAGAAGGACATGACTGTACTTGAGTATGCGAGGAGCTTTGAGGAGCTAACTAGATATGGCTATGCTATGGTCGATACTAATATTTAAAGGAACGAGAATTCATTAGGTTGTTGAAGCCTAAGTTGGCAAAGATTACATTACCACACATCATAGACCCTTGTGATGTTGTAGTGGAAATGGCTCTTAGGAATGAGGAGATGCTTGCTTTTCTGGAGAAAAATAAGGAAAAGGAAATCAAGGTGGGGCAGAGTCAGAAAACCATAAGAAAGGAGCTCAGAAGGGTGGAGCTGCTAAGATGGGAAATGTAGAACTAGTATGTTATAAGTGTGACAAGAAGAACACTATGCCCATGAATGCCGAACAGGAAAAGGGAAGAAAGCCGCAGAGAAGAAAGAGGTGAAGTGTTTCCACTACGATCAATTTGGTCATTACAAGGACCCATTCAAGGAGCCTGTTAAGGATGGAAGGGGCAAAGTATTTGCATTAAATCCAGCTACCTCGAGGCCAATAGTAGGGAAAAAAAGAAAAGCTATGTTGGGAGGTATGCTTTAGATCCATGGTATGTCAATTAGCGTTCTGTTTGATACCGGTGCATCATCTTCTTTTATATCTCATGGTTTGTAGATAAGCTTAACCTAAAACCCTCATACTTAGTTACTTACTTAAGGTTCGCAAATCCAATAAGATGATATGCGACACTTGGGATGAAGTGTGACCACCTACAGTTTAATCTGTTAGGTCATACCTTTGTTTGCAGTTTTCATGTGTTTGATTCTGTAGGGTTCAGAATTATTTTGGGTATGGATTGATTAAGTAAGTATGATGCTAGGAAATTTGTCATGATAGGAAAATATCACTTAGACACCCTGAATGTAGTGATTGGGTTGTATGTACCATAGAAAACCTTAGTTGTGAGGTGAGTTCTTTATTGGGTGTTGTGGAGGTAGAAGATGAGTTGAATCGATTTTTTGTGATTAGAGAATTCGCAGATGTTTTGGAACCTATAGTAGGGTTTCCACCAAAACGAGTCATTGAGTTTTGGATAGACTTAGTACTTGGAGCAGAACCAGTGAGTAGATCGTCGCGCAGGATAACGCCGACCGAGATAAGGGAGTTGAAGGTGCAGTTGTTATATTTGGATGGCTAGAATTTTACTAGACCTAGTAGTTCGCCTTGGGGAGCAGCT
Organism: Allium cepa; assembly: GCA_030765085.1. Taxonomy (NCBI): domain Eukaryota; kingdom Viridiplantae; phylum Streptophyta; class Magnoliopsida; order Asparagales; family Amaryllidaceae; genus Allium; species Allium cepa. The sequence continues at coordinate 933,313,419 of CM060941.1, forward strand.
GTAGTGTTTTCCAAGAAGTCGGATGGATCGTTGAGGTTATTTATCAATTATCATAAGTTGAATGAGAAGACGATAAAGAATCGATATCCGTTGCCTAGAAACGACGATTTGTTTGATCAGTTAAGTAAAGCCAAGGAATTTTCTTAGTTGGATTTAGCAACAGGTTTCCATCAGCTTAGGATAGTAGAGGATAGTATTTCTTTGGCGATGTTAAGAACTAGATATGGATCGTACAAATGGTTAGTGATGTCATTCGGACTAACTAATGCGCCAACAATCTTTGTGGAATTGATGAAACGGGTTTTTCGAGAGCACTTGGATAGGTTTGTGTTGGTGTTCGTAGATGATTTTTTGATTTACTCTAAGGATGAAAGGGAGCATGAAGTTCATCTTAGAGTTGTGCTTGAAACGCTGAGACGAAATCAGCTGAAGGTGAAGTTTTTGAAGTGTCATTTCTTGAAGAAAGAAGAGAAGTTTCTTGGTTATGCAGTCTCAAAGAAAGGGTTGTCTGTGGATCAACCCAAGATTGAAGCAGAAAATAATTGAAAGATACCTAAGAAAGTGACTGAGATAAAGAGTTTTCTTGGATTGGCTAGATATTATAGGAGGTTCATTAAGGATTTTTCATGGATAGCAACACCGATGACCATGCTAACACGAAAGGATGTGAAGTTTATTAGGACCGCTAAGTGCGAGGAAGAATTCTAGAGCTTTAAACACTTATTGACTCATGCACCTATGTTGGTTACTCTGGAAGGGAATCAAGATTTGGTAGTACATGCAGATGTGTGTGAAACTGGATTAGGAGCTGTGTTAATGTAGAGAGGTAAAGTGATTGCCTATACTTCTCGATAGCTTAGACCACACGAGGTTAGATATCCAACGCATGATTTGGAATTAGCTGCGGTTATATTTGCATTGAAGGTATGGAGACATTACCTTTCGGGGGAGAGGTTTGAGCTATATACGGATCATAAGTCGTTGAATTATTTGTTCTCAAAAAAGGAGCTGAACACGAGACAACAGAGATGGTTGGAATTTATAGCTACTTATGACTTTGGTATTGAGTACACACTGGAAAAGGGCAATAAGGTTGCAGACGCACTTAGCAGAAGCATCAGAATGCAGTGTTGGCAATGGTAGCCGAGTGGAAGGATTTGAAGCGTTGACAACATGTAGGGTACAGTGGAGATCTGAAGCTAGATCTGATTGAGGATCCAGTATTAGTTGAACAGATTTGGAAGCTAAGAGATGGAACGAAGTGCGATGATTTGAAGGATTCAGTCTTGAACAAAATGGGTGGTTAAGAAAGAAAGAAAGATTGTGTGTTCCGAATTTGGGAGACATAAGGAAAGAGGTTTTGGAGGAATGCCATTGTTCGAAGTTCACAATTCATCTGGGAGGAACTAAGATGTATCAGGACATAAGAAAGAGTTTCTTCTGGGAAGATATGAAGTAGGATGTAGGCATATGGGTGAAGCAGTGTTTGAATTGCCAACAGGTAAAAGCCGAACATCAGAAGCCAAGTCGATTGCTACGGTCATTAGATTCCGGTATGGAAGTCAGATTCTATTTCTATGGAATTTATAGAGGGGTTGCCAAGATCAAATAAATGAAATGAAGGTATGTGGGTTGTAGTGCACAGGTTAACCAAGAGTGCATATTTCATTCTAGTTAAATCAACTAGGATGACACCTGTTTTTGCTAAGTTGTTTATGAAAAATGTGGTTAGACTACATGAAATTCCTAGTAGCACAGTATGCGATAGAGATTCCTTATTCACCAGTGAGTTCTGGAGAAGTCTACGTAGATTTTAGGAAACAAGCTCAAGATAAGTACCATTTACCACTAGCAGACCGATGGTCAAATGGAAAGAGTTACAAAATCTTAGAATATTTGCTAAGAGCTTGCGTATTAGATTTTGAAGGATCATGAGAAGACCACCTACACCTAGTCGAGTTAATGTATAACAACAACTATCAGACTAGTACAGGGATGGCACTGTTTGAAGCTTTGTATGGAAAGCCATGCAAATCACCAGTTTGTTAGTTAGAGACCGAGGATAGGTTGGTTCTTGGTACAGATTTAGTTAAAGAAGCTACAGAGAAAGTTGAGTTGACCCGAGCTAGAATAAAGGAAGCTCAGTCTAGGCAAAAGGGTCATGCAGATAGAAGACGGAAAGACTTAGAGTTTTCTGTTAGAGATCATGTGTTAATCAAGGAATCGCCGATGAAAGATGTAATTCGATTCGAGAAATCAGGGAAGCTGGCACCGAGATTTGTAGGACAATTTCCTAGTGTAGAGAGGATCGGGAAACTTGCATATAGAAGGGAGTTACTGAACAGTTTGGCAGGAATCGACAATGTTTTCCATGTTTCTCATATATGGAAGTGTGTTAGAGACCCGGAGACTGCTATAGCACCGACTGTGTTAGAGGATTTAGTAGTAGAGCTGGACTTGACTATAGTTAGAAAACCAGTTCGTATAGTCGTAAGAGATGAGAAAAGGCTAAGGAACAAGACAGTCAGATTAATTAAAGTCCAGTGGAGCGAGATGAGAGAGAATGTACTTGGAAAACTGAGAGCAGGATTAGAGTTGCTTATCCTGATTTGTTTGATGGTATGTTTTATCTTTTTGATTATTTTGTTCTGTGCCTTATCGTAATTTCGAGGATGAAATTCTTTAAGGAGGGGAGTACGTAATAACCCTAATTTTTAGTAACATTTAATTAGGTAAATTAAACGAAATAATGTTAAAGGTCAAGGGATTGATACTTGTGATTAGTAAGGGTCATCGTGTCATGTTAACAAATGAACTAAGTAAATTGAAAGGGAATAAAATGTTAGGAAATAAACAAAGGGCAATATAGGAATAAGTATTATTCTTATACCCTAAACCCGTTAAGCCATATTCTATACATTCATGTCATATTCAAAAAAACAAAATATAAACTTGAGGTCAGCCACCATTATGGGAAAATAAGAGAAGATAAAGGTAGGATCAAGAGGAAAGCTTAAGCAACAAAATCAAAGATCAAATCTCAATACCTTAATCTCAAAGCTAAGGTGAATAATAACCGCATCTCATGTTTTCTTTTATTCTGGGTTTTACGATGAAATTGAATTATTTTGCAAGTTATTTTCCATGTTTTGATGGTTAAAATGGATAGATATGCTTGTTGATGATTTATGGTATTTCATATGGATTTTATGATATGTTTAATGTGAAAATCCTATTAAATGGTATCCAAATGTCTTGCAATTTTAGATTTAGATCATAAAAGATATTTTAGAGATGGGCCTCAATTTTCATAATTTTTTGAATTAATGTGGATTTATATTAATTTTTTAGTGAGTAAAATGGATATTTGGGTTTAGAATAATTTGCGGTTAAATTATGCATGATTTGGGTCTGAAATTTATATATGTTAGAAAACATATTAAACATGAGTTGTAGGAACTTTTGTAGAATTTTCCTAAGTGACTTAATGAATATATAAAATTATTTAAGGTATGAGACTTTAATGTTTAATATATATATTTATAAAAGGAGAAGGGATATTTTGTAAATAAATTAAATTGCTTATTTCAAAAATATTGGCAGCACTTTTAGAAAAGAAATTAGCAACCAATAATATTTTGACAAACAAGGCGGGTTAGTTGAGAAGGTTACTTTAAAAGAATAAAAATCAGTTTAAACATTCTTTTTACATGTTTCACCACTTTCGACACCCTCCTTCCGACGCCTTACTTCCGCTTCCTTCTCAGTCGACACCAATGCGTCTGGTATCAATATTTGGTATGTAGCGAATTGAAATAAGGCGGAAAGTATGAAGTCGAAGCATGGGGATCCGAAGGGCTCGAAGCTTGTATTCGTTTTTAAAAGAGAATGCGCCTGCATTGCTTTCGACTTCAATTAGCATTCGACTTGGTTAGTTATCGTCTGGGTTAAATTGTTTTACAGGAATGGTTGTGCTTTTTGTTTCAAGTAATGGATTTCGACTAGGTCGAAACCTCCTTGTTGCCACCTTTTTCCTTTCGATGCAGTGCGTTCGAAAGGCCCCTTTATTTTGAAATCCAAGCCCCTTCTCCATTGCGTTCGAAGGGAATGGTTTTGACACCATCACTTCTTTTACTTAGGAAATAGCTTTTGAAAGTGTTGCTTACGACCCTGTTCTTTTATCACCTTTTTGAGATTTTTAAAGATAAACCAAAGGTTCTGAATAACATAGTTTTGAATGGTTTCAAAAGGTTGTTCCACATGTTTTACTTGAAACCAAATGCTTTCGGAATGTTTGATGGATTTAATGTTATCCATCAAACAATACCTAAGGTATTAATATTAAGTACACTTATGCTCTCAAGTAAGGAATATAAATGATATATGTTTATCTATCACACACTACAAAACCAGATAGGAGACAAACATTCTTGCTCCAAGAGACCACACATGTTATACCAACACGACTGATACAGTCTAAGTTACCTCGATGACCATCATGACTCATATCAATCAATGTGCTCATCTACTTTGAGGACTCAGTCACGACCCTACACATGCCCCATATTGCTAACAGATTGCTGGCCTAGGTGACATAAAGGGGTGATACATCACTGACACGTGGCTTTATACACTGCCGACACATAGCTATAAAAATAAGGTGCATGGACCCGGGCCGCGACCGCTGCGATCAGGTCACTAGGATGGAAACTAGCCAATCTGGTTTACTCCCTCACCATAAAGGGAGTCTGATAGTGATAGACAAACACACCCAATATATATAGATATCGACCGACACACAGCCAAATACACATACGGACACATGACACTATACATATGCTGACACAGAACTTGATACATATAATGATACACGACTCCATACAATTTTTGACACATAGCTAAATGTGTAGCTTATCATAGCGATCCCTATCATACATAACAAATCCCCATATGATTGTCATTCACGAGAAAAGAATAATCAAACAAATTATATAGTGATGTCTTATACCACCATGTGTTATCAGCTCGTTTATTCAGTGCTCATATATCACACTCGCTACTCCAAAGTATTCTATATAACGAGTCTAAAGAACAATCGAAGAAATATTACAAAATATCCAATATCGGATAGTACTATAACTTTTTCTATTCAAATCCCTTATTACACAAAATTAAAATCATTATAAACAATATATCACAAAAATAGCACTATCATGAATCCTTATAGAAGGATGTCATCATCTTACCATATCAACACATTAATGAAACCAACATCAATGACGAATCATTCATATAATTCTATTCACTATAAAAGAAAGGAGAAATCAGAATAGTACAATAAAATAAATTAATCAAATATATATAATGATCAAATCAGTATTTACAAATAAATCATTCACAACACAATCTCGATATAACAAAGATAAGAACATAGAAATCGTATAATAATCATTTTAGAATTAAGTTGACTATTTAAATAAACATTAAATTAGTATATACACATTTTATTTAATCAAATACAAATATATCATAACATACTTCTAATTAAATTTATTAATAACGAAATTTTCTTTAAACTACTTAAAATATTAATCAGAAAATGTTTCTATCTTCTGAATTTATACAAATCTTTAAATAATAATTTTGAACCCAAATTGAATTTTTCTCTCAGTAAATCAATAATTTAGATATATCTACATACTAAATTTTTATATAAAAATTTACATATAAAATTATATACTTGCTTTATTCAATTTCCCACATTTATTATTAATGCAAATATAATTTATTTTCTACCAAAATACACATTTGGAAAAATAGGATAACACGGGACTCAAACCTTTGTAGATTTGCTGAAAGGTACAATCCTATACCACCAAGCCACACTTGCCTTTGTGCAAGCGACAGCACCATTGGTCGACATGTAGTAGTCGACCAGTTAGAGCTTAGGGGTCGACCACTTGACCCACGCCTATGCGCATTCCAACGATCGTTTGATCGATTTTCATCCTCTTCCTCCTCCTTCTTCCACTGTTTCTTCTCCAATTTGACGCACACACATAGTGTTCGACCAAACATCAATCCAATCATAATATATACCAAGAATAAATTGATCTAAACATAGAAGCATGAGTGCGTACACTCACTTGAAGCCATCTTCCTCTTCTCCTTCTCTGATCGCATTCTCCAAGAAACCAACGCAACAACAAAACTCAAATTCCTTCCTACCATAACTGCAAATAGTGTCAAGATGCATATATCCAAATTTGGCAATTTACAATAATTTGTTTTATTATTTAGAAGATGAGGATTTTTGGTTTCGAGGAGAAAATAGAGAAGGAAGAGGTATGCGGAAGTATAAGTGAAAAGTACACCAAGGAAAGAAAAATATTGAATTACAAATGTCTGCAAAGTGGGTTTGGGCTTAAGTTGTCGGGCTTAGGATTTAAGTCAATAAAAATATATTTTTTTCTTTTCCCTCTTCTTTTCCTTTATAAAATATTTTCTATTTAAAACAAATCACATTAAAATTTCAAATAAAATTTATATTTACAATGCTTAATTATTTTCTCAACATCATAAAAAAATTATAGAATTTATTTCCATATTTTTAATTCATTTAAATTTAAATATCCCATATTCATTATTTAAGCCCATTATTAATATTCCCAAATTGATTTATTTCATAACTTTTAAAATAAATAATTATTCCCAAAACCATTTAATTTCGTCATTACTTACCTTATTATAAATTATCTATATTCCTTATTAAATCTTAAATTCCACATATTTAATATATAAATTCTGTTTTACCTAATTAAATAAATATTATTAACTTTTATTAACTACCCCTAAATTCTAGGTTTTTACATGGCTTTTATGTCTTTTTACGCCAAATAAACCATTTTGTATTCCTAGAATTCTATTTGTCATCATTATTCTTCAATGGTTATGATTAATGTACGTTTGAACTTCTATGATCAAGATTAATTTCCTTTCTTTATATAAACATGCCTTCTGCTTCCATTTTCCTTTCATACTCTTAATTCTTATTGTACATATTTTCCTAAGAAATTCTTGCTTCTTGTTGTATTGTCAATGAAAGTCTTCATCAAACCCATTATCAAATCTATAAGCGTGTTCCTCATTAATTTACCTATCTTCCTTCCTTCTTCCCTTTCTCTTTTTTATTCATTTGCTGGGAACTTTATCCTTCTTTTCCTCTTATATATGTATGTATGTATGTCTATATATATGTATGTACATGCTATTTATTTGATCAAATGCTTGAATATTTCATTATCAAATTTGCCTTTTTGTTGGTGTATACTGTACGAAAATTAAATGTTTTTACGGATTATTACGCACATATTATTAAATAATTTAAATTTTAAACAAGACAATGATAATGTTGACCTTTAGGATAATATTAACATTCTAATTTTTACCCTTTTTTTCCTTTATGTTGTTTTAGCTATTTCTTCTTACACTGCCCCCCACACTTTGGGTATGCCACGTACTTCCCACGTATATACTGTTGAATATGCGCTTATATGATTTTTGTTTGATGATAATAAACATATATACATTCATTTAAATGTATTTGTTAATGTACTATTTTATTTTTCATAGATTAAATAAATATTTGCTGAATAAAATTAAATGACACAAAATTTGAATTCAAATAGAAATTTTATTCAAACAAATATTTATTACAATTTTGAATAGTACAAATTCAAGCTCTCACTATTCACTATACAACTTTGATACAAATTCAATTACATCACTATTTTACATTTACATTTGACCTTACTACATATCACTCACAATTCGTATTTTATCTTCAACTTCATTCCAGTTAGTATCCAGCATCTGAGCAATCTGCAAAAATATTCACTAACGCAGTAAAATTGAAAAAAAAATATTTTTGCAATATAAAATAAAATATGAATTTTTGAAAATAATATTTGCCTCGGTTATTTGGGTTGTTCGTCATGATTTATATTTGAATTCATCACACACGAACAATGTGACATGCACAGTGTATCACTGTACATGCCACAAGGCCGTGCACACCGATATACACTTGATAATGTTACAGGGACAGGTGAGCACAAGGTCAAACCCAAAATAAAAAGACGGGTTCAACTCAGGTGCAATATAAATAAAGTCTCGACATCAGCACAAGGTCAAACCCGAGTTTTAAAACTGGATTCAACACAGGTGCACTTAAAAATGTGCAAGTATGGAAAAACGGTCTCGACAACTAAAACAAGTCTCGACCAAAAATCAGTGACATAAGTCAAAGCCCGAATCCAAACTATATCAAACAGTGACAATATGTATGGGGCATGCACAAGAGGCTATGGCACAATACCACCAATATAACAGCAAACAAATGCCAGGTCGAACAATTATATACATCAACTACAAACATCAAGTGTCGACCAGGAAGCAATTCAGATCAACACAGCAACAATGGTCAGGCAATATGCATCATGCACAGGTCAGGCCGCAACAAAATGTAACAAAAGCAAGCCAAGGCAACAGTGAATGGGAAATGAAATATGAATGAACTTGCATATGCATAACAACCAGCAAATGCTCAAACTCAGGTGGACAACAAACAACAGTGCACTGAACAACTCACAAACGTGCAACCTGAACAATAACTTGTCCAGACCAGGCTACACAATGACAAGGTGCAGACGAGACCAAATATACAACCAAAGAAGAAAACCATCAAGCCAACACAGCAATGCATGAACCAAGTAAAAAGCAAAGCATATACAGGAATGCACCAGAGTGTAGGCAACAGGGCCAAAGCAAACTCAGAGAATATATGCAGAGTCATGAATGGCAATTTCTATATTCGAGTTCAAGCACACATGAAACAATGCAAGTTTCATACTCGAAAACAAATGACAGTGATTCAAACTACTCACAATAATGCTCGAAGACTCACCAAGTAAATGACACAGCAAAAATGAAACCAACATTGACAACTCAGTTTCAAGTGACAGCAAAATCAAAGATAACAGTGCACATAAGTACAACAATAACAGCAGTGTGCAACTCGAGCTTCAGAAGAGTCAAGTAGAGCAACAATGCACAAATGACACAAATATAGGCAGTGAAGAATATCAAATCAATGCTACAAATTTAAACCAAAACAGTAATGTTCAGGGATGAACAAGACTCAGACCATCAATACACAAAGATGGTGATCAATATGCAGATGTCAATGAAGCATGCAAATAGCAAAAATGATATACAGGTTAAACCAAAACAGTAAAGTTCAGGGACGAACAAGATGAACCATTAACGAAGTCAGAGTGAAATAACCATGGGAATCAAGTCACAAAAATATACGAATGTGACAAAGTCAAATGTCACAAATTAAAGCCGTGGCCATCACGAAATTGAATCAACACCGTGTCAACCAAGCAACAACAATATACGATTACGAACAAGTCAGAATCAATCTCAAACGACCAAGCAAAATCAAGCGATCAGATCAAAGATAATTGACAAATTCAAATATATTCGTACGAACGCAAATCTAGGGTTACAAACCCTACATGAACAATCATCATCGGCAATCTCAATCATCGAGTTCAAGTAAGCATCAAACCAGCAAAGCAAAAGAAGAAAGTACATACCGAAATCATAGACGAACTCGATCCAAATTGAAGAGCCGAGAGCTAATCTGAGAAACGAGCTAATCAGAGAAACGAGCTAATCAAAAGCGGCGACATCAATTTGAAATCCCTAATTTAAGAGCACGGGATCGAAGGGACGAAGCCCTAGTTAAATTGCAAAGAGGAATGACCACCATAAACGAACGAAGCAAACAAAAGGAGACGGGCCAATCAATAAAAAAAAGGGTGCCGGCCTGGTTAAACAATAAAAAAGGGTTTTGGTTTTAAATTAGGGTTATTTTAATTTAAAATTGTTTTTAATTTGTATTTTCCTTTTTAAACCGTTTAATTTTCTAGTCGTGTGACTAGGGGACAAGCTACATGGCGTAGCTTGAGAATTCGCAACTCAGTGGCTGAGTTGTGGCAGGGTTTTGAGCGTAGAGTTAGATTTAGTCGATAGCAGGTGTCGCGAGTTTACGTGTGTAAGCGAGGGACTATCTAATTTCTAGTAGAAACCTTGGGGGCACCACGTAGGCAGGGTTTTGCCGAAGATGGGTAAATTCTGTGTCGTTCTATTTCTGCATTTATTATTCTGCTATTATCTGTGCTGCTATTGTTCTGTGATCTGTGTTGATATTATTTTATAAGCTTCCGCAATTATTTTAAAATTTATACTATCACCCTATTCACCCCCCCCCCTTCTAGGGTGAAATCGATCCTTCATATACTATACTTATTCTTTGTTATGATGACCAAATCTTGGATGATTTGAACAACTTCAGTGTTACATGGTTTTCCTATAGCTTTCCATATAGTTTTGGATGTATCCACCTTCCCTATAATGATATACTTCTCTTACTTTGGAACATATCTGATGTGGTCTATATATGCCCTCGATGCCTATAATTAAGGGATGACTTGATACCTTAGGTACAACCCTTATCCAACTAGCTTTAGTCTCTTATTATCTCTTGATATGCTCATACATCTTGTATGTTAAGCATCTTGATACCCCTCTTCTCTTCATGGGGTTTGCTTTCTCTACTACTCGTAGGAGATCTCTGCCCTGACTGTGCACGATTACCATTTTCAATCCATAAAATCCTTTTTTCTCCAGTCGTAAAATCCATCGCAGGTCTTACTAGTACTTCATTTTTACTAGTACCATTCCTCCAAGGGTCTCACATCTTCTCTAGTTTTATACTAATTTATGTCCTTAGTTATAGTTCTTATAAGAGGGCAACATATTTGCCCTCGTATTTGAGCAGGGTATAGGATCCGTTATTTGTTTACTATTCTTCCTTGTGCCCTTTATCTTATGGAGTATTTTTCTTCTTATTTTTCTATTTTCCTTTGTTATTTATCTATACCTTATTTAAATTTTGCAGTATGACCACTTCTCAACCTTAGGCTAAATTTTCTAGTGCTTTTGCCTTGGGACCAAGTTTTGCCTCTCTCCTTAAACCCATGTTCCATCTCCTTATAAACTCATAAAAGGAAACCCACTGATAGTGCTATTGAACGAAGGAAGGAAGTGGCACTATTCAAGGACCAATATCCCCTACCCCGTGGTTACCCATTTTTCTGCACTTACTCAGGTAGTGGAAACACTATCCAAACATGCATATTCTTATCCATTGTATGTGACCTATTTCCTTGGGAACATATGGTGCTAAAGTTATTGAGTAGTTAAGTCGGTTGATGATATTTGACTACTTTCATTCTCATCTCGCAGCTTCACACACTTTTCCTCCTTCTTTATGCTTTGATTTAGACCTTTGTGAAAACTTTCACAAAGATTTCTTCCAAGTACTATTACTATGCAAAATTACCTAATACCTTTTATTGCTAATATTCTAATTTCTATGAGTTGTTACTACGTACCTAGATAATCAAGCCATAGAAGCGTTTCAACATCATTGAGGCTGAATTGGCCTCAATTAAGTCTAAGGTTTCCACGGTTGATGCTTCTCGTTCCCATTTAATGGACAAGTGGTTTTGCTCAAGGTTGACTTTTCTTCTGCAAAGAGTACAAAAACTATGCTAAAGCTTGAGGTTTCTACTTTGCCTTAGGAGGCCAAGGTTTCTATGAAAGACCTTACCTTCGTTAGGAAGAAGCTAGAGGTATCCAATTATAACAAGAGAAGGCCATGGAGGAAAATAACCATGATGTGTTATATCATGTTGTCGAGAGGAAATTATTTGTGGGAAAGGAAGATGACATATATGCTGAGATTAGTCTCTCATTTCTCCATCTTAAGTGTTGGTTGAGGAAGTGCTCCAATTCTTCCGCGTCTAATGGGCTAAGGAAAAGTCAGAGGTGTTACCTATATAAACTAATATTACTATGATTGTTGAGGTTCCTAAAGAAGGAGCGGGCGGTGGTGCCACTTCTTCCCCACCCATGGCTAAGACCAATCGCCTATTACATGACATACCAAGTGTAATCTCCTAAATTTAGCTTTATTTCCTGCATTTGAGGGTGCTAGGCTAGGACGACATAGCATATAGTATTGTTTTGTGTCTTAAACTTATTTTTTAAAGCCAACATTTTGTATAGTGAGTTTATACACACACACACATATGTATGTATGTATACATGCATGTATGTGTGTAATTTTTAACTTGTTCGAGATTTAGATAATTGACTATTTATTTTGCTATAATTCAGCTCTCCGTTATTTTTATGCATTATTACTTAATTAGATAAATTTTATTCTTGACATATTACGTGATGTGATGCACTTGGTTTTCTGCTCTAGGTTTCTTATTAGGTTGAAATTGTCTTGGTTTCAAGAAAAGTATTTACATAAAGGTGAGATGCATGAAAAGGGGCTTATTGATAAGGAGTATCATCCTATACTTTAGAGGTTGTATTAATCAAATTAGAAAAGAAACCTTGGATAAGATTGAGGTTAGTATAGTCCTCATACTTAGGTAGGGAAAAAGAATTTAAGGATATAGCTGAGCATCTTAAGAAAGAGACTCAAGGGCTTTTAACTTGGATTACATAGGTTACCAATGAGAAGGAAGTTTTATGTGAAGTTTTGTTGCATAAGTGACATCTTGCACCAAATGAGGACTCTGTCCTCCTTAGATCATCTCTTTTTGAGCTAGTTTGAAGGGAGATTTAGATAAAGAAAGGCGCTAGTACCTACAATGCCTTCTTAGACATGACCAAGGTCCTTAGTCTCAAATTATGATCATGTTAGTTAGCTAGTTTTTGATATGTTTTGTATGGTTAATTTTGTAATTGAACTATGTTTGATAAGTAAAATATTATTTATTCCACCTATTTAATTTATATTATGATATTTATGTTTTTGTGAATGCTTTTGTTTGGAGGTCCCTGAATTTCCTTCCAATGCTTCCACGATGTTTATCATGACTACATAATCATTATTGAGATAGGTGGAGCTTCTAACCCTCATTTTTTTCCAATTCCGACTCATATTAGTGTGAAGGGTTGCACTCATTCTTGAGTAATGTTGAAGGTATTTTTTCCCATAGCATGGTGAATACGAAAAGACGTCAAGGAGCAAAGGAATGACCAGAAGGTGCATAAGAAAGGAGCCATTATGTAATCACAAGGGTAAAGCAAAGTGTTAGTGATAAATTTGGCATAGTCAAATTATATACTCAAAGCACATGTAAAAGGTTCCTAAGGTCATGACATGTGCCTAGGTGAAAACTGCATCTTAATCCGAGCTACGGATTGGACGATTGATTATCTTAAAAAATTTCCACCATCTAACCGACTCGGCCGCCACCTTGGAGATCTACTACCTGCTTTGGGAAAATGGAATATTCAGAGCCATTGAAATACTTTACTCAATGATACGAAGCTATTGGTCCAAGTTTCATTAAGTAAAGGAGTTATGGCATAAATACGTATTAGGTATCATCATTCTTTCAACGGAGGAGTCAGGAGTTTAATCCATAGCAAACACATTATTTTTATGGAAGAGGAGAAATGGTCTGGTAGGGAACCTAAGCCTTTACTACCTAAAAGATCTTTACCCAACCTTACACTTATAAATACCTCTTGGAGGAGCACAATTATGGAGAGGAGAATGGATAAGCAATAACGAAAGACAAACTTGGAGCTTTAGGAATTACTTAACCAATTCTCTAACTAATAGAGTCTTTCCTAACAGAATCTTTGGATGGAAAATAAGGAATCATCTTAGCCTGATCTAATCACCTTCAATCATCTAGTCCATTATGCAACATCGAGTTGTCATAGACTGACCTCAAGATCTATAGAATCAGGGCATCGTCACTTGGTCAGAGCACTGAGGCAGGAAAGCGAGAAGATTGGGAGATAGCATAAGCAAAACTAAAAGGAAAAGATGAACTTTGCTGAGACTACATGCTTCGTTCGGTAATATACCGAACAAAAAATCTTATTCGGCAGTCAGGTATCGAACAACAATTCATGTTCAGTGGTCTACTACCAAACAGTGATTCCTATTCGACAGCCTACTACTAAATCAAAGCAATACCAAACTAATGGCATCGAACCAAATCACTACCGAACCTAGTATGCTGAACCAATGCACTACCGAACCAAGGCATCCTGGAACCATGGCACAGTTGAACATAAGCATTACCAAACCAAGGCGTCGCCAAACCAAGCATCATTGAACACCATGATCGAACAAAGATTCACGTTCAATAGATTACTGCTGAACCCAGGCATGGCTGAACCAGGACAGAACCACCGAGTTAGCTACTCCCAAGTTAATTATCGCTGGACCGAGTAAAACATGTATGGAAAGGTGATCTTGAATATGTAGAAGTTCAGGAGTGTATCTTTTATATATGGAAATGACCGAAAAGAGCATGTTATATAGAGAAGCTACCTATTTTATCAACCATTATCTCCCTGTACCTTCATCCCTGTAAATACCCAAGCTTTTAACAGCAATGGTGGAGAATTCTGAAGAGCCAAGCTTACAACAATAATGGTGAAAATGTTACATAAAGCCAGGAATCGACTAACAGGAACTGCCTACCTGAAATAACCTAGTAGGAACTTCCAAATAGAGACAGCTAAATAAGGATATGCCAATAGAAACATTTGAATTGGAATATGCAAGCAAGGATAGCTGAACAGGAATACCCGGACAGACTACCTTAGGCTATACCTTACTTTTTGTTGAGTCACAAATCATTATATTTTATATCTCAAGCATTATATTTGGCCGAACCACTATAAATCTTTGTGCTCTTTACTTTACTGTAATTTACTTTCTACATAACCTATATGTGATCCTCCTTTTGAAAATCAATCATAATACAAATATTACAGTTGTGTTATACACCCCATATTTACAGCTCTATGGGAAATGGATAGAAGTATTTGTCCACTTTTCATGTAAACACTTTTGGTGCTTTCATCGAGAACTAATTCTCAATATGACTTCGAGATAGAGAATAAGGTTGGTGCTACCAATGGAATTCAGGGAACACCAGCGCATACAAATATAGAACTGCTAATCAGGATGATCATTCAACAAGCACTCTAGTGCTAGTGGACATAATTACTAGAGGGAACCGTGATAGAGCTGTGGCTAAGCTAAATAAATGTTTCGCTACCTAATAGCAAGAAATAGTGGACCAACTTATGGAATGCTTGGGGCAGCCGCAAACTGTTGGTCACAACATTGGAACACAAAGGAAAGCCCAATCTAGGGGATCCAAAAGCAAAAAGGTCGCACCCTTGTAAGGAATTCGATAAGAAAGTCAAAGAGATGAAAGAAAGAATGCTGGAAGTAGAGCGAGCAAGAGTTCAACCTAAAGCTGGATCTGAGAAATGGTTTGGCACCGAACAGGATAACGATGATGCCAAAACAAGGGAAGCTACAACAGTCGCTTCTCATTAATTATCTCATTTAAATTATGCTCAATGGAGGACAAAATGGTCATAGGATCGATGTAGGAGCCACGACCATGGCCCAAATTGAAGATCAAGTCATAATAGGGAGGATAAAGGAAATCGTTCCTCTGAATAGAAAGGATGACCTATCATTGTCAATCACTCGGATCGGAGGATAGGATGGCTCAAATCATTGGATAATGTGTTCTATGTGAACAAGTGGATTAAGGAATTGGAATTAGGTTTAGTAGTACCTTCTCCCTAGGGATAGAACTACTACGCACCCTAGGGATGTCAAGATACCTACTATAGAGCCATATAAAGGACTAGCTTACCCCATAGCACATTGACAACGGTATATCCAACACACACCGATTGGCTGAGCTTAAGAAGAACCCTTGTGCACATCCTTTCCTCTATTCTTGCAAGACTTAGCCATTATCTAGTTTTGTGGTTTACCCTTAGGATTAATTCATTATTGTGCGATTTTAATTTGCTGAGAGATCGACAATGGAGAAATTAGCCACACTGGTAGAGTTCGTCTATGAGCTGGCAAAGTATACACGATTGGAATGTGCTTCATCAGAGAAGCAGCCTGGTATAAAATACTAGAGAAGAGTCTAGTAATGATTCCAAATGATGGTGGGAAATATGGTAGCTTATTTCCTAGCTAACTATTTGGAAATAATGAAGCTTTCCTTAGACTTATGGAGCAAGTAGCACCAACGTAGGTCCAGAGAGGTTGAGTATGGAATTCTATTTCCAAACCCTTCAAAAAGGACGGAAGGAAGTAAGTGAGGCGGGGAAGAGCCATAAAAGTCTGGACTTCCCTAAACCGAACAAGCTAAGTCTCAAACCAAATCAGACCAATATAGAACTAATAATTACCAAACCAATGGTATTGCCTATACTGGACAAGGGGAGGATGTCACACTAGAATTCACTAGAAATGTAGGAACCATACACTTGGCTACCAAAATTTGACCGCTTGAGTTCATACCAATTGGAACAAGGGTTGATCCATTTCCTGAGGCATGACGTGTCCTACCATGAAACTCAGGAAAGCATTACAATAGCAGAGGAGTGAGTCTTTAGGCTAATGCGTCGATTATTAGGCATATGGAGCAGGAGGCTAGAGCTTAACAAGATGGCCATAGTTAGTTCATTCCAAACATTGAATATGCTGTCAACCAATGAATTGTACAGTGATCATGGAACAATACGTTGAAAAACCAATCGTTGAACACATTTGAGACGCTACATTTAACATATGGAAGCAATTAGAGAAATTAACAAGAAAATAGAGTTTCAAAGGGAACTTAAGAAAAATTCATCCACCAACTTGGAGGACTTATACTATCCAGCCAACAAATTCATGTGTTTGGAGGATTCTAATATCAAGACAGGACTGGCAAATTTCAACCAAGTTGGAGATGAAAAGCTTCAAGATAGAGGCATGTGAAAGATTGATGATATGAATAGAGAAAGGAAACACTATATAAGACAAAGAAAGTTTCCAAGTTCATAGTTTGTGGGGACTACTGAAAGAATTTTTCTTGCTACAAAAGATTGCAGAGCACGACGAATCGAGAACCAGAGAGCCAACTATGGAATAGATGGGAATCGGTATGCTCTAGGCTAAAACCTAAGGTAAATCTAGTGAGAATGCCATAAACTCTAAACCGCAATCCCACGATGAAAATGAGTCCCTATGAAGAAAGGGTGTAAAGCATGCTCGGAGGCATGGTGTTGGATTCCCCTATGGATATTAGAGCATGTCCTTCTACTAGATATCCAGAGATAGATGTGCATGAAAATTGTAAAGTGCGGAGTACTTAGATAGTGTAGCATAAACATACTAGTCCCGAAGACAGCATTTAACTCCTTTAGCGATAATGGGAGACCAGGTTCAACACCTCCAGAAATAGTGTAATGTAATTCTGACCCATTCCATAGGCAGGATCGAACATCTCTAGGGATAATGGAGCATAATCATATCAAAAATCCCCAGAGATAAAGTTAACTTCATATGAATATGAAGCAAGATACTATGGAGACTGGAAACCCTTATAGAGTGTAAGGACAACAATGCAAAGGTATGACTTACTTTAATGAATAAATTTCCAATGATATGTAATATAAATACTTAAGGCATAATAACGCCTTGTCACTTGGCTATGCAAATAACAATGCAAGAACGGATATTCTTGACCCCTATGGGTCAATTATACCTTTACCTTGCAGGCTAAACTGAACGACAGATTACAGTGCACAAATAACAGGATTGCAAAAAGCAAAAGAATTAGGAATCAGGACACTATGTATCCATAGCGACCTACAGATGGCTGTGAATCCAGCATTTAAGGAGTTTAAAGTCAAAGGGGAATGGTTTGCATACTACTTAAAAAATAAAAAAGGTCAAAGGCATTACTCAATGCGCAAGATTGCTATGTTGTTAAGAACATCCCATGAGAGGAAAATCGAGATGCTAAAGATTTGGAAAAATTGGCTTGCTCGGGAAATGGATCACTTTTTAGGTCGGTCATAGTCAAAACTTCACTCTTAAACCAGAATGATACAAGGAAGGTAGTGCATAAGACGACTAGATACACCATAAAGGATGGCATCCAATATATAAGGGTTTTCATTAACTCGATGCTTAGGTGCATGGCTGCAAGAGAGGCTAAGGAAATATTGGATAACATGCACCAAGGTAGAGGAGGAGACCATATTCGGGGGCAAATCGTAAAAAAGGAAATCTAATGAGCATCGATCTAAATGAAAATTTTCTAGTAGCTATGGTGGAGTTGAGTGTGAAATAACAGTTACAAGTTACTTTATTGATTATGGAATTCCACTCCAGAAGATCTCGGATTATGGATGGCAGTTTGATAGTCATGTATTCCCCAACTTCTATCGGCAACATGAAATCAGGAAAATCATTTCTATAGTGCGTCACCCGTAGGCCAATGAATAGGTTAAAAAAGTCAACAAGGTTCTTAAAATGCTTATAAAGGAGCATTTGGAAAATGATAAGGGAGCTCGGATGGATGAGCTACCATTAGACTTTATGCATATTGCACTTCCTATGAAACTAAAATGGAACATACTCCTTTTGCTTTGTCCTACGAATTATAGGTTCGTTAAAACTATAATCTTATCTAATAGGAGAATCCACTATGACTCAAAGGAGAATGAGGTATTGCTAAACATGTCATTATATCCGATTAAGGAGATTTAGGAAGGGGCTAGTTTGAAAATGTGGCACTTTAGTAGAAAACGGTGAAACAATGCAACTATAGGACAGAGCATTGCCCACCCAAGGAAGGAAACCTGATCCTAAAGTGAATTTCTCCTTTGTTGGGGAACCTAACCCGATCTGGAAAGGGATATATTTTATCAGTAGGGATCAAGGGAGCGGAGCTTACATTCTCATCATCATGGACGGAGTTGTATCCGAGAAAACATGGAATGATCAAAACCCCTTTTTTTGTCCACTAACTATTGAGGCTACATGGATTATGGATAAGCGTATTATCAATCATCATGGTCTTATCAAACCCCATGGATAGGGTGTGCAAAAAATGTAAATGATTATTGCTACCAAACCACCACAAGTGCAACCATCCCGTGTCAAATAAAGTCCCCAATTTTTAGAACTATGTAGGCAAGGTCACTGTATACTGGAGAGCATCCAACTCTAGAGCATCATGGAAAGCTTGGACAAATCATGGCTGGGAATAATGAACCGAATTTACCTATAACTAGGAAATAATCGTGGAATGGGTAGTTCACTGTTGACGATCGGCTCAAACAACTTGTTGAAAATGGCGGACCATTGTGACCCTAACTGGGTGTCCACCATTAATGATGCACTCATTCTTTTTGTCGGTAGTGGAAGACAAAAGTGACCATAACCGGGTGTCCACCATTGATTAATGGTTCAAGCTTATTACCAGCAATAGTGGACCAAAGTGACCGTAATTGGATGTTCGCCATTGACAATCAGCTCAAACATTTTACTAGCCACATGGACAAAAATGACCCTAAACGGGTACCCATCATTGACGTTCGACTCAGACTTCTTGCCAGCAGTGGTGGACTGCAGTGACTCTAACTGGGTGTCGACCATTGATGATTGACTCAAACTTATTGCTGGAAATATTGGACCAGAGTGAGCCTAATCGGGTTTCCACCATTGACGGTTGACTCAAACTTATTGAAGACAATAGTGGTCCAGAATGACCCTAACAAGGTGTCTACCATTGATGATCAACTCAAAATTCTTGCCGACAATGGCAGACCAGAGTGACCCTAATCGGATATCCACCATTGACTATCGGTCCAAACATCTTACCCGTAATGGCAGACCAGAGTGACCATAACTGAATGTCCACCATTGACGATCGACTCAAACTTCTTGCCAGTAATGTTAGCCAGAGTGACCATAGTCGAGTGTCCACCATTGATGATGGGCTCAAACTTCTTATCGGGAAGAGCGAACCAAAATGACCGTAATTAGGTGTCCACCATTGATGATCGGCTACTACTTTTTGGGATGGCTGGGGAGAACCCAACTTACCAGTGGATATGACATCACTGCCGCCTAGTTAGTTCACCCTCGACATTCGGATCTGAATTTCCATCAGCAGTGGATAACTAAGCCTGCACGTAGTAAAACATGACTATAGGTTCTAGGGCACATTGCAAGAAGCTAATACTGGAATTTCTTATGAAGACTATCAATAGATAGACAATAGGGCAAACTTGTTTAAAGTATGCATGGAATATGTATAAAAAAACTAGAATGACTAAAGTGCATGAAAACCAAATAAGGACACACGGGTCTAGAATACGAAGACCTTCCACCAAAGATTGCTCACCTAAGTGAAATTGATAGTTATTGATCCTATCAAAATATGTCGGGGGAAAGGAAGAGTTACCATAAGAGCTAGGAAAATAATAATAAACCACATCACCAATATACTCACTTTGTCGAACTTGTCATTATATGACCTTATACAAGTGCTAAGGTAATAATGACAAAAATTCCAATAAGCTAATGGCCATGCAACGATATTATGCAAACACAAATGCAACAACAATCCCTGATCAGGTTTGATAATTTCATTTAAAATTTATATAAGATACATGTGCACTTGTATAAGTGTTCGTACAAGAAATACAAAGTATGGGCTAAGGTAAGATCAATGGTAGAAACCACTTACTCTACTTAACTTATTGGTGATTGATCCTTTACAGGTATGCACAACATCGATAGGAAAGATTGCTAATGGAAAAATTAAACCTAGCAATCGTATGGAACAAATATATCATGATTACTTGCGAGGAAAAGAAGAATATGGACGGGAATAAATAATAGATGCGCCAATTCATAAACATCAAACGAAGAATAGCTTCATAGCACAAGCATAGGATCAACCTATATCCAAAACTTCAACAGAGACCACTTACCTGGCCAAACATTTTGGTGATTGATCTGTACAAGTATGCATGGCAGTGATGAAAGAGTCACTAGTGTAGTAACTTGATGATTGTGTAATAAAATGTAACGTCCCTATCTGGAGGCCAAAAGCTAAGCGCTACAGATGCTGCAGTCATCTATAGTATTAACTTCTAGTGACAAAATACGGCAATGCTAATGGTATCATAATATCAGAAGCACTTGAATATGACTAAAATCATAGATTTCAAAAAACAATATTTTACTGATTACATTTAAAAACAATAATTCATATCCAAGTTACACAATCCCCTAACGTTTCCCATGCAATGATCAAATATCAATTACATAATATGCCAAGAGCGACATAAGACGATGCCCCCTTGGTTGATCGGAGTCAATATAGTCATATTTCACTTAATACACACAGCGGAAATAAACAGAATAACGGTAACTCCTAATTAGTTATCAGTCAGCCACCTGCTCGTCACCGGAAACTTTATTCGCCAAATTTACATACACCTGAAAACCTCAACCCTTGGCCTACTCAAATCAATATTGAGCAACCATGAGTTTAAGGGGAAATAAAAACTTCGAGTCAGACATAAAGCCTGGTGTAAATAATATTGTTACATCTCCGTCTACTGGTATTAAGTGAGACCACATCGCTTAGCAGAACGGGTTTCCCCTCACTAATACCCTCTTCAAAACATATATTTTGCAAATCGTTTGCTACAACCAAACTAGTTAATCAAATGGTATAATAGTAATAATAACAATCTTTGTTAAGCTATAATCAAGTAACTAATAGACTATCTATCCACAAGTAATAAATGGACTATCTGTCTAAAAACTGGGCTGACTACCCACAAACTGGACTAACTATCCATAAACTGGACTAATTGTCCACAGATTGGACTAACTATCCACAAACTGGACTAATCGTCCATAAACTTTTTCTTAGGGTTAACTACCATCATCTTTTTCCTTGAAAACTTTTTCAAAGTGATTTAACCTTTTAAATCACACTTATACAAGGAAAATATATTCTCAGCTTTACTCAAAGCTATTTTTCCATGTTATATATACTTTACTCAAAATAATATTGACGAATTTTAGTAAGGATTACCTATCCTCTCCAAACAAGTTGAAAACCCTTTTAACTTAGAACACTTAGGCTATATTGCCCAAGTCGTACTTTCAAAACCTTTGTTCAAAACCTTTAAACAACCATTTCGAAACCTTCGAAAGTATCTCTTTTGAAACCAAGTAAAACCCTTTACTTAACCTAGGCCGAAAGGACAAATCTTTCATTTCGACACCATTCAAAATCTTCTTGTCGAAACCATTGCAAAACCTTCCATTTGAAAGCTTCAAAACATTAGACATCCTTCTTTAAAAACCTTTAAACCATGCCTTTCGAAAACATTGGAAAAACCTTTCCTCTTAGACCTTTCGAAACCATTAGAAAATCTTCCTTCAAATCCTTTCGAAATCTTTGAAAAACCACCCCTTCGAAACCTGCATTTAAAACCCTTTCAAAAGCATTAAAATGCTAAACCTTTTGAAAGCCTTTCGGTTCAATTTTGAACATGTAGAAACCTTTTGAAACCACACAAAAATTTACTCCTTTGAAACTTTGAAAACTATTTCAGTCGAAACCATTTGGATTATGCCTTCAAGTAGAACAAAAGGATCAGAAACCCATTAAAGATGAAAGCATTCCTTTCAAAATCATTCCTAAGAAGTAATGGTGTCATAAACATCCCTTCGAAAGCATTAGAGGAGTGGTCAAGTTCAAAAAGTAAAACAAAGCAAAGTAACCCTCTCGGGTCAAAAGGTAGAAAGAGGTAGTCATGGATTTTGACTCAGTCGAAAACAATTATTCAAAAACAAAGGCATTGTCTAATCAAAACCATTTCTTTAAAACTAATTGACTCGGTTGAAAGCCAACCAAGTCGAAAGCTGTTTAATCGAAAGCAAACAAGCGCAATTTCATTTAAAAGTAAAGTATCGCTTCAACCCCTTCAGAACCCTTGGTTTCAAGCCTATACCTTCCGCCTATATCCAATTCACTACGTACCGATTATTTGATACCACGTGCACTGATTTCGATGGAGTCGGTGACGAAGGTAAGGAGGCGAAATCCTGGTGCCTAAAGCATCGGAACAGTAAAAACGGTGTAGATTAGTCCCTTTTAAACTATTTTTGTACCAAACCTGCCTTGTTTGTCAAATTGTGATTGTTTGCAAGTTTCTTTTCTCTAAAAGTATTTCCAATTACCAGAAATAACAATTTTGAATTATTTACAAAATACCCCTTCTCCTTTTTATAAATATATAAAATGTTTAAGTCTCAAACCTTAAATAATTTTTATATATCCATTAAAACACTTAGGAAAATTCTACAAAAATTCCAGGAAAACACTTTTAATATGTTTTCTGACATATATTAATTTTTGACCCAAACCATTAATCATTTAACCGTAAATAATTTTTAATCCAGAATAACATTTTCTTTACTTGAATATTCATATAAAATCCACTTAAATTCTGAAGGTTTTGCAAATTGAAACCATTTCTAAAATATCATTTCTGGTATATATAAAAATTCATAAGGCATTTGGATATCGTTTGATAAGGTTTTCACCTTAAAACATGTCATAAAGTCTATATGAACAAACATAAATCATCAACAAGTACATATAATCATTCCATCATCCAAAAACATTGCAAATAGGTTCGGATTTCATCGTAAAGCTGAAAACAATAAGAAATTTGAGATGTAGTCATTATTCACTTTGGCTTTAGAGATTAAGGAGCATGAGATTTGAATGGATTTGATTTGATTTAGCTTCTTTCTTAGCTTTTCCTAATCTTCTTTCTCTTTCTCTTGTTAATGGTGGCTGGCCTCAAGTTTTGAAAAATTGGATAAATGAAAAATGAACGTGCATGGAGATACACGATCAAGGTTTAAGGGTATAAGAATTGCCTCTTTCCTATTTTACCCCTCCTCTATTTCTTTTTAACTTTTATTTTAATTCATTGGCTAAATGGCATGGCTACCCCTTAATAAAAATCAAATCTCAATCCTCTAATCAACACATTATTTTATATAATTTAACTAATTAAATGTTCTAAATAATGTTACCAAAAACATGGGGTGTTACAGAAAAATACATCATGACTATTAATCTTAATTAGCCAAACTGAAGTCAATGCAACAAAATATACATCGTTAAATCTATAAACCAAGGATCCATAATATATCCCTTTCCCTAGAGAACCTTGGTATATTTGGTACATTCATAAGATAGTACGTGGTCCTTAGGACCCAAGAGGCAAGGAGGTTGAACTAGAGAAAGCAACACCGCAACTAACAGAGATGAGAATCAATGGGACATCATTCTAGATGATTACACTACAAAAAAATTGCGAGCTAAAAATGTCATATTGATAAAATGTCCTGGAATGGTCAACAAGCTTTCCTAAAGTGAACAAGGTGCTTCGCAACATCCAGCGGTAGAATTTTGCAGAAAGAACAAAAGTAAGGATATAGATATTCAAGGTTCGAGATAACCACAATTTGAGAAAGAAAGACGATTTTAGATGAAACAAAGCATACTTTATATTATATAAAAGTTTGCTTTGAGGGGAAAGTGTTGTGGGCATCTTTGCCCATGGCATGGTGAATACGAAAAGACTTAAAGGAGCATAGAAGTGACCGAAAGGTGCATAATAAAGGCACTATTATGTAGTAGCAAGGGAAAAGAAAAGTGTTAGGAGTAAATTTGGAGTCATATTATATACTCAAAGCATTTGTAAATGGTTCCTAAGGTCATGACATGAGCCTAGGTCAAAACCACATCTCGATCCGAGCTAGGATCGGACGATATGATCATCTTAAAATTTATCCACCAACCAACCAATTCTGGTCCCACCTTGGAGAGCTACTACCTACTTCAAGCAAATGAAACATTTAGAGGCATTAGAATATTCTACTTAATGATATGAAACTATTGGTTCAAGTTTTATTTAATTTTTAATTAAAATGAAAGAGTTATGCCATAAAAATGTGTATAGCAAAAGAAATTAAGCATCATGCTTTCAACGGAGAGGTCGGGAGTTTGATCCCTGGAAATCGTATTATTTTTATCGAATAGGAGAAATGCTCCGGTAGGGAACCTAATCGTTCACTTCCTAATAGATCTTTAATCAACCTCCTTATAAATACCTCATCGACGAGGACAATTATGGAGAGGAGAATGGATGAGCAATAACGGCACACAAACTTAGAGCTCTAGAAACTACTTAACCAATTCTCCGCCTAATGGAGTCTTGTCTAACAGAATCTCTGGAGCATTTCTGAACAACAAGGAGTCATCTCAGCATTATCCAATCACCTTCAATCATCCAGTCCATCATCAAACATCAAGTAGTTATAGATTAACCTCAAGGTCCATGGAATCGGAGCATCATCACTTGGTAAAAGCATTAGGACAAGAAAGTGAGAAGATCGGTAGATTGCATAAATAACACTGAATGAAAAAGATTAATTTTGTTGAGACTAAGTGCTTGGTTCGATAGTATACTGAATAGAAATCCTCGTTCGGTAGTCAGGTACCGAACAACAATTCCTTTTTTGCAGTCTACTACCGAAGATAGATTCATGTTCGGTAGCCTACTACCAAACGAAAGCATAACCGAACCTTGGGAGTCGAACCAAAGCACCATCGAACCCAGGGTACTAAACCAGATGCATTACCAAATTGAGGCACCATCGAAATAATGCACAGCTGAACATAAGCAACATCGATCGATGGTACTACCAAACCAAGCATATCCATTGCCACCTTTCGA
Source organism: Allium cepa (assembly GCA_030765085.1). Taxonomy (NCBI): domain Eukaryota; kingdom Viridiplantae; phylum Streptophyta; class Magnoliopsida; order Asparagales; family Amaryllidaceae; genus Allium; species Allium cepa. The sequence goes on from CM060941.1 coordinate 933,339,264, forward strand.
TACAAATTCCTATTCGATAGACTATTGCTAAACCCAGGTTTTTTTGAACCATAACATAACTACCAAGCCAACTACCTCCGAGCCAATTACCACTAGTCCGAATAGAGAAATATGGAAAGGTAATCTAGGATATAAAGAAGTTTTGGAGCGTATCTTTTATATACGAAACTAAACGAATCGAGCATTTATATAGGGAAACTGCCTATTTTATCGGCATGATCTCCCAATACCTTCGCTCCTATAAATACCCAAGATTCTAACAAACAATGGGGGAGGGGGGAATTTTGTATAGCTAAACTTGCAACAGTAATGGCGAACAAGTTAGAGAAAGCTAGGAATAGGCTAACAGTAACAGCCTTGTAGGAACTTCCTAGAAAGAATAGCCTAATAGGAATTTCCTAACTGAGATAGCTAAACATGGATAGGCTAAAAGGATAAGCCAAACAGGAATATGCAGGAAAGAATAGCTGAATAAGAATAGCCAAACAGACTTCCTTGGGCTATTTCTTACTTTTTATTGAGACACAAATCATTATATTTTGTATCTCAGGCATTGTATCAACGATCTATAATATGAATAATGACAATGGAATAGTGGATGTAGGAACATTCTGGTCGAATCAGTATAAATCTTTATATTCTTTACGCTACTAGAATTTACTTTCTGGATAACCTGTATGTGATCCGCTCTCTAAAAGTCAACCATAATACAAATATAACAGCTGTGTTATACAAATCTCGTACTCATTACTTTACAATAAATAGATTGGAGGTGTTTTCCCACTTTTCATGCAAATAAGTGGCTTCCTCTTATGAGGAAATGATTAAGGATTTGAAGGAGAAAGTTAAATAAAATGTTGAGGGATCAAACGTTAAGGGGCTATGAGGATATGGCCACTGAGATTCATGATGTTGAAAGCACTAATCAGGCTCAATATGAGTGTATTCTTCATCTCATGTAATTCTTCATTAAACTAGATGAAAGAAGAAAAACATAGTGGTTTTACAGAGGCTTCTTTTAGGGAATAGATGAAGAAACCGTAAGCACCATTGCCAAACATTCCTTTGATCTAGCTAAGGGCTTCAAGAGGATACCCTAACACAACCACGTGCACTTCCTAAGCTTAAACCTAGACCCAGCGTTGCACATGCTCCTCTTATAAATTTGTTATCAGAATATGTAATCAGATGGAAAATGAAAGTTGCCCTCTATTTTCTAAAGTTTGATATATTAAATTTTCTTATGATGCTAAATTGAATGAACTTCACGACGAGTAAGCATGCATATAGCGGGATGTTGATAAATAATTCGAACCTCATACTTGACATTCTTAGGTTCGCGGATGATCCAAGAACATTACGGAGCAACTCCTCTTTGAAGTTGATTATATTGGGGATGTCACTTCTAGGCGCATTTATGTCCCTACAGATAAGACTGCCTTGTCTAAGTCACGGTCTTCGACATAGGCATCTATGGACCTTTTTTCCTTGTTAGATAAACTTCATAGGGAATAAGTTAGGTGTAAGATTGCCAAGATTGGGCTAGGATGCTCCATTGAAGTTATATTAACTTTCTTGTTGGACCTTTATCTTTTAATTTTGAATAACAAGCCAGATTTTAACCCACCTCATGGATCGAGGAACAATGGACTAATGCTATATATGACCTGCAATCTGTGTTAGGTGATATGACTTGAAAATCATCAATAGTCATCTAAGAAAATTTTAATCAGCCCTAAAATGCAATAAAACTCTGTGAGAAATGCGGTTTACGGATCTTAAGGCTACAATAAACACTAGAGGGGGGTGAATAGTGTTTTAAGGAATTACTAAATATTTTTATGTTTATGTTAATTAGAACACAAATGTATGCAATATTCAGACACAGATATGATCACAGAAACAAACACAGATGCAGAAATAAAGTAAAAGCAATAAAGGAAAGAACATACCAGATTTTATACTGGTTTGGAGTTACCCAACATCCAGTCCCGCACATAAGTATGTATTTCCTTTCAAAAGCAATCTTTACAATTACACCCTTGATTTCAAAACCATGAGGTACACCTCTTCAGATTCACAATCCTCTGGGTAGAGATACTTGATTTACCGGGTAACAAGTTCACCCAATTGATTTCCTAGGCTACAATCATACCTTTTTCACTTGATTGATTTCCAAGGCTATAATCACACCTTTTACACTTGATTGATTTCCAAGGCTACAATCACACCTTTTCTCGCTAAATTGATCAAAAGAAGTCTATAACTATGAATAGCACTGAGGATCTTGTTGAGATAGTGATAGAGAATCAAACCAGAAATGATCTAGTTAGATTCAATGTTAATTTCAGCAGAGTAATGGTAAGAATGTGTATAAAGAAATATGGAAGAAGAAGAGGAGTGAAAACCCGAAAAATATGATTGAAATTCATTGAAAACAACCCATATTTATAGAAGAACAACAGTCATTTCCATTCATGAAAGGATATGAAGAATATACAATTCTTTTGAAATTTAAATTTTGAACCCAACTGCCACTATGTCGACATGAAGGAAATTTTGGTGGTTTGTTTTTCTTTGAAATAATTATTATCTTATATTAAAACTATTTTAAACTTTTATAAATATACTTAACTATAGTTAAAATACATAAATAAATATAGAGAATGATATTTTGGTATATATAAAATTTTACAATAATTTTATATTTAAATCTAAGTATGAATATTAAAAGTTAAATATATTATTATTTAAAAGATAGTCTAAAACCAAGGATAATTTGATTTTGAAACTAAAGATTATTTTGAGGCTAAAAGTATTTAAAATCCGGACAGATGTTTTTGATTCTTTTAAAAGGAAGGTTTTGAAAATATTTTTGAAAACAAGATATAATGTTGTAAAAACATTTTGAATAAAAGTTAGTGGATACAAACAATGTTCCGCTAAATTTTTCGTAGGTTCCATCCTACTTAGGGTTCCACCCCTTTAACGGGCACGAAGTGGATTCCATTCCACGAATAAATTAGATTTTAAGATGCCAGTGCTTTTTTAGGAGTTTTAACAAAAATCCTAATTAAATTACTTATTCTTGAAATTCTGAACTCTTGATAATCTTTATATTCTTGATACTCATGAGTCTTCAATCTTGATATCTTGAATCTCTATACTGTACAGTCTTCATTCTTGGTACCTGCATGGTTAAATCCTACATATACATATATATCTAAACTATGCTGTTAGTATTTATATTTTATAATCCTATTCTAAGGTTGTTATCATTAAAACCATCATCTCAAGGACTAATAATCTCCCCCTTTTTGATGACGACAACTTTTGTTTATAAAATATTACTTCTATCCTAATAACTCCCACTAAAACTAATAATTCCCCCTAAATCTATGCCCAACTTCCCTATTTTATATTTCTCCCCCTTTGTCATCAACAAAAACTAACTCTAAATTATATAACTCCCCCTTAATCTAATACTCTATGACATGTGATTATAATGATAGTGTTATCATAAATAATCAACACTTAACTCTAAAACTAAAACTTAGTCCTAAATTACTTACTATCCTAACTAAGTATCCATATAATGATACTTTTAATAGAACACATATAAGAACACAACTTATTTATTAATCATATAGTTATATTTAAATTTTCATAGAGAACGTAAGAAGGAACATACGATAATAGGAAAAAGAGAAAAGAAACTAAAGTGTGTCCTTGAAAACGGGAGATCTACGAACCGATTAATTTGGATAACGGAAACAGAAATTTCCACATTGTTCGACAAGATTTCCATCCTTGTCAAAGCACACTTCACCAACGCAAACGACTTTGTCGTCTTCTTCAGCGTGCTCTTCTTCCATGAAGGCTTCTTCTTCTTCCTCGCTGTCCTCTTGCACTTGATCTCCTGAAGAATCTTCATCAATCAAGATCGGGTTAGCATGATTATCCATTAGAAATTTTTGCTAATTCCTAAGGATTTTGTCTTGCCTTTCTTGTTCTTTGGCCATTCTAAGTTGCACCACTTGTATTTCAGTCACGCTACCTTCCTTACGTTATCTCAATCCCAAGCCGAAGGTTAGTCCTTACCATTCTTCCCAAACCGATCCATTCTATTGGGAACGATCAAAGAAAGGGATTTGAGGTGCGTAGCGTAGCAAATATGTTACTATGTTAGTCTGAAGTTCAAATTCCGAGTCACTCCTAATACAAGGCTCGAGTTAATATATTTGTTAACACTCCCGCTGGTCGCCTATGTTTATACTGGGTGGACCTCACTTCTTCCTTCCTGTGAGGTCGCGTTCTTTTAGTGATCACACATAGAAATAATAGGTCGCTCGCTTTAGCTCTTTCAACAAGTAGAGGCGGCTTAACTGAAGTGCATCCTTTAGAGAATCCTTCATTTTCATCACTCGAGTGAGCGTTGTTCGTTGAAATGGTCCAGAAATAGGAGAAGGGATGAAAAGGTTGAAATTTTGTTTGATTTGGAAGAGGAGGCTATTGATTATTTGATTTCAGAAGATAGAATAGAGAAATAACAGAAAGAATGAATAGAATTTCGAAAATAAGAAGAATATATAACCAATTATTTGAATTTAGGTGGGAAAAATTTCAAAGATAAAAAATCGTTGTATGTCAAAATGTGTAGAAAGGGGATGTGGACATGGTCTTTGAAATTTAGACTATTTGATTTATTTTGATTTAATTTGTAATTATATTTTGTTATTTATATTTTTATATTTCAGTTACTGAACAAATACCTAATTCTCTTTTTAATTTAGTAAATATAGATTCATTTAAGGGTTTTGTTAATATATCAGCAATTTGATTCTCAGAATTAATATAATCGAGAGTAATTACTTCTTTATTTATATTATGTCTGAGAAAATGATGTCTTATATCAATATGTTTAGTTCGTGCATGTTGAGCAGCAATTTTGGATAAATTTATCGCACTAGTATTATCACAATAAATTGGTAATTTTGAGATATTTAAACCATAATCTTTTAGAGTTTGTTGCAAATATATTACTTGAGAACAAGTCAAAGCAGCAGAAATTAATTCTTCTTCAGTTGTTGATAAAGAAACTGTGTTTTGCTTTTTACTAAACCAGGAAATCAGAGAATGCCCCCAAAAAGTGATAAGTTCCACTTGTACTTTTTCAGTCTGATTTACAACCAGCATAATCAGCATCATAGTAAGATATTAAGTCAAAAGAATCATTTTTAGGATAAAATAAGCCATAATCAGAGGTGTGTTTAACATATCTTATGATATGTTTTACGGCTTTTAAGTGGGTCTCTTTAGGTTGGGATTGATATATTGCACGGAGACAAACACTATGCATGATATTAGGTCTACTAGCAGTGGTATAAAGTAGTGATCCAATCATTCCCCTATATAATTTTTGATCTACATCTTTCGAGAGATCTTCTTTACTAAGGTACTCATTGGTTGCCATGGGAGTGGGTTTTCCACTCGCAGAAGTCAAACCAAATTTACTAACTAGGTCTGTAGCATATTTTTCTTAACTAATAAAGATACCATTATCTAATTGTTTTATTTGTAATCCTAAAAAGAAATTTAATTCACCCATATGACTCATCTTAAACTCTTTTGTCATTATTTCAGAAAATTCTTTATTCATTTCAAAATTAGTTGATCAAAAAATGATATCATCTACGTAGACTTATACTAGTTGAATATCATTCTTATTTCTTTTAATAAAAAGAGTATTATCTACTTTACCAATCTCAAAATTTGATTGTAATACGTAAGATCTTAATCTATCATACCAGGCCCTAGGAGCTTATTTTAGACCAAATAGAGTTTTCTTAAGTTTGTAAACATGATTTGGTAATTTTTCATTTTCAAAAAGTGGTGGTTGTTCAACCTATACTTCCTCTTTTACAAATCTATTTAAAAGCACTTTTAACATCTATTTGAAATAATTTGAAATTATTATGATTTGTGAAAGCAAGTAGAATCCTAATGGCTTCTAATCTTGCTACGGGAGCAAAGGTTTCATCAAAATCTATTCCTTCTTCTTGACAATAATCTTGAGAGACTAACCGAGCTTTATGTCTAACAACCACTCCTTGTTCGTTCATTTTATTTTTATAAACCCATTTTGTTCCAATTATAGTTTTATTTTCAGGTCTAGGAATAAGTTCCCAAACAACATTTCTAGTGAATTGATTTAATTCTTCTTGCATAGACAAAATCCATGAATCATCATTTGATGCGTCTTTTGGATTTTTGGGTTCAATAGATGAAATAAAAGCTACATTGCTGATTTGACTTAGTTGATTTCTAGTCTTAACAACAGATTGCATATCTCCTATTACATTTTCTATAGGATGATCTTTTAAAGTTTAATCCTTTTATTAGGATGATTAATTTCATTATTAGTTTCAGTTGACTCTTGATTTTGAGTGATTAAATCATCTTCACCACTTGAATCTTCAAAAATTTTGAGATTTTCGTCGAATGAAACATGCACTGTTTCTTTGATGGTGTCAGTTTTTAAATTAAACAATCTGTATGCTTTACTTTTAGAATATTCGACAAAGATACCTTTGTCGGATTTAGGATCAAATTTATCTAAGTTATCTTTTGTATTTAAAATAAAACATTTACTTCCAAAAATTCTAAAATAAGATACCTTAGGTTTCTTTGAGTGAAGAAGTTCATAAGATGTCTTATCAATTAAAGGTCTAATTAAAATTCTATTTAAAACATAATAGGCGGTAGCAACTGCTTCTGCCTAAAAATACTTTGGTAATTTACTATCTGAAAGCATAGTTCTGCACACTCTTGAATCGTCCTATTTTTACGTTCTACATCTCTGTTTTGTTGTGGAGTTCTTGGAAATGAAAAATTGTGAGTTATTCCCTTTATACTGCGGAATTCCTCAAGCTTTTCATTTTCAAATTCACTACCGTGATCACTACGGATAGATATAATTTTTAGAGAAAGTTGATTTTGAATCCTTTTCGTAAAGTTCTTAAAATATTCAAAAGTATCACTTTTATGTTCCAAAAATATTGTCCATGTAAATCTAGAATAATCGTCTACAATTACAAAAACATATTTACTATAATTTATTGACAGAATTTGAGATGGACCAAATAAATCAAGATGAAGTAATTCAAGAGGTTTTGAGGTTGAAATCGTATCTTTTAATTTAAAGGAAATTTTTCTAAGTTTTCCTAATTGACATGCATCACATAGACTATCTATTTTAAAATTCATTTTAGGGAGACCTCTTACTAGATCATGTTTTGACAATCTAGATAAGAGTTTGAAATTCAAATGCCCAATTCTCTTATGCCAAATCCAAGGGTCGCTTTTATTTGCCAACAGACACTGGTTATCATTTGAAACTTTCATACTAAGAATATAAATATTATTTTTCCTAATTCCCTCAAATATTATGGTTGAATTATTATCTTCAATGTGACACTTATCTTTTTCAAATTTAATTTTATATCCTTTATCGCAGAGTTGACTTATATTTAGCAGATTATGTTTCAGATTCTTAACTAGAAAATCGTTAGTAACTATAGGAGTTTCAGAGTTACCGACTTTGCCGATGCCAATCACATATCCTTTTGAATTGTCTCCAAAGTTAACCTGCCCTCCGTCTTTGTATATTATATCACTCAGCATATCTGGATTTCCAGTCATGTGTCTAGAGCATCCACTATCGAGTATCCATTTGTTCTTTTTGATCTGTATTATTTTTCCGTTGTGGATTGATTCCTCAACCCACATAAAGCATGTTTCCTGCACATCAAACAATTTTGGTAGACAACTTGAATTTGAACATTGATTATATGCAGATTTATGAGACAACGACGATCTGAATATTTCTAAACTACTATTGACAAATTTTTTAAACATAGCCATTTTGAAAACTTTTTCAAAAATCAGATTATGAAACTTTGAAAACCTTGCTCTGATACCAAATGTGAGAAATGTGGATTACGGATCTTAAGACTAGGATAAACACTTGAGGGGGTGAATAGTGTTTTAAGGAATTACTAAATCTTTTTGAGTTTATGTTAATTAGAACACAAATGTATGGAATATTCAGACACAGATATGATCACAGAAACAAACACAGATGCAAAAATAAAGTAAAAGAAATCAAGCAAAGAACACACCGGATTTTATACTGGGTCGGGAGTTACCATACATCCAGTCCCGCACACAAGTACGTATATCTTTTCAAAAGCAATCTTTACAATTACACCCTTGATTTCAAGGCCACGAGGTACACCTCTCTAGATTCACAATCCTCTGGGTAGAGATACTTGATTTACTGGGCAACAAGTTCACCCAATTGATTTCCTGGGCTACAATCACACCTTTTTCACTTGAATTATTTCCAAGGCTACTATCACACCTTTTACACTTGATTGACTTCCAAGGCTACTATCACACCTTTTCTCGCTAAATTGATTACAAAGAAGTCTATAACTATGAATAGCATGAGGATCTTGTTGGGATAGTGATAGAGAATCAAACCAGAAATGATCTAGTTAGATTCAATGTTAATTTCGGTAGAGTAATGGTAAGAATGTATATAAAGAAATGTGGAAGAAGAAGAAGAGGAGTGAAAATCAGAAAAATATGATTGACATTCATTGAAAACAGCCCCTATTTGTAGAAGAACAACAGTCATGTCCATTCATGAAAGAATATGACGAGTAGACACTTCTTTTGAAATTTAAATTTTGAACCCAAATGCCACTATGTCGACATGGGTATATTGAGTATGTTGACATCCAAAAGGAAATTTTGGTTGTTTGTTTTTCTTTGAAAATAACTTTTATCTTATATTAAAACTATTTTAAACTTTTATAAATGTACTTAACTATAGTTAAAATACATAAATAAATATAGAGAATTACATTTTGATATATATAAAATTTTACTATAATTTTGTATTTAAATCTAAGTATAAATATTAAAAGTTAAATATATTATTATTTAAAAGATAGTTTAAAACCAAGGATAATTTGATTTCGAAATTAAAGATTATTTTAAGGCTAGAAGTATTTAAAATCCGGACAGATGTTTTTGATTCTTTTAAAAGGACGGTTTTGAAATATTTAGAAAACAAGATATAATTTTGTAAAAACATTTTGAATAAAAGTTAGTGGATACAAAACAATGTTCCACTAGATTTTTCGTAGGTTCCATCCTACTTGGGGTTCCATCCCTTTAATGGGCTTGAAGTGGATTCCATTCCACGAACAAATTGGATTTTAAGATGTCAGTGCTTTTCCAGGAGTTTTAAAAAAATTCCTAATTAAATTACTTATTCTTGAAATCTAGAACTCTTGGAAATCTTGATATTCTTGATACTCATGAGTTTTCAATCTTGATATCTTGAATCTCTATACTTTACAGTCTTCATTCTTGGTACCTACATGGTTAAATCCTGCATATACATATATATCTAAACTATACTATTAGTATTTATATTTTATAATCCTATTCTAAGGTTGTTGTCATTAAAACCATCATCTCAAGGACTAACAAACTCAACTGCATAGAGCATATCATAATGTTCTTCAACGATTAAAGAGAGAGTCTATATGCACCCAAATCCCAACTGTAGAACCATCTCGTGATGAAAAAGGGAAAATATAAATTTGTCGAGTATCGAACAAAGTTATGATTTAGGCCAGGCCTTACCAAATATCATTTGATATCCATCAAATATTAACGATGTATGATTCATAAAGTATGTAGTATGTAAGTTAATTAGGTATATGTAAGCTTGACTTGTAATGGTATAAAAAGACAGTGGGATAGGAAGTTTTCTTCACCTCTTGCCTTTGTGTACCTTTTGAAATGTTGCATACAATTATTTTTCATCCTCGTCATTGTAGAACTTTGTGTTTATAATGCAATAATTACTTTGTACTTTGGTTGTGAGAACCATGTACCTAACTAGTGTAATGGTGGTTCTTGTGAAGCGTAGGAGTACGTATGACAATCATTTAGTGATATTGCACCAGTTCTCGTAATTCAAACCAAATTATCCCACCTAAAACAAGATGGTAATCCATGGCACACAATTCAAGAAAAGCTCGATGAATGAAGCGTGGCAATCTGATGGTAACGGTTGAGTATGAGAATGGTATCATCAACCCATGTGATAGCGTTCTTCTTTATAAGGAAAGGGATACTTTAGCAGAAAGGGTGTCAAAAAAAGATAGGTTTAGAGAGTTTATAGCAAACAATTTTAAAATCAACGTTAGGATTATTTTTGTGCTTGTACTTTGAAATATAAAAGAGAAAGACAGATTAACCCATAGATGTAGGATTACTTAACATCCAAACCAAATAAATTTCTATGTCTTTAATTTTCTACAATTCTTTTTTGAATTATTTCTTTTAAAAAGTTAGATTAATTCACATAGATATTTTAAAAAAAATTAGTATATTTTCTCTTAGTTGTATAAGCATACAACAATAAAATTACTTCATAATCATGCATTTTTACCAGTAGTTAACCTGTACTTCATAGTTGTACCAGCATATAGCAATCCAATTATCTTATATTGGAGTTTTGAGACTAAAATCTCAATATTTCAGCACTTGAAAAAGAGCCTACTTCCCACAAAAATTCTCTCTACGCATCTCAATAACAGATCAAATAACCTATATCTTCTAATTGAATTTAGCAACTCCTCAAAGTCTAACCAACTCTCTTATTCCTCCTCTTGTTAAGGTGGCACATCAAGCCGCCAAAACAAAACCCAAAATTGATTTATCTTTAAAATAAGTCATGGGACTTCCAAAACCACCTACGACATCCAACAAACCTATCCTTAAAATCCTCAACCGGTTCAAATCATAAATAAGCGAGAGAATGGCATGGATTGAAAAGCATTTGTCCTATGGCTAATCCCTAAGTCACTCCAGCTCACAAAATAGATCCATAGTCTGCCCCAAGCGTCACCAACCAGAAAGCTAAATATTTGGCTAACAAGCTTAATGATAATCCTAATAATGAGAATGATGTGGCTAATCTAAGAGTGCATTGGGAAACCTACAAGGCTTGGTCCAAGCAAATCAAAATATAAAATCAATAGAGCCCAACAACAACCTAGGCCTACTTGGGAAGCATGGAGAACATACTACTGCACAAGGAGAAAATGAATCTATATCAAATTCAAAATGAGGTTTAGAAGGGGAAAAGATGATGAAATAAGATATATTTTTTTAAGCCAAAGTGGAGCGACTTGCTAAACTGAGCCAACAAAAGAGGACAAAATTAGGAAAGACCAGATTGAATCACTAGTGAGGAGATCTTAGAGTTAAACTTCTCTAATAAATTCAGAGTCCTAGACATTTACAAATACTATGGCTCCTCAAACCTAGATGATCATCTAGCACTTTTAAAATACCATATGGATATTTTTAAAATTCTATTTATACTTTTAAAATCTGGTAAAATTCATCCTTTTACACGCAATTATTTTTAGTATTTTATTGTCTATTTTCTATGTTTATTTTCTAATTTATTTTGGTTTGGGCTTTGATTTTTTTATTAGGTTTTCGATCTTGTTTGTGGAATGGGCTTTGCATTTGGGCTTTGAATTTCCTAATGGACATTTGCGTGACTTTTCAATTTGAAGTGGTGTCTTTTCCCAAACCATAAATGTTCAAAAACATCTTTCCTCCTTCTCTCTTCTCATTTGCATTTCCTAACAAAATAATTTTACAGTAAGTTTTACTTTCTTCCTCTTTCCTTCCCTTTTCTTTTTCTCTTTTCTTCCTTATACTATGTTCGGCCATCACTATCCATGCTCCTTTGCCGAACCCATCTTCTCCTGATCACCATCACTATGATTGGCCTCCATCTCCTCATCACCATCCCCTACCCAGGCCGTGACCTTCCATGATCCAAATCCTCATCACCAAAGCATGTTGAAACACTAGCCGAGCCTTCCTTGATCACCACTTCCTCTTTGCTAGCCTTGGCTACCACCAATTCCTCCACCTCCTATGCCTTGCCGTGACCACATCCTCCTTCATAGCCGTGACCAGATGATGAGCTGACTACTTGACCAAGCCTAAGTAACCCAGGCTGAGCCACATTAGCCATAGGGCTGAACCTTTGTGCACTTGACCTTTCATCTTGCCTTGACCTTTTGCCGTCCTCAAGCCATCTCTTCACATTCCAGCCTATGCCGTACCTTTCACTTGCCTTGGCCAAGCATACATGCCTCAAATCAAGTCATGGATGAACACAAATTGAAGTGGCCAAGCCTATCTCTATGTTGGTCGAGCCCACTTGCATTGGTTAAGCCATTTTATTCCACTTTGTTCGTATTTTTGCATTGTTTAATTCAAATTCTTTGGTGTTGAATGTATACTTATATTTGTTGTATTTGTTTGTTTACAAGACTTTGATCTTGGCTTTTCATCTACTCAAATCTATTTTGTGCTTTGTCGTGCTTTTCGAAGTTTGGTCGTGTGTCTTGAATTGTCATCTCTAGCTTTAAAAGGTGAGTTTATCACTCCCGACATTCGTACTTATATATTAGTAAAACAATGACATGTGAATGTGCATTGGTTGATATGCTATGATGATCTAAGTTCATATATGCATGTTAATATGAAGTTATAATCTGATTTTTTACTTGTTACATCACTTGATATGATATGCTATGCTATGCTGTTCATTTTATTTTCTGTTTCTCACACTGCAAGTTCACTTTCACTATGGGTTGAAAAGATACATACCCGGACTTTAGAACAAGGAAAAATCGTTATGAGCTGAAATGATAGGCTCAAGCAATTTTTATTTTTATTTGATTTGGGATTATGGGTTTGAAATGATAGAACCCGGGATTTTATAAATTACGGATTGAAATGATACATATATGTATCACTTGACCTAGGTTAGAAAATACTATACAGAACCATGGTTAATTTTTAAATTAATAGTTTTAAAATTATTAAGTATTTTGAATCTTAAATATATGAAGTTTTAACTTAAATTTTGATTTAAACGATTTAAATAATATATATTGGTTTTCTAATAAGTTAAAATTGTATAAGTAAATAAATGGTTTAAACTAGAATTTAAAGATTTCATCTCTGATATAAAATTTAAATATAACTTAATGATTTAATTTAATTTGATATGGAATTTAAATCTAACCTAGTAATAATGATGAATTTTTATTTATGAAATGGTTGTGTTTTGTATAATACAATAGATTTTTAAACTATGAAGAAAATTGAAATTATTATGTTTTTAAAACATGTTGTAGTAAAATTTTGTAGCATTCTCAAAATGCTATGCTATTTTAGTTTATGTTTTAAAATGCTATGCTATTTTAAGTTATGTTTTAAAATGATATGCTACTTTAGGTTATGTTTTAAAAGTGCTACTATTTCTAAAATGTAACATTGTCGAAGTGCTATTATATAAGGGTAACATTTTAAAAGTGTAATGGTTTCTAACTTCTTACATTTTAAAGCGCTATAATAATTGTATAGTTTTGAAAGTGTTACAACTTTGGAAAATGGATATTATTGAACTTAAATGGTTTTAAAATGTATATGTTTGATTTGAAAGGATAAACCATTTGAAATAATAACCATGGGTTATAATAACATTTAGTTGTTAAAGAGACCGGGATCGCAAGTTGTCATACTCTCTGCCAACTCTGAAAACCACTTTAATAACTGTATACGCAGTGGAGATTCTAGAATGAAGTAGGATGGTGGCGACGTCCTATTGAGGTATGTTATCCCACTTTTTGGCAAAGCCGTGATACCAAAAGATTGGCCAAAAACAAAGGACAGTTCGTCTCAGAGATTGGTTGCACTTCTCTTCGCTATGGATATCGATGAATTTTGTCCGAGTCCAGATTGAGCTACAATTGATGGGACATGACCAGAAAGATATTAGAAGTCCGCGTTTCAAATTTCAAGTCAATCCGAGGTCGTATGCTCAAGTTATGATGGATTCAAGTTGAGAGAAATGAACCTTGCTCGGTTCGAATCCATCACCTCGAATCCATCCGGAACCTTCCCTAGTTCGAACCCAAGAAGCATAGCCGTGCTTCGAATCCATCCGAGCAGGCACCGTGTTCGAATCCATAGCACAGTCACGCCACATTTGAACCCATCAGGTTCGACTCGATCTAGTTCGAAACCATCCCATGGTCTTCCTTCGTAGCCATCAAGAGAAAGTGCTTCGAATCGACCAATGTTCGAACCCAGCATTCCTACCTTCGAATCCATCCTCCCGGAGCCTTACCTCGAATCCATGCATTACTTCGAACCGATGAACTAAACCTCGCTTCGACTCCATTGAGCAAGCCTTAGTTCGACTCCATCCAAGCCACCTTACTTCGAATCCATCAAGAGAATCTCAAGGTCGAATCCATGAGGTAAGAAACTCCTTCGAATCCATCTGGTTGCAGTGCATCAAATCCATCCTGAAACTTCACTTCGATTCCATCTCACGGCGTGCCTCGAAACCATTCAGTAGGAAAGCCACGAAGACCATGGATTCGAAGCATGTATTTCTTTGAACCATATGGATTCGAACCTATGGATTCGAACCATATGGATTTGAACGAATCCATAGGATCGAGTCGAAGCAAACAGGGTACACGAAGACGCAATCTTGAATCGATCATATCTCTCAATCCCATGATCCAAATGCCATGAAATTTTCATAGAAGCTTGCATACATGTTGAAGAATGTCCACACCAAATTTCGCCTCGATTGGATGCATTTTTGATCAATTCGAACTTCACTTCGAATCGATCCCAAACTGGGCACGGATTCCGAGAACGCGGGCCTATGGGCCCCCCTCACGTGCCAAGCGGCCTCCCCAGGTTTTAGGCGGGATTTCAGCCTTCCACGCCTATAAATAGAGCCCCTGGTCATTCAGAAAAGGGGTCGGAGAATTTGGAGAGAAAGAGTACGCCTAAATGCTGCCAGAATCACTCCATACCACCACCTTGGCTGCTGATTTCGAATTTAAGTCTGTTGTCTGCTGTAATTTGCTTCAAAACACTTGTAACCTTCAAGTATTAAGCAATAAAGTGATAAAACTTCATAGTGGACGTAGGCGCATCGCCGAACCATTCTAAATTCTTGTCTTCTGTGCAATTTACTTTTCTGTAACTTGGAGTTTTTGTTAGATAATCTTCATTTCCAATTTAAGTTCTTCATTTATTATCTCTTCAAAGACTTCCGAAGGGTGTTGCCCAATTTTGGTGCAAACATTTTGGTGCTTTCACTGAGAAAAACCCAATTTTTCTCCCGTTCCTTGGATCTACTTTCGATATCGGATTGCATAAATCTAAGGAGAAGATCCAGATCTATGGTTCAGCGGTTCCTTCTATTCTATTCAGATTGCCCTAGATCTAAGAGGAACCATATTCATCATGAAGTCCGTACCCCTATTTTCGAATCCAGAAAAAATGCTGTTTTTCGTATCCATATTTTCGAATCCAGAAAAAATGCTATTTTTCGTACCCATATTTTTGTATCCATGAAAATATGATGAATTTCGTACCCATATTTTCGTATCCATGAAAAAATGATGGTTTTCGTACCCATATTTTCGAACCCAGAAAATATGGTGAATTTCGTATCCATATGTTCGAATCCATGAAAATATGATCATTTTCGAACCCATGTTTTCGAATCCAGAAAATATGCGGTTCTCCATAGCCATATGTTCGAATCCATGAAAATATGATCATTTTCGAACCCATATTTTCGAATCCAGAAAATGTGGTGAATTTCGTATCCATAGATTCGAATCCAGAAAATGTGGTGAATTTCGTATCCATAACTTCGAATCCAGGAAATGTGGTGAATTTCGTATCCGTAGCTTCGAATCCAGAAATGTGGTGAACTTCGTATCCATCAGGGAGCGCTACTTCGTATCCATCATGGAGCGCTACTTCGTATCCATCAGGGAGCGCTACTTCGTATCCATCACGGAGCGCTACTTCGTATCCATCACGGAGCGCTACTTCGTATCCATCCATCTGCCTCCAATTCGAATCGATACTCCCAGGTACTTCGTATCCATCCATCTGCCTCCATTTCGCATCGATACGCACATGCAGTTCGTATCCATCTATCTGCCTTTAATTCGATCCATCATTTAAGCGCTCGAACCATCGATGCGAACGAACATTTCGTATCCATCATTAAAAAAAAATTATTTTCGGGTACGATTCAAATTTCCTAAAAAGAGGCTAAAAAAAATTTTCGTAGCCGCAGCGCAGAGCAACCGCATAGTTAATCCAAACCTCAACTTAAATAAAGGAACATTCAGATCGTTTCTTGACTGGACGGGAAGTAGGACATTACAATAGCAATTTTCGAGTTGCAATCAAGGAATGGGTATTGAAGTACTATTCAACTGGTGCTCCCAAAGGCTGGAGAACCTAGCTAATATGCCAAGAACTAGAGTTGATTAATGTATCATGCTTCTAAAGTGGACTGCAACTTCCTCCAATTGACCAGCTTTTAAAACTCCTAAACTGACAATTATGGTGCGATGGCTAGTATTACGACTACCCTGCCTTGTTTACTCTACCAACTCAAAACATAGTTGTTCACCACTGAACCATCTTCATATGCCCGCATCTTAATCATTCCACGTTCATATGACTAAAAGCATGACATACAACTCTAAGAGGACTTCCTAACTATCTTATGCGAACCTCCTTCATGGTGAAAATTAGAAATAATCACCAATCTGTGAGCCCATATTAATCTACTCCCCATCCAATCGACATTACCAACCACTCGAACATTAGGCAGTCGGGCATACATCATTCACCAGTATCACAAGACCCCATAACCATAAAATGGACTTGATAATGTTGATTGGAGTATCGTTCCCAGTCAGGGCCTATTCATTGAGACCATCCTACACGTAGAATTTCCAACTAAAATTCAGCATGCCGACTATGTCCATGTACTATGGAAATTCAACCTCCGCCACTACCTCATGAAGTGAGAAGGGTGAATGGAGTCCGTGAAAAGTGATGAATGCCATCAAATGCGTTGTATCCCCTATTTCTCAAAGAAGACTGTCAATCGTAGTTAGGCATATCATTTCTACTTCTCATATTGCTAAAGGGAATAAAGAAGCTGGCAGCCAATGAAATGATAAAAATCCACAGCCCGTTGCTGCCAACACTAATAAATGAAATCGGCACAAAAGCTTATTTCCAGAGTTTGATAACAGAACTGGTGGATAGTCGCCGACGACTACACCAACATGTCCAGGCCAACATTACGTTGATGAATCAGACAAAGGATCAACTTGGCGACATACAAGGGAACCTGCCCCATACTCTGAATCGGGAAGCTCCTCTTCTTTATATGACTATCATGGATGCCAACGCCATAAGGCTGCTCAAGAAAGGATAGCTCTGGCAATATGTTCAAGCCCCATAAAATGAAGAGCCGGGAACCCCCGACCTCAATTGGAACTTTGATCAAACTGAACCATTTGCGTTAGACTCCCAACTGTGAAAGGCTGGACCGAAGTGCAATAGCGAGCATACGACGCCGCTTCACTTATCAATGAGATTTTATCTGATCCCTTTTAAATTATTTCTATTTCTATTTCGTTTATGTTGCAAGATATAATCGACTTGAATTAAACTACTTGCAAATGATGCAGGTAACCGAGTACTTAAGGATGGGTGCAAAACAACCTCCGTGGACTATGATAAAGTCATTTAGGTATCATCATGATGAGCATGATTCAACCACTCGCTGGCTGCTCTATGCACCTGACTTAGGGGCAGGCCATCAACGCGGAAGAGACAGACAAGTTCAGGGCTCCGGTACGAAGTGGAAGCAACCGACCATCCACTCACGTGCCTATGCAATTTAATTAGGAGATTTGAGAAAGTCTTGGAGTTATATGTCCCAACCATGCACTCTCCATCTCTTACTTGAAGATCGCCAAAATACTTATGCTTCTTCTGATGCACAGTAAAATCGAAATCACACCAAAGATGGACATGACGTGACCGTCCATGCATCCAATCCTGCATTGGACACTTGGGGTTTTTTAAGAGCACATATTTATAGCGGATATGGTTTGACCATTCACTCCCCAGTTTTCATCAATGATTCGACAAAACGATCATGCCTCAAACCGACTTTATCAGGGGCCAACCCTCAATTTATAGTCATCAACAACCGACTGCTTACGCGCTAATCATCATGAGCTATCATTCCAACTCTCTTCCTCAACTCGACTGGAAGAGCGCAAAGCGTAAAGTGGACGTGGCTCGACCGTCTACTCTCCAACTCTTGCCCCCAACTTAAGGGAAAATACACAACTCAAAGCGGATGTAGTTCAGCCATCCTCTCCTCTGCTCGAGCTCAAAGCTTGCCAGAACACTAATCTTACTCCTTAGGCTTGGCAGAAGCGGGATCCAAATGAACACGGATGCGATTCATCCGTCCATAAACTAAGTCTCCTCCTTTGTTGATGGAAGACAAATGGAATGTAATCAAGATCCCACCGATCATTTGCTAAGCGAAACCCACCTCTCGGAGGCAAGCCATCACATCAATGGCCGAACTGGACCGACATACTACAGTCCTGCAATCAATTCCAGGTTCCCGGAGTATAAACACTAACTCCACTTTCCCAGAGTGCGAATTGGGGTATAAACATCTAATAAATCGTTCCCAAAGTGCGAACGGACTCCAACTTCCCAGAGTGTGAATTGGAGTATAAACATCCAATAAATCATTCCCAGAGTGCGAACGGACTCCAACTTACCAGAGTGTAAATTGGAGTATAAACATCTAATAAATCGTTCCCAGAGTGCGAACGGACTCTAACTTCCCACAGTGTGAATTGGAGTATAAACATCCAATAAATCGTTCCCAGAGTGCGAACGAACTCCAACTTACCAGAGTGTGAATTGGAGTATAAACATCTAATGAATCGTTCCTAGAGTGCGAACGGACTCCATCCTCCCAGAGTGTGAATTGGAGTATAAACATCCAATAAATCGTTTCTAGAGTGCAAACGGACTGCAACTTCCCAGAGTATGAATTGTAGTATAAACATCCAATAAATCGTTCCCGGAGTGCGAACGGACTCCAACTTCCCAGAGTGTGAATTGGAGTATAAACATCCAATAAATCGTTCCCGGAGAGTGAACGGACTCCAAATTCCCAGAGTGCGAATTGGAGTATAAACATCAAATCCATCGTTCCCAGAGTGTGAACGAATTCCTAAAAAGCCCAAATAGGTGTGACTGACCATCTATTGGCTGACTCCAACTTCCCAGAGTGTGAGTTGAAGTACAAACATCAATTCCAGGTTCCCGGAGTACGAACCGACGCGTCAATCCAGACTCCAACTTCCCAGCGCATGAATTGGAGTATAAACATCTGTTCTAGGTTCCCAGAGTGCGAAACAAAAACACAAATGCTAACTACAGGTTCCCAGAGCGTGAATTAGAGCATTAACATCAATTCCAGGTTCCCAGAGGGCGAACCGGAAAATACAAATTTCAACTCCAATTCCCCAGAGCGTGAAGTGGAGTATAAACATCAATTCCTGGTTCCCGGAGCGCGGACCAAAATACAAATGTCAACTCCAAATTCCCAGAGTGTGAATTTGAGTGCGAATGCCAAGTCAAAGTTGCGAACTTGAGTATAAACATTTAATAACTCTAAGTCCCCAGAGTGCGGACTGGATTACAAACACTAAAATGGGTGTGATCGACCATACATCAACTAACTCCAGATTCCCAGAGTGCGAACTGGAGTATAAACATCAATAAACTCTAGACTCCTAGAGTGTGAACTGGATTATAAACATCAACTAACTCTGGTCCCGAAAGCACAGACTGAAGTATAAAGACCTAGTGGGCGTAACATACCACCCATCAACCAACTCCAATCCTCGAAGCATGGATTGGAATGTAAATACCAGAAGGGATGCGATTTTATTGTCCATCTATCAATTCTAATTCCGCAGCAAGTTCTGTAGTACAAAAGGCGGATGTGGTTAGACTTTCTTCTTTCCAAATCTTCCCCTGACATGGGGGCACACTTATCATAAAAAATCGATTGTGACCCGACTATCTAGCACTAAGCGGGCACGACATGACCGTTCATGCATCAACACGTATTCCCGGCACGTGACCTATAACATAATCTTTTAGGAATGCACTCCAACCCAACAAGACAAGATTTCTTCCTCGATTCGACAGGGAGATGTACATTCGCAAAACGGACCTAGCTGAACGTCTTATTCTAAATGGATGTGACTACCCATCCTACCGCAAATGAACATGACGCGACCGTTCATCCGCTAACTCTAGCCAATGATCTAGCGAGTTGTGCATACAATGTGGACGGATATGACCCAACCATCTGCCAATCAACTCCTTCCTCCAATTCAATCGGAGAAACATCAAATTAAAGTTGCCACAATGTGACCGACTATACTTCGACTTTCGCCATTGACAAGTGCCGGAGGAATTAATCGAGGAAAATGCGGTTGACCATTTTCTGCTAAAATTCTTAGTCCCAAGAGTGGGGACATGGTAATGAACATCAATTAGGTGTGACTAATGGCCCTTCAACTGCCTCTAGTCCCCAGAGGGCGACTGCGACCATAGACAGATGAAGAATGTGATTCGACCATTCATTCACCAATTCCGACCTAAAGTCGACGAGAGGAGTATAAACTCGCTACAGATGCAATTGGACCGTCCACAAACTAACTCTGCTAACCCAAGACTGGGGGCAGAAGAACAAATCATTGAAAGAAGAGAAATGAGACTCGCTACATTGCTAGCTATTCAGATTCCTTTACAATTTAAGGCAACGACTGCAAGGAGGCCTTAATGCTAACCAATCAAAATGATGCTCGAAATTACGAGAAGCCAATTATATCGTACCACCAGATCGACGGGCAATATCGATTTGCACCTTTCATATCATACCAAAGGATCGACAGGCAATGAGGTCCGTACATTCAACATTGTGTCGCTAAATCGAAGACCAATATCGATCCTCTTCGACTATAATTCGATGTGACCCGAGCACCCATCGAACACCTTCGACCACCAGAGCATGGATAGAACCGCGAATGAGTGTGACTTGACCGTTCGTCCTCCGTCTCCTTCCATCGATCCGCCAGGAAGTGCATGAGACTGGATGAGCATGACCTGACTGCATTTGAGCTGACTTTGTCCCTAGATCTGACGGGAGAACGTAAATCGAAACGGACGTAGTTGATCACCTAACTCCAAAAGAACACAATGCGACCATTCATTCTTTGGCTCTTAACCAAATCTGACAAAACGAGCAATTCAAAACAAGTATAACCTAAATGTCCGCGCACCGATTCTTACCCTCGGTTCGAGAAAGCATCAATCCTGCATTGAATCTTACTGGACAATTTATTCTTCATATGTTTCCTCGAGTATGAAAACATAAGCAGCAAAGTGAATGTCGATAAGGCAATGAGATATTCTGCCTAGAGGAAAGAACTTGGACAGAATGCAGGATAAGGCACTACTCAGCTTTCCATTGATTAACTCGATCCTATGGTCCAATGGGACAGAATGCGAAATTGAAGCGGACATTATCTACGTTGCTGGAACGCATGAGAATTAAGATGAAAATAATTTGATCGTTCGTCGAACAACTCCGGCTCTTATGGCTTGGACTACAGTATAAACATAGAAGAAGCTAGGCTCGATCATTCGCATAATACATCCATCAACCCGAGACTGGGGGCATGAATGTGATCATCCAAGAACTGGATACGACTACTCAATCCTATAGCTCGTGCCTAGTATTCATAACAACTTTAAGTTACGACCGAAAGGATGCTTAGAGATAGAATCATCAGATCGACGCCTGGACTTATGGGAAACTAATCATCATTCTGACCCTTCCGATGAGCAATGGATTGCAAGTACATTGAATGGAAAGCGCACTGCTCGGAAACACAAGTAGATTCCAACTCATAGCCGGAACCAGCTATGCTGCAGCATGCGACACAAGGCTAAACTCTACTATGCCTTTAGTTCCACATCCCTACGAGCCTGATCATTTACCATTGCAAATAAGCACATGAAGTGCCTACAACCCATCACAGGTATTGTAGGTCAAATCACAACTCTTCGCAAGGATGATGCAAGAGTCAACTGCATTGCTCCAGGTGAATTTGGTATGTCCGCTTGGACTCGATCTCATATATACATATGGACCCCCACCAACTATTGAGAACCTTGCATTAAATGTCAACCCGAAGCATGTATCGGTGAATAAAAACGAAGCGACACGGATCTAGAAAGATCTGCTGCACTAAAGGAGGAGGCGAATCTACTCAAAACCAATAGGTTTATCCACGATGCCCTCTACCCAAAATGAGTATCCAATCCTTTACTTACGAAAGAAACAAATGGAGAGTGGCAGATGTACGTCGACTACTCAGATTTGCACGAGGCATGGCCGAAGCATAGCTTTCCATATCCAATGATCAACCAACTAATTGACTCGATCATTAGACATGAATTACTCTCATCCACGTACACGAAACACCAAATAAAATCAGATATTGAAACATGTCCCAGACAAGGAATACAACTGTTTCGCAACTGACCCGAGCCTATAGTGCTATGCTGCAATCCATGGATTCAAACTTGAGAATGCTTATGCTACTTACCAAAAGACGATTAATAGATCATTCGAAAATCAGATCGGCTGATCAATGAAAGTATATGTGGTTAATATGCTCGTGAGATCACAACCATCAAGCGACCGCATCGATCACTTGGCAAAGATATTCAGCGCTATCCAACAACCGCAGAATAAAATTTAATCCTTTGAAAGGGTCTTTTCAGCGTTGTATAAAATGAATTCTCGGGTTTCGTCATCAATTCTCGTAGGATTGAGGCTAATGTCAGAAAATGCTGAAGATTAGAGTCATCCGTATATGGAGGAAACCAAGCAGCTCTGATAGATCGCTCAGAGAGGCCTCCCATTTTACCCAAGATCTTGGATCGTGAAGATCTATACCTTAATTAGGTCATGTCAACACACGTCATAAGCATTGCAATGCTAAGTGAAGAGAAACTAATCTAAAGACCAGTATATGATGAAAGCTAGCCATTGACGAGCTTACCCCGTTAATGTTTGTAACGACCAACCATTACGATAGGTCCAATGGCAACCTTAAATGTCTGAAAGGTTACTCAAATGGAATAATGAAGCTAAGTATGAAGCCTTGGTCGCCACGCTAAGACTTGCAAAAAGTATAGGAACGAAAGCTTTACATATCTTATACGATTTCTGGTTAATGTGCCAAGTCAGGGAGGACTATCTGACTAGGGGGCAACGTCTTGCTCCTTATCTCAATTGGATCCTAGAAATACTAGCCGACTTCAAGTATTACACCACTACACCAATCCTTAGAGAACGAAATGAAAAGGCCGAATCATTGGCTGAGCTAGCCAACTCTGGGGATGCGCAACAAACAGACTTTATCCCAGTAGAAATACTTATTATTCCAAGCACTGAAAGATGAAGATCGACTAGATTTTAGAGATGGATCCAAGAAAGGGGTCATGGATGACTCCTATCAAAGGCTATCTACCGTGGGGAATTCTTCTTGAATAGATGAATGAGAGATGGCATATCCTCCGCAAACAATCACTGCATGATTATGTCTGGATCGTTCGACTCCACCGACACAAAGCATTACACTTGTATCCACCAATCCAAGATCCAATATTACATATCCATCGATACGAAGCATACATTCTAACATCCCAAATCGATCTAGGAGAGGATCGATACAAAAGGAAGGACTTAAAACAACCATCGAACGTTGTTACAACTCAAATTTCACTTCGAATCCATTACCTTCCTACCTTTACACGATCGAATCCATCCCAACTTTATCGATGCGAGGCATCATCAATTCAAGGAAGCACTAAGCAAAGGCTGGATTAAAAACCGTCGACTCGAAGACGATCGATTCGAACAGACGTGACTTCGAATCCATCAAAGGACGTCGATGAGAGCGAACGAATCGCTATGATTTAAAAAATTACTTGTCTACCTTGTATACCGGTTCAGGAGAGGATCGATACAAGAGGATAATCATAGACAACCATAAAAACAATGCTTTGACATGAACCTAAAATCGATTCAGGAGAGAATCGATACGAAATTCAATAGCGAACAAAACCGACATGACTCGTGGACGCACGACGTTAACAAGGGTCAAACTAGTATATGTGCATACATATCGAACTAACATTTGATTAAACATTTACAGGGATCAAACAGTCATCCTGTTACAACTAGAACAGCCAACGGCTAAGCGCTATTATACAGCAATCAATCATATCGAGGCAAGGTTACAGTAATACAGTGTACGAGTCTCAACAAAAAGAGAGCAATGATTTTTCAGAAAGAAATGGCAGCTATTCAAAGCACGTCATGTTCCCACAAGACGTACTTTGGGGGGCAAAATGTTATCCCGCTTTTTGGCAAAGCCGTGATACCAAAAGATTGGCCAAAAACAAAGGACAGTTCGTCTCAGAGATTGGTTGCACTTCTCTTCGCTATGGATATCGATGAATTTTGTCCGAGTCCAGATTGAGCTACAATTGATGGGACATGATCAGAAAGATCTTAGAAGTCCGCGTTTCAAATTTCAAGTCAATCCGAGGTCGTATGCTCAAGTTATGATGGATTCAAGTTGAGAGAAATGAACCTTGCTCGGTTCGAATCCATCACCTCGAATCCATCCGGAACCTTCCCTAGTTCGAACCCAAGAAGCATAGCCGTGCTTCGAATCCATCCGAGCAGGCACCGTGTTCGAATCCATAGCACAGTCACGCCACATTTGAACCCATCAGGTTCGACTCGATCTAGTTCGAAACCATCCCATGGTCTTCCTTCGTAGCCATCAAGAGAAAGTGCTTCGAATCGACCAATGTTCGAACCCAGCATTCCTACCTTCGAATCCATCCTCCCGGAGCCTTACCTCGAATCCATGCATTACTTCGAACCGATGAACTAAACCTCGCTTCGACTCCATTGAGCAAGCCTTAGTTCGACTCCATCCAAGCCACCTTACTTCGAATCCATCAAGAGAATCTCAAGGTCGAATCCATGAGGTAAGAAACTCCTTCGAATCCATCTGGTTGCAGTGCATCAAATCCATCCTGAAACTTCACTTCGATTCCATCTCACGGCGTGCCTCGAAACCATTCAGTAGGAAAGCCACGAAGACCATGGATTCGAAGCATGTATTTCTTTGAACCATATGGATTCGAACCTATGGATTCGAACCATATGGATTCGAACGAATCCATAGGATCGAGTCGAAGCAAACAGGGTACACGAAGACGCAATCTTGAATCGATCATATCTCTCAATCCCATGATCCAAATGCCATGAAATTTTCATAGAAGCTTGCATACATGTTGAAGAATGTCCACACCAAATTTCACCTCGATTGGATGCATTTTTGATCAATTCGAACTTCACTTCGAATCGATCCCAAACTGGGCACGGATTCCGAGAACGCGGGCCTATGGGCCCCCCTCACGTGCCAAGCGGCCTCCCCAGGTTTTAGGCGGGATTTCAGCCTTCCACGCCTATAAATAGAGCCCCTGGTCATTCAGAAAAGGGGTCGGAGAATTTGGAGAGAAAGAGTACGCCTAAATGCTGCCAGAATCACTCCATACCACCACCTTGGCTGCTGATTTCGAATTTAAGTCTGTTGTCTGCTGTAATTTGCTTCAAAACACTTGTAACCTTCAAGTATTAAGCAATAAAGTGATAAAACTTCATAGTGGACGTAGGCGCATCGCCGAACCATTCTAAATTCTTGTCTTCTGTGCAATTTACTTTTCTGTAACTTGGAGTTTTTGTTAGATAATCTTCATTTCCAATTTAAGTTCTTCATTTATTATCTCTTCAAAGACTTCCGAAGGGTGTTGCCCAATTTTGGTGCAAACAAGGTATATACATGGACCCGACTCTCATGAGTTGGTATAAGGTGGCTAAAACAACAGCAATTGACGGGCTAATGAGGTAGTTCCTCTGATCGGACACACTCCTTCGATACCATTCTTTTACTTTGTGATTGATTGGGTGCACCCTCTGATTTTTTTGAGAGTATCCTTTGGTAGCCTCTCGATCAGGAGGGACTACGTTACCTATAGACTATTGGCACTATAAAATGTGTTATGGTGGAAAACGTAAAGCCTTAACGCTATTTTTAAAATATATTATACTTTACTTTAGACATTATTATAATAGCGTATATTACTACATAGTAGATAGTTTAACAGATCCTTAAAGGATGGGCGATCTCAAGCCTCCTTTAAGTTACTTGTGCATTTCTATTATAGTTCACTTGAGTTGGTTTACATTGTATAAGTATGTATGTCCTGACTTGAGTTTTTTTTGTTTTGCTTTACGCTCGGGTCAGCCTGAGTATCATAGCTTTGGATTCACCTTCTGGAGCTAGAGAATTGCTGGAAATTATCTACCTCTCTAGTCGTCTATCCATTTCTATTTTAGTTATTTCCTTTTATCTTACGTATTAGTAGATATATATGTATTTGGACTTCCTATTGTATTTGCTTTCAGAGTCTGGTATTTTGTACTTGTTTTGAGACATGTTTGTAGTAGCTTCATGAACTACTATGGTTATTTTATTTCTGCTGCGAGTTATTCTGATATTTCTGTGTCTGTGATTCTGTGATTGGTTTTATTTTCTCCATATTATATTACAATCTATTGTTTTGAATTATTCAAGTTCGACATATGTGGTTTTATTGTCGATTTGAATGGTCCAAAATAGTTGGTCGTTACATTTGGTATCAGAGCTTTAGTTTTAGGTAAACCTTAGCCTGTGGAGCAAAAACTCTTTAGAGATAGGGTAGAAATATCCTAGAATGAGTGAAATCAATTTTAGTATCATTTCTTTTTGAAAGAACGTATTTTAAAGTACCAAATGGTTTTCAAATGATTTTAAAAGGATTTGCAAAGATTATGTTGATATAAACCTTTCTTGTTTTGAAATCAAATTTTTCTTAACTTCTTTCCTTTCCTTATCCACCTTGTTAGTAATTTCTTTGTTTAGGATATTCATTCTAGTTGAATCTTGTCTTATCTTATCTTTTGTTCTCTATTACCTTGTCCTAAAATTCATTCTTAATTTTTTCAAGATGAATCGTAGGAATGCCAGAGGTAGGGGTCGTGGTGTTGCCCCAGTTCTTGAGCCTGTTGCACCCATTAAGTTCGCTATTCTCTGTAAGGAATTCACTCAGCTTGGTGGTACCAAGTTTTCTGGATCAGAGAGCATCATAGAGGCTCATCAATAGTTGAAGGGTTTAGGGAGGATTTTCTCCGGTCTTGAGATTACTGACGCTCAGAAGCGTCAGTTGGCAGCTTAGTAGTTGAAAGAGGCAGCCTTGGATTGGTGGGAGACTATTACAGCTCATACTATTGAGGCTGACATTTATTGGGAGCAGTTTAGGTATCCTTTTGTGCTAATTTTGAATTTGGTTCTGTTTTCTCTTTTGGAATCTTTCTTATGTTTCGATCGTGCTTTAGGGATGCTTTTGTGGCAAAATGGGTTCCCGAAGCAGGGAAGTCTTAGCTTTATCGGGAGTTTATGGATCTTAAATAGGGTGACATGTCATTTGTTGAGTATGAGCGGAAGTTCAATGAACTTTCCAAGTCTGGTCCTAGCCTGATTGACACCCCTCTTAAGAAGAATGAGAAGTTTATAGCTAGAGCTTGCCTAGAGTATTATGATCGTCTCATTTCTCATGTGCATAGCCCCTTCAATGATTTGATGGATATGGCCATTAAATATGAGAATCTTACTTCTAAGGATCCTCCTATTGCTCGTACCCCTACGTCTCAGCCTTTCTCTGGTAACCCTAAAAAGAGAAAGCCTAACTTTCATCAGCAGAAGAAGAATTGGAACAAGACTCTAGGTTTGGGATCTTCTACTTCTCAGAGGCAGCCTATCAACCTATCTTCCATTACTTACTTCAAGTGTGATCAGAAGGAACACTATGCCAATAGTTTCCCTACTTCAGATGGTGCTGTTGTTCCTCCCGCTCAGTTGACTAGGCGTGATCTCTGTCATATCTATTTGCAGCCTGGCCATTTCAAGTATAATTGTCCTGCTCAGCGGAACGGCAAGCTTTCTGATATCTTCGTTGTTACCTCTGCCACTCCACCTATTCCATCTGCTCTTGCTCCTCCTATTCCTAGTGATACCCAAGGTACTCTTCAAGGAACCTTTTCTCTGTTTAATTTTCCTGTTTGTGTTTTGTTTGATAATGGAGCTTCCTATAGTTTTATTTTTGTGGATCTTTGTGATAAGTTCGAGTATCTTCTATCTCCCGAGTATGCTCCTGAACCTTTGTGTGTTAAAAATCCTATTGGTGGTCCTACGAACCTTAGTAGGATTTGTAGAAGGGTGAAACTCTTTAATTCTAGCTATCGTTTTTCTGGTGATTTCTATGCTCTGGGTTTCAATGCTTTTGATCTATTTCTTGTAGGTGATTGGCTGAAGAGGCATGAAGCCGTTATCTCCTGTAAAACTCAAACAGTTTCCCTTGTTGATGATTTTGGTTATTCTTTGGTGATTCAGTGCCGTTTGCCTCAGGATTTTGCTGGTAGCTCTCTTGATTCTTCTCCGGGTGATCTTCATTTGACTCATGTGGTCAAACTCTATCCCGATGAATTTGATCAAGTCACTGCTTTACGTCCTAAGCGGAAAATCAACTTCCATATTGATCTTATTCCTGAAGCTCGACCTGTAGTTCTTCCTCCCAAAAGAATGGCACCCCGTGAGAAGGTTGAGTTAGGGTAGAAAATTAAGGACTTGTGCTCCAAGGGTCTGATCAGACCTAGCCATTCCGAATGGGCAGCAACAGTGGTTTTTGTCACTAAGTTCGATGGTTCTTTGAGGATGTATGTTGATTATAGGGAGATGAACAAGCTCACTATCAAAAACATATATCCTATGCCTCGTATCAATGATATGTTCGATCAGCTCCATGGAGCTACTATTTTCTCTCAGGTTGATCTTGCCACAGGTTTCCACCGGCTCAGAGTTGCTGAGGAAAGTATTCCCAAGACTGCTTTTCGTACCGAGGATAGGTTTTATGAATGGTTAGTTATGCCTTTTGGTTTGACTAATGCCCCAGCTTTCTTTGTTGATTTGATAAAATCGTGTTTTCCGTGATGTTCTTAACAAATTTGTTCTAGTCTTTGTCCATGATATCCTTGTCTTCTCTAAGTCAACGGATGAGCATGAGTTGCATTTGAAATTTGTTCTGGAGACTCTTAGAAATCATCAGCTGAAGGGTAAATTCTCTAACTGCCATTTCTGGAAGGATGAAGTCCGGTTTCTCGGACATATTGTTTCTACCAATGGAGATTCTATTGATCTAGTCAAGATCGTTGCGAACAATGTAAGTATTTTTCTCTCTTCTCTCTTTGCAATTTGATCATCCTATCTCTTTTGTAATCCTTATTTCTCCCTATTCTGTTGCAGAATTGGGAAACTCCTAGGATTCCATCTGATATTCATAGTTTTCTGGGCCTTACCGGTTATTATCGGAGATTCATTGAGAATTTTGCTTGGATTGCTGCACCTCTCACTGCTTTGACTCGTAAGAATGCTAATTTTATATGGAATGATAAGTGTGAAGTTGCATTCAATGAGTTAAAGCGTACTTACTTCCGCACCAGTTATTACCGTTCCAAATGGAAATGAGGGATTAACGGTATACACAGGTGCTTGTCGTGATGATTTATGAGCTGTTCTGATGCAGGATGGGAAGGTCATTGCTTATGCTAGTCGCCAGTTGAAGACCCATGAAGCCAATTATGCAGCTCATGATTTGGAATTGCTTGCTGTGGTTTTTTCTTTGAAGCTTTGGATGCATGATCTTTTAGGAATAAAGTTTGAGCTCTTTACGGATCATCAGTCTTTAAAATATATCTTCACCTAGAAGGATTTGAATCAGCGGCGGGTTAGGTGGCTTGAGTTCCTTGCTTCTTATGACCTCGACGTCAGCTATACCCCTGGGAAAGCTAATGTTGTGGCCGATGCTTTGAGTCGGAAGAAGGCGATGTTATGTCAACTTGTTTTTTCTTCTTCCCCTCTTTTTGATGGTATCATTTATAAGCAGGATGAGGATAGGATTATTAGATTGATTAAGGAGAATGTTCGTAGCAGGGTTGGTGGTAGTAGTCAGGATGGTAGTGGAGCTCAGATCGATGATAGAGGGATTTTGAGGATTAATAATCGGATTTGTGTCCCGAATGTCGATGGATTGAGCCAAGAGTTACTTCAGGAAAATCATCGATACAGACATTCTATTCATCCTAGTATGATGAAGATGTATCAGGATATGAAAAAGCTTTATTAGTGGAGAGGAATGAGGCATGACATCTCTACCTTTGTTAGTAGGTGTGTGACTTGTCAGCAAGTCAAAGCCAATCATCAGAAGACCCCTGGTTTATTACAGCCACTTGAGGTTCCCAATTGGAAATGAGAACAGGTTTCTATGGATTTTATTGATGGATTACCAAGGACTAGAAGAGGTATTGAGAGTATTTGGGTTGTTATGGATAGACTGACCAAGTCAGCTCATTCCATTCCAGTCAAGTCTAACCGTTCTGCTTTAGTTTGTCTGAGATTTATATAAGCGAGATTGTTCGTCTTCATGGTGTTCCTGTCAGTAATTTTGTGATAGAGATCCCATCTTTACCAGTCAGTTTTGGAAAGCTTTTCAGGAATCTTTGGGTACACACCTAAATCTGAGTACTGCTTACCATCCGCAGATCGACGGTCAAACAGAAAGAGTGAATCAGATTCTAGAGGATCTTCTTAGTGCCTGTGTTCTTGATTATCGATGATCTTGGGAAGATCATCTCCATTTTTTTGAATTCATCTATAACAACATTTATCAGATATAATATCAATGTTCAATTTTTATCTTGTCTTAATCCTTTATCTACCTCATTTCGTCTTTGAATTTAGGCTAGTATTGCAATGTCTTGTTTGCTGCTCTGTACGGACGACCATGTAAAACTCCATCTTGCTAGATTGAATCCGGTAATCGTTTGGTTCTTCGTCCTGATATGATCTTGGAAGCTTCTGAGAAGTTTGAGGAGATTAAGAGGAAGATGAGGAGTGATTAAGATAGGCAGAAGAAGTATGTCGATCTGCGTAGGAGGAGTTTGGAGTTTTCGGTTGGTGATCGTGTTTTCCTTAAGGTCTATCCCATAAGAAACGTGATTCGGTTTGGTCGGAGAGGGAAGCATGCTCCTAGGTTCATTGGTACTTTTCGTATCTTAGAGAGGATTGGTTCTTTAGCTTATCATTTGGATTTACTTGAGAAGTTTTCAGGAGTGCATAATGTATTCCATGTTTCGCATCTTCATAGATATCTACATGATCCATCTTTGATTGTCCAACTTTCTGCTCCCGAGAGTTTGGATATCGAGCCAAACCTTACTGTCGAGAGGAAGCCACTTTGTATTATCGATAGAGGTACGAAGTAGCTGAGAAGGAAATCTGTCAACCTGGTAAAAGCGTAGTGGAGTACGGATGATCGGGATTGTACCTGGGAGATGGAGGAGAGCATGCTTGCTTCGAATCCGGACTTGTTTGTTCAGGAACTTTTCGCTATTCTATCTTATCTTTCTTGGTATTCGTGTCTCGTTCCTTTTTGAGGACGAAAAGTGTTGAGTGGGGGAGAGTGTAATAACTCATAAATTTGGTAAATATTTTAAATAGAATTTATTTCAAACATTGGTTCTAAATCATTTAAAAATTTAAAATTTGGAATTTTACAATTAATTTTGGGATTTGTTGAGAATTATTTTTCGAAATATAATAAAATAAAGATTTTATGAAAATTTTATATTTTGGTCAATTTTGGTCAAACTTTGACTTTCAGTTGAAAGTTTTAAATTTGAATATTAAATTTTCAATCTTTTTCTTTGAAGTTGAATTTGATTCAGATATTCGTTCTGCTTTTCGTCTCGTCAAATTCTGTTGTATACTTTTAAAATCTGATAAAATTCAGCGTTTTACACGCTATTATTTTTAGTATTTTATTGTCTATTTTCTATGTTTATTTTCTATTTTATTTTGGTTTGGGCTTTGATTTTTTTTGTTTGGGTTTTGAGCTTGTTTGTGGAATGGGCTTTGCATTTGGGCTTTGAATTTCCTAATGGACATTTGTGTGACTTTTCTATTTAAAGTGGTGTCTTTTCCCAAACCATAGCTATTCAAAAACATCTTTCCTTCTTCTCCCTTCTCATTCGCATTTGTTAACAAAAGAATTTTACAGTAAGTTTTACTTTCTTCCTCTTTTCTTTTTCTCTTTTCTTCCTTATACTATGTTCTACCATCATCATCCATGCTCCTTTGCCGACCCCATCTCCTCCTTATCACCATCACTATGATCGGCCTCCATCTCCTCATCACCATCCCCTACTCAGGCCGTAACCTTCCATAATCCTAAACCCCAACACCAAAGCATGTTGAAACCCTAGCCGAGCCTTCCTTGATCACCACTTTCTCATTTCTAGCCTTGGCCACCACCAATTCCTCCACCTCCTATGCCTTTCCGTGACCACATCCTCCTCCATAGCCATGACCAAATGATGACCTGACCACTTGACCAAGCCCAAGCAACCTAGGCCGAGCCACATTAGCCATAAGGCCGAACCTTTGTGCACTTGACCTTTCATCTTGCCTTGACCATTTGCCTTCCTCAAGCCATCACTTCACATTCCAGCCTATGCCGTACCTTTCACTTGCCTTGGCCGAGCATACATGCCTCAAATCAAGTCATGGCTGAACACAAATTGAAGGGGCCAAGCCTATCTCTATGTTGGTCGAGCCCACTTGCATTGGTTAAGCCATTTTATTCCACTTTTTTCATATTTTTGCATTGTTTAATTCAAATTCTTTGGTGTTGAATGTACACTTATATTTGTCGTATTTGTTTGTTTACAAGACTTGGATCTTGGCTTTTCATCTACTCAAATCTAGTTTGTGCTTTGTCGTGCTTTTCGAAGTTTGGTTGTGTGTCTTGAATTGTCATCTCTAGCTTTAGATGGTAAGTTTATCACTCTCGACATTCGTACTTATATATTAGTGAAACAATGACATGTGAATGTGCAGTGGTTGATATGCTATGATGATCTAAGTTCATATATGCCTTTTAATGTGACGTTATGACCTGATTATTTACTTGTTACATCACTTGATATGATATGCTATGCTATACTGTTCATTTTATTTTCTGTTTCCCACACTGCAAGTTCCCTTTCACTATGGGTTGAAATGATACATAACCGAACGGACTTTAGAATAAGGAAAAATCGTTATGAGCTGAAATGATAGGCTCAAGCGATTTTTATTGTACATGACTTGGGATTGTGGGTTTGAAATGATAGAACCCAGGATTTTATAAATTACGGATTGAAATGATACATATCCGTATCACTTGACCTAGGTTAGAAAATACTATACAGAACCATGGTTAATTTTTAAATTAATAGTTTTAAAATTATTGAGTATTTTGAATCTTAAATATATGAAGTTTTAACTTAAATTTTGATTTAAATGATTTAAATAATATATATATTGGTTTTCTAATAAGTTAAAATTGTATAAGTAAATAAAAGGTTTAAACTAGCATTTAAAGATTTCATCTATGATATAAATTTTAAATATAACTTAATGATTTAATTTAATTTGATATGGAATTTAAATCTAACCTTGTAATAATGATGAATTTTTATTTATGAAATGGTTATGTTTTTTATAATAAAATAGATTTTTAAACTATGACAAAAATTGAAATTATTATGCTTTTAAAACATGTAGTAAATTTTCTAGCATTCTCAAAATGTTATGCTATTTTAGGTTATGTTTTAAAATGCTATGCAACTTTAGGTTATGTTTTAAAAGTGCTACTATTTCTTAAATGTAACATTGTCGAAGTGCTATTATACAAGGGTAACATTTTAAAAGTGTTATGGTTTCTCACTTCCTACATTTTAAAGTGCTATAATAAATGTATAGTTTTGAAAGTGTTACAACTTTGGGAAGTGGATATTATTGAACTTAAATGGTTTTAAAATGTATACATTTGATTTGAAAGGATAAACCTTTTGAAATAATAACCATGGGTTATAATAACGTTTACTTGTTAAAGAGACCGGGATCGGAAGTTGTCATACTCTCTGCCAATTTCGAAAACCACTTTAACAATTGTATGCGCGGTGGAGATTCCAGAATGAAGTAGGATGGTGGCGACGTCCTACTAACGTATATACGTGGACCCGACTCCCTTGAGTTGGCATAAGGTGGCTATAACAGAAGCAATTGACGGGCTAATGAGGTAGCTCCTTTGATCGTATACACTCCTTTGATACCATTCTATTACTTTGTGATTGATTGGGTGCACCCTTTGATTTTTTTCGAGAGTGTGGCTCGCGGTGGGCGGTAGCTGCGGTTATGCGATACCACCGATCTGAAAGTGTAATTAGTATATCTACCCTGGCATTGCCTAGTTGTTCCATGTCACCTACCCTAGCGTGCTTTACTACGAGTTTGATTTGTGTCGTACCTGTGGAGTATCCTCTAGTAGCCTCCCGAACAGGAGAGACTATTATACTGTATAGACTATTGGCACTATAAAATATGTTAAGGTGGAAAATTTAAAGCCTTAACGCTAATTTTAAAATATATTATACTTTACTCTAGACATGATTATAACAGCGTATATTACTACATAGTAGATAGTTTAACGGATAAAGGATGAGCAGTCCCAAGCCTCCTTTAAGTTACTTGTGCATTTCTATTACAGTTCGCTTGAGTTGGTTTACATTATATATAGAAGTATGTATGTCATGACTCGAGTGTTTTGTGTTTTTCTTTACGCTCGGGTCAGCCTGAGTATCACAGCTTTGGATTCCTTTTGGAGCTAGAGAATTGCTGGAGATTGTCTACCTATCTAGTTGTCTATCTATTTCTATTTCAGTTATTTCCTTTCAGCTTATATATTAGTAGATATATATGTATTTGGATTTCCTATTGTATTTGCTTTCAGACTCTGGTATTTTGTACTTGTTTTGAGACTATGTTTGTAGTAGCTTCATAAAATACTATGGTTATTTTATTTCCGCTGTGAGTTATTCTGATATTTCTGTATCTGTGATTCTGTGATTGGTTTTATTTGCTCCAAATTATACTACAATCTATTGTTTTGAATTATTCAAGTCCGACATGTGTGCTTTTATTGTCGATTTGAATGGTCCAAAATAGTGGGTCGTTACATTTGGTATCAGAGCTTTGGTTTTAGGCAAATCTTAGCCAGCGGAGCAAAAACTCATTAGAGATAGGGTAGAAATATCCTAGAATGAGTGAAATCAATCTTAGAATCATTTCTTTGTGAGAGAACGTATTTTAAAGGATAAAATGGTTTTCAAATGATTTTAAAAGGATTTTCAAAGATTATGTGTATATGAACCTTTCTTGTTTTGAAATCAAATTTTTCTTAACTTCTTTCCTTTCCTTATCCACCTTGTTAGTAATTTCTTTGTTTAGGATATTCATTCTAGTTGAATCTTATCTTATCTCATCTTTTGTTCTTTATTACCTTTATCCTAAAATTCATTCTTGATTTTTTTAGGATGAATCGTAGGAATGCTGGAGGTAGGGGTCGTGGTGTTACCCCAGTTCCTGATCCTGTTGCACCTGTTAAGTTCACTACTCTCTGTAAGGAATTCACTCAGCTTGGTGGTACCAAGTTTTCTGGATCAAAGAGCATCATAGAGGCTCGGCCGTGGTTGAAGGGTTTAGAGAGGATTTTCTCCAGTCTTAAGATCACTAACGCTCAGAAGCGTCAGTTGGCAGCTTGGCAGTTGAAGGAGGCAGCCTTGGGTTGGTGGAAGACTGTTACCGCTCACACTATTGAGGCTGATATTTCTTGGGAACAGTTTAGGTATCCTTTTGTGCTAATTTTGAATTTGGTTCAGTTTTCTCTTTTTGAATCTTTCTTATGTTTCGATATCATGCTTTAGGGATGATTTTGTGGCAAAATGGATGCCCGAAGTAGGGAAGTCTCAGCTTTATCGGGAGTTTATGGATCTTAAGCAGGGTGACATGTCATTTGCTGAGTATGAGCGGAAGTTCAATGAACTTTCCAAGTTTGGTCCTAACCTGATTGACACCCCTCTTAAAAAGAATGAGAAGTTAATAACTGGAGCTTGCCAAGAGTATTATGATTGTCTCATTTCTCATGTGCTTAGACCCTTCACTGGTTTGATGGATATGGCCATTAGATATGAGAATCCTACTTCTAAGGATCCTCCTGTTGCTCGTGCCCCTTCATCTCAGCCTTTCTCTAGTAACCCTAAAAAGAGAAAGCATAACTTTCATCAACTGGAGAAGAATTGGAACAATACTCCATGTTTGGGATCTTCTTCTTCTCAGAGGTAGCCTATCGACTTGTCTTCCATTACTTGCTTCAAGTGTGATCAGAAGGGACACTATGCCAATAGTTGCCCTACTTCAGCTGGTGCTGTTGTTCCTCCCGCTCAGGTAACTAGGTGTGATGTCTGTCATATCTGTTTGCAGCCTAGCCATTTCAAGTATAATTGTCCTGCTCTGCAGAAGGGCAAGCCTTCTGGTATCTTTGTTGTTACCTCTTCCACTCCACCTATTCCATCTGCTCCTGCTTCACCTTTGGTATCAACCATTTGAAATCAAAAGCAAGAACAATTGGAGCGACCAGTGAAGTAGTCCTACTTATGGCCACACTCTGGTATCAAGAATGACATGGTGTTTTAGATCAAAAACCATAAAATCCTTCGCAAAATGACGATAACATTTATGAACGTGCGAGTGGCTATGTTCGAGTTGAAGAAGCTAAGAAATCTAAGGATTACCGGTGTGGAAAAACTTTGCCTAACCCAAATAGTAAATAAAGGGGGAAAGATACGTATCTTCAACCAGCAAAGAGGAGAAGAAATTTCAACATAATTCCTTACATTCCTCTCACTCACAGTACAAAGCATATATTTAAGGTAACCAGATGTAGGCTAGCCTATAATTTTCCTACAAGAGAAAGAAGTTATAAAAGAATACATATGGGGAATATTTCCATTTCCATAGGGTTGAAAATGGAAATATATCTTGCGAAGATATTTTGAGGATCATAAATAATTTAGGAGAATTATTTATGTTTGATGGATGTTTGTGAATGTTAATTGATAGTTAAATAACCGACTGTCAATATTGGCCAATGCGCTGATCGTTTCGAAGAGACCGGGATCGGGATTAAATTCTCGAAAATCACTTCGATACGGTTTGTACGTTTTCGTGAGGAAGACGAGTTTGGATTCGAAGAGGGAGCAGTGAAGTGTAAGGGCCAGTCCCCACTAATCCTGAGGTGATTCCAAAATGGATGTAGTAGGAGTAGTGCCTTCGATTCCGTTCGAACCCGGGACAAACTTGTATGGATGAGTGCTTTCAGAACATCGTCAGGTGGATGATGGGCATTCTAAGTCAAACGTTCTAAAAGGTAACGCTTAGCCTCGAGCCTCGTCAACCAGGAATGACTGAAAATCAGGGGTTATGCAGCAAGGCTAAGTGGGTAGCATCCATTAGGGTGAGGTCATCCCTGTCTAGATGTCCCTTTTTATTCGGCTTAGTGGTGCGGTTATTGATCCCAACCGTGGGGTGATCTTACTTGGGATTATCCAGTAAGGGGTAGTCTCGCTCTTGTGTTGCAGGGAATTGGGATTAATCGTCGGTACGGTGATCTAGGCCACGTACTGTGACAGCTGGTACCCCAGTGCCTAGTCATTAGTTGGAAATCCATTCTCCCTACGCGTCTGTATAGTTCTGATTGTGCTCAACTATTGCTGAAACGTGAGATGCAAGCATTTCAGCTAGATTCTATTTTACTTTTTATCGACATTATAATAATATCAGATGATTTTGATAAAAAGTGTTTTGGCTATCGTAAGGTAAAAACCCGACATGTTTATTTGTGGTGTGGTCTTACGAGATGCTTTTGATTTCAAAGAATCTTGAAACTTTGATAATCAAATTGACTGTGGTTTTCTCACGCTGGTATTCCAGACTGACTCGGGTGTTATTTAACTATAATGCTCAGGTCAGAACGAGTATTATAGGATACAGGAAAGGATGCTGTGAAGCTCAGAAGACAAGCTGGATGGCGATACGTACTTACTTATTTGTTTTAAATATTCCTCTGTGTATTCGAATTGTGAGGACAGGTTATGATTACTGTCTAGTTGTGTGTTATGTATACTCTGATGCTATACTTTGATGATGTAATGTATAAACAAATATATTTGTTCTTGTGTAAAGTTCATTTATTATCTATTATATTTTATTCCGCTGCGATGGTTAGATTCTGATTTTTTTTCTATTTTCTTCTTCCACCACTTCTTCTTTAACCCTGATGGTTCGGTTTTTCGGCATCCGATTGCTCGGCATTCGATGCAGTGGACGTATTGATGTCGATTTTCAAGCTTCAAAAAATGATGTCGTGATTGAGACGACCCGACTTTTTCTCCAAAAAAAGTCGTATCATCCTTAAGAAAGAAAGGGATAGAAAAGAGAAAAGAAAGAAGAGAAAGAGAAACAACACAAGAATCTCAACAACGGAACGAATAAATTATATTAATAACATAAGTATTACATAGTATACATCAGATATCAGAGTTATACAGTCAATACAACACATACTAGACAGTTATAAATACCTGTCTAGTTATTACAACTCAACACATAACAGAAAACACTCAGAGATACCAACACAGCGGAAAACTATACATCTATACGCAGAAGCCTCCTGCTCCATTTGCTCCTCCACAATTCGTCAAAGCTAACCTGAATCCTAACCTAAATTCCCTTGGCTACTCGTAAAAATTTGAGTACCCAAGAGTTAAAGAAAAACATAAATAACACCGGGTCAGACATGGGTCTGGTGTGAGTAACAGGTTAAAGTTGCTTAACTTTGAAAAACCTTTGAAAAGGAAAGGTATCACGTAAGACTTTCCACACATAAACATGGAAATTTTTTTACCTTACGCTAACCAAAACATTTGATAGGAAATCCGATGATATTATAATAGTGTCTAAGGTTTTCAAGTAAATAAGAAATAGCCGAAATTGTTACATTTATTAAATTCCAGCTACATAAGTTTACAATCAAATCCGAGGGCGCTTATTGGATTTTGGATTCCATCAATGGCTGGGCTACTGGGGTACCGCCCATCACAGTACGTGGCTTAGATCACCGTACCGAGGAGTACGCCCGCTGCCCTACACACAAAGCCGGAACCATTCCTTACTGAAAAGTTCTAAACAAGACAACCCCGCAGTTGTGATCAGCAACCGCACCACTAAGCCGAAAAATAAAGGGACCTCTAGACAGGGATAAATCTCGCTCTCAAGTGGGGGCTACCCACGAAGCTTTGCTGCACCTCCCCTGTTTTAGCCATTCCCGGATGATGAGGCTTGAGGCTACGATTACCTTTATAGGACATATCACTTAGAATGCTCATTGTCTACCTGACGATGTTCTGAAAGCATTCAATCCATACAAGTTCGTTTCGGGTTCGAACGAAACCGAAGGAATTATCTCGTTATACTCATTTTGGAATCACCCTCAGAGTTAACGACAATGACCCTTGCACTCTGAATCACCATCTCGAATCTATAAGTAATATTCCGTCAACTCATTACGGAATCACCCACAGAGTTATACTGACGTATAGCCCTTACACCTCGAGTATTCACTCGCTCCTCTTGGATTAACGACCTAACGTTAATTTGGATCGATGTGGTTTTCGGATCCCAAATATGGAAACCCGATCCCGGTCTCATCGAAATCCAAAACGTGTCTTTTAAGGTCCAAGTTGTTTTAGGTTTAAAAATAATTCAATTCATTATCTATATACACACAGATATATAATTTACAACACAATAGATAATCAACATTATCATCAACAGATAATTCATATCATAATCAGATAATCCATATTATTATCCAAAAGCAACCAATGCATCCATATTACATACATAACTCATCTCATAGCTGAGATTACAAACCATACCAGGCAAATAATACCACTCATCAAACATAAGCAATGACCTAATGATCACACCATTTATAATTAATTTAAAATGAATTAAATTAATTAATCTCTAATTAATTTAAAATGAATTAAATTAATTACTTCATCATTAAAATTCTACTTACTTTAACCATCAATTGATTACAAATCAATTTATAAATCACCATCTCAATATTCATTTCAATTAATCATTACTGATTAATCATCCCTAATTACAATAAATAATTAGCATTTAATATTAATTACACAAGTTAATTTTATTAAACTCTTTGCAAATAACTAACTTGTAATTGCTTAATTAATTAATTAGCTAAAATTAATTACATTAATCATTTATTCATTATTATTTATACCTTGATTAATCAATTCTAAATTACATCATTAATTAATTAATTAATGATTTCTGATTACATTTAATCAATCTCTCAAGATAAATTAATTACATAAGTAATTAATCTTCAATTTAAACCATATATATATTAATCACCTTTGATTAATAACCATTCAGTAATTAACTACTTTAATTACTCATCCCATAAATTAATTATTCTTAATTAATTATCCTCATTAATCACTTGATTAATTTTCGAAGTAATTTAAATTTAAATTACTTCTATAATAAATATCTTTAATTACATTCAGTAATTATTTATTTAATTACTTCCTTAAGTAATTACAAATCCATAAAGTAATTACCAACAATCCACAAATGTTTAAATTAATTTAACTTAATTAATCTAAACTAATCACATTAATCGAATTAATTACACCAAGTAATTAATTCATTAATTACTTTCATTAAGTAATTAAACTTAAATAATTGATTATTCTTAATTAATTAATCTAATTAATTATTAAAAAATAATCACATTAATTAATTATTAAATAATCTTAAGTTAATGACCTTCATTAACATTTCTTAATTACATAATTAAGAGTTAACTTAAATTAATCATTGTTAATTATCAATTAATTAATATTTAATTACAATTTAATTAATCTCTAATTATTAATTAATTAAGTGTTAATTAAAATCTAATTTTTATTTAATTACTTGATTAAAAAAATCTTAATTATCAATTAAAATTTAATTAACCATCTTTAATTATAGATTAATTAACCTTAATTAATTAATCTCAAATCTCATCAATTAACCTAAAAATTATTAATAACTTAATTAAACATCCATATAATTCATTAATTAAACAATTAATATTCCATTTAAATAATAATTTAAATGAATCAATTTCTTAAGTTCTAAATTAAGAAACATTCTCTTATATAAAGTATTTTTAAACAAATTTATTTCAAATGAATTCAATTTAAAAATTTCTTTTTAAATTTCAAACTGAAATACAGTTTAAATTTTTATTTCAATTTTAAGCTTAAAGCTTTACTTACATTTCCATCTCATTTTTAAATTCAAATTATATAACCTTTCTAAAATAGTTCAAACAAATTTAAATTTAAAAACTTATTTTATTTTTAAAACTGACATTAAAGTCAAATTCCAGGTTTCAAAACTGAATTTTAAACTTATTTTAAATTATTATTTCATAATTTAAAACTCATAGGTTAATTTCAAACCAATGTCCTGTTATACTTTTAAAAAGTTTAAAAACTAAATTTAAATTCCCAGATTTAAATTAAATTCAAATTCAGATTCATTTGCTAAATTTCAGTTTCGAGATTTAAACTTTATTTTAAATTTTCAGTTACATTTTAAAATTTACATTTAAATTTAAAACAGAAAAACAGTTTTCTGTCTTAATTTAAAACTTCTTACATTTTTGAATTCAAAAATGATTCAAAATCCAAGATTTAAATTATTGAATTCATAATTACATTTCAGGTTTAAAAGTTCCTATTTGAACTCCATCTTACAATTTAACTTTACTTCTAAATTTTAAAAAAAAAATAGAAAACAGTTTTCTGTTTTATTTGAAATCATACTAGAGTTTTAAAAGTTCAATTTATTTCAAAAACCCAAAATTAAACTAATTGAATTTATATTTAAATTTAGTTTAAATTTTATACTTAGTTCAGGTTTTAAGTTTACGTTTTAAAAACTTACTTTTAGAATTTTAAAACTGAGAACAAGACTCTGCAAAATTCTAAAACCTGAAGCACTACTAATACCCGACTTCCCAAATTTTACTTCGAGTCAAAGATCATACTGCTTCGAGTCATATCTCAATTCTCCCGAGACCATCACGAGATCCACAACCCTGTAACCAAAAAATCAACACCAACCTGCACACACCTCCCTGTTCACCTATTATCAACTCTGGCCATCACTGGCCACCATCAACGGCCATCTCCCATTGGCCAGTAACCTCACTTCAACCTTCAAACCTCAAATCCCCAATCATTCAACTCGAATTTGAATTCAGGTTTAAAACAAAAACCTGGAAAACAGCACTTCCCCTTTCAAGCTCGACATGTCAACGGCGAGATCTCCCAACCCCAACCACCATCACCATCCATACTCCGGCGAAGCCTTACCCAAACCACCATCTACCAATACGT
This sequence comes from Allium cepa, assembly GCA_030765085.1. Classification (NCBI taxonomy): domain Eukaryota; kingdom Viridiplantae; phylum Streptophyta; class Magnoliopsida; order Asparagales; family Amaryllidaceae; genus Allium; species Allium cepa. The sequence continues at coordinate 933,382,081 of CM060941.1, forward strand.
GAATCCTGGTTGAACTCGATCAACCGAGGAGACCACACTCGAACCAAACACAGTGACTCAAAAAAACTAGGGTTCATAACTGGCAATCCCAAATTTCAACATCATAATTGAATTTCAAATCAAACTAAAAAAATTCCTAATATCACTGATCATTACACTATCACTAAAAGAAATTTCAATCCAAACAATCATCAAAATCCACAGAGTTCACTCAAATTATAAAAAAAAGAAAGGTTTAAACTGCTCTCAGTCTAAGGTATTAAAAAGTTAAATTCTTCTTTTAAAAATCAGAATGTTGGAAGTAGTTTTGATTTCTAATCCTGAACCATTGATTTATGATACTTAATTTTTCCAATTTTACAGAATCTAGTTGTGTTGTTATGTTCCAGACAACACAGAACTATACAACTTATAAAAACTTTTAAAATTTATTTTATCATGAAATAGCAAATTTCATTCAATGATAAAACATAATGGCAACCAGATCAAAGGAAAAAATTATTTATCAATTTGAATTTAAACTATAATAGTCAGAACCTTGAAAATCAAACATGCATTACATGTCATATATACACAGGCAGGTTTCAAAGGCATATTCATAATTAAACTTTTATCAGATAACTAGCATGCAGTCCTACTTAATTTATTTTAAATTAGGTGTTACTCACCTGTTTATTATGCAGAGCCCAGATTTTTAATGAAATGTTGATGCTAGCTTGAAGGGTATGCGGATGCAAATTTCCAGGTTGTAGATTGAAGAAGAATTTGCGGACTTCTTGTTTTAAAAATGCTTCCAGATTTTGAAAAATCCTTACATGCAGTTTTGAATTGATTTACAGTTTCTTTCCAGATTGAAAATTTATGAATGCACCTTAATCCACAATCTTGCAGCCCTTTGTTTCAGTAAACAAGAACATGCAGGTTGCTATGATTTAATTTGCTTTAATTCCAGGTTGGCATGCATGGCAAATTTTCCAGATTTGGATGAATTGAATGCAGGCTTTAGTTTTATGAACAGGTTTGTTTGTTTGAAAATGGAATGCATGTTTGCTTTTGAAAGAGGGGAATGCAGATTTGTATTTTGAGGAGTTTGAATGCAAGTTGGTTTACAGGTTTGAGAAATGCAGTTTGAAGAGTTTGATTTATTAAAAACAAAGAGAAATAAAAGATATAATTTGACACTTGTCTAAAATGTTAACACTTGTTAACTTCTTTGTTTAATTACTTAACATATGTTATATTATGCCTTAATATGCTTACATTTTTCATCTTAAATTAATTAGTATTTATAATTAGAGTTAATGAAATATTAAGCTTAGTTAATTAGTTTTTAAATACTTAGTTATATATATAGATAAATAATTTTAAAAGAATAAAACAAAGTATTATTTTAAGTAAAAACAATATACAAATTAATCATTTGAAAAAGATACTTTAAATTACTTGAAATAAATTTAAAAAGAGATTATAACTTATTTGAATACATGTTTCATATTTTAAATTTCATATTAAATAAACAAATCACATTTTATAAATCAATATTTTAAAAAGAATAACACAAACATTTTTGTAACTTATTTTAATATTCAAACTTAAATTAAAATGAATTTTAAACCAATAAAACATTTATCTCATATTTAAAATTATTTAGTTATTTTATTAAATATTTCTGCAAAGCTTAAATCCAAAAATAAATCACAATTTCCTAATTTCAAAATATTAAAATTATGCTATACTAATTTAACAACTTATTTTTTAAAATATATATAAATACATATACATTATTAAATAGAAAATAGATTTATTAGTTTATTAAAAATAAATTCACAAATTAAATATTTAAATAAAGAAAATTATTAAATCAAATCAAATTTATTAACAATAATTATCAATTCAATTTAAATTTAAACATAGATTATTAAATTTAAATTGCCATAAAGAATTTCGTCCCCGAAATTTAAAATAAAGGTAATTTAATAATCTATTAACGGATTTTATTTTAAAGCATAGCATATGTTAATCATTTGCTAACAACCAAAGCAACTAATTCACACAATCAAAACAAATCTAATTATCCAAAAGAATTTTGGATAAAACTTTCACAAGTTTCGCCGGTATATATATATATATATATATATATATATATATATATATATATATATATATATATATATATATCGGGATACTCGCTCTATAAAATCCAATCAATCAATACTACTAAGCTATAGAACTCCTAACAACAATTCTATATAGAATATCAGACTACAAACGAGTCTGACTCAACAACCAATCCATCCTAAACTGCTGGTTCTACAACCAGAAATATCAAACACGTACTCCTTCAAAGATACATGAAACACCCTGAATCCCAGTTATCCAAACCGGCAATTCAACTCTAGAAAACCAAACGCTGATCTTACCAAGCACAGAAGAAATCCAAAACACTACGGAGCTAGCTTCTCAAACTTATAGCTCCTTGGATCAGAGAAAAACTTATCCCAAATCAAATCTCCGATTCCAGAATCCAAATTCCTCCGTCTCTTATCCATAAAATCTCTTCGGACGATCATGGGCTGCCAACATCCACCTTGATCAGCTTAACTCTTGCTGATTCCATTAGAAACAGACTGAATCAACACAATCCAATGGTCTCCTCAAGATCACTCAAAAATCAGGAACACACACACAACTTCTCAACAACAGAAGACAGAACAAATTTCTTCTTATCCGGAAAAGACAAAACAGAAACACCCCCAAACTGCTTCCGCTGCACAACTTTGATCCGAAGTATAAGAAAATGCTGAAGATCACAAGCACAGACTAGACAACCCAGCACAGAAATATGGTTCCATATATCCATAAAGAAAACTTAGATGTTTCTTCGAAACCTGAGTTGCTTCACCAACTTCTATCTCAAAGAACCATCTATCTACTAACTGAACCACCTGTTCCATTACTGGAAAGAAAACTCGATCTCCAGATGTGGACAAACTTCTGACTTACTGGAAGAAATCCGGACAATCTCCAACAATCCAAAAGAACATACTATCGCAAGTCACTTTTGCGATCAACTCAGCCTAGATCCAAAGAAACTGCTCTCTCTCAACCAAACAGAACAGCTTATGCTGGCTTAGCCAACTTACCAGAGAAATGAGTTCACTCTGCTGCTTCTGAACTCCACTTCAGAAAAACTACCCAGCCAGAAGACTCCCTGCCAACTCATAACACTCTGCTAAACTCAGCCACATCACCGAGCAGACTCACTTCTTACTCTTGTTCCAAAGATACATCTTCGGAAATATCCATAGTCACTGCATCTCATCACGCAGCTACAACTTCCTGAGATATCAAGATATCATCACTCACTTGCTTCTGCCCTACCGACGATCCAAACTCAATTATGCACTTCAAAGATGAACTCCGAACCTTAACAGGTTTCCTTCAGAGATCGATGAAGTACTTACACTAAGCAAAACTTACTCGAGACGGTATTAGGTTTACAGTCTCGACAAATACACTTCCAACCCCATCCATCAAACTCCAACCAATGGTAGTCGTGTTACACACACTTCTACCTCATCTACCTTTATAACTTACATTGGAAAACCAGAACGGGTAATCCAACAAATAGGTAGAACCATAAGTATATGTATATATATTAAAAATACAAATACGCTCTCTCAAGATAGACACCACTACAGAGACTAGGCACTCGCTCAACCTAGCGCTCTGATACCAACTGAGACGACCCGACTTTTTCTCCATAAAAAGTCGTATCATCCTTAAGAAAGAAAGGGATAGAAAGGAGAAAAGAAAGAAGAGAAAGAGAAACAACACAAGAATCTCAACAGCGGAACGAATAAATTATATTAATAACATAAGTATTACATAGTATACATCAGATATCAGAGTTATACAGTCAATACAACACATACTAGACGGTTATAAATACCTGTCTAGTTATTACAACTCAACACATAACAGAAAACACTCAGAGATACCAACACAGCGGAAAACTATACATCTATACGCAGAAGCCTCCTGCTCCATTTTCTCCTCCACAATTCGTCAAAGCTAACCTAAATCCTAACCTGAATTCCCTTGGCTACTCGTAAAAATTTGAGTACCCAAGAGTTAAAGAAAAACAGAAATAACTCCGGGTCAGACATGGGTCTGATGTGAGTAACAGGTTAAAGTTGCTTAACTTTGAAAATCCTTTGAAAAGGAAAGGTATCACGTAAGACTTCCCACACATAAACATGGAAAAGTTTTTACCTTACGCTAACCAAAACATTTGATAGGAAATCCGTTGATATTATAATAGTGTCTAGGGTTTTCAAGTAAATAAGAAATAGCCGAAATTGTTACATTTATTAAATTCCAGCTACATAAGTTTACAATCAAATCCGAGGGCGCTTATTGGATTTTGGATTCCATCAATGGCTGGGCTACTGGGGTACCGCCCGTCACAGTACGTGGCCTAGATCACCGTACCGAGGAGTACGCCCGCTTCCCTGCAACACAAAGCCGGAACCATTCCTTACTGAACAGTTCCAAACAAGACAACCCCGCAGTTGTGATCAGCAACCGCACCACTAAGCCGAAAAATAAAGGGACCTCTAGACAGGGATAAATCTTGCTCTCAAGTGGGGGCTACCCATGAAGCTTTGCTGCACCTCCCCTGTTTTAGCCATTCCCGGCTGATGAGGCTTGAGGCTACGAATACCTTTATAGGACATATCACTGAGAATGTTCATCGTCCACCTGACGATGTTCTGAAAGCATTCAATCCATACAAGTTCGTTCCGAGTTCGAACGAAACCGAAGGCATTATCTCGTTATACTCATTTTGGAATCACCCTCAGAGTTAACAACAATAACCCTTGCACTCAGAATCACCATCTCGAATCTATAAGTACTATTCCGTCAACTCATTACGGAATCACCCACAGAGTTATGCTGACGTATAGCCCTTACACCTCGAGTCTTCACTCGCTCCTCTTGGATTAACGACCTAACGTTAATTTGGATCGATGTGGTTTTCGGATCCCAAATATGGAAACCCGATCCCGGTCTCATCGAAATCCAAAACGTGTCTTTTAGGGTCCAAGTTGTTTTAGGTTTAAAAACAATTCAATTCATTATCTATATACAGATAGATAGATAATTTACAACACAATAGATAATCAACATTATCATCAACAGATAATTCATATCATAATCAGATAATCCATATTATTATCCAAAAGCAACCAATGCATCCATATTACATACATAACTCATCTCATAGCTGAGATTACAAACCATACCAGGCAACTAATACCAATCATCAAACATAAGCAATGACCTAATGATCACACCATTTATAATTAATTTAAAATGAATTAAATTAATTAATCTCTAATTAATTTAAAATGAATTAAATTAATTACTTCATCATCAAAATTCTGCTTACTTTAACCATCAATTGATTACAAATCAATTTATAAATCACCATCTCAATATTCATTTCAATTAATCATTACTGATTAATCATCAATAATTACAATAAATAATTAGCATTTAATATTAATTACACAAGTTAATTTTATTAAACTCTTTGCAAATAATTAACTTGTAATTTCTTAATTAATTAATTAGCTAAAATTAATTACATTAATCATTTATTCATTATTATTTATACCTTAATTAATCAATTCTAAATTACATCATTAATTAATTAATTAATGATTTCTGATTACATTTAATCAATCTCCCAATATAAATTAGTTACATAAGTAATTAATCTTCAATTTAAACCATATATATATTAATCACCTTTGATTAATAACCATTCAGTAATTAACTACTTTAATTACTCATCCCATAAATTAATTATTCTTAATTAATTATCCTCATTAATCACTTGATTAATTTTCAAAGTAATTTAAATTTAAATTACTTCTATAATAAATATCTTTAATTACATTCAGTAATTATTTATTTAATTACTTCCTTAAGTAATTACAAATCCATAAAGTAATTATCAACAATCCACAAATGTTTAAATTAATTTAACTTAATTAATCTAAACTAATCACATTAATCTAATTAATTACACCAAGTAATTAATTCATTAATTACTTTCATTAAGTAACTAAACTTAAATAATTTATTATTATTAATTAATTAATCTAATTAATTATCAAAAATTAATCACATTAATTAATTGTTAAATAATCTTAAGTTAATGACCTTCATTAACATTTCTTAATTACATAATTAAGAGTTAACTTAAATTAATCATTATTAATTATCAATTAATTAATATTTAATTACAATTTAATTAATCTCTAATTATTAATTAATTAAGTGTTAGTTAAAATCTAAATTTTCTTTAATTACTTGATTAAATAAATCTTAATTATCAATTAAAATTTAATTAACCATCTTTAATTATAGATTAGTTAACCTTAATTAATTAATCTCAAATCTCATCAATTAACCTAAAAATTATTAATAACTTAATTAAACATCCATATAATTCATTAATTAAATAATTAATATTCCATTTAAATTAATTTAATCATTTAAATGAACCAATTTCTTAAGTCCTAAATTAAGAAACATTCTCTTATATAAAGTATTTTTAAACAAATTTATTTCAAATAAATTTAATTTAAAATTTTCTTTTTAAATTTCAAACTGAAATACAGTTTAAATTTTTATTTCAATTTTAAGCTTAAAGCTTTACTTAAATTTCCATCTCATTTTTTGAATTCAAATCATATAACCTTTCTAAAATAGTTAAAACAAATTTAAATTTAAAAACTTATTTTATTTTTAAAATTGACATTAAAGTCAAATTCCCGGTTCTAAAACTGAATTTTAAACTTATTTTAAATTCTTATTTCATAATTTAAAACTCATAAGTTAATTTCAAACCAATGTCCTGTTATACTTTTAAAAAGTTTAAAAACTAAATTTAAATTCCCATATTTTAATTAAATTCAAATTCAGATTCATTTGCTAAGTTTTAGTTTCCAGATTTAAACTTTATTTTAAAATTTCAGTTACATTTGTTATCCCGCTTTTTGGCAAAGCCGCGATACCAAAAGATCGATCAGAAACGGAGGACAGTCCGTCTCAGAGGTCGGTCATGCTTCGTCCCGCTATGGATATCACTGAATTTTGTCCAAGCCCAGATTGAGCTACAATCGATAGGACACGGCAAGAAAGACCATAGGAGTCAACATCTCAAGTTCCAAGTCAATTCGAGTTCATACGCTCGAGTTATGATCGATTCAATTTGAAGGGGAAAGCTTGGGTTTCGAAGCCATCGTAAACCAACGTTTCGAAACCATCAAGCTAGAATCCATAAGCTTCGAATCCAATGGACCATCTCGGGTTCGCCTACGTCACCTTCGAATCCATCGTGTTCGAACCCATCGTGTTCGAACCGATGGGCCTCGTGTCCATGGAGAAGTGACATAGTTCGTATCCATCACAAGAGTCACGCTACGAACCCACCACAAAGCAATGTTCGACTCCAAGCAAGAATCACGGCTCAAACCCAAACATGGAGCCTAGTTCGAACCCATCCACAAAGTCATGCTCGAAACCATCCATGGTGCCAAGTTCGAATCCACCTGTGTAGCCTCATTCGAATCCACTGGGTCAACCAACCACGATGACGTGTCCTCCTTCGATTCGAATTCGCCGAGATCCATGGAGTCGAAGCGGTCAATTTGGAGTGGAGACCGGGTTGGTTCGAAGTTTGCGCTCCACGTCGCCACGAAGTCACGTGCCATGATGGGTTCGAAACCATCGGTTCGAAAGCATGGTTTCGAGCCAAACAGCCAGGCAATGAACTCCATTTCGAATCCATCATATCTCCCAATCTACTGATCCAAATGCCATGAAATTTTTCACAGAAGCTTGCATACATGTTGAAGAATGTCTACACCAAATTTCACCTCGATTGGATGAATTCTTGATCGGTTCGAATGGAGTTCGAACCGATGCCAAAGTGGGCCCAAACTTCCCGAGACCGTGCGTGTGGGCCCCCTCACGTGCAAGAAGTGGTCTCCCGAGTTTTCAGTGAAATATCAGCAGCCTACGCCTATAAATAGAGCCCCAGGGCCAACAGAAAAGGGACTTTTGGATTCTGAAGCACCCAGACTCTGCCGGATTGAGATCTCCATCATTTGATATCATAAACTTGCTGTTAAATTCGATTTCCTGACTGTAATTTATTGTTGATTGCTGTACTGATTTGTAATCATCGAAAGAGAGTCAATAAAAGTATAAAAACTTCACAGTGGACGTAGGCAATACGCCGAACCACTATAAATTGCTTGTCTACGCGCTTATTTACATGCTATTTGGAGTTGTTGTTAGATAATCCTCTGTTTTAATTTGCACTCTTCATTTATTATCTCTTCAATAACTTCCGACGAGTGTTGTGCCCAATTCTGGTGCAAACACATTGGTGCTTTCACTGAGAAAACCCAGATTTTCTCTCGCTCCACGGATCTGTCATCAATACCGGATTGCATAAATCTAAGAGAGAGATCCGGATTTCAAGCTTAGGTTCCTTCCGTTCTATTCAGACTTGATAAAAGTCTAGGAAAGAATCTCGCTATTCACAATGGTGAATACTAGAACCACCTCTAACCTTGGTAACCAAGAAGGCCAGGATAGGCCAGATCCCGCGCAGTTACCGTCTACTCAGGACGTCGCCGGACCTTCGGAGTCATCCGGACCGGTAACGAGACAAGAGTTTCAAGCGTTGCTCCAAGAGCTGACCCAAAGTCGGAAACAGTTGACGGAGCAACTACGTGCTAACGCTGAATTAACCCGCCAGCTACACAGTCATAAACGAAGGCGGTCCAGGAGGGATTATGCATCCCAGTCTTCCACGGAGAGTTCGGCCTCCACCGATTATCATCACCGACCTTCACGACCCCGAATGGATGGGAATCATGCGCAGGCTACCGGAGACCTTCCTGCATTGACGGTTGGGCAACTACGAGTCGGTCCATCTGCAAGCTTCCATACAGGGCCTTCTTCCCGGGGAGGCACTGCTCCTCAACACACTACCGACAACCGTCCTGCAACTATTGCTACGGGGCCAGGGGTTGACGTCCGTACTTTGTCAGATCAGAACCACCGTCGACGACGGCAAACTCCTGAGCCGTACGTACCAGAAGATGTCGAACCAAGGAGGCGAGATCCGGACCGCCGACAGCATCCGGTCCAGTCCCGCATTGTGGAGCCCGACCACACCTTGGCTCGACATACCCAGAACGCAGCTGTAACGGATCTTCCGGAAATGATCAGGCAGATGATCCGTGAAAGTCAGGGGTTTACTAACGACGACTAGGGAATCTCCCGGAGTCACACCCCATTCACAGACGAGATCCTGTATGTCGAACCCCCTCGGCGATTTAGGATGCCCACGTTACCAATGTACGAGGGAAACTCGGACCCTAATCAACACATACTGAAGTATGAATGGTCCATGAGCGCCGCTAGGGCAGATGATGCGGTCAAGTGTAAAAGCTTTCCTATCTCTTTGGGGGGCATTGCTACGATGTGATTCACGCGATTGCCACCCCGTTCTATCTCTTCGTTCAATCAGCTGGCCAGGAAGTTCGTGGAACAGTTCCGCATGCATGTTGCGAGGCCTAGGGACGTCAACACTTTGTCTAGTGTTACCCAAGCTCCAGGAGAAACTCTTAGACACTACTTGGAGAGATTCCATAAGGCCTGTGTGGAAATCACCAATCCTAATGATAACTCGATTCTGATGGCATTGATGAAAGGAATTGACCCTGATTCGGATTTTGGGAATTGGTTGGCAGGAAAACCTCCTGCGTCGTTGGATCGCTTCTACTCCAAAGCCGCCAAGTTCTTGAGGCGTGAGGACGCGAAGCAGTCTAGGAAACAGGACGACGCAGGACCCAGTGGAGAGGGGATTCAAAGTAATGTGGCTGTTAAACAATCGGGAGAAAGTTCTGGGAAAGTACAGCTAAATATCCAGAACAAACAATCACAACCGAAGAATAATGGGAATCAGAGCAGGAAGCGGGATCAGAACCGTCGGCCGAGGCGTAGGGCCCCTATGTTCGACAATTATACTCCGCTGAATACGTCGTTGGAGAACGTATACCTACAAACTTGTAACGCCATGCAATACAAGAAGCCTACTCCGAAGCCGTCGTCGGAGAGACAGATTCAAACGGGCAAGTTTTGCAGATTTCACGACAGTTACGGCCATAATACCAACGAATGCAGACACTTGCAGGATTTGATTGAGAAGTTGATCAGGGAAATGAAGTTGGACCAGTTCGTACGGGCGCCGCAGTCTGGCAGTGCGGGTCCGTCAAACCAGAACAATCGGCAAAATCAGTCAAGGCAGGAAGAACCCGCCCGAACGGGCGGAAGGTTAGTGATAAACACCGTAAGTGGTGGTCCTCATCCGGCGGATAGGAGTTGGAAAGAAATGGAGTCATATGCTAGCTCGGTTAGGCGTATGGACTTCGAATGTTGCAGTAGTTATGACGAAGGGGCTCCGGCGAAACAGCAAAAGACGATGGCAGATGACATCGTGTTCCGGAACCGTGACGCAGACAAGGTCGAAGCCCCGACTATCGACCCACTTGTTATATCCGCCCAGGTTGGTCCTGCTTGGATGAAGAGGATACTGGTGGATAGTGGGAGTTCAGTCAATATTTTGTTCAGGAGAGCTTACGACCAGATGAAGATGGAAGCCAAAGATCTAAAGCCCTGCCAGTCCAGGATTCATGGCTTCGATGGAAGTGCTAATATACCCACGGGGGTTATGGAGTTACCCGTGGAGCTGGGGATCGGTGAGTGCAGAAGAGTACGCATGTTACAATTTGTTGTTTTGGACATACATTCACCGTACAACGCGTTTCTGGGCCGACCGGGCCTTGCTGAATTTCGGGCGGCAATCGCCCCGTGGTGTTTGACTTTGAAATTTCCTACCGATTGTGGTATCGGTGTGATTCATGGAGATCAGGCTGCTGGAAGAGCCTGTTATGTTGCTGAGCTGCGAGAGGCGCAACGAAGGGAGAAAGGGAAGGGCGTAGAGGAATCTCTCTGCGTCCGTTCTGCCGATGATTGACAATTGATGCTTGGGCCTCAGCCCGGGCACCACAACCAGTTCCAGAAAGACCTTGACCCAAGGGACAACGACAACAATGGGGAGTCTAAAGAAAGTCAGGCCTCTCCGGCTGAGCTAACTATCAATGTCCCGATCGATGATGATGGCGATGATGCGAGAGTGTTAAAAATTGGGTCTCAATTGAGCCAGGGGGCACAACAGGAATTGGTTGAATTTCTTCGGGCGAATCTTGACGTGTTCGCCTGGACGCACTCTGACATGTGTGGGATCTCGCCGGATATCGCGAGCCACACTTTAAACATCGACCCACGGTATACCCCAGTCAAGCAGAAAAGGCGCGGTATGGATCCAGAGAGATCTGCCGCCCTTAAGGAGGAGGTTGATAAGTTGAAAACAAATGGGTTCGTTAGAGATGCTTTATACCCGGAATGGGTGTCAAACCCGGTACTTGTCCGGAAACCGAACGGGAAATGGAGAACGTGTATCGATTATTCTGACTTGAACAAGGCTTGCCCGAAGGACAGTTTTCCGCTTCCTCGAATCGATCAGCTCGTTGATTCAACCGCCGGACACGAATTGTTATCCTTTATGGATGCTTACTCGGGCTACAACCAAATACCCATGCATGTGCCCGACCAAGAACATACGAGTTTTGTGACTGATCTGGGGTTATACTGCTACAAAGTCATGCCTTTTGGGTTAAAGAATGCCGGCGCAACTTATCAACGCTTGGTTAACCGGATGTTCTCCGACCAGATCGGGAAGACCATGGAAGTTTATGTAGATGACATGTTAGTTAAGTCAAGGCATTCAGTTGATCACGTAAAGGACTTGGGATCAATGTTTGATATCCTCCGGAGATATGGGATGAAGCTCAACCCGCTAAAATGCCATTTTGGGGTTGCATCCGGAAAATTCCTGGGGTTCATCGTCAACGCCCGAGGGATAGAGGCCAACCCTGAAAAGATTTGGGCCATCAGGAATCTTCAAACTCCAAGGACCATAAAGCAAGTCCAGAGTCTCAATGGGAAAGTCGCAGCATTGAGTAGGTTCATCTCGAAGTCAACCGACAAATGCATCCCTTTATTCGACCTGATCCGAAAAGGGAAACGAAACTTCGAATGGACCGCAGAATGTGAAGGTGCGTTTCAGTCACTGGTTCAACATCTTTCTACACCACCGATTCTTTCGAAGCCTGTTGATCACGAGCAATTATATCTTTACTTGGCGGTATCCGAAAGCGCAATCAGTGCAGCATTAGTCCGGGAGGAAGACCGAGTGCAAAAGCCGGTATATTATGTAAGTAAACGGTTGACCGGAGCCGAGAGGAACTATCCCAAGCTGGAAAAGTTGGCGTATTGTCTAGTCATTGCCTCGAGAAAGCTCCGTCCATATTTTCAGGCTCATCCTGTCACCGTGTACACCGACCAGCCGTTACGACAGGTCCTCACGCGGCCTGAGACGTCTGGTAGGCTGCTAAAATGGAATATTGAATTAAGCCAGTTTGACATTGCCTATACTCCGAGAAGGGCCATACATGGCCAAGTTCTGGCAGATTTCGTCGCTGAATTCACTGTACCCGAGGAATTACCTGAGAGCAGCGAACCTCCTAAACACGTGTGGAAGTTGTATACTAACGGTGCCTCCAATGAACGATGTTCGGGAGCGGGGGTAGTGCTTGAAACCCCCGAAGGCCGATCTGTATGCTACGCCCTAAAGTTCGAGTTCCATGCAACTAATAAGGAGGCTGAATATGAAGCTTTACTCACTGGGTTGAAGCTGGCCCACGACCTGAGAATTGTCGCTGTAGAGATTTATTGTGACTCCCAATTAATCGTATGTCAGGTCCGAGGTGAATATCAAGCTAAGGATCGAAGACTAGCTGCTTACCTATCTCGAGTCAGGGAAATCCTTGATCGCTTCGATTACTATGCCATTTTCTATATCCCCTGGGAGCATAATCAGAAGGCCGATTCATTGGCGAAGTTGGCGAGTACGGGCGAAGCTCAACAGTTGGGGCTTGTTCCCGTTGAAACCCTACCTTCTCCGAGCATTAATCAAAGTGAGGTCAGCCATGCATTCGAGGCTACCACAAGTAGGGAGTCGTGGATGACCCCCTATCGAAATTACATTGAACATGGAACGCTGCCTAAGCGTAGGAGTGAAAGAGGCAGGTCCTTCGTAAAGCCTCACGGTTTGTCGTTCAAAACAGAGTTATGTATAGAAGGGGGTATTCTGTCCCCCTACTTCGATGTATCGCACACGATGAAATCAGGCAAGTGTTGCACGATGTACACGAGGGAGAGTGTGGCAATCACACTGGGGGGCATGCACTCGCCAAGAAGGTACTCCGATACGGATATTACTGGCCTACCGTTCATCGAGATGCATCGGACTACGCCAAAAAATGTGACAAATGCCAGAGACACGCTCGGATTCCCAGAGCTCCACCTACCGAAATAACCCAAATGGTCAGCCCTTGGCCGTTCGCGGTATGGGGAATCGATATAATTGGAACATTGCCTCTGGCCAAAGGTGGCGCGAAATACGCCATCGTCGTGGTTGATTACTTCACCAAATGGGCCGAAGCTGAGCCTCTTGCAACGATTACAACGAAGAAAGTGATCAACTTCGTAGTGCGCAACATCATCTGTCGATTCGGTCTCCCACACACTATCATCACCAATAACGGAGCCCAATTCGACAGTATCGAGTTCAGAAATTTCTGTCAGCGATTTCGCATACATAAGAAGTTTTCCGCAGTGGCACACCCACAAGCAAATGGTCAGGTCGAAGCTGTTAATAAAGTTATAAAGTCCATTCTGAAGAAGCGACTGGAAAAGGCCAGGGGCAAGTGGGTCGACGAACTCCCTATGGCGTTATGGGCCTACCGAACAACTCACAAAACTGCAACCGGTCACACTCCGTTTTCTCTATCGTATGGCTCAGAGGCCGTTATTCTAGTCGAATTGGAAGTGCGTTCTCATCGTGCGACGTATTACGATCCGAAGACAAATGCCATATTACTTGCTCAATCTCTGGATTTACTGGATGAGAGGCGTGAAGAGGCTGATTTGAGGGCAGCCGCATATCGGAGTCGAGTCGCCCGAATATTCAATGCCAAGGTCCGTCCGCGAACCTTTGAACCCGGCGATCTCGTGCTCAAAAGGGTTTACCCGGTTCCTTCGCACATGAAGCCAACTTGGGAAGGGCCGTACGTGATTTCACAAAAGCTCGGAGACGGCACGTTCAAATTATCGACCATTGATGGTCTCACCTTGCCGAGGGCTTGGAATAGCGAGAGTATTCGTCGCTACTACACATGAAAGACTTTGCTTTTTCTGCCATTTTGTTCTTTTGCATTTTATTTCAGCATTCCGAGATTTGAATTTGTGATAAGGCAATTGACTTTGCCATTTTTCTCGTTTCAGCAATAAAATGCCATCTCTTCGAGCCAAAGCTGTGATTTATTAAGTGTGACGCACAATATCACGACGCACGGAGAGCTAAGTTCCATCATGCGGTGGGATTTATTCAAATAGAGAGTGGCTGCGATATGACCGGTCACTAGCTAAGTGAAACCCGAGCTCGGGGGCAGGACACCATATGAATATTTGCAGGGATTGATACACGACAATCCCTCGTTTAACTCCAAATTCCCAGAGTACGAATTGGAGTATAAACACTCAATAATTCGTTCCCAGAGCGCGAACGGACTCCAAGTTCCCAGAGTGCGAATTGGAGTATAAACATTCAATAATTCGTTCGTAGAGCGCGAACGGACTCCAAATTCCCAGAGTGCGAATTGGAGTATAAACATTTAATAATTCGTTCCCAGAGCACGAATTGGAGTATACACGTAAGTTACAGGTTCCCGGAGCGCGAACCGGAGCATCCGTGCTAGCTCCAGTTCTCGAAGCGCGAGTTGGAGTACGAACATCAATTTCGGGTTCCTGAAGTGCGAACCCAAACATACATGCTTTATCCAAGTTCCCAGCATGTGAATTGGAGCATGAACACTAAGTTAAAGTTCACGTAGTGCGAACTGAAATGTTAATACTAACTCCAAGTTCGTAGAGTGCGAGTTGGAATGCGAACATCATTTCCGAACTCCTGAGTGCGAACCGGATTATCGATCTCAAATTGTCTTAAGTCCCCAGAATGTGGACAAGTGTTTGGAGTTTGCCATAAACGCACTCAACCACAAAAGTGCAAATGTTGTTCCCCGAGACCAGGGGGCAAAAAAAAAAGGCTAAGTGTTAGTCACTAACCAAAGTGATACAGTGTCCGAAGTTCGGTCATTCGTCAGTCACAACTCGCAACCAAGATTCTCAAACTTGGCGAATAAAAGCGAATTCTACTTGACGGAAAAAACACCACAAGTGCACCAGACTGAATACATAACACTGCAAACACTTAAGCGCAAAAGAAATGAGAGTTGAAATAGGGAAACTAAATCTTATTTCAACTAGCTTAAAACAAGGACTTACACGCAAATAAGTTCTTCCAAAAAAGAATGCCTACTAGCAGGGGCCGAGCCTGCATCTATACACGGCCTACTAACAAAAAACGAAGACAAGTCCCTATCTACCAAAGAACCTACTTGGGGGGCCGCTCTATTTTTTCTTTCTCGGCTTCCATATCAGCGGTTCGTCGTCAGAATCGCTAGGAACAGAAATCCTTCGCTTTGACGGGCTCCTCTCCGGTGGTTGCTCTCCAGCGGGAGGCATAATATCTACGTCCTCCTCGGAACTTGAATCTAATCGAGGACTCCCCGCCTGAGAAATAGGAGGGATCGGATCCGCAACGGAAGGTGGAATAACGTCGCCACCGACGCAACCGCTCTTCCCCTCAGCTTCCAATTCAGCATGGATTTCGGCCAAGATTTCTTCTTCTCGAGCTGATGGGGCCCGGCTAGAGATAACTCCGGTCTCAACAAGGGGGCTAGAAGCTGGTCGTAACTCACTAATGATAAATGGCAAGTCTGTAGAGAAATCACTCTGGTGACCGAGCAATTCACTCACCATTTGCTCGTCAAGAGACAAAGAGCTTCCCTGCGCCGCTCCAGTAGACGCTGCCGTTGTCACAACAGTCGTTTCACTGGTAATAGCCTTCTGCCCTTGGCTCGGCTCCTGGGTCGAAGACACCGGGGTAGTCCTGGTCACTGGATAAAGAAGAGAATGGGTTGAGAACAATCACTTCGAAACGAGAGTTATAGCGAAAATGCACTTGAAATTTGTTCAGAATACCTTCCTTAGTTCGGCTTGTTGATGGTGGAACGACTTCAGGGACGTGCTCACGAATGGGTGATAACCGCGGTCGCTCTGGGTCGTAAGCCGGAACGGTCTGTGAGCTAATCGCAGATACAGGCTCAGACGGAAGCGGGGCGGTGATTTCAAGAGCGGTGCCACGATGCTCAACGCCTGACCCTTCTCCGGCCTCCAAAGATCGACCGCCAACCATCTCCTTCTCATGAGCGATCATAGCATCATGAAGGACCCTTTTTTCCTCATCTGTTATCAACCGGTTTTCAAGCTCGAATCGGTCGACCGATTCGTCGGGGTGCGCTTCCTCTTCCCCTTCAACCAATCGTTCCCAAGCACTGCGGAGATGCACTGGGTAATCCTGAAGCCAGGCCAAGTTTCTCTACTTCAATACGTTGGCATTGTATGTGATAAGCAGATCTTCAATATCAGCCTCTAGCCTGGCCTCGGCTTGCTGAACTCTCTCCCCAATCTTCGCCTCGACCGCTTGAACTTTGGCCATTGCTTCATCCCGTTCGGTCCGGAGTATCACCGCCTGTTCGCACGCCTCCTGTGCTGCATTGTTTGCATCGTCCCTATCCTTGGCGATTTCAGCAAATTTGGATTTGAGCTCATTTAGCTCCTTTAGCGCCGCATCCCTCTCGGCAGTGACCAGAGTATTCCGATGGCCCATGTCCTCGACCGTGGCGTAATGCTCATGCTTCATTCTATCCATCGTGAGTTGGGCTTCATCGGCCTTTTTGATGGCTTCCATCTCTGATTTTCTGGAAGATTCGGCCTCGGTGTTCAGCACATCGATAATGCGACTCTTCTGGGCCAACTCCGCCTGTAACTTTTCGTTGGCGGCCCCACGCTCAAAGGCCAGCTCCGACGCCTTCTCCGCCGCTTTAAACCATACTTTATACTGAGCATAGAAATCGTGCACATAGTCATGCACCACCTGCTCCGCCGACGGAGGGATTCTTTTCATGTGCGGGGGAAAAATGTAGTTGTCGAAGCAAATAGTTGGGAAGTCTTTTTTCAATTGAGCAAGCCTGAGCGCCCCTTCGCCCGAAATTCCCACAGGGGGCTGTTCCGCAACTACGGCGGTCGATGCCTCGCTTCTGGAACGGTGAGATTCGTGCCTGGAAGATTGGAAAGTGGACGTATGACGTGCAGGCTCAGAGGGGCGAGAAATATGGGCCGGAGGTGGTACGGGATCTCTGGGAGGAGGAGGGGTACGCGATCGGGATCGACGCTTATAACCCCTCTCTGTGTCGTATCTTTCACGGCTCGAATATCTGGAGTATTCCTGATCATAGTCCCTATCTCCTTCCCGCCTGCGCGAGTCACGATATGATGGTTTCCGAGCATGTCGCAGGCTCCCTAGCATCGAACCGCGCCTGGACATGGTACCTACAAAGCAAAGAGGAGAACAGAGTTAGTGGTTTCTCGAAACCGATGACCCAAAACTCGGAACTATGTAGTGTCGTGAAATGTGTATGAATATGCATTTCCCCCGACCAACCCGAAGTGTCAACTGAGCTAGTAATAAAAGGCTCGCTCAGTTCAAGAGTACGGTGAAACTCCTCCAACCCGGCATCATGCTGAAAGGATACATCATCCGGGATTGGAAGATCTGTAAGCCCTTCGAAGAGACTTTCGGTTCGCGGACGAGACGTCTCGGAAATTATAACTCCGGGGGAGGATCGGGCTGTGACAACCGACTTCCATCTCCCCTTCTTAGTTGATGTGACGACGGCCGCCTTGCCTTTTCTTTGTTCTTCAACATCTTGAGCCACGTCCGTAGGCTCCAGCAACGGCTCGTCGTCAGTGTAAGTTCTTTCGGAATCCGCTTCCTCGGCTACAATGACTTTGGGTTTCTTGTGCTTGGCGTGTTTTTTCGAAACAATTCTTTGCACCCCGTCGAATATTATACTCTGCCATCGTTCGATTAATCCACAGGCCTGGAGATTCCTATCCGTCAATAGCACGTCGATATCCCTGTCGACGCTCGGGACCTCTCGGAGCACACGTACTATCTCCTTAAAGCTTTCACCGTCGGGGCGCTGGATCATCGCTGTACAGAAGAAAAATATATAAGTCACACTTCGACTGCAATCGCCTTAGTAATAGTTTGGAAACTCAGCCATACTCACGTCTAAATAACCATCGCCTGGCGAAGCCCGGAGGACATCTGACGTAGAACCATTCTGTCCTGTAATAGCTTAACCTAGTCCAGGATCCGGTAACCACTTGACAATTTCGTACTGCCTCCAAGAATGTAAAAGATGGGTAATCGTTTCGGGTTTTGAAGTTAAACAAGTATTTGATTTCGATCGGGGCCGGAGGTCTATGAAGATATTCCATAAAGACGATGAACAGGCTGTTCACCGAAGCGTACCCGTTCGGGTGAAGTTGGGATGGTGCGACTCCCAAAAAAGATAGCACTTCTCTTATATATTCATTGAACGGAGGAAGCGTCCCGGCCGCGCACGTATGGCGATTGAATGCGGTATACCCCTCCGGCGGGTTGTGTGGTCTGTCGCTTGGCCCCGGTAATAACACGTCGTCTAATGACAAACCGTGCCTCAAACATAGCCTCCCCAGCATATCTTCGGAAATATGAGATGGGACGGAATCTGATGGATTAGCGATGAATGACGCGTCGGGAAGTTCATCCGGCGCCGGGCCGATAATTTCAGGATCAATGTCCGGGACCTCTAACCTCGGAGGAACTATACTCTGAATATCTTATGGGGTTTCCTGCTGACGCGAACTCGAAGGCTCCATTACTGACTAACTCATGAGAAACCATCATTAGATGACAAGGGCCCCATGAATTCCCCAGTGTATAGTGTACGAATGTGTGTTGTGCGGTGCTATGCGTTACTTGGATGAATATCGCAGAATTAAAGAAAACACGCAAACGACAAAGCTACAAAGCCCAGTTGTGATGGCCGTTATCGCAAAACCCTTCACATAAGGAAAATTGATTCAAACAAAGATTGTTATTGTTCCGTCAACGAGCTTCGAAAGTTGGTCAAGTCTGCAGTTTAACGTGTCCAAATATGCAGGAGTGAAGCTCGTCGGAATTATTCTCAGAAAATATCAAACTTTGGTATCCACTATATGGAGTTTCGAACCAATCACAAGTGACTTGTTCGAACCCATCATCGCACCACTTCGAATCGATCCGAAGGGGCGAGCTTCGAATCGATGATCAGCGTGCCAAGCTCGAATCGATCGGGGAAGGGTGACTTCGAATCGATACGGAGGGGCGCACTTCAAATCCATCGAAACGCCGAGCTCGAATCGATCAGTGGGGGATAACTTCGAATCGACCCTTGATTGAGTAGTTCGCACCGATCAGGGAAGCCTCAACTAAGCATCGCACGCATTCGACTCGATGACCTTAGTATCGGTCGTAAAGGAATGTTCCGTATCGGTGCGAAGTTGAGAGCTCCCTTCCAATCAACGGTTGCTTCTTGTATCGATCATTGGGCACCGATACAACTCAACACCATGGTTAGCTAGGTGCAAACTGCACCCCCTCCAAGGGAATCACAAGGGTCGACTCAAAGTCTGAGACAGAATGGTGCTGCCCCCCCCATCGATTCGTACACGAGTTCCTGAATCAATTCGAGATTCTTCCAAAGGCCAGATCTGGATTTACCAAAGCCCGAGAAAGGCCGATCGATGACGAAGTGATGGGTTCGAGGTAGCTTTGCCGTGTGAATTCAAGATTAGTTACCTAGTTTTAATGATGGGTTTGAGAAATAGAAGGCTTGGATCTCAAATGGTTTGAGCGCAAAAGGACAACACCTTCTTCTCTGGAGTTCGAAGTGCACAGTAAAACAGGGCAACGGTGAAAACGTGAAAAGTAAGAAAGGCCGAGATCATTGCTATTTATATATGGGGAGTTGGAGATGACCGGGTCAATTCGCCACCCAGTAAACTTGACCGGTCGCAACCAGTCAAAACGCGCGTCGGTTCGAAATCTCCATTCGAACCCATATGCCTAAGGATTTATCGGTTCGAAGCCAATCCTCGAAGCCATCGGCCTAGGACCCTATCGTTTCGAAGGTACCCCTGCGTTTCATCGGTGCGAAGCGCACAACAAAACGACAAGCTGCATCGATGTGAAACGCACGATGGGACCAACGGTTCGAGAAGCTCTTATACAAATCAACCGCTTCGTACCCATTCCTTCATATCGGTTCGAATGTCCATTTCGAACCCATCATAGCGCAAGCGTACCGCATCCATAACAAACGCAGATTTCAAATCCATCGATGCCCTAAGTCATTGGTTTGGAATGTTACACTCGCACAATGCGAATTCATACACTATAAGCCTTCAATATCGGTCCAGGAGAGGATCGATACGAAGAGACTTTTCTAAACAACCATCAAGCGTTGTCTCGGCTCAAATTTCTAAGTCGGTTCAGGAGAGAATCGATATGAAATTCTATAGTAAACCGAACAGACAACGACTCATGGATGCACGACGTTAACAAGGTTCAAACTAACATATGTGTATATACGTCGCAACTAACAATCGATTTTAAACAATTACAGGGATCAATCGCTCGTCCTGTTACAAATGCAACAGCCAACGGCTAAGCATTATTATACAACAATACGGCGTATGGATTTCGACAAAAAGGAGAACAATGATTGCTCAGAGAAATTGCAGCAGTTCAAAGCACATCATGTTCCCACAAGACGTACTTTGGGGGGCAAAACGTTATCCTGCTTTTTGACAAAGCCGCGATACCAAAAGATCGATCAGAAATGGAGAACAGTCCGTCTCAGAGGTCGGTCATGCTTCGTCTCGCTATGGATATCACTGAATTTTGTCTAAGCCCAGATTGAGCTACAATCGATAGGACACGGCAAGAAAGACCATAGGAGTCAACATCTCAAGTTCCAAGTCAATCCGAGTTCATACGTTCGAGTTATGATCGATTCAATTTGAAGGGGAAAGCTTGGGTTTCGAAGCCATCGTAAACCAACGTTTCGAAACCATCAAGCTCGAATCCATAAGCTTCGAATCCACTGGACCATCTCGGGTTCGCCTACATCACCTTCGAATCCATCGTGTTCGAACCCATCGTGTTCGAACCGATGGGCCTCGTGTCCATGGAGAAGTGACATAGTTCGTATCCATCACAAGAGTCACGCTCCGAACCCACCACAAAGCATAGTTCGACTCCAAGCAAGAATCACGGCTCGAACCCAAACATGGAGCCTAGTTCGAACCCATCCACAAAGTCATGCTCGAAACCATCCATGGTGCCAAGTTCGAATCCACCTGTGTAGCCTCATTCGAATCCACTGGGTCAACCAACCACGATGACATGTCCTCCTTCGATTCGAATTCGCCGAGATCCATGGAGTCGAAGCGGTCAATTTGGAGTGGAGACCGGGTTGGTTCAAAGTTTGCGCTCCACATCGCCACGAAGTCACGTGCCATGATGGGTTCGAAACCATCGGTTCGAAAGCATGGTTTCGAGCCAAACAGCCAGGCAATGAACTCCATTTCGAATCCATCATATCTCCCAATCTACTGATCCAAATGCCATGAAATTTTCACAGAAGCTTGCATACATGTTGAAGAATGTCTACGCCAAATTTCACCTCGATTCGATGAATTCTTGATCGGTTCGAATGGATTTCGAACCGATGCCAAAGTGGGCCCAAACTTCCTGAGACCGTGCGTGTGGGCCCCCTCACGTGCAAGAAGTGGTCTCCCGAGTTTTCAGCGAAATATCAGCAGCCTACGCCTATAAATAGAGCCCCAGGGCCAACAGAAAAAGGGACTTTTGGATTCTGAAGCACCCAGACTCTACTGGATTGAGATCTCCATCATTTGATATCATAAACTTGCTGTTAAATTCGATTTCCTGACTGTAATTTATTGTTGATTGCTGTACCGATTTGTAATCATCGAAAGAGAGTCAATAAAAGTATAAAAACTTCACAGTGGACGTAGGCAATACACCGAACCACTATAAATTGCTTGTCTACGCGCTTATTTACATGCTATTTGGAGTTGTTGTTAGATAATCCTCTGTTTTAATTTGCACTCTTCATTTATTATCTCTTCAATAACTTCCGACGAGTGTTGTGCCCAATTATGGTGCAAACAACATTTTAAAATTTACTTTTAAATTTAAAACAGAAAAACAGTTTTCTGTCTTAATTTAAAACATCTTACATTTTTGAATTCAAAAATGATTCAAAATCCAAGATTTAAATTATTGAATTCATAATTACATTTCAGGTTTAAAAGTTCCTGTTTAAACTCCATCTTACAATTTAACTTTACTTTTAATTTTTTTTAAAAAAAATAGAAAACAGTTTTCCGTTTTATTTGAAATCATACTAGAGTTTTAAAAGTTCAATTTATTTCAAAAACCCAAAATTAAACAAATTGAATTTATATTTAAATTCAGTTTAAATTTTATACTTAGTTCAGGTTTTAAGTTCACATTTTAAAAACCTACTTTTAGAATTTTAAAACTGAGAACAAGACTCTGCAAAATTCTAAAACCTGAAGCACTACCAATACCCGAGCTTCCCAAATTTTACTTCGAGTCAAAGATCATACTGCTTCGAGTCATATCTCAATTCTCCCGAGACCATCACGAGATCCACAACCCGGTAACCAAAAAATCAACACCAACCTGCACACACCTCCCTGTGCACCTATTATCAACTCTGGCCATCACTGGCCACCATCAACGGCCATCTCCCATCGGCCAGTAACCTCACTTCAACCTTCAAACCTCAAATCCCCAATCATTCAACTCGAATTTGAATTCAGGTTTAAAACAAAAACCTGGAAAACAGCACTTCCCCTTTCAAGCTCGACCTGTCAACGGCGAGATCTCCCAACTCCGACCACCATCACCATCCATACTCCGACGAAGCCTTACCCAAACCACTATCTACCAATACGTGAATCATGGTTGAACTCGATCAACCGAGGAGACCACACTCGAACCAAACACAGTGACTCAAAAAAACTAGGGTTCATAACTGGCAATCCCAAATTTCAACATCATAATTGAATTTCAAATCAAACTAAAAAATTTCCTAATATCACTGATCATTACACTATCACTAAAAGAAATTTCAATCCAAACAATCATCAAAATCCACAGAGTTCACTCAAATTATAAAACACAGAAATGTTCAAACTGCTCTCAGTATAAGGTATTAAAAAATTAAATTCTTCTTTTAAAAATCAGAATGTTGGAAGTAGTTTTGATTTCTAATCACGAACCATTGATGTATGATACTTAAAATTTTCCAATTTTACAGAATCTAGATGTGTTGTTATGTTCCAGACAACACAGAACTATATAGCTTATCAAAACTTTTAAAATTTATTTTATCATGAAATAACAAATTTCATTCAATGATAAAACATAATGGCAACCAGATCAAAGGAAAAAATTATTTACCAATTTGAATTTAAACTGTACTAGTCAGAACCTTGAAAATCAAACATGCATTACATTTCATATATACACGGGCAGTTTTCAAAGGCATATTCATAATTAAACTTTTATCAGATAACTAGCATGCAATCCTACTTAATTTATTTTAAATTAGGTGTTACTCACCTGTTTATTATGCAGAGCCTAGATTTTTTATGAAACGTTGATGCTAGCTTGAAGGGTATGCGGATGCAAATTTCCATGTTGTAGATTGAAGAAGAATTTGCAGACTTCTTGTTTTAAAAATGCTTCCAGATTTTGAAAAATCCTTGCATGCAGTTTTGACTTGATTTACAGTTTCTTTCCAGATTGAAAATTTATGAATGCATACTTTACTCCTTAATCCACAATCTTGCAGCCCTTTGTTTCAGTAAACAAGAACATGCAGGTTGCTATGATTTAATTTGCTTTAATTCCAGGTTGGCATGCATGGCAAATTTTCTAGATTTGGATGAATTGAATGCAGGCTTTAGTTTTATGAATAGGTTTGTTTGTTTGAAAATGGAATGCATGTTTGCTTTTGAAAGAGGGGAATGCAGATTTGTATTTTGTGGAGTTTGAATGCAAGTTGGTTTACAGGTTTGAGAAATGCAGTTTGAAGAGTTTGATTTATTAAAAACAAAGAGAAATAAAAGATATAATTTGACACTTGTCTAAAATGTTAACACTTGTTAACTTCTTTGTTTAATTACTTAACATATGTTATATTATGCCTTAATATGCTTACATTTGTCATCTTAAATTAATTAGTATTTATAATTAGAGTTAATGAAATATTAAGCTTAGTTAATTAGTTTTAAATACTTAGTTATATATATAGATAAATAATTTTAAAAGAATAAAACAAAGTATTATTTTAAGTAAAAACAATATACAAATTAATCATTTGAAAAAGATACTTTAAATTACTTGAAATAAATTT
Source organism: Allium cepa (assembly GCA_030765085.1). Lineage (NCBI taxonomy): Eukaryota > Viridiplantae > Streptophyta > Magnoliopsida > Asparagales > Amaryllidaceae > Allium > Allium cepa. Next base: position 933,406,887 of record CM060941.1, read on the forward strand.
AAAAAGAGATTATAACTTATTTGAATACATGTTTCATATTTTAAATTTCATATTAAATAAACAAATCACCTTTTATAAATCAATATTTTAAAAAGAATAACACAAACATTTTTATAACTTATTTTAATATTCAAACTTAAATTAAAATGAATTTTAAACCAATAAAACATTTATCTCATATTTAAAATCATTTAGTTATTTTATTAAATATTTTTGAAAAGCTTAAATCCAAAAATAAATCACAATTTCCTATTTTCAAAATATTAAAATTATGCTATACTAATTTAACAACTTATCTTTTAAAATATATATAAATACATATACATTATCAAATAGAAAATAGATTTATTAGTTTATTAAAAATAAATTCGCAAATTAAATATTTAAATAAAGAAGATTATTAAATCAAATCAAATTTATTAACAATAATTATCAGTTCAATTTAAATTTAAACACGGATTATTAAATTTAAATTGCCATAAATTCTGGGATATTACAGTGATATTGTGGTATCAGAGCTTAGGTAGGTGATAACCTTGGCTCTGGTGGGGACTACTCTTTGAAAATAGAGTCCGTAGTACTCTAGAATGAGTTTGAACGTATTAATAGATATGATCGCGTATTTGTTAGTGAATATAAATTGTTTTAATATTGTGTTGACTTATTGGTTGAGTGGAATATGAATTCTGATCGAGTAAGTTGGCCGCTATTCGAGAAGAGTTTATAAACACCTGACATGATAAACTGACACAGTATTGTTTAAAAGGTAGGTGAATGAAACAATTTCACCCTAAAATATATTTTGATATAAAAGAAACTTAAATTGATATATAACTTGGATGTTTGGATGATAATATTTTAAATAAATAAGATTATAAAAATTGGAATGACGCGTATAATCAAATGGGAATTTGTATGAGCATAAATTATACAAATGAATTATAGTTAAAATTTGACTTAAATTAAATCTGTAAATTTAAAACCCCGGAGATTTTGGAAGTGTTTTTCGAAGTGTTTTGAAGACAAATAATAGAATTATTGTTTTAGAAGTATTTCTGAAAGGAAATTGTTTCAAATAAATTTTGGAAAGGGATATAGCATTGAACTCACTTCAGTCGTTGGAAAGTAATTTCGGTGATGACTACAGCATCATCGATGTTCATTTTCGGCTTTCTAAGTGACAGATTGCTGCAAATTGATTTGTTTAGAAGAACTAGTTTGTTTTTGAATTTTCAAAGGAAATTTGTTAGGGATAAAAAAACTAGGATTGGTTTAAAATTTTGAGAAGTGTGATTTTGAGATTATTTTAAAAATGATTTGAACCAAAAGCCGGGTGTTTGAAAATCCTGAATCCTTGTTTGAATTGAAAATCCTAACGAGGTAAGTTATAAACTTGTAAAGTTGAGATGATTTTTAAATAAGGAAGGAAAATATGAGCTTTGGATGTTGGAATTAAAATTTAAAGTGAAAAGGTTAAATAAATTTAATTTGGAAAAAATTAAATTGTGGAAAATTTAATAGGTGATTGGAAGAAATAATTAGTAAATCTTGAATGTGATTAGAATGGGAAAATAAAAATAAAAATAATTAGAATTAAATTAACTTAAGCAAAGTTAATAATAATGAATTGGATTTGAATTAAATTGAATTTGAATTAAATTGAAATTGAATTATAATGAAATAAATTGAGATGTAGATGATATTAAGTGAAAGTAAGTTCTTACGTAATTTAAATTCAAGTGAATTGAGTGGATTAAAGAGAGTGGTATGATGCTTGATTTAACTGAAGTTAAGTAAAATAAAATTGAATTGAAATAAATTCAGTTAAGTTATAGATAATATTGAATGGACTAAAATTCTCATTTAAATAAATAAGCGTAAACTAAGTAAGTGTTAAACTGGGATAAATAAGCTTTGGAAGCTTATAAAAGAATTGGAAAGCATTGAAATAAAAATATAATCCCCAGTTAAAAGTAAAGTGAAAATGTGATTGGCTGTAAATGGATGGAGAAGTATGAATATTAATAAGTGAGTAGCTTATAAAAATTTAAAAAGGGAATAAATAAGCCGAGATAAAAGTGTTGGAATTTTGGAAAATGAAAGAAAATCCAAAATGGAATTATAAAAAAAATTGAACTCAGGAAAATTTAATGAAGTGATCTTTGTAATAAAATCGAATATTGATTTAAAAGTTGAAGGTAAGCTAATTAGCTAAATAAATTATTTGATAGGGTATGTTAATAAAATTTAACTCGGTTAAATAAAATGGATTGGAAGTTAATAATGAAGTTTGGAAATAAACTCGAATTATAAATAGAGTTCGACTTGGGTTGATAATGAATTAAAATAAGGGGAGATGTTGTAAAAATAAAATGGAATTGGATTATAATAGAGATGATTTGAGTTACAAAAATCCAATTCGTGTATAAATGAGTTAAGTATGTGCTTGGATATTATTTTGATAAATTGAGAAGGTGAATTAAATAAAATGGATGGGCTAACTGAATTAAACGGAATTTGATTATATGAGAATCAAATTAAATAGTAGTGAACTTAAGTTTGAAGTTGGAATAAATTGAAGTAAATTAACTTAAGTTAAGAATAATTAGAAGCTCGACTTCGAGTAAGAATGTAAGTCCATTAAATAAAAGCTTGGGTAGAATTAATTTGGGAATGGTTAGTAGTATACAAGCGTGGAATGTGTCGAGCTAAATAAAATGGTTGTGAACGAATTAAAACGAAAGGAATTAAATATAAATTGAGTTGGAATCGGTTTAAAATGATTATAAGCTTAAGTAATTATTTATTCACATAAATATCGTCGAATTTGCATAGAAATAATTGTCGTTTGACGAAAATGGGATTAAATAAAATTCTACGAATTAATAGAAGTAAATAAAATTGATTTTTGAATCAATTGAAATGAATATAAGTTCGTTGGTTTAAAAATGAATTGTATGCAAGCAAGTAAATTGTAAATCACTTAAATCGAATACTATGGGTTGAGAGTTGATTGAAAGCAATTGAAATAAGTGTCGAAATCTTACATATGTGTTTATGGAAGTATATAACATGCATTGTTATAGAATCCACGCTTTAGCTATTTAAATAAAAGTGAAATGTATAAATTTATTATATATAGTGCTCATATATTTAAATTGATTAAGTACAGGTACCTGAAGGCCATTTGGTAGGATTTGGTTGCTCTAATTGCTAAAATAAAAGTCGCTTGCTTAAAAATGCTAAATAGAGGTACGCCTACACAATAAAAGTTAGGAAATATGAACTATTGTTTGTTTTTTTGTTTTTCCGACCGTGCGGGGTCGATGTATATATATTTATATCTCTTGTCAAATTGCAAAAGCTCCTCCGTACAAAGGAGGCTCTGCCAAAATTTTCTGAAAATTTTGGGAGTTAGAAAATTTTTGAATTTTTTTGGAAAAGTTTTTGTTAGCGACAAAACGATTTCAAATTGGAATTGAAGTAAGGGATTTTGGAAATGGAAATTTAAACTAATTGTTTAGTAGGAACTAAAGGATTAGGAAAGTGAATTTGGGATTTTTAACTTCAGAGGATAAATTGAAATTTGCTCGGCAAAGGTATGTATTTAAATTTCTGTATGAAATTTGATGATTTTCTAGTCTAGCCACTTGGCTTTTGTTTTCTTTTGAAATCCGGGTGCCCGTAGAGGCATTTTGGGAAGTTGGTTGAAATAATAGTGGGTCTTTAATAAAAGATATGTTATGGCAAGTTGATAAAACTATTTGGTTTTGGAAAATAGTAATGGGTATTGGATCATTCTTCTTAACTAGCAATTTCGGGGACGAAATTCTTTTAAGGGGGAAGGAATGTAATGACCCAGATTTTCAGCGTTCAATCTGGAATATTTAAATGGTTTTAAATATCGAAATTGAATTTAAAGGTGATTTGTTCAATTTTGAAAATATATCGTTTAAATCGATATTTAAAAATAGCCTTCCGAGGCGCTGTCTCGGAATTCGACGAAACCAGTTCCATTGGATCCGTAATACTGTATTATTATCATATTTCAATTTTCGTAGTGTTGGGAGTGATCATTTGGCCATACGATAAGTAAACGCGCTGATAATTAAATTGAAATTTAATATAATGACTAAGTCCAAAAAGCTATCTTCTCCATACGATCGAATTAGGGCTCGAAACCTTTTCTATTGCATTCGGAATAGGGGTATAACATTATAAACGCCTAGCGGCACGCCTCAATGGGAGACTAAGATTTTGAGTTGCATTTATCGAGACAATTTAAATTTAATTAAAAATATAGGTATATTCTGGTTAAAATTCCTTTCACGTCCAGACTTTTTCCCCTCTTATCAATCACTGTAGCAAGTTGAGCGAATCATGTAAACATCTCTTCTTTTTCCCCCTTTCCAGCTGGTAACAGGCAACCCACTTTTCTTTCTTCTTTCCCATCTCACTCCACCGACTTAACATCAGCTGAAAGAAAGATTTGAAAGAAAAAAAATGGTGAACGGGAGGGAATAAAATAAAAATGGCCGAACTTCGATAATCTTTAATAAATCGTAAATTGTTATACAAGGTCCAAAATCATGAGGTAACTAGTCGGGATGGATCAGATTTCAACTTTACAAAATCAAAGGTGAGTTAATCTCACTCATCTGGGTTTTTATTTAAATTTAAATGGTTAAATTTAAATAATTGGTTGAACGATTAGATTGAATTGATGTGCTATATTATATATAGTAGTATATATATAGTATGTATTGGAGTGATTGATTTTCCCGCATTTTATAGCGGTTGAGACCCTATGCACCGCATAATAGCGGATGATATTATATTAATCCCATCCACCTTGAAGTGGAATTGGTATTTTATTGTGCTAATATCTGTGGATGCAGGGAGATAGGTTGGAGGGATCCAACTGGGTTCCTCAAAATATTTGGATTTGTTAAATATTCTGTGATATAATTATTTGCTATCCTGTAATGAATTATATTGATAATGGAAATGTTGGATACTATGGATGATTTAAAATATTTCGGTGAACTGAGTTATCAAAATATATAGAAATGGGATCTTTGAAAAGAAAATAAAAGAGTGAATTTTTAAGTAAAATAATTATAGAGAATTTGAATAATAATAAGAATGAATTGGAAAGGAATAAAAGTGATTTTTAAATCCTAATGAATTCCATGTATGAAAAAGGGATTTTGAATAAGCAGAGAAATAATCAATTTTAAACTTAAGTGATGTTATATCAAGAGATAAAGAATTTATTTAAATGGATAAAGAAGGAATTTGAGGAAGTCTGAAATTGGTGTTTTCAGTTAAAAGATTTTAAATCATAATGAAAAAATAAAATCTGAAGTTAGTGGATTTTGGAATAAATGGAGTAAGTAAGGAAATTTATTTAAAAGTGAAGTAGATTGGAAATCAATTTGGGAATTGACTTAAGTGTGTAAAACCGAGATTTTTAAAAGAGAACCGAGACTTGAAATTTATAAACTGGGTTATAAAAGCGAAGTAATATTTCAGTGGATATTTGAAAGAATAAATTCACGGTGGGAATTTATTAAAGAAATGGGTAAAAAAAATTAAAAATAAATAGTGATTTATTTTAAAAAAATGTGAAAGAGAAGTGTATTTCCCTGGATAGCCAAGTACGTTTTCGAAGCAAATTTTGTTAAAAGGTTTAAGTTGTTTAAAGAGTATGTTTAGAAAACTTATTATTTCTAAATGTTTAAATTCTAAAGTAAGTATTTTCTTTTAATCTATTTATAGTAGTAATTATTTAAAGGTGGCTTGGTATTATATTTTAAAAGTTAGAAATTCAGTTTTATATTGTACAAAGTAGTTTTATTTTAAATATTCTTGTAGTATATTTTAAAATAAAGTGTTTTTAAATTATTTTAAAAACCTAAAGCTTTGTACTTGGTGTTTTCAGTGGAAATAAATAGTTGGGAATTCATCCCATGAGAAGAGTATGGTTTGAAAACTGTTTCCAAAAGGATTGAAAACGGAAATATATTTTGCGAAGATATTTTGAGGATCATAAATAATTTTGGAGAATTATTTATGTTTGATGGATGTTCGTGAATGTTAATTGATAGTTAAATAACCGACTATCAATATTGGCCAATGCGCTGATCGTTTCGAAGAGACCGAGATCGGGATTAAATTCTCAAAAACCACTTCGATCTGGTTTGTACGTTTTCTTGAGGAAGACAATTTTGGATTCGATGATGGAGCAGTGAAGTGCAAGGGCTAGTCGCTACTAATCCTGAGGTGATTTCAAAATGGATGTAGTAGGAGTAGTGCCTTCGGTTCCGTTCGAACCCGGGACGTACTTGTATGGACGAATGCTTTTGGAACATCGTCAGGTGGACGATGGACATTCTAAGTGAAACGTTCTAAAAGGAAATGCTTAGCCTCGAGCCTCATCAACCGGGAATGACTGAAATTCAGGGGTTATGCAGCAAGGCTAAGTGGGTAGCACCCACTAGGGTGAGGTCAACCCTGTCTAGATGTCCCTTTTTATTCAGCTTAGTGGTACGGTTGCTGATCCCAACCGTGGGGTGATCTTACTCGGGATTACCCAATAAGGGGTAGTCCCGGTCTTGCGTTGCAGGGGATTGGGAGTAATCCTCGGTACGGTGTTCTAGGCCACGTACTGTGACAGGTGGTACCCTAATGCCAAGTCATTAGTTGGAAATCCATTCTCCCTACGTGCGTGTACGGTTTTGATTGCGCCCAACTATTGCTTAAACGTGAGATGCAAGCATTTCAGCTAGATTCTATTTTACTTTCTATAGACACTATTACAATATCAAAGGATTTTGATAAAAAGTGTTTTGGCTATCGTAAGGTAAAAACCCGACATATTTATTTGTGGAGTGGTCTTACGAGATGCTTTTGATTTCAAAGGATCTTGAAACTTTATTAATCCAATTGAGTGTGGCTTTCTCACGCTGATATTCCAGACTGACTCGGGTGTTTATTTAACTATAATGCTCGGGTCAGACCGAGTATTATAGGATACAGGAAAGGATGTTGTGGAGCTCAGAAGACAAGCTGGATGGCGATACGTACTTCCGTATTTGTGTTAAATATTCCGCTGTGTATTCGGATTGTGAGGACAGGTTATGATTATTGTCCAGTTGTGTGTTATGTATACTCTGATGCTGTACTCTGCTGATGTAATGTATAAACAGATATATTTGTTCTTGTGTAAAGATCATTTATTACCTATTATATTTTATTCCGTTGTGATGGTTAGATTCTGATGTTGTTTTCTATTTTCTTCTTCTAACTCTTCTTCTTTAACCCTGATGGTTCGGTTTTCTGGCATCCGATTGCGCGGCATTCGATACAGTGGACGTATTGATGTCCATTTTCGAACGTCGAAAAATCAGGTCGTGACACTAACCCTTACACTTTTGTGCCACCTTTTTTGTGCCCTAATGTTAACGGATCGGAGAAATGTAGAAATCCAAATATTGAGCCGATGCATTGAACTTTAACTCCACATGCAATGAAACAAACTAACCACGATTACAGTGCCGATTACAAAATCAGATTGCCTTCATATGATAGGCATGTATGGATATGCTTCAATACAATCTTAAGGTCGCAATGGTCATAATTAGAGTTTATAATTCTTAGCTTCTTCAGACCTTATAGGGGATGACGTAGAACCAAACTAGGAATGAACTTCAAGGAACTTAAACTAGTAGGTGAGTAAGAAGACATCCAACTAGATCCTAAAAACTAAGCTAAGGTATTACAGACTGGGAAGAACTTGGATATGAAACTTTGTCGTAATTGGTCGGTTTCTTGTAAAGATCATAACTTGAATTTGCAAGGATGCATCAAATAAGGTAGATATTGATCGTTCAATAATCTTTCATTCACTTAATATTAACCCTAGGGCCAATCCAGCATGCCAATAAAGAAGATCCCCAGATCAAAAATGCTACAATGCCCTACATTTTGAAGCAATGAAGTTAAAATAAAATGGGTTGATCAAAGAAGTCAATTACCACCAATGTATAGCCAACTCGGTGTTGGTCAAAAAGCCTTTTATAAAAAGGAGTACAAACTTCACAAATCTTACCAAAGCATGTCCAAAGGATAACTTTCGATTATACAGAAAGCCAATATGAACCACTCACATTTATGAATGCGTACTTAGATTACAACCAAATTACCATGTTTTAACCTAACATGGAACACATAAGCTTCATCACTAATAATGGATTTGCTATAAAGTCATGTATTTTGGACTAAAAAACACATGAGCTACTATCAAATGTTAGTAAATAAATTGATTTTTGAATAGAGTTAAAGAAACATAGAGGTATATGTTGATGACATGCTAATGAATTCTTAGAATTCCCTAAGTCATGCACAATCTAGAAAAAACATTTGCAACTTAGAGTGGGTTCAACATGAAACTTTACCCACTTCAGTGCAAATTCCAATGCAATCTGAGAAGTTTCTAGGTTACATTATAAGTGCAAGAGGAATTAAAGTCAATCTCGAGAATATAGAAGTAACCACCAAAATGGAAACTACACAAAAACCTAAAGACATTATTAGCGTAAATGTGAAGGTAACTGGGCTAAGAAGATTCATCTCCAAAGCAATAGATGTGTGCACCCTGTCTTACCTGATAAAGAAGGGGAGGAATTCTGAATGGAATGGGGAAAGAAGCATTCCAAGCATTAAAAGATCACTTGGAATGAGTCCTTCCTCTCCAAACTAGTAGTAGGTGAGCATTTATATGTACACCCAGCGGTAACTCAACGGGTTATTAGTGCAACAATAGTCAGAGAAGGAGGAGTATAGCGGTTAGTATACTACACAAGAAAATTCATATATGGTGCAAAGCTAAATCGAGCCCTAATAAAGAAGCTACCATATAACCTTTTATTTATACCAAGAAAGTTGCATCTACATTTCCAAGCTCATGCCATCAAAGTGTTAACTGACTAGCCTTTGAAGCTGATACTGCACAATCCAGTACCATCAATATGGCTACTAAAATAGTCGATCAAGCTCATCCATATGCCTATCTTTCTTTTGAACCAAGCTATATCTAGGACAAGAAAGAACCATTGAATGGTCGGGAAGTAAAATAGAAATCCTAAATCCTAACTTTAAATACCAGAATCTAATCAAAGTCGAAAGAGTTCATGCATAACCTTACTTGCCACTTTAAGACAGCTAGCCATTTTCCAAATGAACTAAGTGGTAAAGAGAAAAGTTTCCCAAAGAAACTTTAAGTTTCAACTTAGTTTCGAGTTGAAACTCTCAACTAGGTATCGATTTATGTAATCGATTTAGTGTAGCCACTTTAAGGAGACTGAACATTAAACTAAACAAGAAGAAAGGTTTTAAGCTAAGGGTGATGGACCAGAGCATTGCATTCATAGAAGTGAAGAATCAAAGCCAAATACTTGAGAAACTGGAGATTCCACAACTCATCATAGAGTTGTGAGGCATAACTCAGTACCAAGTTAACTATCAAGATCATAATGTGGCCACAATCTCCCTCCTAAACCTCCGTCTGTGCATGGGAATGTAGGTAGCAATTATCAGAGCTAAATTCGATGATCTATGTCTATAAATTGGAGGAGAGGAGCACAAAAGGGGATCCTTTTTTTACTTTTTGAATTTACTGACTTTACCCCAAGGCTTTGTTAGATTCTTACTGGCATGTAAGCGACTAGGTTATATAATCATAGCCATGAAGAAAATCTAAATCATTGACAAATTTTAAGTGGGTATAGGGCAGAGTATTTGTTGAAACACTATAGATTCTAGTTTGTTATTTACTTCATCTTCCATTAATTTCTCCATCAACCTCTTCTTATAATCATATTTGCCGCTTGTCCAACTTTTGGTGCAAACATTTTTGTGCTTTCACTAAGAACTATCGAAATTATCACTACTTAGATCTATCTTGGACCTTTGGATTATTATAATCCATTAGTTGGATCTAAAAATTATTACCGGGGATCATTGATTATTTAGATTTCCATAAAATATATCAATTGGATGCAAAAAAGCCATAGCACCTAGAAAGGCTAAAGAGAAGTCGACTACTTCTAGACCCATCAATGATGCTGAAAATAAAGGCTCTTAAAATGGAGAAGAGACCAATCAACCTGTTGCTGCAGAAATTCAAAGTGCATAACAAATGGTAACTATGGTTGATTTGGACAGAATAATGATGAAAATAAACAAAAAGTTGAGGAAGAGCCATTATGCTATGCTAAAGTAGATGAAGGAAAGCATGGATTTAATGACTCGGTTGTCTGGAGCCGTAGAAAAATTAAAAAGGAGTTTTCATTTTTTTCTGATTTGAAAGAAGGGAGTTCTTCCTCGTTGGATAGGAACCACGGAGAAAGAAAAAAGAAGATGAAGATAAAGGAAGCTGGACTTGGAAAATTAGAACTATAAAAGTTCGGATAAGCAACTCGCAAATTGGTACCGAGTTGACTACATTACTTGGTACTGGGTTGTAGAGTCAACTCCGTGTTGATTTGAGACCCTGGGTGATGATTGATGGTCAAGATGATGAGTTCCAAGATGATGTTGACGTTGAAATTGTTTAAGTTGCTGGTGCTCAAAGTAGTGATGTTTAGATAGACACTATTAGGCCATCCACAGAGAGCGTAGGAATCGAATAACTAGATAAGTAGTTCTTCTAGAGACATGGGAACTTAGATATCATGGAACTAAAGGAGACCATTTGCAAGGCCAAACATTTGGGGAAAGCCTTGATGATTTCTGTTGGTCAATCTAATGGATCTAAAATATATGGTGGATATAGTGGGAAAGTTAGTGAATGAAAACCAGCATAGAAGTAATGATGATTGGGTTCATTGCCTAGTAGGAACCCATTCACATAAGGATATTGTATAGGAGGATTATCCTAGGAGATTTGAGATGTCCATGATGCCATCATAAAGCGAAACAATTGACCAAAGACAGCATCTTTTGAAGTACAAGTGGCACATGGATGGTTGTAGGGTAACTGATAATGTGCGATGTAGATGTTTCCTAATATTTCTCAAAGGAGTAGCTACGATGTGGTTCACATGGCTTTTGCTGAGGTCCATATCTTCATTTGACCAGTTGATAGGGAAATTCATGGAGCAATTCTAGCTGCATATTGCTCAACCCAAGGATGTGATATCCTTGTCCAACATTTTTCAAGGTCTTGACGAGTCTTTAAAAATTGTTTTGAGTAGATTCAATACAGATGTGCCTGAAATGAGCAATGTCAAAGAAGGTTACTAAAGTGGAACCTCTAACCGAGCTAATATGATATAACCTACCATCCTAGGAGGGCGATATGAGGGTAGGCATTGGCTGATTTCATCATCAAGTTCACCACCCGGCATGAAGAAGAAGACGAAGATACAGAATGACATTTTTTGTAGGAACTATACACAAAAGAGCATTCAGTGATTGCAACTCTTGGTAAGGAGTAATTTTAGCAACATTGGATGAACATTCAATCTATTATACCTCGAAGCTGGAGTTTCATACAAAGAACAATAAAGCTGAGTATGAACCATTAATAGAGAGGCTCAAGATAGCGAAAGGATTGGGAGTTAAAATATTGCATATACAATTACTCTCAATTTGTGGCATGTTAGGTGAAGAAGGAATTTTAGGCTAAGGGCATGAGACTTGCCCCTTACTTGACGAAGGTTCAGGAACTGCTAAACGACGAATACTATATGATACTGCTTACTCCCAAAGAGGAGAACATAAATGTTGATTCGTTTGCCAAGTCAACCACCTTTGAGGATGCCCAGCTTGTAGGAATTATTCCAGTGGTGGTTTTGTCAGCTCCAAGCATTGGTCAGATGGATGTCGATTGGACCTTGCACTTGGAGGTCGAAGTCTATAAGGAGTTGTGGATGACTCTGATCGAAATTTGTTGAAAAGAACTCTCTCAAATGGAAGAAATGAATGAAGTAAACTCCTACGAAAAGTTTAGTGATTTATTATTCAAGAAGGAGTGCTATAAAGGAGAGGGTTTTATGCTCCCATACAACGACGTGTCACCGACGAGGAAGTTAAAAGAATCCTTATGGATGTACATGAAGGAGCTTGTGGAGATCACATCGAGGGAAGAATTTAGTAAGAAAGATACTTCGTTATGGATACTTTTGGAAACCAATCAGCCAGGATGCTTTTGATTAAACCAGGAAATGCGATCGGTGCTAGAGATTTGTGAAGACTCCCAGAATACCACATCCACAGAGATCATTCAAATGGTCAGACCGTGGCCATTTGTAATTTGGGGCATTGATATCATTGTTTTTCTACCAATATCGAAGGGTAGAGCAAAGTATGCCATTATTATAATTTATTATTTCACAAAGTGCTAGCAAAACTACTAGCCATGATCATATAAAGAAGGTGATGACTTTGTAGTGAAAGACATTATCTATCGATTTGGAGTTCCTTAGAAAATCATCACCGGTAACAGGACCTAGTTTGATAGTGTTGAGTTCAAGTATTTCCATAACAAGTACCATATTGAAAAGAAATTTACGACCGTAGCACACCCGCAAGTGAATGGATGGACAAAGGCAACGAACAAGATCATCAAATCCATCCAAAAGGAACAATTGACAAACGCTAATGGCAAGGGGATTGATGAATTATCCACAGCATTATGGGCTTACAGAATGACTCACAGTTCACTGCCGGCTACACTCCATTCACTCTAGCCTACGGATTCGAAGTCGTTATTCTAATTGAATTGGAAGTACCTTCTCGTTAGAAAATTCACGACGATCCTAAATGAAAGGAGGAACTCTTGATCGAGTCCATTGATATGATTGATAAGAAGCATAAAGATCGGCAATCTCACTCTAAAACATATCTTCCCTGTTCCACTGGCTCCGGGCCCAAATTAGGAAGGTTGTATGCAATTAAACACAAGATTGGAGATGAAACATTCAAGCTAGCAACTATCGATGGAATCTCACTTCCAAGAGCATGGAATAGCGAGCACATATAATGATATTTCACTTGCATATACCTTTGTAAATATTGGAATAGATCTTATATAATATGCAGATTTGCCATTCTCATGCTATAAAAGGAATTAGCTTTAGGGATCGATGGAACTATATTCTCAACAGCCTAACTTTATGCTACTTGAAGGACAATGAAATTGAATATTCTGTATTTTGAATATGTTGATATCTAGGTACCCAAAGATAGGTGCCGACGGACCCTTCAATCCATGATCGAATCATGGGTGTATAATCATTTCAGCTATTCAAAGGTAGGTATCAACAAACTCCTTCAATCCAAAATTAGATCGTAGGAGTATAATCATACTAATAGCGATCGTGATGATTTGCCCAATACCTCTAACCTTTGACCGTTGCCAGGATATAGGCAAGGCTTGATGGCGATCCTAGAGATAGGCATCTCAAACACTAGGTTCCGGGGATAGAACTAGGGGATTGAATCTTCTTTAAAAATATGATCAACACGTGAAGATAAGAAAGATTGAGTACATACGTCCAGAGATAGACGTATGAAGCACCACTTCTAATGAACATATATGATTGCTGCGTAGAGATAGGCAAGATAAAGCATAAATTTCTAGAGATAGATGTCTAAAACATCATTTCCCAAAGATAGGGAGCAATGTAGAAATCTAATTTCATCTTTGGTCAGACGAAACTTGACTTAAGCTAAGCCAGATAGGCTATGGCGCTAGTCAAAAAGTTATAATTCTGTTGGCCAATAAAGAAGTCCTTCAGCAGAACTGAACAAAATTAATTAGTGAACTAAGCAAGTTAGAAGTTATTCATACATACGGAGTTATGATGAATAATAACGTTGCTCTGATTAAGATGCAATCATAAGAAATATAATCACACAAAGTATATAGGAGAAAACAAGATAGACGTCTAAAAGTAAAATCTAATTTATTAACAATTGAAGAACTTTATAAACAAAGGCAGGGGTCCTAACCTCACAACAATGGCATATACATACATACATACATACATATATATGTATGTATGTATGTATATGTAGAAACTGAAACAAACGACCGCATAAGAAAGTGGCGATTAAATGTGTTTTTTCTTCCTCTTCTTCTCCTTCATTGTTTCAGGAGAAACCACGACATGCCTCTTTCTAGATCTACCTATTCTTTCCCTAAACAGGAAGCCTTTCGGATTTGTGTTCCATTCATAGTCGCTCCCTGAAGATTTAGGAGCCTCAATATGAATGCTCCTTGTTGCAGGAGCAGAAGCTGGAGTATCAAGTGGTGGTATAGGCAAATCAACTGAAAAGGGGAGGATGAACATAATCCATCTTTTCCTTCTTGATTTCTTCAACATTTTGATTTGTAGAATCTTCTTCTCCTGTATTTATGGCCTAGAAATATGCCCTGTGGCTCCTACAATGACTATGTCCTCAGCCCCTACATCACATTGGGATCATCCATAGCTTCTTTAATCAATGCATGAATTTTTTTTGGCATCATGACATGGCATTTGACTGGCTAAACAAGTTGGAATATGAGGGGGGAAGACATGATAATTGATTCTATCATTGAGACCTGGGTACTCGAAGTCATATCTCCTTGTGGAGCAAGCGGACCTAAAACTTGTGAAAGTGAAAAATAGAGATTAAAGATATGATGGTGTCATTTAAGCCTTCTAAAACATAGGAGAAGTTAACAATATACCCCCAAGAGGAGCAAAGGCCACTTGTAAAGGAGTTCTCATAGAACTCCCCTCCATAATCAGAGATAATATATGAATTTTTAGAATGGACTATGGTTATGTATAGCTAAGTTTTTTAGATTATATTGAACATCTGCTGAAGATGTCAAAGCAATAGATATTATCGAAATAACAATGGTAGTTGGAGTTACCGCAATGCCAGAGGATGGAATTGTAGGTTCAGTAAGGAAGGTCCTGATGTAGAAGAAGTAATGGCACTGGAAGTAGTCGTCATTACAACCAAAGTCCTTGGGAATCCATTAGGTGCAAGAGTATAACTTTCACCTAAAACAATAGAGCTAGATTCAAAAGGGACCCCAATAGGCACATCAGCAAGAATAATAGCCTCAGATTTTAACATATCTTTGGCAATGGCAAGTGCTTCCAAACCTTCACCATTTAAGAGATCGTATTTCAAGATATCCTCATCAACCTTAACACCATTTGAGTATTCTCATTCTTTCTTAATTATTTCCTCTCAGCGCATAGCAAAGGCCCTAGGGTATCCCTTACCAAGCCACCTTAAATTCCAAGAATTGATGGCATTGACATAGAAGCAGATTATGGTAGGTTCTATTTAGGACTTGACCTGGTTTTTGGCTGTCCTTACGTGAAGCATTGCATCATTTGGTGCTCACCAAGCATCTACGGTTGCACCACATACTATTGGGCATGGGCAAGAGCATTAACTTTCTCGGTCTTTTTGATCTCCTATGCGGCCTTTAAAATTTTGATTTCCAAAGCTTGATCATAGACTGTCTTATGAAGAGTCTCATTTTCTAGAGTAAGATTGTGACTCTTATGTTACGTAGCTCCAATTTAGTTCAACTACAGTTGGGACTCTTCTAGAAAAGATTTACTTTCTCCTTCCAACTTCTTCTTCATAAGTGCATGAGATTTCTTTAACTCGGTAACTTATTTTTCTATATTATCAATAATGCACTTGTTATCTTGATCTATCTACTCCTTCCCTTGGAGATCCACTATTTTTTCCCTATTAACTTTGAAAAGTGCTTTTGCATGCCACCTTCATGTGTAGTATTTATTGTAAACATCACCCACATAAGCCTTGACTTCTAGCCTATATTATGGGGAATATCCTTGATATTACGGACAAACTTAATTCCATCAAAGCAAATCTTAGTAAATGCACTATGCATCGCAGCAAGCTATGGATTTGAAATAGATTCTGTCACTTCGATAGACATGGGAAAAGGAATTTGATCCTTTCCATGCCTTCATCAAGAGGGATCAGAAGATGTGGACCCACACAATTAAATAGGCTACTAGGTATTTTGAGTAGATATCATTGGCTACATAGTAAATGGCACTGAAGTGAGCACAATAGGAATTTGGTAAGAAGAAGTATGATTAGGCCTTAATGAGTATCAATCCATATTTATGGGCTAGGGAAAGCAAGCTTTGCGTTGGGTAGGAGAGGTCTTACATGATCCTCTGTCACGGTGATCTTGATGTTTGTAATCTCTTTCTCGACTTTTTCACTCTTTTCTATATGCCTTGAGTCAGATTCAAGTGACGGCTCACAATATCAGCACGAAGAACTAAGCCTACGATTATCGATTGAGTAACTCTAGAGCTCATCGAAAAGATGTTGACCTTTTTTTGAACATTGAAAAGAAAATGCAGTCAAGTTAAGACTTGGAAATATAGGGACAAAATGTTCAGTGTAAACATGTGATGAATTAAAGTGGTGTGAAGTGTTAAAGTGTCCTAGTGCCCCATATAAACCATGGTCTTAAAGCTTACAAATAGGGTTATCCCCTTACAGTGAACGTGGGCACATCAGCGGTGAAATGCATAGAAAACCTATATCACCAAGTCTAAGGTTGTAAGGGTCGTAAGAAGGAAATTTGTCTAGTATGCTTCCAAACGATTCATACATGTTGCTAGTCGTAGGAGCCAGTGTTTCTTCTATAATACGTGCTTGATGCGGTTGTGGATTTAGACGTGGTGAAATAATCTTCAACTTTTGAAGGTGGAGGGATATGTAGTACTTATTGTTTCCACCTGTTTCTCCAATGAACTCAAGACTGAGGTACACGCACTTACCATTACCCTACCCTATTCATTATCATCATCACCACCATCATCATATCCTTCTTCTGTGATATCGGTATTATGATATCCCTCCATGTTCTCTTCTTGATTAACTGGAAGATCTTAAATGGGAGAATCTTTGGGCTCTCTTCATCTTGAGGCTTGACTTTAGCCTCCTGAGCAGGCTGGGCACCTCCGTGAACATTTGGAATGTATCCTAAACTACAAGTATAATACAAAAAGGTTGAAGTGCCGCATCCTTTCATCCATGAAAAGAAATCGTATCTCTCACTCTTCAGTCGGAATAGCTTGCACACCTTGGAAGTACATGTCAGAGCTGCACTACCAGGCCTCCTTAAAATGTCTGTGATATGAAGTAAAGAAAGTAGTGATTCTGAAAGATTAAGCCCATCAAAAAATGATGTATGATAGTAGAATTCATGTCCTTATAGCCATTTCTGAGCAAAGCCGAGAGAGCGGTGCACAAAGAACTATTCGTCCTTGAAATAGTTGAGCTTGCTCCAAAGACTAGTGATAATGCACCAGCCCTTAGAACGTTCCAAATTAGTCAGATAATGACTTTATTTTTGCTTTTTGACTCCATAAAGACAACGGGTCTCCTCGAATGTAACCACCCTACCCAAATAATGAAAAAAACCATATACATACTATTCAATAAAGTGTAGTTATTTGGATAAAGTTGGTCAGGAGAAAGCTTTCTAAAATGAAGCACAAGTCAGATGAAGTAATTGAAATAAGGGACACATGCAAAAAAGAACATATATCGATTGTATATAGTATACCCCTTAGGAAAATTATGAGCCCGGTGGAGGGGCTCTAAAACTGGAAGTCTTTGAGAGGGATGTCGTGCTTTTTTCTTATTCTTTTGATGGCCACTCCATCTAATTTGAATGTTGGAGAGTTTGAAGGATTATTTAGAATATAGCATCTCTAAAATTGATATCAAGGTCAAACCTCGAAAATGCTTCATCTTCCGCCATAAGAGGAACTACCTCTAGAGACTGTCTTGTCGGACGATGAGTCGATTGAGGTTGGAAAGACGATGAAGTTAACAGCATTGAAGATATGGAAGTAGAATCTGACTCTACCGTGGATGGAACTAACTTTGACAATGATCGTATTCATCGCAAAGATACGCAAGGAGTGTCTACGATCTATAACTATTGGAAACTTCATAGATGAGCAAGGTTTGGTAGAATATTACTTTAACCGTTTTATTGAAATAAATCCCTATGTGGCTGATGTATACCACTAGCGGACGTTAATGTGCATTGACCAATCAGATCTTATAAATTCATGGAGGTAATGATATGCAATTCAATATATGTAGTGTGTATCCTATGTCTAGAGCATGATGAATATGAAAACTCTGTGTAGATAGCTCGCTCGTGCTAGCAAACCAATACCGTTGCACAACCGAAATATATGTCGGATTTTATCCATTATAAGCGATGCAGGAATTCTCTTTATAGGGACACTAGAGTGAAGTGTTTAAGGCAATGATAAAATAGTCCATTCTAATGCTAGAGCATGTTCGATGTGACCGTTATTTGACACCGTCCCATCGGATCTCGATCATCAACCCACTTTCGACCAAAAGTACACAAGTTTTTCATCTTCCCCATATTTTATACCTAGATTTTTTCCAAAGCTTTAAAATCAAAGGTCATACAAGACCAATGCCAACACTTGGACAAACTTAGAGCTGACCCAATGTAAGAAGAAAAACACTGAAGTTCCGAGCCATCCCTAGGGAGACTATTAGAGAAATTTGGGTTGGGTTCAGGCTTCTGAGCCCAAGGCAAGTTTGGACCTTACACATGCCATGGACAAGCACAATATTAAGAAAGACGAAGCTCTAAATCATAGCCGAATCTAAGTCAATGACCATAGCCGATTTCATGCAATATCAAATCAATCGCCACCTACTTAAGGGAAAAGGAGATAATAAGGAAGAGACCTAAAAGCCAAAAAAATTAAGATCGTACTCAAATTAATTCAAGAGCAAATCGATTAAATCTGGAATTGAATGGATCTAGAGTCAATTTGTTTAGACCATCGTTGATAACGATGTTAGCTAATGGTAGGCAAGGTTTGAAATAGCCAACGACATTGGCTAAAGTGGAAGCCAAAAATCGATAATGGCAGAGAGCTATAGGTTCAAAAGTTTATAAGGAAAAGTGAAATAAAGTGAGATTTAAGTGGGGTAAAAACGCCTAATAAGTCAAGCCCTACTATTCGCAATGAATATAGGTATCGAGTCAAGAGCCTCAATCGGTATCGACTTGTAAAAAAAAGAAGGAAAAGGAAATATGCAATGCAAGAGGAAAAGCACACTCTTTAGATTGAAATCCTACCTAATCAATATAAAGAAAAGTCTTTTGGATACTAATCAAAATCCAAATGAAGAACTTAAACCACACATACTCCAGCTCTTATACCGTCCAGAGGATATGAATCGATAATTATTCAAAATGATGTGACCATCTAGAGAAGTTGCACTACTTTTTGAAAATAGTTCAGAGGATAAGGACATCTATTCAGATTAGAGTTTGGAGTCGATAGCTTGTCTTGATCCAAAAAATATCTTGTTAACATATGGCATACTTTGGAGGGAAAGTGTTATCTTATTTTCGAACAAAGCAACATCTGAACAAGACTGAACCATTGAATGATCGGGAAGCAAACCCGAAACCTTGAATCCAAATTTTTGGATACAGGAATCCAGTAAAGTTCAAAGAGTTGATGTAGAACCTTGCTTGCCACTTGAAGATAGCTATCCATTTTCTAAATGAACAAAGTGGTGAAGAGAAAACTTGCTAAAAGCAACTTTAAGTGTCAACTCAGTACCGAGTTGAACCGCTCAACTCGATACCTAGTCAGGAAATCGACATAACCCAGCTACATCAAGGAAATTGAAGAATGAAATAAATAAGAAGCAATGTTTTAAGCTAAGCGAGATGGGCCAGAGCATTGCATTAAAGAAGGTGAAGAATCAAAGCCAAACACTTGAGAAATTGGAGATTCCATAACTTGGCACCGATGTTTGG
Organism: Allium cepa; assembly: GCA_030765085.1. Lineage (NCBI taxonomy): Eukaryota > Viridiplantae > Streptophyta > Magnoliopsida > Asparagales > Amaryllidaceae > Allium > Allium cepa. Next base: position 933,426,796 of record CM060941.1, read on the forward strand.
CATAACTCAGTACTAAGTTGACTATCAAGATAATGACGTGGTCATGATCTCCTTACTAAACATGGCGAATGTGGGTAGCAATTACCAAAGCCAAATTCGATGATCTATGTCAATAAATATGAGGAGAGGAGCACAAAAACATGATCTCTTTTTTACTTTCTAAATTTACCAATTTTACCCTAAGGCTTTGTTGGATTCTTATTGACTTGTAAGTAACTGAATTATAAAATCACATTTGTAAAGAACATTAGAAATCAATAACAAAGTTTAAGGGGATGTAGAACAGAGTACTTGCTGAATCACTATAAATTCTTATGCGTTATGTACTTTATTTTCCATTTATTTATTTATTGATCTCTTCTTATAATCTGATTGGGTGTCTGTCCAACTTCTGGCACAAAAATGATATTTCCTACTATCTAGATTCATGACCAAAGGATAGGCCTTCATTGACTTCATTATGGAATTCACTAAAAAATGAAAATCGGATTGAAGATGTAAAGTAAATATCTAAATAATGGCAACTATGTGTAAACGGTGCATCAAATGAACAAGGTGATGGAATTGGAATTTATTGATTACGCTGGATAACAAAAATCTTTATGGTGCAATACAACTTGGTTTCAAAGCTATAAATAATATGGAAAAATATGAAGCATTAATCACCAAATAAAAAATGTCACTGGTAATGAAGGTAGCATACATTAGAATTCATAGTGATTCTTAATTAGTTGTAAATCCAGTACAATCAAGCTATCAAATTAAGAAGCCAGCACTGGCCAAGTATGTAGAATTATCCAAATAGTTACCGGGGCAGTTTGATCAATTTAGTGTAGAAAAAATCCCTCATGAAGATTCAGCTCTGGAAAATGATAAAGTTGTGCAGGATATTAAAAATTACCAGTAGGGCACTTAGACAAGCCTAGCATATTATAGGTAAAAAAGTTCTAGTTTTCACATGCACCTAACCAGCCAGGACCTAGGAGACTATTACTTAAATATTTAGTAAGTAATAAGATAGGCTAATAAAGGTTTCTTAGCTTAAATCCGCTTTTCTCTGAGTTGCCTTGGTCCTCGGCCAACCAACCTCACGCAAATCAAGCATTAGAAATAGGCCGACAAGTCTCCCGCAACCGCCATCCAGGTTAGACTCTTGTCATCCTATCCTCTCCATGGAACTTTTAGGATGGCCCTTCCACCAATGTACACTGATGCAACTACAATAGCTAGCTCATCAAGCGAAACAAGGCACCTACACCACTCGGCCCGGACCGTATCGTTTGGCCCACTCTTATAACCAGTTGGCTCCCAAATAGCCCGTTTACTCGAGCACTTCCGTCGGCCGTCTATTGATTAGCGCATCTCTAAATTGCCTCAGGAATGACCTGCCACTAACCTTGCTCCAACATAGTCCTCTCTCCTTGTGCAAGAAATACTATAGTTGGTCCTTCACATTCTAAGAAGTACTGCCAGACCTACCGCACTTGGCTTGCTTTTTCCGCACTACCCTCTATAATTTCCCACCTATTTCTATATTATTGGGAAAAGGCTGGCCAGCTTGGTCTACCTCGCCACGTCATTATGTAGGGAGAGTTGAAAAGGAAGTACAACCAAAAATGTCCTCTTCTAACACAGAATAGGTTGTGTAGCATACTACCATAATGCATGGACATTGGCAAAATAGTAAGAACAAGGCATGTATCTTTTAGGGTTTTTTCTGTTGATGTTTACCTCGACCACAGATTCCCTTCACTTCGCTAGTTATCCCTCATGAAACCAATTTAATCCGATCTATAAACTACGCCTTTCCATCCTATTTAATGACATCATCTCATCTATCACGACATTAGTTTCAATCATAATAAATACCCTACACATTACAACTTCAAAGGAATTGGTTGCACTCACCAAGGGTCGACTATTCAAAGGTTGGCTGCTACACACCAAGGGTCGACTTCAAAGGTCAACTGCCGCCCAATAGGGTTAAACTATTTAGAAATTTATCGCTACCTTCCAAGGGTTGACTTTCAAAGGGTTGGTCACGACCCGCTAGGGTGGAATATTCAAAGGTTGATCGTCACCCGCCAAGTGTCGACTATCCAAAGGTTGGTCACCACCTGCCAAGGGTCGAATATTCAAAGATTGGTCCTACTCACCAAGAGTCAACTATTAAAAGGTTGACGGTTGTCACCCTCCAAGAGTTGACTATTCAAAGGTAGGTCATCACTCAACAAAGGTCAATTAAAGGATCCATTAACCACTCATAATCTTACGTCTTCAACTTAGCATAATGTAGCAGATTCTCACAACAGCTCATCCTTTATGGTTTTAATCTCAAAAAGTCCTCAAGATTAGCTTTTAGAAGCATCAGTCAACCATAGAATTTGGAAGCATCATAGAACCAAAGCTCTTAGAAGCATCACTGAAGCATAGCATTTGGAAGCATAACCGAACCATAGAGTTAGAAGCTCCACCGGCCCGTCATATTAAACTGCCATCGACCCATATTTTAGAGACCCATCGCTTAATCACGCCAACTCCAAATGACTTAAAAACTTGGTGTGCCAACTTTTGGGCCTTCCTTGTTGCCTCACATCGATTGCACTTTGGTATGATGAAATTTTATGGGTCATCACCAACCCATAACCAATAATTATCTAAATCGCCATTCGATCTGCGTCTTCAAACATGAAAACATTAAGCGAACAAACATCCATCATAGATAAGCAATAGTAACAACAATACATCCAAATATACTATTTTAAAAAGATCTAAATCTAAAGTGGAGGTTAGAGAGCCATAAGAACATGATTAAGGACCCATAAAACGTTATTGTGCAAATTAAGTCCAAATCAACGAAAATTAACATGTATGGTGTAAAATGGTCCAAAAACATTTTTAGGATTTTTAAATAATTTTTAAAGCATCGATTATGGTGAAAAATAGCATAATTAGTAAGTGAGAGAACTAATAACTCACTTTAATCCAAGTAAATTCCCAAATTCTCCTAGGAATAGTAGCAAACACGGATTCCAAAAGTCCTTTAACAGCAAATCTCTAATCCGAAGTGTAGATCTTGCTAGTCTCCTCTTAATGATATGATTTGGCTTATTAAAGTATTATTTAAGATGACTTTTTATGAAGGAAGTTTAATGGAGGTTTAAGCTATTCTTGGGAATAGTGGAGTAGTGGGGACGAGGTCCAATCTGCCTCCACATGCTCGAATCCTGAAATAGGCAATGGGTCATGTTGTTACTGACCCTAATTACCCATTAAAGTGGCTCAGAATCAATGAAAACTTCAAACAGCCCTCACCCAAAAGTAATAAGTCCATTTTCTTAATATGACCACTCTATAGAAAGGGAAACCATCATCCAGATCCAATGGATGTGGTTTCAGACCCTAATCGACTTCCATCACTAGTTATAGTCCATATAAGAATTCGTATGTCAAAATTGTCACCGAAAAATTTGCCAAAATTTTTAAAGAAAATAAATGACCTTAGTAGTTATTTCCCAAAATTATAGAATCATATGATGTCGTATGAACATAATACAAATATTCTACAATCCTCTAATGTATAGAATATGGATCATTACACTCTTTCCCTTTGGAATTTCGCTCCCGAAATTCCATAATCAAGTCAACAGGGTTGTCCTACATGCATAGCAACATGACCACAGGAAATCATCACACATCAAACATGCATACATAGCAACAAGGGAAAAACAAAGTATCCAAGCCTACCCGAACATGCATGATACGATGCCATGGTATAGTTCATGTAAGTGAAAGTAAAAGAGATAAATAAAAAATTTCAACAAGCAAAGAGCTCCTAGATATGCTGTCTTCGTACTCTCCTTGGTCTCCTAAGTGCAATCGCCTTCAATTTCACTCCATTGAACCTTCACTAACTTCATCATCTTCTTCCAAAACTACTTCATATCATGTCCGATGATATGAATTGGCTTATGAGGTCTCGAAACCTTTGGTTCAATCTTGATATCATCTTGTTGATCCGATGCGATAGTCACGCCCGAGTCGTGCACAAATTTTCACAAATGAGAGACATGGAAGACATTGTGCACGCCTGCCATTCTTTTAGCTGAGTCGACCCTATAAGCAAGGTTTCTAATCCTCTCTAGTATCGAAAAAGAACCAACAAATCTCGGCGTCAATTTCCGCTATTACCGAACCGAATGACATTCTTCAATGGAGAGATCTTATAGAGAACTCTAAATCTCCATCTCTTATCACCGTTGTTTTTCTATCTATCTTGAGTAGCTTTCATTCGTTGCCGAATGATCCCGATCTTCATCGATGTTTTTTCTATCCATATCTGGCCCAAGTATCAGTCTCTCACCCACTTCCCACCAATAAGAAGAAGCATTGCACGGTTGGTCATATAACGACTAGAAAGGTGCCATATAAATGCTAGACTGATAATTATTGTTGTATGCAATACAATGGGGTGTAAGTGGTCATTCAATTAGCCTCTAGAGTCTCCTATGCAAGCACGTAAGAGCTCCTCTAAGATACAAAATCCATTGACGAACAATAGGTCATAAGCTGTGCTGAGGTGCTGCTCTACCCCTAGCTCCTCTTATGATCTCTTCCAAAATCCACTGATGAACAACGGGTCTCGGACACTCATAATGTTCTTTGGTACATCGTGGAATCATACTATCAGTTTCACATACAGTTCGACCCGTTTGGCTGTCGTTCTACTTGACTTAATGGGCATAAATCTGGCGCTCTTGGTCAATCGATCGATTATGCCACAAATGCTATCGTATCTCGCTCGAATCTTCGACAGTCCATTGATGAAGTCCATATATACTTGTTCCCCTTTCCATTTGGGAACTTCTAGTTGTTGCATCAAAACGCTAGGCTTCTTCTGCTCTACATTAACTAACTGGTAGTTCATGCATTTCTAGATGAATATCCCAACGTCTTTTTTCATCCTTTCCAAATAGCAGGTCTACTTCATACCACGGTACATCTTATTGCCACTGGGATCTACAGTCAGTCTAAAATGATTGCACTCTCTGAGCACCTCATCCCTCAACCCATCAACATCAATAAAAACCAATCTTCCTTCTTTATGGAGCCAACCATCTTAGTCGAGTCCATGCAGTTTCAGATCCTCAGACTCTACTCCTACTTTAATCTTAGAAATGATCTCAGCTAATCTGGCATAGCACCTCTGACTAGTACCAATCTGCTCAATAAGAGTAGGCCTAATAGTCATGCTCGCCAGCATCTCTGGCTCTAGCTCGCATCTCTGTCGAAAATCAAAACCAGCAATATACGCTAACTATGTCCACTCAAGGAATATAGCTCCCAAGCTGGCACGTCTCCTGCTTAAGGCATATCAACCTGCATTACCTTTACCCGGTCTATATGCAATATCAAAATCATAGAAGGTTAGAAATTCTAACCATCGTTGTTGGTGAATGTTAAGATCCTTCTACGAAAAAGAAACTTCAATGATTTATGGTCGATGAACAACTCGAACCTCTCTCCTAAAAGATAGTGCCATAAAATCTTCAACGCAAGCACAATCACTGCCAACACTAAATCATTGGTCAGGTATTTCTTCTCATGTGGCTTCAGTTATCGACTAGCATATGTAACAATCTTGCTTCCCTGCATCAATACAATACCCAATCGGATACCACAAGCATCAATGTATATCGTCATCACCATGTTTCTTCTCAAAATATTCAATACTGGTGCACTTGTTATCTTCTCTTTTAGACTCACAAACGCGTGTTCACATCTCGCATCCTAAGAAAAAGTATGATTCTTTTTTGTTAAGTGAGTTAACGGTGGTGCTACCTTAGAGAAGTCTTGGATGAAACTTCTATAATATCCAGATAACACCAAGAAACTACTCATGTCTATAGCTTTTCTAGGTCTAGTCTTGTCTTGAACTGCTGCGATTTTTGCAGGATCAATGCCAATGCCCTGCTCAAAAAAAAGTGACCCAAAAATCTCACTTCCCTCCTTTAAAAGTGAAATTTCGCAAAACTTCACCTTTAGTTGGTGTTTTCTCAACACCTCCAACACAATCCTCAAATGTATCTTGTGTTATTCCTCTATTCGTGGATAGAAAAGAATATCATCGAAGAACACAAGCACAAATATTTAGCTAATCCCTAAAGACATGGTTCATGAAATCAAAAAAGTATGCCGGCACGTTGGTTATCCCGAATGGCATAACCAACCAATCATAGAGTCCAGATGGCATACAAAACGCGGTAGTCGGTACAATCTCTTTCACTACTCTCAGTTGGTGAAATCCAATCGCAAGATCTACCTGAGAAAACACTCTAACTCCATAAAGTTGGTCGAACAAGTCATCAATACGTGGGAGTGAATACTTGTTCTTCTTTGTTACTTTATTCAGCTCATTGTAATCAACACAATCTAAAGGAGCCGTCCACCTTCGTGGCGATACTATTGGCGTCCTTCCCCTACCCCCACTCAGATATACTCCTATGAATAAACGCTTTTCGCGAAAGGTCACTCACTTGCACCTAAAGCTCTCTCTAATCTCTAGGTTCCATCCTCCATAAAGGCATCACTATTGGTCTAGTATCTTTAACTAAAGCAAAATGGAACTCGATCTCTCTATGTGGCGGAAGTTTGGTCACTTCCTAAAATATATCCGGACGCTCCCTTGCAATCGGTGTTGTCGACCACTCATCGTACGGGATATCAAGCGAATATAGAAAGCTGACCATAACCTTATCATCTGGTAGGCAGCCCAACACTACCTTTCACCCATTGTCCATCCTATCGTCACCGGCGACCTCTTACAATCCACTACTACTCCATATTTATGAAGCCGGTCCATCCCAAAAATGATACCAAATCCAACGAAACCCAAAACAAAAGAATCACAATCAAAGGAGCATCCATGACTCGTTAAGACCAAACCACGACAAACCATACACAAGTTAGTGGAGCCTCTAACAGGGTCCGTCACAATCAAAGGTCGATCAACTATTTTGGATCTCGGTCACAATCTATCTAATAAGTCATTAGAGATGAAAATATGTGAAGCCCATGTACCAAATAAAACTCGATAGGAACATCATAAATGGAAAGCATACCTTTGATAATGATGACTTTGCCTTTCTCTTTCACCAATTGTGTAACGACCCGATTTTACGACTTCCGAAAGTCGACATCAATATGTCCACTGTATCAAATGTCGCACAATCGAATGCCAGAAACCGAACCGTTAGGGTTAAAGAAGAAGGAGATAGAAGAAGAAACAGAAACAGTAAACAGAATCTCAGATTTCACAGCAGAACAACATATAATAGATAAATGAATATCTTTAAAACAAAGAACTATATCAGTTTTATACATACATCATCAGAGTTTACAACGACACAACACTAGCAGTTATAATAACTTGTGTACAAGAAAATTTAACTTGCACTAACCCAGACACAACGGACACTACATAGTATAAGTGGTATGTCTCACCATCCAGCTTGAACTCTAGATCTCCACAGCAACTGCTTGACTTCACTCCAGAATAACTGATAACCTGACTCTAGGCTGCCCGTGTGGAAAATTATGGGCACCCAGAGTTTAGAAAGGGAACAATAAACTCCAGGTCAGTTATGGGATTCGTGTGAGATCTTAAAAACAGTTATTTCCATAAATAAAATAAAAGAAAACCGCTATGCTTTTGGAAAATGAAACTACCATAAGGCCTCCCGCCACACACATAATGCAAATGCAGAATTGGAGGAGATTTCTCCTTATGATAGTCAAACATGCTTGATACACAAAATCTTTTTAATATTATCATTATTGCATAGTGTGGAAAATATTTCGAAAGTACAATATTAATCTTAGCCAACATATAACCATTATTGTATGCCTACTATAGCTACCATGTTCAATAGCAGGTTACCGTCACATTCCATGGCAGGTTATACAACTAAAACCGTATAGGGCGCGTATCGTTTCTTTGGATTTCCAACAAATGGTCAGGCTAAGGAGCTTCCTACTGCCACATGGGTACGCCTCTGGAGGGACGTCCGGAGAACCTACCCAGATCTCTGCCAACACAAGGTCGGATTACCTCTATAACTAGGTAACTACTACTCGAGTATGCCATCCCCCGGTCGTTTGCGACCTTTATCGAAGGATCCTTAACCACAAAGAAACAACTACAAAGTATAATAAATTTGCAGCAACCACATAGGTTAAATATCTAGGCTCCATACCATGATACCACCCTTTTCCAGAAGGAAATGACATACCCTAAAGGGCGCGACCCTCATAACCTTGCGCATTCTTCCTGTTTTGACCATTTCCAGGGTGTAAGGTCCAACGAAGTCTCATCCACAAAGCTACACTTTTTACAAAGTCATGCTTCGATCAACAAATGATTAGCAGCACTTCGTATGCCACATTAACAATTTAGGAATATATCACTAGTAACCATCAACTACATAACCTCTGAACTTGTACGTCTCAGAGAAGGGTGTTAAGCTAGGAGAATAAATTCTCCGCCACTACAGAAATGTATTTGATAGAAATCATCTTTACATCTCAAAGTGTAACGTAAGACACACATCCATACAACTCCGTTCTGGGATCGAATGGAACTGAAGGCACTTCAAAGAAGCCCTTGCAAATCCGGATATTCACTAATCACGTCCGGAATCCCCATCACAAAGGGTGATAAAATCTCTATGCCGGAGCAACCCTGTGTGGAGACATTCGACAGGTAATCCTTTCGCTTTCGAAAATATCCGGTCTTCAACACCATCTTCAAATGCAATCCCATTTCGTCGTATCATTATTCGGAATGGCTTTTGTGACACAAAGTCCTCTCTCTGCTAATTAGAATTTAAAAATAAGTGTTACATTCAGATTTCAAACAAATCACAACAAAATTTCCACTTTAATCTTCTACATAAAAGATCCATCATGAAGATTCGATGTGGTTTTCGAATATCCATTTGGAATCCAACCCCTGGTCGCATCGAAATTCAAACGTCATTTAAAGGTCAATATTGATATTCGGTTACTTAACTATCAATCATCATTCACAACAATTACCAGATTTAAATAATTTTCCCCAATTATTTATTTTCAAAATATTTTCGCAAGATATATTTCACACTCAACCATTTGAAAACAAATTTGAAATTACTTTCCACATCTTAATTCTTTGAAACAAATTTCAAATCATTTTCCACATTTCAATACTTTGAAAACAAATTTCAAATCACTTTTCCTTACGCGGGATACATTTTCAAATATTTATTCATTTCTATTGGAAATCTGCCAAGTTCAAATATTTAAAATAATTTAAATTACTTATCCAAACATATATACTTGGAAATAATTAAAATAAAAACTATTTTTAAACACTTATTTTAAATAATAGCTATGAAAAAATTATACCAATATCTCATATAAAACTTCAAATCCAAACTAATTTTAAAAAAATAAAATTATTATTTAAAGATTAACTATTTAAATATCCATTTTCCAAATCAAATTTCAATTTTAATCTTTAAAATATTCCCTTCTATAATTAATTGAATAAATCTTTACTTTAACGATTAACAAAATAACGTAAGAAACTAATTTCTCCAAAATATTCTTTTAAAACCAACTCTAGAACATTTTAATTTATATTTCAAAAGCTATTTTAGAAACATACTCGGCTTTTCAGGGAAAATCACCTTCCTTTTCAAAACGGATCATTTCAAATCAATTTATAAATCTTTCTAGATTTATTTCAAATTTACGTTCCAAATTCGTAAATTCCTTTCCATACTTTTTAAAAATTAAAAAATATTTATTTTTTTTAAAACAAATTTCCCTTCCCTTTTTAAATTCCTATTGTGAATTCAAATTTCCAAATATCCACAGATATACGATTTTCAAATCGATTCCTAAATATTCACTCTTAACACCAAATCAATTTTCAAATTGATTTCCAAATTTATTTCAAATCCCAAATTGATTTTTTCCAAACATTTACTTCAAAACACCAAATTGATTTTCAGACTTGATTTTCAAAATTTATTTTTAAACACCAAATCAATTTTAGATCGATTTCCCAAATTTTTATTATTTTTACCAAATTAATATCAAATTGATTTTCCAATTTATTTTCTAAGCACCAAATCAAATTTAAATTGATTCTCAAATTTATTTCAAACACCAAATTTTTTATCTTTTGAAACAAATTTCTCCTTTTAAATTTATTTAATTTTCTAAAATTAATTTACTATAAATTTTCTACTTAAATTTTAAAAATCCAATTTCTATTTATTTCTGGTATCCTATGATACCAAAAATATATTCGGCTAAACCATAGCCTTCAACGATTTCAATCATAAATATAATCACACATAGATTATAAATAATCAACACACAACATTGAAACAAATTCTAATGTTTCGAGGAATCTAGTTGGATCCCTCCAAACTATTTTCATGCATCTATAGATGTTAGCACAACAATTAAATAACAATTCCACTTCGAGGTGGAATATCGCGGTATATGGGATTTTCATAATATCATCCGCTATTATGCGGTGTATAGGGTCTCATCCGCTATATAATGCGGGAAATCAATCATTCCAAATACATATATAATACCAATTCCACTTCGAGGTGAAATATCACGGTATATGGGTTTAATATAATATCATCCGCTATTATGCGGCGCATAGGGTCTAATTCAATACAACTGATAACAATCATCATCCAAGCAAACAACTAATAATTTAAATTAACTATGTAAATTAAATCGGGTATCCGATTGAGTGAGAAGATCTCACCTTCGCTTTGCATGCAATCCATTTTCATTCCAGATTATTTTCTACATTGTATTAAACCTTGTATAAACAATTTTATACAGTTGATTAATTCGAAATAAATCGAACCATTAAATCCCCATTCACAAATTTAATTACCAATGATTTTACTTTAAACTAATAAAATAAATTTTAAACCGATTTCCTTTAAATAAATTTATTTAACTAAGATTAAATTTAAAATTAAATTTAATCCAATATTTATTTATAAAATATCCTTATATATATTTTCACTGTTGAAATTTTAAAATGGTAATACAAAAATTTTCTTTTACTATAAAGATTTTATTTTCTACATGAATATGTTTATATACCTATTTATTATATTTAAATTAAAATTGAATTTATACCTTCACTGCTAATCAAGCAACCCAAATCGACACCACAAACTCGACTCGCCACCACTGTTGCGCCTCCTCCTCGTCTCGGCCTCGTCTGCCGCCGCAGTAAACTCTTCGCTTGAATTCTCCATCGTCGCCCTTGTTGAATATGCGCTTATATATTTTTGTTTGATGATAATAAACATATATATTCATCTAAATGTATTTGGTAATGTACTATTTTGTTTTTCATGGATTAAATAAATATTTGTTGAATAAAATAAATTACACAGAATTTGAATTTGAATTCAAACAGAACAAGTTACACAGATTTTGAATTCAAACTGAAATTTTATTCAAACAAATATTTATTACAATCTTGAATAGTACAAATTCATGCTCTCACTATACATATACAATTTAGGATCCATCACGATTTCAATTTACATTAACAACCTCACTACATATCACTCACACTCGTATTTTGTCTTCAACTGCATTCCAGTTTGAATCCAGCATCTGAGAAATCTGCAAAAATATTCACTAACGCAGTAAAATTGAAAAAGAAATATTGTTGCAATATAAAATAAAATATGGTTTGTGAAAATATGATTTGCCTCGGTTATTTGGGTTGTACGTCATCATTCACACTTGAATTCATCACAAAGTCGTGCATATAGATATATACACTTGATAACGCTATCAAGGACAGGTAATCATAAGTGGCTGCAATACACATGTGTACATTCATACACGTGTGCACTGCCTCGCCAACTCGTGTGTGCAGCCAACAAGAGCAAGTGTACAACAGTCTCAAGTTGCAAACAGTTCAAAGCTTCGATAAATCAAAACACCAATTCCAAATGACTCAGTGAAGTCAAAGTATGCAACTACATGACATAAATGCAACTACAACGATGCACAAAGATACAAGGCAAACTGGCACTCAGGCAAGTGTACAGACAACAAGTATTGCAGTAACAAACATGTATGCAGCATAAAGTCAGGCATGAAGAGAACACAGGGAAGAGACCAAGTGCACGACTAAACTAACAAATGCACAAGCAACATGGCAGCAGACCAAAGTGCAACTAGATGAACCAGTCAAGTCATCAAGTTCAAGTCAGACCACTGTAATAAAGGCAACATGTCCAGTTACAACTTCAACAAGACAGTGATGCTCAAGTAAAGTTAAGAAAAGACCAAGGGTACAAATGTGCAAATGCTCAAACTCAGAGGCAACAAAGGTCAGGGACCAAGTGCAACAGATACGATGAACCAAATGCCCGTACTACATGAAATATATGGAGACAAAGCAGCTGCCACATGACCACACAGCAGTATACATGAATACAACAACATTATCGAATACAATATGCACAAGCGAAGAACCAAAGTCAGTGGCAAGCTACAAACTGCAACGTCAAGTTCAGACCAAACAGCAATGATAGTAATGCAACACACTGCAGACACCAATAATACAAGAGAGGCACAGCAACTACAAAGACTAGCTACTCAATGCAACTCAGTGGCAAATGAAGCAACAGAGTAACCAAAATCATCAATGCAATGCAACACAAATGTGTTCACATATACCAAGCCACGACCAACAGAAACTAAGCCAACAATTAAATGCAGATGAACAACAAAGGGTCAAAGCTCAATGCACATGAAACCAAAGGCCAAGCAATTGATATATGGTGATGTAGTCAACAACTACACAACTGCAAGTACAAGTTTCAATATCAAAGAAACAATTCCAGCTCAAAGTCAATGCCGAGAAACAATAAATGATCAGGTCAAAATAAAGCATGAATCACATGAACAAGTTCGAGCATTATAAAGAAACAAAGTACAAATGAACGAAGTTCAACAGTACAGAGAAATCGAATTCATGACAATGTGTCAAATTCGTATCTTTGTTTTTGAAATGGTCAGAGATGTAAAAATAGGAAATTTTAAAATGCCGTGAGAATCAAGGAGATTCGAGAAACCGTGATTATCAAGTAAAAAAGTAAAACAGGAAAATCGTGCGCATCAAGCATTAGAAAATTAGGAAAGTGATGAAGTCATGAATTCATATAAATACTGAATCCCAATTTACATCATCGGCATCGAGTTAAAGAGCAAGCAATCAAACGAGCAACAAAACAAATTACATACCGAAATCATTAACAAATCAATCATCAGAGAACGAACAAGCCGAGCAACGCAATCTCAAAGTCAACAATCGATCATCAGAAATCGAGCATGAGCAAGAGCCGAAAGCCTCAATTTGGATCGATAGCACAAAAGCCCTAATTTCAGAGAGAAGAAGATCGGCCGACATTACTCTCACGAGAAGAAAGGAACGGGTCAAAGAAAAAGTAGATCGAACTAAAGAAACAAAAGAGGGCCGGCTGTGTTTTATTAAAAAGGGGGTTTTATTTTAATAGGGTTTATTTTTTTTAATTTGAGCAAAAATTAGGGATTCAAGTTCGTATTTTAATTTTTGCTCCTGGGTTTATTTTTGAAGTTGTTTTTTCTTTACGAGTCAAAGAATTTGTAAATCACCACCTAGGGTTTAGGTAGTGTCAGATTGTCTAGTTAGAATTAGTTCAGTGAGCAGGGTGTGCGAGTTTGCAAAACTCTATAGGCGGGAGCAGTGTTTGCGAGTAAGCGAAACTCTATAGGCGGGAGCAGGGTGTGCGAGTCTAGTAGAGTGTTTGTGAGCGGGAGCAAAAGGGTCTGCGAGTCTAGTAGAATATTTGTAAGCGTGATACTGTTTAATTCTAATAGAAATCTGGGAATGCAGCAGTAGGCAGGGGTTGCCGAAGCTGGGTAAATTTTATGTGTGATTTACTTTTCAGCATATTTATTTCTGCAGTTTATTTCTGTGTTTAAATCGAGAAAATTTGCTATAACCCTATTCACCCCCCCCCCCCTCTAGGGTTAATCTAGATCCTACAAGTGGTATCAGAGCACGGTATTTTTATTTAACTCTAGAGTTATGAATTCATCAAATAATGCTTTTACTGAGGGGCAATCTATTGTTAGGCCACCCATGTTTAACGGGAATGATTATGCTTATTGGAAAGTTAGGATGAGTATTTATCTTAGTTCCGTTGATTATGATGTTTGGAATATTATTGAAACTGGCTATAAACCTCCTACTATAACTGTTGGTGGTACTGAGATTCCTAAACCTAAGGATAGGTGGGATGCTAACGATAAGAAATTAAAAACTACAAATGCCAAAGCAATGAACGCTTTGATCTGTGCTCTTGATAAAAATGAATTTAATAGAATTTCTCATTGTACAACAGCATAGGAAATTTGGCACACTTTGGAGGTGACACACGAAGGAACTTCTCAAGTCAAGGAGTCTCGTCTAGCCCTATTTAGCAATGAATACGAGAACTTTGTGATGGACAAAGGCGAGAGCATAAAGGACATGTTTGGACGCTTTTCAACTTTAGTATACAATGCTAGAGCGCTTGGGAAGGTATTCACTGAGGTAGAGCTTGTGCGGAATATACTACGAGTCTTACCGATGAACTTTGAGGCAAAAGTCACGGCAATCCAAGAATCAAAAGATTTGAGTAAACTAAGCACGGAGGAGTTGATTGGTAACTTTATGACATATGAGCTTGAGTTAAAAGCAAAGGAAGAACGCAATAACTCCGAACCAAAGAAGAAGACGATTGCCTTAAAGAGCAAAGAAGAAAGCGATGAAGAAGGAGAAGATCCAATTGAAGAGCTTGCAATGGCTGTCAATAATCTTAGAAAATGGTCGAGATTCAAGCCACGCAAGAAGAAAACAAGTCGTAATAGGCCAAAAGATTCTGACAATTCCGATAATGAACCGACATGCTTTAACTACAAGAAGCCCGGACACTTCATACAAAAATGCCCACTTCTCAAAAACAACAAAGGAAAGAAAAAGACGAAGAAGGTATTTGCAGCGACTTGGGATGATGAAGAAGGAGAGGAAGTTTCGGATAGCAGCTCAGAGGAGGTTAACTTGTGTCTTATGGCGAAATCAGAATCAGAAGCAAGCTCTGAGGAATCTAATGAGGCAGGTGAGTATTCCTATAGAGATCTTGTTTTTATGTGTCTTGATCTCACTAAAGTAGTTGATGCTCTTGAATCTAAAATTGAAAAACTGAAAACTGATAGGAGAGAACTTGCTCGTGAAAATTTTAGGTTAGAAACTGAACTTGAAAATATTCAAAACCTAGAATGTAAAAGATGTAAAGTTTTAGATTCAGAATTGACAAGACTTAAGAATAACTCTGAGAATTTTGAAAAAGAAAACTTGAGTCTTAAGGAAATCACTGACACTAGGAAGAAGGATTTTATAAATCGATGCACCTCACTTGTCACTGAAAACACGACACTAAAAACCAAAGTCCAAAATCTTGAGAAATCTTTGAATAACTTTTCAAGAGGCGAAAAATCTTTCAGCATGCTATTGGGAAATCAAATTTTTGCTAACAACAGAAAAGGACTAGGTTTTGGGAAAACACAAGTTGAGGATAATGCAAAAGGGAAGAGTGTCTTTGATAGATGTAAAATAATTGGACATCGTGTTGAAAATTGTAGTCATAGGAACAAGAACACAAAATTTATACAAGTTTGGGTTCCTAAGAATTCTACAAACAAATTTCATGTCTATTGGAACAAGAATAAAAGGACTAAACAAGTTTGGGTTCCAAAGGGTTTGTTTATTCATAATGCTTCTGCCACTAACAATCATGGACCTAGAAATAGGTCACAAAAATCTTTCATCGTGTAGGTGTGGTGGCAGGCTAAGGAACAATAACGGTGTTCTCTGGATTTTGGCTGTTTCAGAAACACAACGGGCAACAAAGCAAAGTTCCTTAGCCTAGTACAAAGGTGACAGAATCACAATAGGCAATCACGAAAAATTATCGTAAAGGTAAAACAGGTGAATGTATACTTATCTGATCGATATATTAATTGTGATAATCTGCACTATATTCTGAATTAAATCAGCCAAAATTGTGATAATGATGAGATGATGATTTTTTGATTCTGACTTGGTCTACATAATTAGCCAATTACATTTATGCCAAAATCACTATTCTTTGAATTACTTCATTCATATTTGTTTGGATTAAACATTGTGTTTTGTTGGATACATTTGGTCATAATTCGGCTAACTCTATATTCACGGTTTTTTGATTATTTACATGGCTTCAATTCAAATCCAAAGAATGCCATTTAAATTGTTGCTAAAATTGGGTTTGAAATTTTTGATGCACACTTCATGATCTGGTCTATCAAATTTAGTTAGTGATATTTTGGATTGAAAGAGAAACCCAGATGCAGATTACACTGGCAATATAGTTGATAGAAAAATTACTAGTGGAACGTGATTAATTTTTGAAACATTCATTTGCTGCATCGTTTTTTCAAAGAAAATATCTGCATATTTTTCACTTGAAATAATTTTTCAAATAGCAGAATTTTTATTCTCATATAACTCCTTCAAGAAAATCATTGTTGACCATACTTTCAGATTAATCATTTTTATTTGATTTTAAATGACAAATTTTGACTAATCTGACTCCCTACTAATTATCAAAAATATAAATAGTGATTGAAAAAGTGATAAGTGTTGATATTTAACATACATTACTCAAGAGAGTATATTTGGAAAATTTATTTAGGAATTAAAACAAGAATTATAAAACTTTTTGTTGGGTAAAGATTCCATGACCATTTCTATATCTATCATTATTTCTATCGACCATGGTTTATCAAATATTCAATATAGTTTGTCGATATGTGGTACTATAATCAGGAATCATTTGTTTTTCATGTCATATTTTTAAAAAATTAAATAAATATCCAAAGTATTCACTCTCATTTAAAAGTCCTCACGGTTATGCATGAGTGAATTACTTGGTTTTTTGATTATGTGCTTCCATGCTCATTTAAAAGTCCTTACGGTTATGCATGTATGGAACGCATATCAAAATTAATTGATTAAATAGACAAGTTGATTCTAATCCCATTTAAAAGTCCTCACGGTCATGCGTGGTTAGAAGATACTTGATTTCATTTTTAAAAATTAAACTCGAATACTACTAATCTCATTTAAAAGTCCTAACGGTTATGCATGATTAGTAGATATTCAAATTCCTGATATAAATGTACCACAAGAAGATTCAACTGTAAGATTTTATATGAACACCATATCCATCATTTCTAAAAGTGGAACATGCGCCTAACAAGGGTAGTTATGGTTTTTCTTTGATTCTTATTGAAGTTTAATATTTATATTCAATTTGAGTTTAATGTTGTATTAGTATTGATCACTTAATCTCTATTTTTCTCTCACACTATTATTCTTTTGCTGATAACAAAAGGGGGAGAGAAAAGTTAAGATTTTGTCAAATAGAATCAAGCGAAGGTCAAATAATTTTCCATTTGCATCTAGGCTCATTTGAATATATTTCTATTTGTATGCATATATGTAGGGGGAGCATCATGTAGAGAGGAAGCATTTAAATAGGGGGAGCAATTAGAGTATATCATTGATCAAATACATTTAACATGGTCAAAATCTTAAATATATGTTTGTTATCATCAAAAGGGGGAGATTGTTGAATATGCGCTTATATGTTTTTGTTTGATGATAATAAACATATATATTCATCTAAATGTATTTGGTAATGTACTATTTTGTTTTTCATGGATTAAATAAATATTTGTTGAATAAAATAAATTACACAGAATTTGAATTTGAATTCAAACAGAACAAGTTACACAGATTTTGAATTCAAACAGAAATTTTATTCAAACAAATATTTATTACAATCTTGAATAGTACAAATTCATGCTCTCACTATACATATACAATTTAGAATACATCACGATTTCAATTTACATTAACAACCTCACTACATATCACTCACTCGTATTTTGTCTTCAACTGCATTCCAGTTTGAATCCAGCATCTGAGAAATCTGTAAAAATATTCACTAACGCAGTAAAACTGAAAAAGAAATATTGTTGCAATATAAAATAAAATATGGTTTGTGAAAATATGATTTGCCCCAGTTATTTGGGTTGTACGTCATCATTCACACTTGAATTCATCACAAAGTCGTGCATATAGATATATACACTTGATAACGCTATCAGGGACAGATAATCATAAGTGGCTGCAATACACACGTGTACGTTCATACACGTGTGCATTGCCTCGCCAACTCGTGTGCGCAGCCAACAAGAGCAAGTGTACAACAGTGTCAAGTTGCAAACAGTTCAAAGCTTCGACAAATCAAAACACCAATTCCAAATGACTCAGTGAAGTCAAAGTATGCAACTATATGACATAAATGCAACTACAACGATGCACAAAGATACAAGGCAAACTGGCACTCAGGCAAGTGTACAGACAACAAGTATTGCAGTAACAAACATGCATGCAGCATCAAGTCAGGCATGAAGAGAACACAGGGAAGAGACCAAGTGCACGACTAAACTAACAAATGCACAAGCAACATGGCAGCAGACCAAAGTGCAACCAGATGAACCAGTCAAGTCATCAAGTTCAAGTCAGACCACTGTAATAAAGGCAACATGTCCAGTTACAACTTCAACAAGACAGTGATGCTCAAGTAAAGTTAAGAAAAGACCAAGGGTACAAATGTGCAAATGCTCAAACTCAGAGGCAACAAAGGTCAGGGAACAAGTGCAACAGATACGATGAACCAAATGCCCGTACTACATGAAATATATGGAGACAAAGCAACTGCCACAAGACCACACAGCAGTATACATGAATACAACAACAGTATCGAATACAATATGCACAAGCGAAAAACCAAAGTCAGTGGCAAGCTACAAACTGCAACGTCAAGTTCAGACCAAACAACAATGATGGTAATGCAACACACTGCAGACACCAATAATACAAGAGAGGCACAACAACTACAAAGACCAGCTACTCAATGCAACTCAGTGGCAAATGAAGCAACAGAGTAACCAAAATCATCAATGCAATGCAACACAAATGTGTTCACATATACCAAGCCACGACCAACAGAAACTAAGCCAACAATTACATGCAGATGAACAACAAAGGGTCAAAGCTCAATGCACATGAAACCAAAGGCCGAGCAATTGATATATGGTGATGTAGTCAACAACTACACAACTGCAAGTACAGGTTTCGATATCAAAGAAACAATTCCAGCTCAAAGTCAATGCCGAGAAACAATAAATGATCAGGTTAAAATAAAGCATGAATCACATGAACAAGTTCGAGCATTATAAAGAAACAAAGTACAAATGAACGAAGTTCAACAGTACAGAGAAATCGAATTCATGACAGTGTGTCAAATTCGTATCTTTGTTTTTGAAATGGTCAGAGATGTAAAAATAGGAAATTTTGAAATGCCGTGAGAATCAAGGAAATTCGAGAAACCATGATTATCAAGTTAAAAAGTAAAACAGGAAAATCGTGCGCATCAAGCATTAGAAAATTAGGAAAGTGATGAAGCCACAAATTCATATAAATACTGAATCCCAATTTACATCATCGGCATCGAGTTAAAGAGCAAGCAATCAAACGAGCAACAAAAGAAATTACATACCGGAATCATCAACAAATCAATCATTAGAGAACGAACAAGCCGAGCAACGCAATCTCAAAGTCAACAATCGATCATCAGAAATCGAGCACGAGCAAGAGCCGAAAGCCTCAATTTGGATCGATAACACAAAAGCCCTAATTTCAGAGAGAAGAAGATCGGCCGACATTACTCTCACGAGAAGAAAGGAACGGGTCAAAGAAAAAGTAGATCGGACTAAAGAAACAAAAGAGGGCCGGCTGTGTTTTATTAAAAAGGGGGTTTTATTTTAATAGGTTTTATTTTTTTTAATTTGAGCAAAAATTAGAGATTCAAGTTCGTATTTTAATTTGTGCTCCTGGGTTTATTTTTGAAGTTGTTTTTTCTTTACGAGTCAAAGAATTTGTAAATCACCACCTAGGGTTTAGGTAGTGTCAGATTGTCTAGTTAGAATTAGTTCAGTGAGCAGGGTGTGCGAGTTTGCAAAACTCTATAGGCGGGAGCAGTGTTTGCGAGTAAGCGAAACTCTATAGGTGGAAGCAGGGTGTGCGAGTCTAGTAGAGTGTTTGTGAGCGGGAGCAAAAGGGTCTGCGAGTCTACTAGAGTGTTTGTAAGCGTGATACTGCTTAATTCTAATAGAAATCTGGGAATGCAGCAGTAGGAAGGGGTTGCCGAAGCTGGGTAAATTTTGTGTGTGATTTACTTTTCAGCATATTTATTTCTGAAGTTTATTTCTGTGTTTAAATCGAGATAATTTTCTATAACCCTATTCACCCCCCCCCTCTAGGGTTAATCTAGATCCTACAGCCCTTCCACTGCAATCGATCGCCCAGCCCTAAATATCGCGCGCCATGACGTCGCGACTCAGATTCGCTCGAACCTCCCCCCTCAGCTCGTCAACTGGAAACCCACGTGCGCCACACTACCTCGCGTGCGCATGTGCTAGCCCACCATCGACGAACACGTGAATCCCTCCCCCTTCCTCGATAAACTTGTCGTTCGATCTTTGCTCTGATGTGATTTTTCTTCTTCTACTAATTTGATTTGAATGCTATTATTCTGCCATCGAGCAGAAAAAGGAAGAGGACGGAAAAATTTAAAAACCGCGATTTTTGATTTGAGGAAAAATGGTATACGTGGCCATTAATTTTCAATTTGAACGAAAGTGGTTTTTTCGTTTGCCAATGAGTCTGATTTTTGAACGAGAGATTTATTTTCCTTTTGAACGAGATAGAAGGAAAACGAACGCGTGTCTACCAAACGAACACGTGGTAAAAATTTCAATACGTGTTTATATAGGGTCCCATCACAATATTTTAATGCAACGGTCTTATTAAATTTGAATTCGAATTTAAATCGTTTTTAAAACGAAGACTAAAATCTCGATCTCCTATTGAGGCATGCCGCCAGGCATTCAGAAGGTTAAACCCCTATTCCGAATGCAACGGAAAAGGTTCCGATTCCAATTTCGATCGTATGGAGAAGATAGTTTTGTAGATCAGCTATAATATAAAATTTTCGATAAAGGTTTCAATGCGTTTACAATCCATACGGCCAAACGATCACTCCAAACATTATGAAAATTGAAATCTGATAATAAAACACTATTGCGAATCCTATGCAACTGGTTTTGTCAAATTCCGAGACCGTGCCTCAGAAGACTATTTTTAAATATCAATTTAAACGAGAAAATTTTAAAACTGAACAAATCACTTTCAAATCACATTTTAAAGCTTCCATTATCTTTAGTATTATAAATCTAAATTTTCTAAGCCTTTAAAAAAATATTTTTAACAAGCTTAAAATTGAAGATAAAATATTTTACTCAAATTTCAATGGTAAATTTCAAAAATTAAATTGCCAAACCCATAGTTCAATTTGAAATTCAAGTTAAAATTAACTTTCAAATATTAAACTTTAAATCAAACGTTTAAATTTCAAATGTCCTAAATTCTGGGTCGTCACAAATTGAGCACTCGGCGAAGTTGGAGCGGCGTTGGTAGCATATTCTTTCACCACCTACTTCCGCTTAGGCAATTCCGAACGGTCTTTCTTAAGATGCCCAAACTTGTTGTAGTTGTAGCATTTCCTCTCAGCTTTGCAATCTCTACTATGATGACCCTCTTCTTTTGGCCATCTTTTTTCGGAAACTGCTTCCTCTTGTTGTTCCCCTTCTTCATGCCTCCCTAAACCCATTACTGCTTTGGCTCTTCTTTAGGAATGATGGCGTTCAATTTCGAATATAGACTTTCATGCCTCGGGGCCTTCTCGACTATCATCTCAAAAGTCTCATTAATGTGGCCCATGAGTCACTCTCCAAGTATTTATCTAAGCCAATATTAAAGTTCTCATTCCTCTTTAATGGAGTGTCGATGAAGGACATCGCATATTTCAATAGAGTGTCGAACTCTATGACATACTCGGAGATGGCCATATCCCCTTGCTTCAGATCCACAAATTTATGAAACAAAATAGACCTCTGTGCTGTAGGAATAAATTTATCCTCGAATCTAGCTTTGCACTGGTCCTAAGTGAACTGATTTTCAGGAGCGGCATCCTGTAATGAATGCCTTTTCAAATCTCAAATGTCGATACTAATGCATCCATGGTATTCATATGTCAAGCATTCACGTGCCAGAAAGACCGAACATTAGGGTAAAGAAAAAGAAGAAAAGAAAACGAACAAGAAAGAGTAGAAAAAACATAATAGAATCTCACAATAGAACGATAATACAAAATATCAAAATGATCTTTTACAAAGAGAAACTATACGTATAAAATAATTGGAGCAAACTAACATATCATTAGCCTGGACACTTGTAACTGCTTGTCCTTACAATTGCTGAAATAAACAAAGTAATGCAGCGGAAATAAAATCTATAGTAGGTAATCATCCAGCACCCCTCCTACAGTTCCAAATGAATCATTAACGATATCTGGAAATATAAACAGGGCTTACCCAAGCATTGTAAGAAGAATAACACCTGGATTGGTCTGGTAAACCGGCATACTTAAGTAATTTGAATTAGTATATTTGTAATAACCCTTTAAAGAATAAAGGTATCTCGTAAGACCATGCCATAAATAAACAAGGACAAGTTTTTACCTTATGATAACCAAACAATTTATATTATAACAATGTCTAGGTTATTCAACATAAATATAAGTCATAGCTGAAATGGTTACATTGGTTACATTTGACCATATATTAAGGTATACAAACAAAACTGCTAAGGTATGTTCGTATAAACGGATTTTCAACCGAGACCACCTCAATGAGAATGATCTCCTATGGCAAGGTTCAGAAAATACCTTCTAAGCGTCGTATATCACTTGATAAAATATACCGTAAGGTAAACACAACTGGGCCATCATCCAAACACTTTCGTGAACAATGTGAACCAAGTATCATCAACTCCCCATGCGCAACATATAGTTAAGCATACTCTAGATATAAAGTTGATGCACTCACGGGTCAGCTAAACACCAGGATCATGCATCCTACTCAATCTTTAGTCATTTCCTGATGTCAAGGATATGTCCGGCATCTTCACACAAGTTTTCAACAAAACACGATCACATAATGAATCGCATATGGATTCCATCATCTCAAAAGATTTTAGAACCACACATGGTTTCCACCATTCACTTCCAAAACAAAGAACCCGTATCTCAGCCCTGAAGTGGTTTTTGATAAGTAGAACACTAAATGATCCCGATCTCTCCAAGACTCAGTCAATGAATTTTGTGTTATTCAACAATAATGAGAATGATCACATAAGAAAACTATGTCCCGAATACTTTCTCATAAGCAAGTAAACATACCTACACTATCATTTCATGCAAGGCATGATCAAGCCACATAAATGACTTTTAATCCTTTTTTAATTTATTTATCTTTTATTAGTTAAAAACCCTTTTTATCAGGAAAACACCTTTTTACCTAATAAACTTCTCTTTTATAAATTAAGACTTCCTTTATTTATTAATATTTTATTATTAATAAAACTCCCTTTATATACTTGCATATATTGTTTAATTTTTTTCACTTATACCCTTTTCAATACTTAAAATGTATTCATATACTTATTCCAATGGTAAGTGTATTCACAAATCATTTAACAATTACTTACTTGAAATAAAATCAAAGAGATTAAAGCAATTACTATCGAAACATTGAAATAATAAACTCCTTTCTTTTATAAATAAAACGTATGACATTTTCTATCTCTTAATAAAAAAAATTAACCCTTGTTGTTATCTTTAAATTTCCATTGTTAAAGATGTTGACTCGAAAGATGGACCAACACCCTGGTTTGGATTTGAAAGCACCAGCCCTGTCTTGAAAGAGCAATATTATAGATCACAGATATAAAGAAAGAATAGTAAATAAAGTACATAGAAATTTTTATAGTGGTTCAGCAGTTAATGAAGCCTACGTCAACTTTACAACTTTATCATAGACTGATTGTTGTTACAATAGATGTTTGATTACAAGGCTTTGATGGTTTTCTAGCTAGGTTGAATCTCCAGAGTTGGAATCCACTGGAGAATCACAGTATATTCCTTTAGAGATTGTTATGACGGAGGCAGAGAGTGAAGAATAGTTATAGCAGAGCTTAAGCAACCAGTCCGGAGAAGATCATCTTTATGTTGCAGATAGGATGCTATTTATAGAGATCAAAGAGGTTCTGGGCCAGTCCTGTCTTCATCAGCTTGCAGGTAGGTCATAGGCGAACTAAGGGACTTGGCTTGCAAAACGAGCCAAACCATGGGTTGCCGGCGACCCATGGGTCGGTTGATTTTATGGACCAAATCTTGTCTCTTTTTAATGGTGTTCTATCTGGTTTGATTGATGGTTTGAGTAGAGGCATGAGTCGCTGATGGGCTATGCACTTAGGATTTTTCTAGAGTCTGGATTCGGAGATGTTCTTATAGCCTTTTATCATTGCTCTTTTGTTTTGACGACAATTCACTAGTTGTTTGCGTTCAACTATTGATTGGACTAAAGGAATGCTGGTCTCTCGGCGTTATTGTTTCCATTCGTTGCCTTAGTCATATAGCTTGGCCCTTGTCGATCCATTACCCTAGCTTTTCTATTTAAGTCCTGAACCATCCTGTCTATACAAGGTTGTTTTGTTTTTTATTAGTTTCTGCTGATTTGAAAACCCGAATAACATTTGCCCTTAAGAGTACGCCTTCGTTGTAAACAAAGCGTGCTCTGGAAGTTATCGTTTTCAATATCCCTTTTTTGATTTCTAAGTGATTGCACTACAGTTCTACAAAAATGTTAGCCCGACGTCATTAGTTGTCTTTTTTGGGGTCCGATTGCTACTACTTGCTATGATGTATCACCCTCCCGCTTATAGCTTCTATGCATGCCTTAGAATGACGAACAGTAATTGATCGGGTTTGAGATGAATAGATGAAGCTTTCTTCCTTCTTTTTCTTCAAATGCATGTATACATTCTTTATCATCATCACTTTCACATTTTTTTGATGGGTCGCTAGCGATCTATATAGGATGGGTCGCTAGCGACCTATCTGCATGGAAAAAATTTTAAGCATAGGTCGGGTCGCTAGCGACCCGATTACTTAGCAAAATATTTCATTTTTTCCTGGACTACTTATACTCGACCTGACCTCCTTTTTTCTCATTTGACCCGAGCGATTCCAAATCCTTCAAGCGACCAACTCATCTGGCAATTAGACCTAGGCAATCAACTCGATCCGCTAACCTATTTCGATCGATCCAAGCACCGCTAATTCATCCAAGCATCTGCCTTCCTTGCAAAACCCTAGCCATCCATCATCATGCTCGAATCTGAACCCTAGTTCACAGTTGATCTGTAGCCGACCTATCCTTAACTTGCTAACGATCCAATCCATAGCTCATTGAGTTTGATTCGTGATTCTTCTTGTGTTATTTAATTAGGTTAAGGTGGGTTTGCTTGATTGATTAATTAATTGTTATGTTGGTACAATGATTGATGTCTGGTCCTTGCTTGCGACTTTGATCCCAAAAAGTTTGAGTTGATTGCGGTTTAATGGAGCAAGATAGTGAATCGAGTCTCGAGTTGTCTCTTGGATTGACATTTGGGCTTTGACCCAAGGCTTGACGCGTTTTGCTACCTTCGTCCATTATAGAATTGACTTGTCTCTAGTTTTGCAGATGCTACTTGCATCACATATTACCATTCTATCCAGATTCTTCAAGAGAACTTGGGCTTATCTTGCTTGGTTATTCCGCGTTCGATGCTCCTGTAACGCGAAGAGATTTCCACATCGCTTCGGACAATGCATCTGTTATCGATCATTGATCGATAACGGGTAAGTGTACACGAAATAAACAAAATCTGAAAAACGAACTGACAAGGAAAGTTCTTCTCTTTTTTCACTATGAGCGAACTATCTACACAGAATAGAGCATTTGCAGTGCATCGAGCACCAATTTTATCCCATGAAGACAGCACACTGCACCTGCACATTTGCCTCAGTTTGCACCTGAAGTCCGACGTGTCAACTACGAGTTAACGTTCATTCGGAATTCAAGTGTGATGAGGAAACTTATGAATTTAAGATAGAGTTACCTGACCATTTTCGGACGTGAGTTCTATTATATAGAATGAAGCAGCCTTCTACACGTCGTAATTCTAGCGGCTAAGCCCGACGCTATCCGATGTTGAATCGTCATCCACCTCACAAGCCCAGTACGGTCAGTTAGTTTCGGTCGGGTCCATCATAGACCGCACGCCTCCCAACTTTCGAGTTATTCTCAATCCATCTGAACGAGCCTTTTCAGTGGTCTCTGCTAAGATTCTTCATAATATATGTATGTAGCATGGGAATCTAGAGGAAGATGTGCGTCTGGCTGTGAATGATGAGTTCGCTCATATGCATCCCCTTAGGTACACCGCTTGCCATAGATACATGTGTTTGAACGAAGCCGTACCTCCCTTCAATGATTTCCTGCTTGAAAAACTCTCAAACTTGGGAATTGCCGCATTCCAGCTTCATCTGAATGGTTACACCATTCTTACTTGCTCGCACATCCTCTTCATGCGGACGTTCCACTGTGCTTCGAGTTTTGATGAGTTATGGTATTTCCTGGCGTTCAAGAGGAGAGATGATCGCCCCTCTTTAATCGTAATTGAAGCCCATAGAAACCGGAAGATTGTCTTGCAAAGAAATCTATTACAGTTTAAGATGTTGTACTTCTTTGTTAGATACCTCGAAGGGTTCAATCGCCGACGGACAACCAGGGGTAAGCTTCTCTTTTCTACTTGTCGAGTGTCGAAATGTCGTAATGGAGTCTCTAACTAATTATACGTCTCTTGTAGTTATCCTAAGGCTGAATAGAAATGTGGCACTTAATGTAGTTTGTGGGACTTTAAAAGCTATCGGTCCTGAGGAGAGAAGCGTTAAATTTCTACTAACCGACGAGAATTTGCATCGGCACGGTTGCTAGCTCCGGGTAGATCCATCACTCGGACTGAAGCTCCCTCTCCTAGTCAAGCCAAAGTTTAATAAGATCTTCTTTTTCGTCCCACGATTCTAAGGAAGGTCAGGAGATAGGTAGCCCACCCAGAGGATTGCTTGATGAAGTTTATGAGAAGGAAGAAGCCATTGTGGCTGGCCTGAGTAGTTCAGCTATAATGCCCCCGATTCTGGAGGAGGTGGAAGAAGGGTTTGTACATAGAGAAGGCAAGGCCGTGATTGATTCGAAAAAGGAAGAGGGAAAGTTTGAAAACAGCGATTAAACCATTGCCAGTGATTACTTCTCATCAGGATCTGCCAGTGATGATTCAGATTCCTATGACAAGACTTTGGGAATGAGTATCGCTCCTCCAAGTCCATAGCTTCCCGATATAGGCGGTGAAGGCAAAATCCCTGAGATCGAAAGTCATCTAGGCTCTCCGAGTAAGAATGCCAGAGTGAGGCTCAGAGATTTCAATGATGTTTTTGTCAATTTTGATGCACTCATGAAAGGAGATTTTAAATTCGACGCAATTCCTTCCTGCTTAGGTGACATCGCACCCTCAGTTAGCTCAGTCCTGCTTATAATGACCGAAGTCAGTCTGCTCTCATCTTCCATGGTCGTTTGCTCCGGTTCATGATGATATATTATGCTACATTAGAACCACACCATGTTTCACTAGGATTGCACTTGTTTCTATTTTTTCATTCCCTCACATATTTTCCTGACTCATGT
This sequence comes from Allium cepa, assembly GCA_030765085.1. NCBI lineage: Eukaryota > Viridiplantae > Streptophyta > Magnoliopsida > Asparagales > Amaryllidaceae > Allium > Allium cepa. The sequence continues at coordinate 933,454,786 of CM060941.1, forward strand.
TTCATTATTGAAATCTTTCATGTACCATTTATTGCAGGTATGATGAGAGGGCGAGGCTTCTACGATGACTTTTAGGACTACACCGATTCATAGTGGTACCCAAAGCGTTCCTACAACCAGCATCAAGTCCAGGAGACAGAAGAAGAGTATCGACGGAGGAAAGAAGTCAAAGCCGAAACACGTCGCCGAGAGGAGAGAGATAAAGCTCTTTCACACAAAGGCGGGTATGAGAAGAGACGGTCTCACGAGAAAAGGGACAAGCAGTCAAAGAAATCGAAATTTAGCTATCGCTCCCATCCTTCAGAATTGGCTCCGAAACACACTTCCGTGGGCCCAGAGATTCCTATCTCTTCTGCCCTGATTCTGCCTCCAACACATATTCCATCTCCCTCCATTGTTGTCGCTGCCCCTGGCGCATCTCATCCTCAACGGTGGCCGGCCTAGACTCTTCTTGCAGGCCCCCTAAGCTTGAGGCGGCTCTTCCAGGCTGGTTTTTAAAGGAAGTTAAGTTTGACATGGACCTTCATCTTGTTCATAGGGATTCTTCGTGCCGCATCTCCAAGCTATCCAAAATAACCTGGAGCAGGCTGAGAAATGGGAAAAGCTTTGCAAGCAGCTAGCGGACACAAATAAGAGATCCTCTCCTTCGAAATTGGGAAAGATGATTTTTAATGGGTGTTGGCTGATCGGGATGCTAAAATTAAACGGTTAGAGGAGGAGAAGGAAACCGCGCTCTAAGAAAGTAAGAGAACTTCTAGCCTGATGAAAGAGCTGAACTAGGTGCATGAGAAGGTCGAGATTGTCTGGAGAGGCAAAATCAAGAAGACTCATGTGGAGGAGGCGAAATTGCAAGAGGAAGTGATCGCTTGCAATGCTACCATCGAATTTCAACAGAAGACAATCTTCATTCACGATCTAATTTTCGAGGGGCACAACAAGACGATCTCCAACCAAGCTGAGACCATCGCCAAGTTACAGGATCAGGTCGCACAAATCAATGCCAACTAGACTGCTGTTGAAATTGAGAAGGCTTCGGTGGCGGCAGATTATATGGACCTTCAACACGCTTTTAATCGAAAAATGGAGAAACTGGATGAAACAATTCTGAACTTCTATATCAACTCTCTGTTGCATCAAGGAAGTCTCAAATATCTTGGGTCAAAGTACCCGCACACTTTTACCCTTGTTTTTGTAGAAAATGCGGATTACAGATCTTATGGCTGGATTAACACTAGAGGGGGTGAATAGTGCTTAATGGATTTTATGGAATATTTGAAACCTTTTGAAATTAAAAAGACAGATGCAATTCTCAAACACAGAGACAATCACAAAATCAAAAACAGATGCAAGTAGTAAATAAAAAGCAGTAAAGGAAAGAACACAACAGAATTTTATACTGGTTCGGAGTTACCCTACATCTAGTCCCACATAATTTCTTGTGCAAATTTCTTTTCAAATATAATGTCGATATTACAACCTCAATTTCAAGGCTAGGAGATACAACCTCCTGTCTTCGAGTCAAGGGCAAACTCCCTTGATTTAACTAGGCTACAATCACACCCAATTGATTTACTAGGTACAATCACACCCAATTGATTTACGGGCGACAATCACACCGTTTCCAATCACACTTTGATAGAGAGAGACTCGATACACATCAATCTTTCGATCTTTGATTACAAATGATCCTATAACTCAGAATTGCACTAAGATCTATGAGAGAGAGTGACAGAGAATCAAATCAAAGACGATCGAGTTTGATTCACTTAGGATTCGATAGAGTTTCTTTAAAGCGTTTGAAATATAAGAGAATATTTGAGTGGAGAAGGAGTGAAGAAACGAAGAAAAACTAACTTAAAATTCGTTGAAAACAACTGGTATTTATAGAATAACAATAGTCATGTCCATTCGTTAAAGGTTATGACATAAGGGGATGAGGGATGTCGACATGCCTATATGAATTTTGAAAACTAATTTTGCTTTAAAATGGTTTTTTTTCTAAAACTTGTCAAAACAATTTCTAGTCTTTGTAAACCATTTTGAATATAGTTCAAACTTATAAAAAAGATTTAAAAAGCAATCTTAAAAATATATATCTATAATATAAAAGTAATAAAAGCTCAATATAAATATTTTGAGATTAAAGCTATAACCATTAAAACCAGGAGATAGTTTAAAAACAAGAAATGATTTTGAAATAGTTAAGGCTAAAATATTTAAACCTAGAGAGATAATTTTTAAAAATCAATCATTTTTAAAAATTCGTGGATTCCATTCCACTAGAGAAGGTTGTGGGCTCCGTCACACTAAATAGGTCGTGGGTTCCCTCCCACTATTAAAGTGAAAAGGTGGATTCTATTCCATAATTAAAATCCGAATAAAGATTTTAGTGCTCTTATAAAGTTTTAACCTAAATCTTGACTCTATTACTTATCTTGATATCTTGAACTCTTGAACTCTGGATACTCATGATTCTTCAGTCTTGATTTCTTTAATCTTGAATTCATCAGTCTTGAATCTCTATACTCCTAATGTTGTTGTCATCAAAACCATCATCTCAGAAACTAACATTCTCCCCCATTTGATGATGACGGCCTTTGTTTATAAAATCTGTTCCACCAAGCTCTGATTCTACTCTAGCTTCCTCTTATTTCCCACAACCCCCTCTTAATCATCTAACTCCCCCTTAATCTAAGCCTATCTAACCTATTTTATAATTCTCCCCCTTTGTCATCAACAAAAACTAATCCTAAACTACATAACTCCTCCTTAAACTAATACTACAGCACTATATAGGACAATAATACAGTATAGTAGAATATAAATGAGACATATAACAATATGATCAAAATATAGTATGGTAAATGTGAGAGATATGAAAATTTCAAACATAATAAATTAGTATATTTATCAAACCACACCGTTTCAATTATATATTACATACCATGTTCAAATCAATTCAATCAATTCAAATCAAGACAAATCATACCAAACAATTCAAATCACATCAAAGTAAATTAAACCATACAAGTCAAATCAAACATTTCTTAGAACTTCAACCCATCCTTCTTCATCGAAGCTAGGATCTGACTTTATAGCATCATATTCTTCATTATCCTTATTTAGAGTTCCTTCTGGATTCGCTTCAAATTCTTCTTTGTTGAGGGCTGAAATCATCCATTGAATGGCATCGAAGTGCCTTTCTTGTTCCTTTATCATCTGCATTTGGCATAATTCTAAGTGACGTTTATTGCGAAGGATAAAAGTAAGTATGTTCTTGAAGGAAGTGAGAGTTTCTTCAAGATTCTCACTTAGATTATGAATAGGCGAGGCCATTATTTGTTAAAATATGAAGAAATTCAATAGAAAATAAGGAGAATTGAAAATATGCAATTTTTTGGAAGAAACGTGTATTTATAAGGTTAGAAAGTCGTTTGAAATGAAAAGACACAAGGTAGTTATGTCAATTTCAAATTCAAAACAAAAATTACTTTCTAACCGTTATATGTCGACATAGGCGGTAAGGGAGTGTCGACATGCCTATGTTGATTTTGGCAATATGCTTTGTTTCTTTATATTATGTACAAGTCTATACGTATGAACTTATGTAATATAAAAACAAGCATTTCAGAGATATTTTAAAGCTAATGAACAGAAATAAATAATTTTCATTCATAAATTTTAGTTAATATTACATAAACAATACATAACATTAACTAATCGAAAGATACAAACTAATTCAACATGAAATAAAAACTAGAATTCAATAGAGGATGATGAAGATGATGATAATCCAAGTTTGCGACTCACTTTCCCAAAGAACTAGTTTATTTTGGTGGAAATTTTATCTAACTTTTTACTAACGAATCTTTTGAGAATCCAGTGATTTTCTACGATAATCGTTTGGTTCTTGAGAAGCATTTTGTTGGATGTATTTTTAGAAGTGATAGGGTATTCAATGATTTCCAATGAAGTCTCTTCCTCCTCCTCTCCTTCTTTTTCAATTTTCCTCTCCTCCCCTTCTTCCTCATCTTCTTCTTCCATCTCTTCATGAGCCAACCTTTCATCTTTTTCGGTAAGTGTTTCATATGGTTTAAACACAAATGATATTTTCATAAGAGAGATATTTGTGTGGTTAAACCCTTTTTGAAAAACAAACTCCTCTCTCTTATAATCAACGCCAAAATAGTTGAAAATCCGAGTAAGATAAATTCCATGACAAAAAGTGTTTTCTCCGAAAGTAAAATTTTTGGGACTAAGTTCATCCAAAATTACTTACGCCCAATTAATGTCATAGTCCTCAAAAATAGAAAAAGTGCCTTACAACCTTTTAAGTTCGGGTGATTGAAATTTCCTGATCTTGGAGTTGTGATATGTTGTAAAAGAAGGTTAACAATTCTTTCTTTAGGACGAAAATTTTGATTTATAAATCCAAAGTTATCATCTCCTTTAAAAATGAAATGTCTCACGATTATGTTCATCAATTTAAAAATCCGAAAAACTCATTCTCATGTACTTAAAATCCAAAATATTTCCCAAAATCTCACTATTTAAAATAATTTGTGTTCCTTTAACACTACTCCAAACATCCCCTTCATTACCATCGTAAAAACCACGATCCAAATTTACATAGAACATTTTAATAAGATTTGGATGACAAACAAAATCATTTTGAGAATCATCAACAAAACTGATAATTTGATTCTCTTCGAAAAGAACATTGATTTCATATGAAGGAAAATCACCAAAGATAGCAAATTTTCTCGTATGGACTTTTCAAAGTTTGCATAGCTGATGTAAGATTTGATATCTAACGGGTCATTGTAGAGGAATTCTTTGATGGATTTGCACAGCCTAATGGTGAAGGGAGTGCTTGAGGAAACCATTTTTAAAGAAAGTAGAGAGCTTGAGAGTTTGAAAGAGAGTTTGAATTTTGAAATGAAAGTGAAAATATAGGATAAAGTTAAGAAGATAAATAGATATCTAAGAGTCATGTTCTTTGGCCAAGAGACACCTTTTTAGAGCTTTGGAGTTGGTGAAAACGTGGAGGGAAATTCAAAGCTTTGAATTCAAATTTGAATTTCAAAATTCTGTTAGGGATGTCAACATAAGGGGTAGGTCCATGTCGACATGGGTCCTATAATACATGTGACTAATTTTTTCTATTTTTTTAATATATATATATATATATATATCTTACAATCTAATTTATATTTTATTTGAAATAATATAAATATAATAACATTTTAATATTAATATTTTTAATATTAAAAATATTATTAAAATAATATTATTTTGAAAATCAAAATTTTAAATTCAAACAATAAGTAAAACAATCAAACATTCAAGCAAACAATTTTAACCAATATAATTTAAATGCATACCTATTGTTACATTCATATTTTCGAGATCATCAGATCATGAAAAGCTGTAAAACACATATTTGAATTTTTCGTTTTCTGATCTTCATCACTGGAGGATGAGTCTGAATCATCTAGTGTAGCAGTATATGCTCTCTTCCTTTTCTTTGACGAATCATTACTTGGAGGAAAATTTTGCTTATATGGATGCAGACAATCTCTTTTTAAGTGGTTGGGTCATCACAATTGCAGCATCTGACGTTGTTGAGAGTCTTATTATTATTTCCAGAACTCTTGTGATTATTTCTCTTGTAGTTTTTCATCTTTCTGTAATTTAAAAACTTTCTAAATTTTTTTATCATCAAGGCTGTTTCTTCATCATCGTCACTATTTGAGTCTAAACCATCCGTTATTGCTTTGAACGACATTGACGTCTTTTCTTAGGCCTTGCTTTCTCTTCTCCCCTGCATTTGTACTTCAAACGACATCAAATTCCCAATTAATTCTTCAATTTTCAGCGTACTGATATCATGGCTCTTAAATTTCTAGAGTCTTCTAATCCCATTCCGAAGTGAGTGAATTTAGAATTTTTCTAACTTGATCTTCTTCGGAAATGTTCTTTCCTAATGCAACTAATGAGTGCACAATGTCTTGAAACCTATTGTACATGTTTGAAATGGACTCCTTTGGATTTATCTTGAATAATTGAAACTGATTGGTCAAAATAGATATTTTGGTCTGTTTAACTTTGCTTATTCCTTCATGAGTTACTTGCAAAGTTTTCTTGATCTCATATGCAAACTTATGGACAGACACTCTACTAAACTCATTCCTATTGAGTGAACAGAATAGAATATTCATGGCTTTGGTATTGTTTTGTGCAATAGTCTTTTGCTTAAAAGTCCATTATGAAAAATTAGTTGTGGGTTCGATGTACTCAGTTTGTGTGATATTCCAAGTGTCTAATCCTATTGATTGTACATAGATTTTCATCCTACATGCCCAATACGTATAGTTACCACCATTAAAAAGTGGTGGTATGGCAGTAGACTGACCCTCTACAAATGAACTAGTGATAGTGTTGACATTACCACTGTTGGCAGCTATTTGAAAACTTTTTAAAATCAGATTATGAAAACTTTGAAAACCAATGCTCAGATGCCAAATATAGAAAATACGGATTACGGATCTTAAGGTTGAACTAACATTAGAGGGGGGAAGTGTTTAATGAATTATATGGAATTTTTGAAATCGTTTGAAATTAAACACAGACGCATGCAATTCACAAACACAAAGACAATCGTAGAATTAGACACAGATGCAAATAGTAAATAAAAACAGTAAAGGAAAGAACACACCAGAATTTTATACTGGTTCGAAGCTACCCACATCCAGTCCTACACAATTTCTTGTGTAGATTTCTTTTCAAATATAATGTCAATATTACAGCCTTGATTTCAAAGCCACGAGATACACCCTTCTGTCTTCAAGTCCAGGGCAACATCTCTTGATTTAACCAGGCTATAAGATCACCTAATTGATTTTCGAGCTACAATCACGCCCAATTGATTTACGGGCCACAGTCACACCATTGCAAATCACACTTTGATATAGAGAGACTCGATACACTTCGGTCTTTCGATCTTTGATTGCAAATGATCCAATAACTCTGAATAGCACTAAGATCTCTGAGAGAGAGTGACAGAGAATCAAACTAGAGACGATCGAGTTTGATTCACTAAGGATTTTGATAGAGTTTTGTTAAATCATTTGAAATATAAGAGAATATTTAAGTGGAGAAGAAGGTGTGAAGATATGAAGAAAAACTAACTTAAAATTCGTTGAAAACAACTGGTGTTTATAGAAGAACAATAGTCATGTCCATTCGTGAAAGGTTATGACGAATAGACACTTCATTTGAAAATTTAAAATTTGAATTTCTACAGCTACCATGTCGACATGGGGGATAAGGGATGTCGACGTGCCTTTATAAATTTTTAAAATTAATTTTGCTTTAAAATGGTTTCTATTCTAAAACTTGTCAAAACAATGTCTAATCTATGCAAACCATTTTGAATATAGTTTAAACTTATAAAAGAGATTTAAAAAGTAATCTTAATAATATATAATCTATAATATAAAAGTAATAAAATATCAATATAAATATTTTGAGATTAAAGCTAAAACCATTAAAACCAGGAGATAGTTTAAAAACAAGAAATGATTCTGAAATAGTTAAGGCAAAAATATTTAAACCTAGAGATATAACTTTTAAAAAGATAATTTTGAAAAAAAGCATAAATTTAAATCATTTGAAAATTTCAAGGATTTCATTCCACTAAAGAAGGTTGTGGGTTCCATCCCACTTAATAGGTTGTGGGTTCCATCCCACTATTAAAGCGAGAAGGTGGATTCCATTCCACTATTAAAATCCGAATAAAGATTTTGGTGATATTGTGAAGTTTTAACATAAATCTTGACACTATTACTTATCTTGATATCTTGAACTCTTGAACTTTAGGTACTCATGAGTCTTCAGTCTTGATTTCTTCAATCTTGAATTCATAAGTTTTGAATCTCTATACTCAGTCTTGAATCTTTATATTGTACAGTCTTCATTCTTAGTACCTGCATATATGTATATATATGTATATATCCTACATATACATATATATATATATTTAGACGAAGATATTAGCATTTATATTTTATAACAAGTTCTAAGGTTGTTGTCATCAAAACCATCATCTCAGAAACTAACAGTTTGGGAAGAAAACTTATCTCGCTTTGCTGAGAGCGGCAACATCTACACAGATCAAGAGTTGCGGGATGCTCATCTTAATGAGGTGTCCAAGAAGGCGCAACTTGAGGGCTAGGAAATCCTTCGAGTGGAACAAGAAAGGACCACCGAAGCTGCTTTGATGACTGCTACCGGTGCACTTAACAAGCCTTCTATTTTTTGCTTAAGCGGACCGTCGGAAAGCTCCTCGACCAGCCAACAAGCTCGAGGCTTGATGTTGTTCCTCATGCGGTGGAGCCCTCCAAAGAAGGCGATGGTGATGAGTTCAAGGTCGCCATTCATGATCCTTCCTATGGTGTAGGTATGCTTTTCCAAACTTTGGGAGCCTTCATCTTACGCCACAGGAGCAAGAGGAGTTTAATGCTTTCCTTTTTGATCTTATAGATCCATCCACTCTTCCTATTGACACGCCAGCTACTTCAACGTTTATGTATGCTGCTATCTTCACATCCTCTAAGATTGTATCCATTCGCGCTTCGGTTCCCACATCCACATCTTGGTCACAACCGAGGCCAGAGGCTGAGAAGATTGCGGCGCTCCATGGCTTTTTTTTGAAGTTGATAAAACTTTGGGATAGAAATTATGAACTTGTTATTGATTGGAGTGACAGAAGTTGTGGGCTTATTGTAGATTCTATCTTAGTACAAGTGTATGCCCCCCAGTCCATAGGGCTGTTCACTTCAAACAACTTTCAAGTAGCTAATAGCTTGAGATTTAGATGGTTTCTACTGAAAACCTGGTTAAGGCATGACCTAATTTTCAATTCTTCGAAAGTTTTTCGAATTTAGCATATACTCTCAGTTTTTTGCAGCACTCAAGTAAGTATGCAGTTTACGCGAGGGTATGTATTGTCAATCATTGAGTGCCTTCCTTCTAGCACTAATTATTCCTTATTGCTTGCATGAGGGGCTATTATTTTGAGATTTAGCTCCCCACCTGTGTAGCATGTGGATTAGGATACTCCTAGGCGTTGCCTATCTCCAGGTAGCGTGAGGAATTTGTTTTTGATGATCCTCAACGTTGCCTATCTCTGGAAACTTAAGGAGTTTATTCTTGAGTGTGTGGCTTACGAGACTCCCTAGCGTCGCTATCTTCGAGCAACGCGAGGAGTTTGAATTTGCTGCTTCTCGGTGTCGTCTATCTTCGGGCAACGCCTATGTGTTTGAATTTGGAGCTCCTTGGCATCGCCTATCTCCGGGCAATGTAAGAAGTTTAGTTTTGGTGCTCCTCGGCGTCCCTTGTCGATGGGCAACGCGAGGAGTTTTAATTTTGGACCTCCTCGACGTTGCCTGTCTCCGGGCAACGCAAGGAGTTTGATTTTATAGCTCCTCGGAGTCACCTATCTACGGGCAACGTGGGGAGTTTGGTTTTGGAGCTCCTCGGCGTTGCCTATCTCCAAGCAACGCGAGAAGTTTGAATTTGTGCCTCCTCGGCGTCACCTATCTCTAGGCAACACGAGTAGTTTGATTTTGGAGCTCCACAGCGTCGCCTAACTCCAGGCAATGCGAGGAGTTTGATATTGGAGCTCCTCGACGTCACCTATCTTCGGGAAACATAGGGAGTTTGAATTTGATGATCCTCGGCGTTGCCTATTTCCGAGCAATGCGAGGAGTTTGTGTTTGGAGCTCCTCAATGTTACATATCTTCGGGCAACATGAGGATTTTTATTTTAGAGCTCCTTGGCGTTGCCTATCTCCAGAGGACGCGATGATTTTGAATTTGTGTCCCACTTGGTGCAGCCGGAGCAGCATTTATTTTCAGAGGGCCAAGTTCGAGCTCCGTCGATCCAGCGGTTTGAGTCGATTTACTTCCGTCGACTTGGCGGGTAATTATTATGAATACGGTTTGGTTGGTTCAAGAAGCAAACTTTATTAAGAAAACCATGGCAGATTGTTTTCCTATTTACAATGCCTCTGCCATTTTTCAAATGCGTTATTTGTTGAAAAATTATAAAATACATAAAGTTGCTTTTTTCTTTTAAATGAAATATCGGCGGAGTGATTCACCAAGCAACACGAGGAGTTTGATTCTGGAGCACCTTGGCCTTGCCTATCTCTTAGAAACACGAGGAGTTTGAATTTTTATCCCACTTGGTGCAGCCGGAGCAGCACTAAATTTTAGAGGGTTGTGATCGATTTCCGCTGATCCAGCGGTTTGAGTCGATTTGCTTCCGTCGACCCGGCGGGTAATTATTATGAACACGGTTTGGGAGGTTCGAGAAGAAAACTTTATTAAGAAATGCATGGTAGATTCTTTTCCTATTCACAATGCCTCGAGCATTTCCAAAATGGCTTATTTGCTAAAATTAGAAAATACATAAAGTTGTTTTTTCTTTTAACGGAAATATCGACGGAGTGATTTGTTGTTCCAGGCTCTGGGAATTGCGACCTCATCGATAGTTGTCAGCCTGAAGGTCCCATCACCAAGCTTTTGATTAATGACAAATGGTCCTTCACAATTCGGTACGAAAGCTCTTGGGACTGGGCCAACTTTCTTGACCACAAGATCTCCAACTTCGAAGGTTTGATTATGAACTTTGGAGTTGAAGTACTATGCAACCCTTTTTGATGGGCGACTGTTCTCAACTCTGCTTCTTCTCTTTTCTATCGATCATGTCTAGCCATTCGAGTAGGGCCTTCTCATTTTGTGCTTGATTAAAATTCTTCCTTCGGTGCAAAGGGACCTCTAGTTCAATAGGAATCATTGCTTCTGAACCAAATGCTAATGCAAACGGAGTGTGGCCAGCTGCTTTGTTTGTTGTCCTGTATGCCTATAGTGCAAGTGGAAGTTCTTTAACCCAATTTCCTTTCATATTTGTTAATGGCTTTTTGATGGTGGACTTGATGATTTTGTTTATTGCTTCCACTTTCCCGTTTGCTTGCAGATGAGCCACTACGGAAAAGCTTTTCTCGATTCGGAAGCGCCTGCAGAAGTCTTTGAACTTGGCACTCTCAAATTGGGTTCCGTTATCAGTGATGATTTTTTGCGGCACACCTAACCTACAAATGATGTTTTTAGTGACAAAGTTAGTAACTTTCTTTGTGGTTATGGTAGCCAGTGGTTCCGCTTCGGCCCATTTTGCGAAATAATCTACGGCAACTATAACATATTTGGCTCCTCCTTTAGCTATTGGAAGGGCACCAATTAAATCGATCCCCTATATTGCAAATGGCCATGGGCTGAAAATTTTACGTCAGTTCCATTGAAGGAGTTTTCTTAATTTTGCTAAATCTTTGACAGTGATCGCATCTTCTGGCAGGATCTGCGGCTTCTTAATTTATTGTTGCCCAAAAGTATCCATATCGAAGGACTTTATTTGCTAGTGTCTGCCCCCCAGTGTGGTCTCTGCATTTGCCTTCATGTACTTCCTTCAGGATTTGCGGTGCTTCATTATTGGTTACATATCTAAGAAGAGTGGTCAAAATCCGCTTCGATAGAATTTTCCATCCTGTATCATGAACCTTGGCGCCGTACAGAGGAGTTTCTTCCGCTGATTTCGGTCATTTGGTAGGGTTCCTGTAAGTAGATAGTCCTTTATCAGTGTCATCCATGTATGTGGCTCGACGGTGGTTTCTAGAATCTGGTCCACATGCATTTCGTCTATGCTCGGGTTGGTTATCGTTTCAACGAGGACAAATCCCAATGACTAGGCTTCCCCGGAGCTTTCTAGCTTGGCCAAACAGTCTACTTTGATTTTTTGCCCTCGTGGGATGTGAGTTATGGTGTAGTGCTCAATATCACTTAACAGCTCTTGTACTTTGGATATGTACGGGGCGAGATTTTCTCCATGCACTTGGTAATCCCCTTTCACTTGACAGATGACCAGCTGGGAGTCGCTGTACATCGAATAGATTTTATCCTGAGTTCCTTTACAACCTTTAGTCTAGCGATCAAGGCTCTATATTATGCTTCATTATTTGTTGCTGGGAATTCCAAGCACAAGGCATAGCTAATGGCTCGCCCCTCGAGGGTTTCAAGAACTACTCCTTCTCTCGAACAGAGGTTGTTTGATGGACCATCGACGAAGGCTTCCATTGCATGACTGCTTCAGGCTGAATTTCCTCGTCGTCCCCTACGGTAAATTCGATAATGAAGTCGGACAATGCTTGCCCGTTGATTGCTTTCTTTGTATGGTATACGATGTCGTATAGGCTCAGCGCCATATTCCACTTGAGTAATCATCTAGAAGTTTCTAGCTAGTATAAAACTTGCTTCAGCGGCTGGTCAGTCACTACTTTAATCGGGTGGGCCAGGAAGTAAGGTCATAATTTTCGAGATGCAATCAAATGGCAGTATGCAAGCTTTTCTAGCTTTGGGTAATTCTTCTCAGCTTCGGCAAATCGCTTACTAATGTAGTACACAAGTCGCTGGATTCTCGCTTCTTCCAGCACGAGAGCTGCGCTTAGTGCTTGTAGGGAAACTGCTAAATAAATTAATAGGTCTTCTCCATTCACTGGCTTTGATAAAATCAGGGGAGCTTCCATGTATCGTGGAAGTTCCTCAAAAGCTGGCTGGCAAGCTTCACTCTATTCGAAGTTTTTCCTTCCTTTTTTTCTTCAATGTGTTGAAGAATGGTATGCACTTGTTTGTAGCTTTGGAGATGAACTGACTCGGTGCTTCCACCTTTCCATTCAAACTTTGAAGTTCTCTCTTATTTTTTGGGGATTGGACTTCTTGCAATGCTGTTATTTTCTCCAAATTTGCTTCGATGCTCTGGGCACAAACTGTGAATCCCAAGAATTTCCCAAAGGCTACTCTGAAGTTACATTTAAGTAGGTTGAGCTTCATTCCATATTTGTGGAGTATTTCGAACATTTCAGTGAGATTATCCAGATGGTTAGCAGCTATCGGGATTTGACTAACATATCGTCCATGTAAACCTGCATAGTCTTCCTAATCTGGCGTTTGAACATAGCATTCAGTATCCTTTGGTATGTTGCCCCGGCATTTGTAAGCCAAATGGCATTAATCTATAGCAGTACAGTCCCAAATCGGTGATGAGGCTGGTGTTCTCTTGGTCTAGTTCATGCATTAGGATCTGGTTATAGCCCGAGTACGCATCCATAAACAATGGCATCTCATGTCCTGCTATTCCATCCACCAGTTGGTCGATCCTCGGGAGTGAGAAGCTATCCTTTGGATAGGATTCGTTAAGGTCCGATAAATCAATACATGTTCGCCATTTTCCATTAGAATTCTTGACTAGGACCGGATTTGATACCCATTCAGGGTAAGTTGCATCTTGGATGAAACTGTTGGCCATCAATTTATCTAATTCCTCCCTCAGTGCCTTGGATCACTCAGGGCCCAAGCTGCGCCTTTTCTGCTTTACTGGTGTAAATTTGGGGACAATATTGAGCGTGTAGCAGGCAATTTTAGGTGACACCCCACACATATTGGAGTGCGTCCAAGCAAACACATCCAAATTGGGGTGGAGGAATTTGGTTAACTCTGATCGCATCTTGTTTCCCAAGTTCGACCTAATTTTTAGGACCCATGCTGGGTCATCCATACAGACTGGGATAGACTCCGTTAACTCTACAGGTGCTTCTTGATCCTCCTCTAAGCTCTTCTTCTTAGGTTCCAAGGCCTTGTCAAATCGGCTATGGTCCCCAGGCCAGGACAGCTCTGTAGTTTCTATTCGAAGGGCTCATGGATATAGAGGGCCCTCCCCACATCCTTTCCTTTTTTCTTTCTTCTTGACTCACGCAATTCTGCGATGTAGCATTCCCAGGAAACATTTAGGTCTCCTTTCACTATTCCGATTCCATGCGCGGTAGAGAACTTCACCGCAAGACACCAATGGACCAATGCTATTCTGAAGTCGGCAAATATGGGCCATCCCAAGAATCCATTGTATGTTGACATTTCATCCACGATCACAGAAGTATGAATGAGGGTGACTCGTCACTCACCCTCTTCAAGCTCCACGGGTAGGTCGATTGTACCTACCGGTTGTTGAGTTTCTCCAGGAAACCCCTGAATCTTAGTCTGGCACGTGGATGCGCTTTTCATGCCAATCTTCATTTGGTCAAAAGTTCGCTTGAAAAGTATGTTAACTGAACTGCCACTACCAATCAACACTCGCCAGACTATGGCGGGACTGATTCGTGCTGTCACCACCATTGGGTCGAGAGTTGGAGCTTCAACCTGTAACGACCCGACTTCCTACGCCTAGGAAGACGTATCGTTTTTAAAGAAAGAAAAGGGTGAGAAAATAGAAAAGATAGAGAAGAAAGAACAACAACATCAGAATCTCACAGCGGAACGAATAAATTATATTAATCACATAAGTATTTACATAATATATAACATCAATCAGAGTGATATATATAGTACATCACATACTAGACAGTTATAAACACCTATCTAGTAATACAACTCAATACACAAAACAACACAGAGATATTAACATAGCGGAACTATATATATATATATATATATATATATATATATATATATATATATAACGCTGAAGCCTCCGGCTCTATTTGCTCCTCCAGAATTCGTCAAAAGCCAACCTGAATCCCTTGGCTACCCGTAAAAATTTGGGTACCCGAGAGTTTATGAAAACAGAAAATAAACTCTGGGTTAGACATGGGTCCGGTGTGAGTAATAGGTTAAAGTTGCGTAATTTTCAAAATCCTTTGAAAACAAAAGGTATCACGTAAGACTACCAATTTGAACAGCTTAAGCTTATCTAGCCAATCCATTGAAGAAATGGATTCACAAAACTGCCTCTGAACTTCACCTCTAAAGAACTGCTGACAAATGACCTCCTCGCGTGCCGGCAGAACAATCTGAGCTGCAACACTACTACTGATGCCCAAAAATTTCTTCATCCTAAACTCCTCGAAAAACTCGGGCCTCAAAGCCAAACACAACATTCAGCTGAACTCAACCTCAAAACTAATGCAAACACACTTCCTTATCCAAAAATCCTTGGGAACTTCTTCGGAAACAATCCTTCGCTACTGCATCTCAACACACAACTACTACTTCTTGAGGTTCCAAAATAATATTTCTAGCTTCTGCTCAACTGACAAAAAAAACAAATTTTACTCATCCAAACTTGTACAACAAAAATGGACTCTAAATCTTAACAGTTTTCCTCCAAAGATTTGTTGAAATCCTTACATCACAAATTTACTCGAGACGGTATTAGGTCTACAGTCTCGTCAGATGTACTTCTAACCACAGGTAGTCGTGTTACACACACCACTACCCAATCTACCCTTATACTTATATTGGAAAACCCGAACAGGTAACCCAACAAAGAGATGAAATAATTATATATATCTATATATCAAAATTACAAATACGCTCTCTCAAGAAAGAAATCACTCAAGAGCCTAGGTATTCACTCAACCGAGCGCTCTGGTACCACTGTAACGACCCGACTTCCTACGCCCAGGAAGACGTGTCGTTTTTAAAGAAAGAAAAGGGTGAGAAAATAGAAAAGATAGAGAAGAAAGAACAACAACATCAGAATCTCACAGCGGAACGAATAAATTATATTAATCACACAAGTATTTACATAATATATAACATCAATCAGAGTGATACATATAGTACATCACATACTAGACAGTTATAAACACCTGTCTAGTTATACAACTCAATACACAAAACAACACAGAGATATTAACAAAGCGGAACTATATATATATATATATCTAGAACGCTGAAGCATCCTGCTCCATTTGCTCCTCCAGAATTCGTCAAAAGCCAACCTGAATCCCTTGGCTACCCGTAAAAATTTGGGTACCCGAGAGTTTATGAAAATAGAAAATAAACTCCGGGTTAGACATGGGTCTGGTGTGAGTAACAGGTTAAAGTTGCGTAATTTTCAAAATCCTTTGAAAACAAAAGGTATCACGTAAGACTTCCCACAAATAAACATGAAAAAGTTTTTACCTTACGCTAACCAAAACAATTGATAGGAAATCCAGTGATATTATAATAGGTCTAGGGTTTTCAAGTAAATAGAAAATAGCCGAAATTGTTACATTCATTAAATTCCAGCTACTAGCCATAAAAGTGGGTAATACAATCAAAACCGTTGGCACTTATTGGATTGTGGATTCCATACAATGGCAGGACTACTGGGGTACCGCCCGTCATAGTACGTGGCCTAGATCAACGTACCGAGGATCACTCTCGACCCCCTGCAACACAAGGCCGGAACCATTCCATACTGAACAGTCCCGAACAAGATAACCCCGCAATTGGCTGCAGACCAACTGCCCACACAGCCGAATAAAAAAGGGACATCTAGACAGGGGAATATCCTTGTCCTTCTTAGGCATGACCCACCTAACCTTGCTGCACCTCCCCTGTTTTAGCCATTCCCGGTTGATGAGGCTTGAGGTTACGATTACCTTTATGGAACATATCTCTTAGAATGCTCATCGCCCACCTGACGATGCGTTGAAAGCATTCAATCCATACAAGTTCGTTCCGGGTTCGAACGAAACCGAAGGCAACATCTCATTACACTCATTTTGGAATCACCCTCAGAGTTAACGATAATAATCCTTGCATTCTAAATCTTCATCTTCGCTTCAGATTCACGACCTATCGTTAATTTGGAATCGATGTGGTTTTCGGATGTTCCAAATATGGAAAACCGATCCCGGTCTCATCGAAATCCAAAACGTGTCTTTTAAGGCCAAGTTGTCTATTTAGTCTTAACAGTCGATTAAATATCATTAATATACATAGATAGATAATTCACATCTCATAATAGATAATCACATTATCATCATGAACAGATAACTAATATCATCATCCAAACAGATAATTAAATATTATCATACTTAAACCATACATCCATATCACATAGATATTATCATCCCATATCTGAGATCACAATCAATCAATGAAATATCAATATCATCCATAAGCAATGATTTATGAATCACAAGCTATAATTAATTTAAAATGAATTAAATTAACTACTTTCATCTTTAATTAATTTAAAATAAATTAAATTAATTACTCATTCCATAAATCCTGCTCTCACAACCATCAATTAATTATAAATCAAATTAATTAATCATTCTCTAATTACAAGAAGTAATTTAGTCTTTAATTAATTTCTCAAATGAATTATTCTAAATCATTTATAGCAGTTAACATTTAATTACTTCCCTATTAGTTATTCCTTAATTAACAATTCTTAGTTACATCATTAATTATATTAATTAATGATCTCCAATTTATATAAAATTGCTTTATTTAAATTAATTACATTATGTGGTTAATCTTTAATTAAACACAATTATTAATCACCCTTGATTAATAACAAACCAGTAATTAACTACCCTTAATTACTTATTAATCATCCATGATTAATTATTCCCATAAATTAATCCTTTGATTAATTACAAAAGAAATTACCTAAATTACTTCACTTACAAATCATCTTGTATTAATTTCATCAAGTAACTATCATCTAATTACTTTTCTAAGTAATCATACTCCATTAATTACACTAAGTAATTACACATACCAAATCATCAAATGATTTCTTAAATTAATTAAAATTAATTAATTTAATTTATATCTTATCATCAATTACTTATATATTCCAATTAATCATCTTTGATTTAAATATCCTTCGCTGCATTCTAGTAGTTTTCCTTGATTTATTTACAAAAATTAATCTTGAATAAATCCATTAATTAATTACATTTATATCGATTTATTACCATTTAATTTATCCTGTTGATTTATTATTCCCAAATAAATCAATTTCTAATCCCATCATTAATTATATTAATTAATGATTTCTAATTACATTTTCATTTGTTAGTTATATTAAGAATACAAATCTTCAAATCATAAATATTAACCCTCTTGATTAATAACATACAGTAATTAATCGTTCTTAATTAATTACTTCTCAATAACAAGCTTAATTAATCCCTTGATTAATTTCAAGTAATTATAATCCAGTTACATCGATTAACAACCATCCAATTAATTTCGTCCAGTCATTATCCATCAATTACTTCTCTAAGTAATTTACCTCCAAAATATCTTGATTAATCCAAATTAATTAAACTAGATTAATTAACTCAAATTAAATCAATTTACACAATTAATAAGTAATTAATTTCTTAATTACTTTCCAAATAAATAATTACATTTAATTTATCACCACGATTATTATTAGATTAATTAATCTAATTAATTATATATAAATTAATCATATTAATTAATTATGAAATAATCTAGTAACGACCTTCATTAACATTTGTTTAATTATTTTTATAAATAATTAACTTATATTAATCATTATTAATTATAATTTTGATTAACCATAAAATTTATAATTTAAATAAAAAAAAACTAATCTATGGTTCTTAATCACATATTAGTTACTTAATTCATTATTCAACTTTGATTAATACATTTAAATTCATAATTACTAATTTAAATAATATCAATCATTAATTATTCATACTTAATTAACTTAAAGGTTAATGAATATAAATTCTGAGTCTTCATTACTTAAAGTAAACTGTCTTATTATTGATTAAATTTTCACTTCCAATATGTTTTAAACATTTATTTTAAATTACTTTCTAAATAAATCTCAATTTATCCTTAATAAAGTTTTAACACTAATTTATTTTTTCCAAAACCCTTTGTAAACTCACATGTTTGAATAGCACTTAAAACTTATTTGAATAAATTTAAATAAAACTTTATTTTAGATCCAAATCTAGAATTTCATATCTAAGTCCTGATTTTAATATTGGAGTTAACTTGTTTCAATCTTTCCTTAATAGTTTAAATTTTCATTTGAACTCAACTCTAGTTTGAAAATACTTTAATTATTAAACACTTTTAAGTAATTAAAATAATTTAAATTGTGAAACTTAATTATTTCCAACTCTATTTCAAAAACTAACTTAAATTCACCGTTTGAACTTGAGTTAGACTAGGCTTGACTTTGATTTTAGTTTAAAACAAAAATTTCAAAAACCTGATAAATTGTTACAGGTTTAAAACCTGAAATACCACAACCCGAGCCCCCCTCTTGTTTACTTCGAGTAAACATAAGAAGTTCCCGAGAAAAGCAACCACTTGCTTCGAGTCTCCCCTCATGCGTACGAAAACGAATAGAGAAAAACAAAGCCAGACTCTTCCCTGATACTTCGAGACCAACACCAAGTCTTCGAACAAATACCTGAGAACACTCTTCCTGAACCCACTTCTTCCCAATTCAACATCACCTGAAAGTGATGATGTCGCATGCACGTGCACCATTCCATGGTGATGCTCCGATCACCGAGACTCCCTCCGATAGGTCGACAATGACCTATACCTTCACTTCCCATCATCAAAACGATGAAAAAAACAACAAAGCAGAATCGAGCATTCGAGCTCGACACAAGAACCAGAACGCAACCTGGAAAAGCTTCGAACTCGCCACAGCAACCACCGGAACAAGTGAAACTCCTGCCGTAGCCTCGTCCACCTCCCCTTTACCTTCCCTCAAAAGGCGTGACACTCGATCCATCAACGGTGATGAACGAGCAAAAGAATCACGTTACCTTAAAACTAGGTCACCAGCGTTCGAACGTCTCCCGCCGCCACCACAAGGTTTAGATCAACCTCCGAACATTTTTCCCAGACCCCACGATCACCTCTACATCTCCAGTCCCAGTCTCGACCTCCCCGATCAACACGGTCGTCCACGGGGACTCAAAATGCCCAAAACGGTCGAACTGGAACTGCACCTCGCTCCCTCCACTAAAAATCACCATATTAATTTTAAAAATCATAGTTTCATTCAATGATTCGATCTATGTACCTGAATTTATGAATCAAGATGTTCGAATTTTTGCTATTATTAAGATGCTCAGTTCTCTTGTTTTTTTTTCGGTTTCCAAAGTCATATATTTATTACTTTGATTTAAGTAAAATCCTAAACTAGGGTTTGAAATGAAACTTACAGATTTCATTTAAATCTTAAGGCTAAACAAAGATTTAATTGAAGAATTTGAATTTGAATGAACAAAACTGGAAACAGAGAAAGTACAAAAGTTCAAATGCCTGCACACATCATACTTCAGGAATTCAAAAATATAAACACGCAACCATACTTTACAATACAATATTGATCACAGCAATAACATTCAAACTAATTTATACTTTAAATTCCTTTTAAAAGTGGAGTTACTCACCAGTTCACAAAGAACAGAGACACCTGTTGGAGCAGGCTTTGATTTGTTTGCTGAAACATTTTTTTCTTTGCTTCTCGGTATTGATTTGTCATGAGGGTAGTTTAAACTAAATTTGTTTAAGTTTGCAATAGTTTTATTTCATATTTTAGTTTTGGGTTCTACGAACTGAAATTGGGAACAGGGATATATAGCAAAGAATGGTAGACAGGGTATATGGAGACAGGTTTATACATACAGGGTATATTATTATTATGTTTCATACACTTGTGACAATATTTGTACAATATAGCATACAAATCTTTGTTTGTACAGATTTTAATCAGAGATATTTGTTTAGGGTGGAGGCTAATATGCAGTGTACTGTGCTAGAAAGATTTTACATTAATTACTTTTGTTTGTTTGTTTAAGAATGCATAATACTGTCTTCCCTAGCAAGCTTTCCTATATATATTTGTTTTTGTTACTGTCATTTTCTTCATGTTCATGCCTATCACACTACAGTTTATTTCTTATGCAGGCCTACAAATACTCTTATTTTTATTTTGGTGGCTGAGACAAGAACATTGAGGCAAGCTTTAAATGTTATTGTCTTTAATATATTTATTTTCTTCTTCTGTTCTTGTTTGCTTCAAAACAGCCTACTCATTTAATCAAATATTGTTTGTACAATAGATATTTGCATTTCTATTTGTTTGTACAATCACATATTGGTCCTGATGCTTTAAACTTACATATATATATATATATATATATATATATATATGCTGCAGTTCTTCATATGATAGTTTACAAACTTGAAATTTTATTTGTTTCTAGTTTAATTATTGTCTTGTTATTGTATTTTTGAAACGTATGTGAATGTTATCATTTTTGTTTTGTTGTTTGAAAACTAAATGAACTTTATAGTTGTTATGTTATTATAATTTAACCAATGTACTTACTTTATATTTTTCCCAATTTATCTTATAGTCTTGTATTTTTTTTATTAACATTATTTAAAAGCAACACATTTATCAATTTGAAATGATTTATAAAAGAATTTATCTTTTGTTATAAACTGCTTATTTTATTAATATATACCATTTGACAAAATTGCATTAAAACTCATATAAAATTTTAAATCCATATTTTTATCAAGCTATACTAAAAAGAAACCAAAACAAATCTTTTTATTAATAAATTTAAATTTTAACTTAAGCTAAAATAAGTTTTTAAACTATTTAAGCATTTATCCTATGTATTTAAAACCCTATATTTATTTAATTAGCCTTGAAAAGTTTATTTTAAATAAAGCATAATTTCCAATTCACTAAAATGTATATTAGAAATTTGAAACACAATTTATTAGTTACTTTAAAACAAAGCTCAACTATTTACAATGTATACAAATATATACATATATAAATAGAAAACAATCAATTAATTTGTAACAGATAAAATTTAGCAATTAGATATTTATTAAAAGAAAAGTATCAATTCATATTTAATTAACAAAGATATATCAAATCAATTTAATTTTTGATGCAGATTATTAAATCGATATTGCTCGAAAATTCCGGGTTGTCACATTCCTCCCCCCTTAAAAGAATTTCGTCCCAGAAATTTAAAAGCAAAGGTAATTTATTAATCTATTTAAGATTTTAAATAATTTTAAATCATAAGCATATATCAATCACATGCTAACAATCATCACAACCAATCTACTCAATCAACAAAGCTAACTATCCAGACAAAATTCTGGATAGAGCTCCCTAGAGTTTCCCAGTATAATACCGGAATACTCAATCTATAGAATCCAAACAGCCTATACTACTAATCTATAGAACTCCTTTGAATCAGAGAAAATTCATTCAAAATTAAATCTCCGACTTCGAAATCCAAATTCCTCCGTCTCTTATTTACCAAATTCCTCTGATGATCCAGAGCTGCTTTCATCCATACTGATCAGCTCAACCTTTTCTGATAATTCCTAAAACAATCTGAATCCAAAAACAATCCAGTAGAATGATTTCTCAGAATCAACCAAAACCAAGAACACAACCTTTATCATCAGAAGAAAACAATTTCTCCTTTTCCAGAAAAGAAAAACAGATGCACTTCTAACTGCTTCTGCTGCACAACTCTGATCTGGGTAGATGAAAATGCTGATGATACACATAAGCATAAACTGGACAACACATTACAAAAATATGATTCAACAGATCCAAAATAAAACTCAAAAGTTCCTCCAAAGCTTGAGCTGCTTTACCAATTCCTTCTCTCTAGAAACCATTCTACTATTAAGCTGAACCATCGGCACTATTTCTGAAATCCAGTCGATACCAAACTCAACTCCTCAGATGCTAAGGCAAACCATGGACCTCTTCAAAGATATCCAGAAAAAGATTTTCTGCCATCCCAGAGAATACTTAACTATCGCAAGTTACTTTTGCGATCAACCCAGGCTAATATACAAAGAAAATTGTTCTCTTCTTACCAATTTGAACAGCTTAAGCTTATCTAGCCAATCCATTGAAGAAATGGATTTACAAAACTGCATCTGAACTTCACCTCTAAAGAACTGCTGACAAATGACCTCCTCGCGTGCCGGCAGAACAATCTGAGCTGCAACACTACTACTGATGCCCAAAAATTTCTTTATCCTAAACTCCTCGAAAAACTCGGGCCTCAAAGCCAAACACAACATTCAGCTGAACTCAACCTCAAAACTAATGCAGACATACTTCCTTATCCAAAAATCCTTGGGAACTTCTTCGGAAACAATCCTTCGCTACTGCATCTCAACACACAACTACTACTTCTTGAGGTTCCAAAATAATATTTCTAGCTTCTGCTCAACTGACAAAAAAAAACAAATTTTACTCATCCAAACTTGTACAACAAAAATGGACTCCAAATCTTAACAGTTTTCCTCCAAAGATTTGTTGAAATCCTTACATCACAAATTTACTCGAGACGGTATTAGGTCTACAGTCTCGTCGGATGTACTTCTAACCACAGGTAGTCGTGTTACACACACCACTACCCAATCTACCCTTATACTTATATTGGAAAACCCGAACAGGTAACCCAACAAATAGATGAAATAATTATATATATCTATATATCAAAATTACAAATACGCTCTCTCAAGAAAGAAATCACTCAAGATCCTAGGTATTCACTCAACCTAGCGCTCTGATACCACTGTAACGACCCGACTTCCTACACCCAGGAAGACGTATCGTTTTTAAACAAAGAAAAGGGTGAGAAAATAGAAAAGATAGAAAAGAAAGAACAACAACATCAGAATCTCACAGCGGAACGAATAAATTATATTAATCACACAAGTATTTACATAATATATAACATCAATCAGAGTGATACATATAGTACATCACATACTAGACAGTTATAAACACCTGTCTAGTTATACAACTCAATACACAAAACAACACAGAGATATTAACACAGCAGAACTATATATATATATATATATATATATCTAGAACGCTGAAGCCTCCTGCTCCATTTGCTCCTCCAGAATTCGTCAAAAGCCAACCTGAATCCCTTGGCTACCCGTAAAAATTTGGGTGCCCGAGAGTTTATGAAAACAGAAAAAAAACTCCGGGTTAGACATGGGTCTGGTGTGAGTAAGAGGTTAAAGTTGCGTAATTTTCAAATCCTTTGAAAACAAAAGGTATCACGTAAGACTTCCCACAAATAAACATGGAAAAGTTTTTACCTTACGCTAACCAAAACAATTGATAGGAAATCCAGTGATATTATAATAGGTCTAGGGTTTTCAAGTAAAGAGAAAATAGCCGAAATTGTTACATTCATTAAATTCCAGCTACTAGCCATAAAAGTGGGTAATACAATCAAAACCGTCGGCACTTATTGGATTGTGGATTACATACAATGGCAGGGCTACTGGGGTACCGCCCGTCACAGTACGTGGCCTAGATCAACGTACCGAGGATCACTCTCGACCCCCTGCAACACAAGGCCGGAACCATTCCATACTGAACAGTCCCGAACAAGATAACCCCGCAATTGGCTGCAGACCAACTGCCCACACAGCCGAATAAAAAAGGGACATCTAGACAGGGGAATATCCTTGTCCTTCTTAGGCATGACCCACCTAACCTTGCTGCACCTCCCCTGTTTTAGCCATTCCCGGTTGATGAGGCTTGAGGTTACGATTACCTTTATGGAACATATCTCTTAGAATGCTCATCGCCCACCTGACGATGCGTTGAAAGCATTCAATCCATACAAGTTCGTTCTGGGTTCGAACGAAACCGAAGGCAACATCTCATTACACTCATTTTGGAATCACCCTCAGAGTTAACGATAATAATCCTTGCATTCTAAATCTTCATCTTCGCTTCAGATTCACGACCTATCGTTAATTTGGAATCGATGTGGTTTTCGGATGTTCCAAATATGGAAAACCGATCCCGGTCTCATCGAAATCCAAAACGTGTCTTTTAAGGCCAAGTTGTCTATTTAGTCTTAACAGTCGATTAAATATCATTAATATACATAGATAGATAATTCACATCTCATAATAGATAATCACATTATCATCATGAACAGATAACTAATATCATCATCCAAACAGATAATTAAATATTATCATACTTAAACCATACATCCATATCACATAGATATTATCATCCCATATCTGAGATCACAATCAATCAATGAAATATCAATATCATCCATAAGCAATGATTTATGAATCACAAGCTATAATTAATTTAAAATGAATTAAATTAACTACTTTCATCTTTAATTAATTTAAAATAAATTGAATTAATTACTCATTCCATAAATCCTGCTCTCACAACCATTAATTAATTATAAATCAAATTAATTAATCATTCTCTAATTACAAGAAGTAATTTAGTCTTTAATTAATTTCTCAAATGAATTATTCTAAATCATTTATAGCAGTTAACATTTAATTACTTCCCTATTAGTTATTCCTTAATTAACAATTCTTAGTTACATCATTAATTATATTAATTAATGATCTCCAATTTATATAAAATTGCTTTATTTAAATTAATTACATTATGTGGTTAATCTTTAATTAAACACAATTATTAATCACCCTTGATTAATAACAAACCAGTAATTAACTACCCTTAATTACTTATTAATCATCCATGATTAATTATTCCCATAAATTAATCCTTTGATTAATTACAAAAGAAATTACCCAAATTACTTCACTTACAAATCATCTTGTATTAATTTCATCAAGTAACTATCATCTAATTACTTTTCTAAGTAATCATACTCCATTAATTACACTAAGTAATTACACATACCAAATCATCAAATGATTTCTTAAATTAATTAAAATTAATTAACTTAATTAATATCTTATCATCAATAACTTATATATTCCAATTAATCATCTTTGATTTATATATCCTTTGCTGAATTCCAGTAGTTTTCCTTGATTTATTTACAAAAATTAATCTTGAATAAATCCATTAATTAATTACATTTATATCGATTTATTACCATTTAATTTATCTTGTTGATTTATTATTCCCAAATAAATCAATTTCTAATCCCATCATTAATTATATTAATTAATGATTTCTAATTACATTTTCATTTGTTAGTTATATTAAGAATACAAATCTTCAAATCACAAATATTAACCCTCTTGATTAATAACATACAGTAATTAATCGTTCTTAATTAATTACTTCTCAATAACAAGCTTAATTAATCCCTTGATTAATTTCAAGTAATTATACTCCAGTTACTTCCATTAACAACCATCCAATTAATTTCATCCAGTCATTATCCATCAATTACTTCTCTAAGTAATTTACCTCCAAAATATCAATTGATTAATCCAAATTAATTAAACTAAATTAATGAACTCAAATTAAATCAATTTACACAATTAATAAGTAATTAATTTCTTAATTACTTTCCAAATAAATAATAACATTTAATTTACTACCATGATTATTATTAGATTAATTAATCTAATTAATTACATAAAAATTAATCATATTAATTAATTATGAAATAATCTAGTTAACGACCTTCATTAACATTTGTTTAATTATTTTTATAAATAATTAACTTATATTAATCATTATTAATTATAATTTTGATTAACCATAAAATTTACTAATTTAAATATAAAAAACTAATCTATGGTTCTTAATCACATATTAGTTACTTAATTCATTATTCAACTTTGATTAATACATTTAAATTCATAATTACTAATTTAAATAATATCAATCATTAATTATTTATCCTTAATTAACTTAAAGGTTAATGAATATAAATTTTGAGTCTTCATTACTTAAAGTAAACTGTCTTATTATTGATTAAATTTTCACTTCCAATATGTTTTAAACATTTATTTTAAATTACTTTCTAAATAAATCCCAACTTATCCTTAATAAAGTTTTAACACTAATTTATTTTTTCCAAAACCCTTTTTAAACTCACATGTTTAATAGCACTTAAAACTTATTTGAATAAATTTAAATAAAACTTTATTTTAGATCCAAATCTAGAAATTCATATCTAAGTCCTGATCTTAATTTTGGGGTTAACTTGTTTCAATCTTTCCTTAATAGTTTAAATTTTCATTTGGACTCAACTCTAGTTCGAAAATACTTTAATTATTAAACACTTTTAAGTTATTGAAATAATTTAAATTGTGAAACTTAATTATTTCCAACTCTATTTCAAAACTAACTTAAATTCATGGTTTGAACTTGAGTTAGGACTAGCCTTGACTTTGATTTTAGTTTAAAACAAAAATTTCAAAAACCTGATAAACTGTTACAGGTTTAAAACCTGAAATACCACAACCCGAGCCCCCCTCTTGTTTACTCATACGAAGTTCCCGAGAAAAGCAACCACTTGCTTCGAGTCTCCCCTCATGCGCGCGAAAACGAATAGAGAAAAACAAAACCAGACTCTTCCCTGATACTTCGAGACCAACCCCAATGTCTTCGAACAAATACCCGAGAACACTCTTCCTGAACCCACTTCTTCCCAATTCAACATCACCTGGCACTGATGATGTCGCGTGCACGTGCACCACTCCATGGTGATGCTCCGATCACCGAGACTGCCTCTGATAGGTCGACAGTGACCTATACCTTCACTTCCCATCATCAAAACGATGAAAAAAACAACAAAGCAGAATCGAGCATTCGAGCTCGACACAAGAACCAGAACGCAACCTGGAAAAGCTTCGAACTCGCCACAGCAACCACCAGAACAAGTGAAACTCCTGCCGTAGCCTCGTCCACCTCCCTTTTACCTTCCCTCAAAACGGCGTGACACTCGATCCATCAACGGTGATGAACGAGCAAAAGAATCACGTTACCTTAAAACTAGGTCACCAGCGTTCGAATGTCTCCCGCCGCCACCACAAGGTTTAGATCAACCTCCGAACATTTTTCCCAGACCCCACGATCACCCCTGCATCTCCAGTCCCAGTATCGACCTCCCCAATCAACGCGATCGTCCACGGCGACTCAAAATGCCCAAAACGGTCGAACTCGAACTACACCTCACTCCCTCCACTAAAAATCACCATATTAATTTTAAAAATCATAGTTTGGTTCAACGATTCGATCTATGTACCTGAATTTATGAATCAAGATGTTCGAATTTTTGCTATTATTGTGATGCTCAGTTCTCTTGTTTTTTTTTCGGTTTCCAAAGTCATATATTTATTACTTTGATTTAAGTAAAATCCTAAACTAGGGTTTGAGATGAAACTTATAGATTTCATTTAAATCTTAAGGCTAAACAAAGATTTAGTTAAAGAATTTGAATTTGAATGAACAAAACTGGAAACAGAGAAAGTACAAAAGTTCAAATGCCTGCACACATCATACTTCAGGAATTCAAAAATATAAACACGCAACCATACTTTACAATACAATATTGATCACAGAAATAACATTCAAACTAATTTATACTTTAAATTCCTTTTAAAAGTGGAGTTACTCACCAGTTCATAAAGAACAGAGACACCTATTGGAGCAGGCTTTGATTTGTTTGCTGAAACATTTTTTTTCTTTGCTTCTCAGTATTGATTTATCTTGAGGGTAGTTTAAACTAAATTTGTTTAAGTTTGCAATAGTTTTATTTCATATTTTAGTTTTGGGTTCTACGAACTGAAATGGGGAACAGGGATATATAGCAAAGAATGGTAGACAGGGTATATGCAGACAGGTTTATACATACAGGGTATATTATTATTATGTTTCATACACTTGTGACAATATTTGTACAATATAGCATACAAATATTTGTTTGTACAGATTTTAATCAGAGATATTTGTTTAGGGTGGAGGCTAATATGCAGTGTACTGTGCTAGAAAGATTTTACATTAATTACTTTTGTTTGTTTAAGAATGCATAATACTGCCTTCTCTAGCAAGCTTTCCTATATATATATATATATATATATATTTGTTTTTGTTACTGTCATTTTCTTCATGTTCATGCCTATCACACTACAGTTTATTACTTATGCAGGCCTACAAATACTCTTATTTTTATTTTGGTGGCTGAGACAAGAACATTGAGGCAAGCATTAAATGTTATTGTCTTTAATATATTTATTTTCTTCTTTTGTTCTTGTTTGCTTCAAAACAGCCTACTCATTTAATCAAATATTGTTTGTACAATAGATATTTGCATTTCTATTTGTTTGTACAATCACATATTGGTCTTGTTGCTTTAAATTTATATATATATATATATATATATATATATATATATATATATATATGTTGCAGTTCTTCTTATGATAGTTTACAAACTTGAAAATTTATTTGTTTCTAGTTTAATTGTTGTCTTGTTATTGTATTTTTGAAACGTATGTGAATGTTATCATTTTTGTTTTGTTGTTTGAAAACTAAATGAACTTTATAGTTGTTATGTTATTGTAATTTAACCAATGTACTTACTTTATATTTTTCCCAATTTATCTTATAGTCTTGTATTTTTTTTATTAACATTATTTAAAAGCAACACATTTATCAATTTGAAATGATTTATAAAAGAATTTATCTTTTTGTTATAAACTGCTTATTTTATTAATATATACCATTTGACAAAATTGCATTAAAACTCATATAAAATTTTAAATCCATATTTTTATCAAGCTATACTAAAAAGAAACCAAAACAAATCTTTTTATTAATAAATTTAAATTTTAACTTAAGCTAAAATAAGTTTTTAAACTATTTAAGCATTTATCCTATGTATTTAAAACCCTATATTTATTTAATTAGCCTTGAAAAGTTTATTTTAAATAAATCATAATTTCCAATTCACTAAAATGTATATTAGAAATTTGAAACATAATTTATTAGTTACTTTAAAACAAAGCTCAACTATTTACAATGTATACAAATATATACATATATAAATAGAAAACAATCAATTAATTTATAACAGATAAAATTTACCAATTAGATATTTATTAAAAGAAAAGTAACAATTCAGATTTAATTAACAAAGATATATCGAATCAATTTAATTTTTAATGCAGATTATTAAATCGATATTGCTCGAAAATTCCAGATTGTCACACAACCCCTTCGGCGTCTCGATTACGGAGCACTATGTCATCGCTCAAAATCTTCTACTACTTGGCAGGAGTTTCATCATCTACTGCTAAACATGATTCCTTTGGAGCATGCTTCAATGAACTCGCATATCGCTCTATCTCTCCTCAACTTCTTTGCACGGGGTATGGTCCCCCATATATTGTCCTGATAATAAGCCATTAGTCATTTCGTTTCGACCCTTCTTCGCTAGTTCCAAATTGATTTCTTTGCTCTCTACGAGGTTGGGGGACCATAGGTTGATTGGTTTTTTGTGGCTTCTTCACATATTTTTGGAGTCTATCATCTTGGCTTAACCCTCGATAAGGTCCCTAAGGTGACGACATTCGTTTGTATTGTACCCATTCATCTCATGGAAGCGGCAGAATTTCCCTAAGCGCTTTTGTTTTTCTATTGCTTCCTTTCTAAGAGGTTTCATATACTCTTTGGTTTCTTATGTTGCGAGATAAATATTCTCTGGAGATTCGTTTAGAGGGAATAGTCTTCTAGTCTAAATATTTATTTGTTGCTACCACTATTTCTCTTGTCAGAATTCTGAATTCTTCTCTTTTGGTTCCCACTCTTCCCTGTGACTCCTAGCTATTTCCAGGATCATGTATGCATTGATTTACCGTCGTGCCATTCTGTTCAGTGTCCATCTATTGTACTCCAGCAGCCTTTCTTTCCAGCTCCTGCGGTTCTTCCAACCTCAAGTACTGGCTTGCTTTGCGATTAAAATCTTTCCTATTGGTAGGTTGCTTCATCTTGATCCATTTCCCGAATTCCATTTTCGAATGGATAGAACGCACTAACGCCATAAAAACCATGCCCTCATTGGGGTTGCTCACTTCTATCACCGCAGTGTTAAACTTGCTCATGAATGAACTCAAAGAAGCATTGCACCCTTGATCTTTCTCGAGAAAGGATATAACGTCTTTTGGTAGCGAGGTATAGAGCCTGAATTGGTCAAGGAATTTATCGAAGGTAGAGATAGATCATGGGGGAAGTCTGGTGAACCACATAGATGCAACTCCTTCTAGAAAAATGGGGAAACATTGGCAGTAAACAGCTTCTGGAGCACTAGCTCCGTCCATGTACCAACGATACTTGTATAGATGGGGTTTTGGGTCTTTTGTTCCGTCGTAGGAAAGAATGGTCGGCAAAGTAAATTGGTTTGGGTACCTTTCATTCAAGATCTCATCGGAAAAAGGGGTTCGACTTGTGGCAGATCACCACTCATCACCATTTCAGCTTTTACTTTCGTACATCAGCCGTTTGATTGTGTCTGCTACGTATGCCTCTGATGTTCGGTAGTCATGAGGGTGGCAATCAGTTATTGCACCAAGTGTTTGGTTCTGCAAACGGTCTTGGCACGTGGGTTGACGCCTAGGCTCTCCTGCTCTAGGTGAGACACTCCCGCAGGACCCCGTTGGCTTAACTAGGGCAGTTGTGACGTTTCTAGCATCATCGAGCACATTGATGTTCTCTTCCATTTGATTACCTTTCTATCCATCATCTGAATCGGAGAAATTGATAGCTATATCTTCCTGTGGAGTTTTGGCCCCCTGATTCACATTCAACATTGGTTGCCTTGCAATGGGAGGAGTATTCTCATTCTCCTCTACGTTGCATCCTATTGTTATCCTTTTTGTGGTTGTTTTCCATTCCTTCTATGCAAGCCGGACACAAAAGAATTCTCTTGTTCTACAACAGTCACTAGTTCAGGCACAGCCCTTAGACTGGGGTTTGATTGTAGGGTCAACAGAGCATTGAGCTTCTCCATTAGAGCATTTTGAATATTTTCCATTTTCTAATTGATCTCCTCTGCCGTCTTATTTAGCTTATCTCTGGTGACAACTTCATGCTGATTGGAGTATGTCAGTGCCTAGTTTCCAAAGTTAGCGCCATTTACTTCAGCTTATTGGTGGCTAGCTCCTTCTCCGGCTATTAATGCCCTTATGGATCTTCTAGAGGTAGTTCTTCTTCTTCCAGGAGCCATTAGTTCTAAAACAGCAAGTTCTTCAATCAAAGATTGGGGATCTAACTTCTGGACCAATGAAATCTAAAGTAGATAGCTAGATCTAGATCCTAACTTGGAGTTCTCAGTGAAAGCACCAAAATGTTGACCCAAAAATGGACCAACACCTTGGTTTGGATTTGAAAGCACCAGCCCTGTCCTGACAAAGCAACCACAGATATAAAAAAAGAACAGTAAAGAATGTAGATAAAGAATTTTTATAGTGGTTCGGTTGTTTATGAAGCCTCGTCCACTTTATATTTTTATTATAGACTAATTGCTATTACAACATATGTTTGATTACAAGGCTTTGATGGTTTTTCTAGCTAGATTGAATCTCCAAAGTTGAAATCCACTGGAGAATCACAGTGTATTCCTTTATAGATTGTTATGAGGGATTCAGAGATGTTCTTAAATCCTTTTATTGTTGCTCTTACGTCTTGATGGCAATTCACTGGTTTTTTAAGTTCAGCTACTGATTGGACTAAAGGAATGCTGGTCTCTTGGCCTCATTATTTCCACTCGTTGCCTTAGTCATATAGCCCGGCCCTTGTCGATCCCTCACCCTAGCTTTTCTGGTTAAGTCCTGAACCATCCTGTCTACACAAGGTTGTTCTGTTTTCTGTTGGTTTCTACTGAGTTAAAAACCCGGATAACAAGAGATTTGTAATTTCCAAAATATAATTCATACTGTTCCATTTAATCATTATCTTTAAAACCCTCCTTTTAAATGTTTAATTACATTTAAGGGTCAAAGACATGTGTTGCTAAAAATAATTTGTCACACTAAACCCAAATATTTTATTGTTTGAAAACATTCCTCTTTAAAACTCCCTTCTCAAAGATTAATTTATATTTAAGGGTTAAAGACAAGTATTGCTCAAACATTTGCCACAACAAACCCAAAAGCATTTACTTTTATTTTTCTACTAAATATCCATTAGTAAATATCTAATTATATCCCCAAGTATAATTAATAATAAGGGTTCAAAACAAGTGTAGTTAAAAAAACACTGCTTACAATAACCCGAACCTATCTTCTTATCCATTAATAGTTTTAAAAAAATTTATTAATCAAAGCATATCCACACTTATTAATTAAGCCAACATACTTTTATTTGATACCATAAAACAATTTATTTTAACTTAGGTGTTAAAATTCAAGCTCCCTTTATTATATTTATAAATATTAAATATTTAAAACTTATATATGTATATAGAAATATTTTTAAGTACTTATTAATATAATAAAATAATTTTAAAAATGCATAAAAATATATGATAATTATTTCTATAGAATATTATGTAAAAATAAGGAATTTGGAAATAAATAGAAAAACAAGTTTTATTTTAAAAGCCACTTAGTTTAAAAATTCATAGTTAATTGTTAAAAACATATTTAAACTTAAAACCAATTTTAAAACACTTTATTATAAGTTAGAAAACAATGCTAAAAAGATTAAAGAAAAATCATAATCTAAATATCATTTTTAAACAAATTATAGTTTCAAATAGAAAAGATAGCATTTCTGCAAATGCTAGAAAAACAATTCACGACAGCTCGTAAGTGTCTCGTAAGCAAAGATAGCACTTCAGTAGTACTACAAAAAGTCCCAGGCCGTCGTTTATTGTAAATCTGCTACAATTTTGCGCTTAGATTTCGACATCTTAGCAAATGACTTTTAATCCATTCATTTTATATTAGTTACTATGCTTTGGGTACTTGAATACTATGAATAAAAATTTCAAAAATATCTTTTCAATTATTTTATATAAATTCTTAAAAATGAGGTATTTTATCGAACTACTCTAATAGCGACTATTTCGCTATAACTTTTTGCACTTCGTTCAACTAGCTGTCGAATGAATTAAGCTTCAAAACTTTTCCAATAAGAATAATATATTATTTACATGATTAATTTCCAAACAAACCCCTAAGAAAGTTTTCATAAAATACGCGTTATTTTCAAAGACATACTATTTTTAAAAGTGTCATTATAGTGACCTTTTTACTTTAATCTTTTGTTACTTTGATTTACTTTCACTATAACTTTTCAAAACATATTCTTTTCTAAACACATATAGAAGTATTTATTAAAAGTCAAAGTGTATATTTTTAATAAAACGTTTTCCGATCATATTTTCAGTATTTATTCATAGTGTATATTTTTGTAAACATGTTTCAAAAATAAGTTTTCTAACATTAGTTTTTAATTAAAAAGTGTTTAATAAGGTTATAACATATTTAATCACATTAAATATTAGATTAAATAATTTAAATATTTAAATACGAAGTGTTCGAAATTCCGAGTCGTTACATTCTTTTCCTTAGAATATTTCATCTTTGAAATTCCAACACAAGCCCTCCAAGAAATAACCATACAATAATACTTAATAGTATTACTTTTAGGCGAATAAAATAATCTACGTACTACTTACATACTTAATTTAACTAGTTTCTTAAATACACCAATTACTTTTTGATTATCACAAAATTATTTCTTATGTAACATTAAATCAATTATGCAACATTCCTTAAAGTAGTATTTCAGTTTATAAAAATTTCATTAAGATTTATCTTCACAAAATATTGCTTAATTACATAATCATTCCAAAAACCATAACTTTATAAACAAACATTCATAAAATGTTAACTAAATTTTATAAACATTTTTACGGCAACTTAACTTTATTAAAAAAATGTTTCTTAAAACATATTTTTGTTTTTGAACATTTCAAAACTTAGGTTCATTATTTGTATAATACTTAACCATACCCTATACGTATATACAAAACATTCTTTTACATTTTGCTTTCTAAAATTTCAATGAAGTCCAAATATAAATTTGGATCTTATAATCGAGTTAACCTTCTAGACTTCATTATCCATCGGGTTAGGCATGTAGCCAAGTAGAGTAGGAATTTGGTATCCAAACTCAAGACTAGACTCTACTTTCCTTAGAAGACGCTAAAGTAAAGACGCTTATTAGTTAGCCCAATAACATTAAGTGCCCTATTTAACAAAGATGCTAAACAACTTGTTAAACTTGTTTTAATTTACTGTCTTTTCAAATTAAGAGTTATAAAAGTTTTAACTTTTATATTTTCACAAAATACTTAGCTACAATATTAATTCGGAAGTTTACGACTATCGAAAAAATGTTGAAAATTTTATCTTATTTCAATAATTCAAAACTAATAACATACCATTATAAGATGCACAACCAAACTACTTTAATGCAAAGGATACATGCAACCATATATATTTTTATTCAAAACTTAAGAATTTAAACCCGGGTTTCTATTTCAAGTCGTTTGAAAAAATAATATATGTATATCTTTTAGATATCAAATCGTACATTTTGGGATTAAACCAAAACCAATTTACAAAATATTTTCCTCAAAATTCATGGAAAATATTAATATAGATTGAGAAATAACAAAATGATACAAGGAATTGGGTTCTACCAAATAGTATCATATATTCCCTTTACTAAGAATGGTAATACTCAGAAGAAGTGCTTTCCAATAAAACACATCTACACATTTTTACTCACTTTCGAGTCACTCGAACTAGCTAACATAAAAATACTTTGTTTCCCGAATTGACTTGTTGTTTCCAAGAGTAACCTCGAACTCAAACAAATCTTTAAATCCTTTTATTAACATAAGTCCTTTAGAATATTTTCAAATCATACTATTATTATTTTCCAAAAAAAAGCCTTAGAAACCATTTCCAAAAACACCGAGATGTAAGTTCACAAATTCTCAATTTCAATCCTTTTTTTATAAACCATATTTATACCAACCATATTTATACCAACCATATTTATATAAACCATATTTATATCAATTTAATTTCCTATATTAATTTATTTCACAAGTATTTAACTTTTAAATATTTTACCTTTCCCTTAAAGCTATAATACACAACTTTTATTAAATTAACCCTTTAACCCAACATCATCACTGATCTCCTTATAGTCAAATTATGAAACTTAATTCACAAGGTGTTCATTTAAATGTTCCTATAAATTACTATCTACCAACCCCATGTTGTGAAAAGGTAAATTAAATAAACATTAGCCAATGCCCACAAATCGGCCGAGCATGACTAATCGAGTAATAAATGAAAATAATTTAATATTATCATTTCTTAACAAAAACAAATTTTAAATAACTATGTTAATTATTTGAAAATTATTGTTTTATATAAAAAATAATCTTAGGTAAAATTATTTCATGTACCAATTTTGGAAATAATACTATTTTAGTTTATTCTGTTTAAGTGTTTTGGAATCCCTATCGATAACGCTGATCAGATGCACCGACCAGAATCCATAAGCACTCAGCAAACCAATTAGCATAATACAAAATATTGTTGTAGCACTAACAAATACGCTCTCATATTATAGTACACTCAATCTCATAATAAGGCATTCCATTACCCTATCTCTTAATGAGTTATATCCAACCAAAGCCAAGGTTCTTGCTTAACCTTCATCTCTGATACCAAGATTGTAACGAATGCATTTTCATTCCCTAAATGTCAACACTAATACATTCACGGTATTCATGTGTCGATCACCAATGTGCTGAAAAGACAGAACGTTAGGGCAAATAAAAATAAGAAAAGAAAAGGAACAAGAAAGAGGAGAAAAAACAAAATAGAATCTCACAACGGAACGATAATATATAATATCAAAATGATCTTTTACAAAGAGAAAATACTACGTATAAAATAATCAGAGCAAACTAACATATCATCGGTCTGGACAGTTATAACCGAATGTCCTCATAATTGCTAAAATAAACAAAGCAATGCAACGAAAATAATATCTACAATAGGTAATCATCCAGCTCCTCTCCTAGAGCTCCAATGCATCATTAACGATATCTAGAAATATACATGGGGCTGACCTGAGCATTATAAGAAGAATAACACTCGGATCAGTCTGGTAAACTAGCATGAGAAAATTCAAGTAATTTGAATTACTATTTTGTAAAAATTCTTTAAAGAATAAAGGTATCTCATAAGACCACGCCACAAATAAATGGAGATGAGTTTTTACCTTACGATAACCAAACCATTTTATAGAAAAATTTAGTGATATTATAATAATGTCTTGGGTGTTCAATATAAATATAAATCATAGCTGAAATGGTCACATTGGTTACATTTGATAGCATATTTAGGCATACAAACAAAACTATTAAGGTACGTTCATCTAAATAGATTTTCCATGGAAACCTCCGCAATAACACAGATCTCCTATCACAAGGATCAGAAAATACCTTCCGAGCACCGTATATCTCTAAATAAAATATAAAATATATCATAAGGTAAAACACAACTAGGCCCTCATCCAAACACTTTTGAGAATAGCATGCACCAAGCATCATCAACTCCTCATGCACAACATATTGATATGCATGCTCTAAATATAAAGTTGATGTACTCCTTATGGGTCAGCTAAACCCCAAGAACATGCATCCTACTATATCTTTAATCATTTCCTAATGTTGAGGCTACGTTCAGAATCTTCACATGATTTTTCAACAAAACTCGATCACATAATGGATTCCATATGGATTACATCATCTCAACAGATTCAAAACCACACATAGTTCCCATCATTCACTTCCTATACAGAGAACCTATATCTCAGCATTGAACAGGTTTTTCATAAGTAGAACACTTACTGATCACGGTCTCTCCAAGACTGAGTTGATGAATTTGGTCTTGTTCAACAATAATGAGAATGATCACATAAGGAAACAAAGTCCCAAATACTTTCTCATAAGCAAGTAAACATACATGCACTATCATTTCATGCAAGGCATGGTCAAGTCACATAAACGACTATTAATCCCTTTTTATTTAATTTTTCTTTTATTAATTAAAAACCTTTCTTATTGGGAAAACATCTTTTTGCCTAATAAAATTTCTCTTTTATAAATCAGCACTCTCTTTATTTATTA
Organism: Allium cepa; assembly: GCA_030765085.1. Lineage (NCBI taxonomy): Eukaryota > Viridiplantae > Streptophyta > Magnoliopsida > Asparagales > Amaryllidaceae > Allium > Allium cepa. Next base: position 933,492,753 of record CM060941.1, read on the forward strand.
ATATTTTATTATTAATGAAACTCCCTTTATATACTTTCATATATTTAATTTTTTTCACTTAAACACTTTTCAATACTTAAAAAGTATTCATATACTTATTCCAATGGTATAAGTGTATTCACAAATTGTTTAACAAGTTTTTCTTACTTGAAATATAATCAAAGACATTAAAACAATTACTGCCGAACATTGTTATAATAAACTCCTTTTCTTTTACAAATTAAACATACAACATGTTTACACCAAAAATGGTCACAAACACCCAACTGTATGTGAAAGCTCCAATTTTCAAAAACAATATCCAAATAGAAGGATAAGAACGTAGATCATCGAATAAATAGCAGAAAAAGTAAAGGAACACACGAGTTTTATAGTGGTTCGGCAAACTCTGACCTACTTCCACTCTAATAATCTTTTATTTATACTGTAAGATTGCAAGTACAATTGTTTTTACCTTAGAATATTAGTGGAGGAAGACGTAAGAATTGACGAAGGAGGGCCAGCTGAAAAAAGTCCCTTGCAAAGAGCTAAGTCCGTTGTATTTGTAGTTGAATAAGAGCATTGATCGGGCTGAAATTTCGACAGAAGAACCTCCAAGCCCAAATGACCCAACCCATAAAATTTGGGATCGATCGAAAACCAAAAAATAATCTGGTTGATTGTTTCATACTAACTCTAATAGGACTGCGATCGTTTTAATGAGGTCCTTCAGGCTTTTAGTCCATGCTCCCAACGGTTCGCGCCATTCCGACTTACTGTTTGTGAGATATCGATCGATCTTTGCTGTTTTGACTAGAAATTGGATCATATGAGATCATTCCATGCTTCATTTTTTGAGTTACGATCGTACATGTGTGTTCCCCATGATATTAGCTATTTTCTCTCCAAATTTCGTGCAATTCCAACGTACCGTTTGTGAAATATCGTGTTTTCCATAAAACTATGGATCCTTATGCTGATTTGTAAGATCATTCCGATAACGATCGGCCTAATTTCCAAGATTTCAAACTTTTGATCTGTGATCGATTATGGTGGTGCTCCATGATGTAAGAGACTTGCCCTCCAATTTCATTCAATTCCAATGTACCGTTAGTGGGATACGGTGTTTTCCTCAAAACTATGGATTGTTATGCCAATTTTTATGATCATTCCAATAACGATCCGCCTAATTTCCAAGACTTCATCCTTTTGAACTCCAATCGATCATGGAGGTATTCATTGATGTAAGGCACATCCCTTAAAATTTCGTGCAATTCTGACATACCGTTTGCGAGATATCATATTTCCCGTAAAACTATGGATCGTTATGCTTATTTGGACGATCGTTCCAATCCATCAAGCTAATTTACAATATTTCAATTTTTGAGATATAATTGATTAGGGGATACTCCATGATGTAAGAGACTAGCCCCTCAAATTTCGTGCAAATTTGACGCACCTTTTGTGAGATATCACGTTTTCCGTAGAACTATGGATCGTTGTGTTGATTTGCATGATTGTTCCAATAACGATCGACCTAATTTCCATGATTTCTTCCTTTTGAGCAATGATCGGTCAAAGTGGCGCCCCGTGATGTAGGAGACTTATTCTCTAAATTTTGTGCAATTCTGACATATTTTTTGTGAGATATCACATTTTCCGTAAAACTATGGATCGTTATGGCTGATTTATACGATCGTTCCAATATCGACCGGTCTCTTTTCCAAGATTTGAGAGTTTTGTCATGTGATCATTTTTGTGGACTCCACTCTTTAATATAGTGATTCCTTGAAAGTTTCAGGTGCATTAACTTTGTAGATTTTGAGATATTGATCAATCTTCGTCGCTTTACGCTGTTTTATGGATCATTCCCGATCTATCCATATAAATTCTTCATTTACCCATAACTCGAGCATATAAACTCCGATTGACTATGAATTTGAACTGTGGCCTTATGAGACCTTCCTCGTCACTTCATATTGATTGCACCTTGATTGGGACCCGAACCGAATCCGTCCATCTCTCCCAGCATGATAACCATCTCTCCAGGCTTTCTACCTTGATAACCACAGAAGCCATTTAGCCAACTTTTATGATATACTATTAGGTCAAAAGGTGGTATAACATTTGCCCCCAAAACATGTCTTGCAACAGGAAGGCGTGTTTTGAATTGCCTTAAGTCCAATGTTCGAAACGCGTTAATGACCTGTGAACAAATCTGTAATCTTGCGTGATTGTTATTAACGGCCGTTCTAGACCATTAATCAAATTCATAGCTGTCCTAGGCTAATGATGATCGCACAGAATCGAATGCCTATTCGAGGTGAAATGTGATCATTCGGGATCGAGTGCCTGTTCGAGGCGTAACGTGATCGTTCGAGATCGAGTGTTGTTCGAGGCGAAATGTGATCGCTTAAGATCGAGTGCCGTTCGAGGAAAAATGTGTTCGATCGAGATCGAGTTCCATTTGAGGCATAATGTGATCATTAGAGATCAAGTGTAGTTCGAGGCGAAATGTGATCGTTCGAGATCGAGTGAAGTTCGAGGAAAAATATGATTGTTCGAGATCGAGTGCTATTCGAGGCAAAATGTGATTGTCTAGATAGGATTCAAAATTGTTAGTGTCAGATTTCACATCCGAGTGAGTTTTATAATCAAAATATTCAACTAATAAAATTAAGTCCAAGTACTAGAAGAGAAACAAAAACTAAACACTACAATGCATGCATCTCCAGGTGTAATGGTTCTTCGTCATCTCAAAGCACGCCTAGGGATCGCTCTCGGTCTCCTACATATGTAAGTGACTTAGTCGTTTTATTATGAAGTTTATTGCTTATTCTTTTCCATTCAGCTAATTGAAGATAGGTTGATGCCTCGAACCAAGGCAATTCCTTTTCGATGTGGATGGAAGTTGCTCCTGTTCCACTGCCGCTTGCCGAGTTCTTACGTATTATAACAGCTTGCCGTTCCGGACATGCTCCTCAATCTCTTCCTTTATTTTCCTACAGTCATTTGCACTATGCCCGTCTAGCTCATTGAACAAACAGTGTTTTTTTGATTTCTTTTCACTGTTTGTAGGCTCTCTCCTCATTCGCCTTCGGAATAGGATCTGCCCCATAGTATCTAGATATATCCGTTCTAATGTCTTAGTAAATTCATTATAAGAGGTGAATCACGGTTCTCTTTATGGTCGCTTCGACCCATCAGGACCATCCTCTGCTTTCCGATTTCTTTTATCCTTGTTTGAACCTCCCCCGAGTGGACCTCCACCTTTAGCCGTATAAACTTCCACTTCCTCTCTTCCCTCTCTATCAGCTTTCACATCTTCCTTTCGAAGAAACCTTTCTGCTTCATGGTAAAATTCCTTGAGATCCACTAGTGGATCCCGTTCCAACGATACCATGAAATCGAAGTTATCCGCAATCCCTGACACTACAGCCATCAAAACCATCGAGAGATCTTATCGATCCATCGAAGCTACTGCCGCATTGAACTTGGTTAAGTAATCCCTGAGTGATTCTCCTTCCTACCACTTCATCGACATTAATGTCATCACATTCTTGGGTCTCGTGATGTGGACCCGAAATTGCCTCATAAACCTTTCGATCAATTCCATCTATGTGCTAATAGAGCCGCTTTTTAACTGTCTGAACCATAGTGCAGCTATATCCGTTAAGTACATGGGGAAGCATCGTGCCATGACTACCTCCGATGCCCCCGGTACTTCTATGTATCTTATGTATCTCGTCAGATGAACAACAGATTCATTTTTCCATCATATCTCTCAAGCATTGGCAGTTTAAACTCCAATGGATTCCCAGCTTGCCTGATATTAGGAGCGATGGGACTCCTATTAACATCTTCCAAATACTTATTTACTAATTCTCCTCTCATTGCCCATCTGATCATTTTCGCTAACCTGTCATTGTCATCCAGTGATAGTCTTCGATCATTATCTCCAACTTGCCTCCTAAGTCAATGGGGGAATCCTGAAAGCTGCTCTTCTGGATGAGCATATGCATTCTAATTAACGTCAAACTGCTCATCACCGCTCGCTATCCTACCTAGAATTGATCCAATGTGACTATGGGGCATGCCTCCAAATATGGATTGTTCGGCATCGATCATTCTAGAATGATTGGCTTTGATTGTTCTTAGTTGCTCACGGGCCGCTCTCAACTGTTCTACTCTATCCAATATCTAGTTAGTTTCGTTTCCTTAGTCCGGATTTTGGTTTTCCTCGGATCCTACTGCTCCAGCTCTGTTATCCATAAATATAGCATTTTGGAGTAGATTCTACATCCTCTCCTCCCGTCCCTTTAGCATCCTCTTCTGCATAGGATCCAACATTGTTTCCATTTCATCTCCGGTGATGTAGATACATGTATGATTTGCTCTAACCCTAGAAGAAACCTCTGAATCCTTCTATGATGTCTCCTATCCACTAATGGTCTCCATGTTGATTACCTAGCCATTGCTTTCTAGATCCAACTTTCCAAGCTTCCAAATCCAAGATCCTAGCTTCTAAACTACGCGTAGGTCCTTCACAGTGAAAGTACCAAAATGTTTGCGCCAAAAATGGTCACTGTTATCCCGCCTTTTGGCAAGGCCATGACACCATGAACTCGACTAGAAACCAAGGACAGTTCGTCTTGAAAATCGGTTATACATAGGTCTAATATGGATGTCGGTGAATTTTGTCCGAGTCCGGATCGAGCTATAATTTATACACATGACAAGCAAAGCTAGGAACGCCGATGTTCCAAGTTTCAAGCCAATCCGAGTTCGTATGCTCAAGCTATGATCGATTCAAGATAGAGAAAATAGCCTTTGTTCGAATCCATAGATTACACTCTAGTTCGAATCCATAGAACAGGGGTTCTGTTCGTATCCATCCAGCTGAAGCCACTCCGTACCCATCAAGTTGTAGTGCTTCGAATCCATGGAGTCATTCCTCTTCGTATCCATCAGGTTGGAGTACTTCGAATCGATCAAGTCACTCCACTTCGTATCCATCAGGTTGCCTCATGTCCATTTGCATTTGCATCGACCAGGAGCGAATTAGCCTCGCGTCTACCTGATTCGTATCCCTCAAGATTAAAGAGTTTCGAATCCATGGAGTTGCTTTAGTTCGAATCCATCCTGCTACAACAAGCTTCGTATCGATCGACCAAAACTCACCGTGATCGATACGAACGAGCTTCTGTTCGAATCCCTTTGATAATGTATCCCTCGAATCCACTAGGTCAAGGCAGCTAAAACCATGGAGTCGACCCAGTAAACTCGGAGCAAAAAACTGGATCAACTCGGGATACACGCGCCACGCCAATTACCTCACACGCAACACCATCGATTCGACCCTATCGATTCGAAGGGAATCGATTCGAAGGAAGCTGTCTGGCGAAGATCACCATTTTGAATCGATTATAACTCGAGATCTACAAGTCCAAATGCTATGAAATTTTCACAGAAACTTACATACATGTTGAAGAATGTCCACACCAAATTTCACCTCGATTGGATGATTTTCTGATCGATTCGAATGGAGTTCGAATCGATCGCAAAGTGGGCCCAAATTTCCTGAGGCCGGGCGTATGGGCCCCCTCACGTGCCAGAATTGATCTACCGGATTTTCAATGAAATATCAGCCTCCTACGCCTAAAATAGAGGCCCTGGTCATTCAGAAAGGGGATCGGAGAAATTTTAGAGATAAAGCACGCCCGGACGCTGCCAGAATCACTCCATATAGTCATCACTGCCGCTGATTTCGAATTTAAGCTTATCATCTGCTATACTTCGCTCTAGAACACTTGTAATCTTCAAGTATTAAGCAATAAAGTGATAAAACTTCATAGTGGACGTAGGCAAATCGCCGAACCACTCTAAATTATTGTCTTCCGTGCAATTTAGTTTTCTGTGACTTGGATTTTTTGTTAGATAATCCTCACTTTCAATTTGATTTCTTCATTTATTATCTCTTCAAAAACTTTCGAAGGGTTTTGCCCAATTTTGGTGCAAACACTTTGGTGCTTTCACTAAGAAAACCCAGATTTTCTCCTGCTCGTTGGATCTGTCATCGATACCGGATTGAATAAATCTAAGAGAGAGATCCAGACTTCAATTTCAGACTCCTTCCATACTATTCAGATTTACCAAAATCTTGGAACGGATTCTACACCTCAAGATGGTTAGCACAAGAACTACCTCTAACGTTGTCAATCAAGAAGAACAGGATAGACAGAATCCTGCACCACTACATCCATCTAATCAAGATGCTACTGGACACTCGGAACCATCAGGTCCGGTTACCCGACAAGAGTTACAGTTGCTACTCCAAGAGCCGACCCAGAGTCGGCAACAACTAGCAGAACAGCTACGTGCTAACGCCGAGCTGATCAATAAGCTGGATCGCCAAAAGCGAAAGAGATCCAAGAGAGACCATGCCTCTCGCTCCTCCAGCGAAAGTTCTTCATCTTCTGATTATCATAATCGATCTCCACGACCCCGGCTAGATGGGAGTCACATGCCAGCCGCTGGAGATCAACCGACACTGACCGTTGGACAACTGAGAGTTGGTCCATCAGCCAGTTTCCAAACCGGACCCTCCTCCCGAGGAGGTGTCGTCCCTCACCACACCACAGAATACCGCACAACTAACGCCGCGGTTGAACCAGGAGTCGATACTCAAGATCAGTCGAACCTAGACCGTCGTCATAGTGAACGTACTCCAGAACCATACGTCCCAGAAGACTATGAGCCAAGAAGGCAAGATTTGGACCGTCGACAACATCCGGTCCAACCCCAAAGTATGGAACGTAATCATACTCTGGCGCAAGCCGCACGGAACGCGCAAATGCCAGATCTTTCGACTATGATACGTCAGATGATCCGTGAGAGCCAGGGATTCACGAATGACGATTGGGGAAGTTCCCGAAGTCACGCCCCTTTTACGGACAATATTCTTACTGTTGAACCCCCATGGTGATTCAGGATGCCAACTCTACCCATGTACGAGGGAAACTCCGACCCCAACCAACATATTCTGAAATATGAGTGGTCAATGACCGCTGCCAGAGCTGACGATGCAGTGAAGTGTCGTAGTTTCCCCATATCCTTGGAGGGCATCGCTACCATGTGGTTCGCTCGACTGTCACCTCGATCCATCTCTTCATTCGACCAGTTGGCCACAAAATTCGTTGAACAATTCCGCATGCACGTCGCAAGGCCAAAGGATGTCAACACTCTGTCTAGTGTCACTCAAGCTCCTGGAGAGATGCTCCGACACTATTTAGAGAGATTCCATATTGCATGTGCGGAGATCAGTAATCCAAACGATAACTCCATCCTTATGGCGTTGACTAAGGGGATCGACCCCGATTCTGAGTTTAGCAACTGGTTAGCTGGAAAACCACCTGCATCGTTGGACCGTTTCCATGCCAAGGCGGCTCAATTCCTGAGACGGGAAGATGCGAAACAGTCTAGGAAGCAAACCGATGCGGGGCCAAGCACGGAAGGAATCTAAAGCTATGTCGCAATCAAACAGTCCGGTGAGAGCTCCGGAAAAGTTTAGTTGAACGTTAAAAACAAACAAGCTCGGCGAAGAGAGAGCGTGAATCAAACAAGAAAACAAGATCAAAATTGTGGCCCACAGCGCAAGAATCCAATGTTTGATAGTTACACTCCTCTGAATACATCACTGCAGGACTTGTACTTACAAACCTGTAATACAATTCAGTACCAAAAACCCGCACCAAAACCGTCGTCAGAGAGGCAAATCCAGATGAGAATATTTTGCAGGTTCCATGAAAGCTACGGGCACAATACGCACGAGTGTCGTCACTTACAAGATCTCGTTGAGAAACTGATCAGGGAAAGGAAGCTGGAACAGTTTGTGCGGGCACCGCAGCCTAGAGAAGCGGCCCATCAAATCAAAATAATAAACCTAATCAACCGATACAGGAAAACTCCGCCCCCACCGGCGGAAGGTTAGTAGTAAATGCTGTTGGAGGTATCCCTCACCCAACAAAGCGAATCTGGGATGAGGTGAAGTCATATGCCAGTCCCACTAGGCATGCGAATTTTGCATGCTGTAGAAATTTGGAAGATAGAGTTCCGATCAAACGACAAAAAGCAATGATTGACGACATCGTATTTCAGTGTAGTAATGCTGACAGATTTATACTCCCGACTACCGATCCACTAGTCATATCAGCTCAGGTAGGCCATGTGTGGATGAAAAGGATTCTGGTTGACAGCGGAAGTTCCGTGAATATAATATTTAGGCGAGCCTACGACGAAATGAATCTAAATGCCAAAGACTTGAAACCATGCCAATCCAGTCTTTGCGGCTTCGACGGGAGCGCGGCTATACCCATTGGAATGCTAGAAAAACCAATGGAGTTGGGAACTGGGCAGTGTTGCAGAGTCCGGACATTGCAATTCGTGGTGATGAACATAGATTCGTCGTACAATGCTTTCTTAGGCCGACCAGCCCTTGCTAAATTCAGGGCTGTTATTGCCCCATGGTACCTAACCTTAAAATTCCCCACTGACGAAGGAGTTGGTGTTGTTATGGGAGACCAGGCCGACTTGAGAACTGTCATACTCCAAAAGCGAGTCCCTCGGTTGCACGATGTCAAGGTCCAACCCCAAACCATCAGAATTGGTGGTTTCGTCTACAGAAGAGTACACTCAATACACTCGCATGTGAAACCAACGTGGGAAGGGCCATGTGTGATTGAACAAAAACTCGGGAATGACCTGTTCTTGCTGTCAGCCATGGGCGGTCCTATTTTGCCAGGAGCCTGGAGCAGCGAGAACCTTCGCCATTGCTACGCATGATAGGCTCTATTCAATCTATGAATACTTTGCAATTTCCTTTACATTCTGAAATTTGAACTTGTAATAAGGCACTGACTTTGCCATATTTTCTTATTTCAGCAATAAATTACTGTCTCTTCAAGCTAGAGCTGTGATTCACCGAATGCAACATTCAACAATCACAACACACGAAGAGCTAAGTTCCATCGAACAATGGAATTTATTCAAATAGCGAGTGACTGTGATACGACCGGCCACTCACTAAGTGAAACCCCAGCTCGAGGGCAAGCCATCACATCAAAGGCTGAACAGGACCAACACACGACAGTCCTACAACTAACTCCAAATTCTCAGAGTGTGAATTGGAGTATAAACATTCAATAAATCGTTCCCAGAGTGCGAACGGACTCCAAATTCCCAGAGTGCGAATTGGAGTATAAACACTCAATAAATCGTTCCCAGAGTGCGAACGGACTCCAAATTCCCAGAGTGCGAATTGGAGTATAAACATTCAATAAATCGTTCTCAGAGTGCGAACGGACTCCAAATTACCAGAGTGCGAATTGGAGTATAAACATCCAATAACTCGTTCCCAGGGTGCGAACGGACTCCAAATTCCCAAAGTGCGAATTGGAGTATAAACATCCAATAAATCGTTCCCGGAGTGCGAACGGACCCCAAATTCCCAGAGTGCGAATTGGAGTATAAACATCAAATAAATCATTCCCAGAGCGCAAACGGACTCCAACTTCTCAGAGCGTGAATTGGGGTATAAACATAAATTACAGGTTCCCGGAGCGCGAACCGAAGCATCCGTGCGGACTCCATGTTCCCAGAGTGCTGAATCGGAGTATAAAATTACAAGTTCCCGGAGAGAGAACCCAAACATACATGTTATCTCCAAGTTCCCAGAGTGTGAATTGGAGCACGAATACCAAGTCAAAGTTCCCAAAGTGCGAACCGAAATATCAATACTAACTCCAAGTTCCCAGAGCGTGAAATGGAGTATAAACATCAATTCCAGGTTCCGGAGCGCGAACCGTGTTACAAACATCGATAACTCTCAAATTCCCAGAGTGCGAACTAGATTATCGATCTCAAATTATCCTAAGTCCCCAGAATGTAGACATGTGCTTAAGATTTGCAATAAGTGTGATCAACCACCAAAATACTAATGTTGTTCTCCGAAACTTGGGGGCAAGAAAGCTTAGGTGTTAATCGCTAACTGAAGCAATACAATGCCCGAAGATCAACTCATTCATCAATCACGACATGTAATTAAATTTTTCAGACTTGGCAAATACAAACGAACTCTACTTGACGGTAAAAAACACCACAAGTACACCGGACTGAAAGCCAAACACTGCAAATACTTAAGTAAAAGAAAAGAACAATTTCCCATTCCATCAACTAACAAAAAGAAGTTTGATTACATGGAAAATCAAAAAAATTCGATTAAGTGGAGGCCGAATCCACACTTATACACGGCTCTAAAAGAACGAAAGAAGAAGTAAAAGAACTGCTATTTACAACTACATGACAAGTCAAGAAGCTCAATCCTTCTTCTTCGAAGGCTTCTTCTTTGGAGTCGAGCCGCTGGACCCACTACCCGGTTTCCTCCGAGATTTCTTGCCCTTCTTTGGTTCATCCTCCGGATCTGGCATAATATCAACATCTTCCTCATAGCTGGAGGGGACAGAGATTCTTTTGGAAGGGCGAACTGAAGGCATAGGTGCTGTCACAGGTGTCTGGGCAGCAACGCTTGAGACGGTCACTGTGCCGCCAGGAGAAATCACCATTAGAGAAGATAAGCTTGATGGGGCAGTGCCGCTTCCAGAGCCACCGACCGCTGTCACCATGGCCATTTTAGCGCTTATCTCAGCAAAAATCTCTTCTTCTCGAGACAACTGAGCTGCGCTGGATACGCTGGTGGTCGTCATGACAGAACTAAAAACTGGAGCAACTCCACTCATAACGAATGAAGGATCAGGAATAGGGTCAAGAGAATGACCAAGAAGCTCCTCAATCATTTGAGCATCGAATGACATCGAGCTCCCCTCTCCAATGTCGCCGGCCATGGCAGCAGTTGTAATTGCTTCGGTGACAATAACTCCCTGCGTAGGATATAGGACCAGAGGAACTGGGCGCACAGGCGCAGCACTTTCGGTCACTGAACAAAGAAGAGCAAAAATAGTCAGTCCAATAAATTCTCTCCAAAATCGTTGTTTTAAGACACGAGGGAAATAATCAATGTGCCTTCCTTGCCTTGTCTCGGAGCTTGAACAGGTTCGGAGACCGCAGTCTTAGCGGGAGATAGTCTCGGTTGATCCGGATTGTAAGCAGCAACGATTTGTGGATCAATCGCGGCGGTAGCTTCGGACGAAGTCGGGACAGAAATTTCAATGTTCTCGCTGTGATGCGCAATCCCAGGACCCTCGCCGATCTCCGTCTGCTGAATACCTAGTTTTTCTTTCTCGACGGAGATTATCGCTTCATGAAGAATTATTCTCTCTTCCTCGCTGAGCAGACGAGACTCGAGTTCAAACTCGTTTAATGTTTCATCTAGACAAGATATCTTCTTGTTCTCTACCAGTTTTTTCCAAGCACCGTAGAGATGCATAGAGTAATCTCCTAGCCAGGCGAGATTTCTATGCTCTAACACATTAGCATTGTATGTGTCCAGGAGTTCGTTAAACTCAGCCTCCATCTTGAACCGCTCCGCCTGAACTTTCTCCTCCACTTCCGTTTCCACCTCCTTAACCCTTGCAACTGCTGCATCGCGCTCAGCCCGAAGAGACACAGCTTGCTCACACGCTTCTTGAGCGGTTGTATTAGCATCATCTTTTTCCTTGCTTATGTCAGCAAACTTGGCCTTTAACTCCTTCAGTTCTTTAACTGCCGCATCCCGCTCGGCCTCAACATTTTTGTATCGATGGCCCAAGTCTTCTACTAAAGTGCAATGTGACTGTTGCATCTTTGCCATCTCAACTAATGTCTCATCGACCTTTTTTAGCGTTTCCACTTCGACCCTGCACGAGGACTCCGCCTCAGATTGAAGTATATCGACGATACGGTTCTTTTGGGCCAAGTCAGCTTCCAGTTTCTCAATAATTTTGGCCCGGTCAAAGGCTGCTTTTGAAGCTTTAACAGCCGCCTAATACCATTCCTTGTACTGAGCACAGAAGTCGCGGGTATAACTAAGTGTTATGGTCACTGCGTCTTGGAAATTCTTTTAAGATTAGGAGGGAAGATGCAAGCGTCGAAGCAAATTTCCGGGAAGTCCTTCTTCAATTGAGCAAGTCTAATAGCCCCTTCACCGGATGGTTCAATAGGAGCCTCCTCCACAGCCATGGTCGTAACAACCTCAGTCCTAGAACGATGCGACTCAGGCCTCGAAACCTCTGAAGACGGCTGCTGTCACAGAGGCTCAGATACATGAGTATGGCTTCTGGGTGGCGGAGGAGAGCGAGAAGGGGAATGATATCTTTGATCTCTACCCCAGCGTTCCTGACTAGAGTAGCTCCGGGGATAGTCTCTCGCATAATGTTCTTGCCTATAATACCTCCATTCGCGATCGCTATCGGAATCCCCACGACGAGATTCATAGTAGGACGAAGGATGATGCACTCGTCGGAGTTTATCCAGTGTAGATTGACGGCCAGACATAGCACCTGCAAAAGAGAAGCAACTCAATTAAACACCAGGTGAAAGCAATACAATCTATGCGGAAGTCATGTAGTGTTATAAAAGTGTATGCAAACGTGAAAAACCCCCGACCAACCAGAAGTGTCGACTGCACTAACGGGTAAAGGCTCGCTTATTTCTAACGCTTCCCGGAGTTCATCCAACCCGGACTCGTGGTGGAGAGATACGTACTCCGGGATGGGAATGTCATCCAGTCCTCTAAAAGCATCTCCTGATTGACAAGGAGCGGCATCAGATATAGTAATTCCGGGGATCAAACGAGATATAACTATAGACTTCCATCTCTTAAATTTAGGGACAGCAGCCTTGCCTTTCCGTTTCTCTTCTATTCGGGAAATATCAGCCGCTAGCTCGGTATCTGTGGGCGTCCTTTCATCGTCGCTCGCTTCTCTTAATGCTATGCCGGGTTTTCTTTTCACCATTTTCTTCTTTGTCATCAAAGCCGGTTTCGCCAACCCCTCAATAACAATGCTCTGGTTCATTTCGATTAAACCCAGCATCCTTAAGTTATCATCAGTTAATACCGAGTCGATGTGTCTTAAGTCGCTCGGGATCTCTTGTAAGCTCCGAACAATGCCTTTATAATATCCACCGTCGGGCCTCAAAATGATGGCTGTAAGAAGGACAGAGTATTAGTACAAGTGTTAAGAATAGCTATTCAAGGAAGATTTGCGACACTTACGTCTAGACATCCATCGCCTAGCAAACCCTTGGGGGCACCGAACAAAAAATCATTCGGCTTTAAAGTAGCTAAGTCTAGTCCAAACCCCAGTCACAACCTGGCAGTTTTTGACCGCTTCCAGAAAAGTGAAAGATGGGCTATCACCCCTACTTTTGAAGTTAAATATGTATCTAATCTCAGACGACCGCGGCGGGCGAAAGAAACAATCCATAAATATGACGAAGGCACTATTCAGCAACGCATGTCCGTTAGGATGAAGCTGTGAGGGAGCAATTCCTAAGAATAACAGCATCTCTCTGATATACTGATTAAATAGGGGAAGAGTTCCGGCTGCACAAACGTGACGATAGAAGGCAGTATACCCTTCGGGCGGATTATGAGGTCTGTCATCGGCTCCCGGTAATAACACATCGTCCGAAGATAAGTTATGTTTCAAACATATCCGGCCCAGCATAGATTCGGAGATATTGGACTAGACGGAGTCAATAGGGTTTTCAATAAATAAATCATCCGGCAATTCGTCCGGAGCCGGATCAATTACTTCGGCAGGAATATCATGAATTTCAAGCATAGGAGGGGGCGAACTCTGTAACTCTTGTTGTTGGGAGTTCGAAGTTTCCATAACTGACTAACTCATCAGAAAGCAACATTAAGCACATAGAAAACCCGTTAATTCCCAGTGTGAAGTGTGTGTGGTGCAGTGTAGTGTTGTACATTACTTAGAAAAATTCTACAGAGTTAAAGAAAATTCGCAGGCAGCGAAGACATTAGAGATCCAGTCGAGATAATCGTCGTCGCTGACCGTCATCGCCGAACCATCCCGATGTTGGCAATTGATTCAAGTTAAAGTTTGTTGTCACGATGTTAAGTTATAGTTCCATCGAAGTCAAGTATGCACTATAAAAGTTCAGTCCACATATGCAGAGATGAAGCTCGTCGGAATCACGCCGCAAAATATGAGAAAAATTGTGTATCCATAGAAGTGACTTCGAATCGATCCGAGCCAGATTTTAAGTGTTCGAATCGATCGAAGAGACGGTACTTCGAATCAATCTCGTTCGAATCAACACGGTTCATATCGATGAAGACCGAAGCCCTTTGAATCGATCAGCGACTCAAGCTTCGCATCCATCGCCAATAGGGGTATCGACTCAAGTTTCGTATCATTGCATAAGCAGGGTGTTCGAATCGATTGCAGGCAGATAGTTCCATCATATTGATCGCAAAGGATCGATACGATGACCCCATTCACCCCATTCACACGATCGATTCGACTCGGAATCCCCACAGATGGAGCGTCAATCGATACGAACACTAGGGGCAGATTATCGTTTCTCCATCGATATAACTCCAGATCGATACGAAGGACTCGTCCCTGTTTCTTCTCCAACCAGCCAACTCGATTTCGACTTGGACTCATTCAAGATTGAAACGAAAAAAAACACGATGGAAAGGCTTGTTCTTGAATCTTCAGATTCATAAAGCTTCAACTACCTGAATGTATGAATCGATCCGAAAGAGTTGGATATTGCCTCGACTCTAAGGAAGGAAAAATAGTTCAGCCTTGTTCTTGAAGGATCGAGATGGATTCGAAGACACAGGAAGACGAAGATAAAAAGTAAAAAGTGAAAAGTGAGTGAGGCCTCAGTATTTATAGAGATCCTGTGGCGATTCGTATCCCGGTAAGTAAAACCGGTAGCGGTAGGTGAAGCTATCGGAGCGATTCGAAGCAACGAGTTCGAATCGATAAGCCAAAACACCGTAGTCGATTCGAACTCCAGCTGGTATCCGTATGAAACCACAGATCGAATCCATTACTTCTTCTTCATCAAGACGATTCGAAGCACGGTGTTAAAAAGACCTAAGGAGCATTCGACCCCACCGAATTCGAAGAGTTCATCGACTCACAACGATACGCGGCCTATCGATGCGAACGATCATCTCGTATCCGTCGATTGTCATCGATACGAATCAGGGTTCACCATCGCATCGAGTCGAACGATGCTTTCGAATCCATCACCAAAGATTTTCATTGATGCGAAGCGAACGATCATTATAGCCAGAGACAATGGGTTCCATCGATTCGAAGCTTTTGTTCGACTCCACCCACTGCATATCGATACGAACAAGCGTTACATATCTATTGAATTCTAAATTCACTGGTACGATGTCGGTCCTTCAACCTTCTAAATCGATTCAGGAGAGGATTGATACGAAGGAACTTCCTAGAAACAACTGACGGACATTGTTACAACTCAAATTTCACATCAGTTCAGGAGAGGATCGATAGGAAACACGATACAAGAAAGCCGACAACGACTCGAATTGACAATCATCCAATAACGACTGCTGCGGCACACAGCCAAGCACTATCATACAACAACTTGTCATGGCAACGCAAGGTTACAACCTCCGACAAGAAAGTAATGACTGTTCAGAGTGAAGGCTGCAATTTCTCAAAGCACGTCATGTTTACACAAGACGTACTTTGGGGGGCAAATGTTATCCCGCCTTTTGGCAAGGCCGTGACACCATGAACTCGACTAGAAACTAAGGACAGTTCGTCTTAAAGATCGGTTATACATAGGTCTAATATGGATGTCGGTGAATTTTGTCCAAGTCCGGATCGAGCTACAATTTATACGACATGACAAGAAAAGCTAGGAAAGTCTATATTCCAAGTTTCAAGCCAATCCGAGTTCGTATGCTCAAGCTATGATCGATTCAAGATAGAGAAAATAGCCTTTGTTCGAATCCATAGATTACACTCTAGTTCGAATCCATAGAACAGGGGTTCTGTTCGTATCCATCCAGTTGAAGCCACTCCGTACCCATCAAGTTGTAGTGCTTCGAATCCATGGAGTCATTCCTGTTCGTATCCATCAGGTTGGAGTACTTCGAATCGATCAAGTCGCTTCACATCGTATCCATCTGGACTCGATGGTTCGTATCCATCAGGTTGCCTCATGTCCATTTGCATTTGCATCGATCAGGAGCGAATTAGCCTCACGTCTACCTGATTTGTCTCCCTCAAGATTAAAGAGTTTCGAATCCATGGAGTTGCTTTAGTTCGAATCCATCCTGCTACAACAAGCTTCGTATCGATCGACCAAAACTCACCGTGATCGATACGAACGAGCTTCTGTTCGAATCCCTTTGATAATGTATCCCTAGAATCCACTAGGTCAAGGCGGCTAAAACCATGGAGTCGACCCAGTAAACTCGAAGCAAAAAACTGGATCAACCCGGGAAACACGCGCCACGTCAATTACCTCACGCGCAACACCATCGATTCGACCATATCGATTCGAAGGGAATCGATTCGTAGGAAGTTGTCTAGCGAAGATCACCATTTTGAATCGATCATAACTCGAGATCTACAAGTCCAAATGCTATGAAATTTTCACAGAAGCTTGCATACATGTTGAAGAATGCCCACACCAAATTTCACCTTGATTGGATGATTTTCTGATCGATTCGAATGGAGTTCGAATCGATCCCAAAGTGGGCCAAAATTTTCTGAGGCCGGGCGTGTGGGCCCCCTCACGTGCCAGAATTGGTCTATCAGATTTTCAGCGAAATATCAGCCTTCTACTCCTATAAATAGAGGCCCTGGTCATTCATAAAGGGGATCAGAGAATTTTTAGAGATAAAGCACGCCCGGACGCTGCCAGAATCACTCCATATCGTCATCACTGCCGCTGATTTCGAATTTAATCTTATCATCTGCTGTATTTCGCTCTAGAACACTTGTAATCTTCAAGTATTAAGCAATAAAGTGATAAAACTTCATAGTGGACATAGGCAAATCGCCGAACCACTCTAAATTATTGTCTTCCATGAAATTTACTTTTCTGTGACTTGGAGTTTTTGTTAGATAATCCTCACTTTCTATTTGATTTCTTCATTTATTATCTCTTCAAAAACTTCCGAAGGGTGTTGCCCAATTTTGGTACAAACAGTCACAAACACCCAGTTGTATATGAAAGCATCAATTTTCGAAAACAATATCTAAATAGAAAGATAAACATGTAGATTAGTGAATAAATAGCAGAAAAAGTAAAGGAACACATGAGTTTTATAGTGGTTAGGCAAACTCTGGCCTATGTCCACTTCAATAATCTTTTATTTATACAGTAAGATTACAATTATGTCTACTCCAATAATCTTTTATTTATACTATAAGATTAAAAGTACAGTTTTTCTAATTTAGAAAATTAGTGGAGGAATAGGTAAGAACTGGTGAAGGAGAGCCATTCGAAAAAAGTCCCTTGCAATGAGCCATGTCCGTTGTATTTACAGGTGAAAATGTGCATGGATCGGACTAAAATTTCGGCAGAAGTACCTCCAGGCCCATATGACCCGGCCCACAAAATTTGGGATCGATTGAACACCAAAAAATAATTTAGTTGATTGTTCCATACTAACTCCAATGGGGCTGCAATTGTTTTTATTAGGTCCCTAAGGCCTTTAGCCCATGCTAACAAAGTTTCATGCCATTGCGGCTTACCGTTTGTGAGATATCGATCGATCTTCGTTGTTTAGACTAGAAATTAGTTCATACGAGATCATTCCATGCTTCATCCTTTTGAGCTGTGGTTGATCATGTGGGTTCACCAAAATATTAGCTACTTGCTTTCTAAATTTGGTGCAATTTCGATGTACCTTTGTGAGATATCATATTTCCCGTAAAACTATGAATCATTGTGCTGATTTGTACGATCGGTCTAATTTTCAAGATTTCTTCCTTTTGAGTTGTGATCAATCAAGGGGGTGCTCCATGATCTAAGAGACTTTTCCTTTAAATTTAGTGCAATTCCGATATACCATTTGTGAGATATCGCATTTTCCATGAAACTATGGATCGTTATGCTGATTTGTACGATCATTCCAATAACAATCGACCTAATTTCCAATATTTCATCCATTTAATCTATGATTGATCATGGGGGTGCTCCATGATATAAGAGACTTGCCCTACAAATTCATGCAATTCTGATGTACCATTTGTGAGATATTGCGTTTTCCGTAAAACTTTGGATCGTTATGCCGATTTGTACAATCGTTCCAATAACGATCGGCCTAATTTCCAAGATTTTATATTTTTGAGCTTCTATCGATTATGGGGGTGCTCCATGATGTAAGAGACTTACTCTCCAAATTTCATGCAATTCTGACGTACCGTTTGTGAGATAACATGTTTTCCGTAAAACTATGGATCGTTATGCTGATTTGCACGATCGTTTCAATAACGATCTACCTAGTTTCCAATTTTTCATTATTTTGAGCTGCGATCGATCATGGAAGTGCCCCCATGATGTAAGAGACTTTCTCTCTAAATTTTGTGAAATTCCGATGTATTTTTAGTAAGATATCATATTTTCTGTAAAACTGTGGATCGTTATGGCTGATTTGTACGACCGTTTCAATAACGATCGGCCTCTTTTCCAAGATTTGGGAGTTTTGTCATGCAATCATTTTTGTGGGCTCTACTCTTAAATATAGTAATGATTTGAAAGTTTCAAGTGCATTAATTTGTATCTTTTGAGATATTGAGTGATCTTCGTCGATTTACTTTGTTTTGTGGATCGTTCCCGACCGATCCATATAAATTCTTTCTTCGTCCATAACTCGAGTATACGAACTTCGATTGACATGAAATTTGAAATGTGGCCACATAGGGCCTTCCTCGTCACTTCATATTAATTGCATCTTGATTGCAACATGGCCCGAATCCACCCAACTATTGCCCATAGTTCCTAATATAATCGATTTCTGAGCCTGATAATCGTCTCTCCAGGCTTCCTGCCTTGATAACCACAAAAGCCATTTAGCCAACTTTTATGATATACTACCTGGTCAAAAGGCAGTATAACATAACATTTTCTATCTCTTTATAAAAGATTTCAATACTTGTTATTATCTTTAAAATTCCATTGCTAATGATTTGTAATATTTCTTCCAAAATATAATTCAAGGGTTTAAAAACAAATGTTGTGAAACATTATTTACTACAAACACAATACCATTCCATTTAATCATTATCTTTAAAGCCCTCCTTTTGAAGGTTTAATTACATTTAAGGCTAAAAACAAGTGCTGCTTAAAACAATTTGTCACAACAAACCCAAACATTTTATACTTTTAAAATATTCCTCTTTAATACTTCCTTCATAAAGATTTATTTATATTTAAGGGTTAAAGACAAAGTGTTGCTCAAACATTTGTCACAACAAACCCAAAACCATTTACTTGTATTTTTCTACTAAATATGCATAAGTAAATATCTAATTATAATTCCAAGTATAATTAATAATAAGGGTTGAAAACAAGTGTTGTTAAAAACATTGTTTACAACAACCCAAAACTATTTGGTTATCCATTAATAACTTTAAACATTTATTTAGAAATCAAAGCATATCCACACTTAATAACTAAGGCAATACACTTTTAGTTGATTCAATAAAACAATTTATTTTAACTTAAGTGTTAAAATCCATGCTCCCTTTATTATTTTTATAAAATACTTAATTCAAGATTTAAAATTTATATATATAAAAAATATCATTAAAATAATTATTAATATGTTTAAATACTTTTAAAACTACTTAAAATATATGATAAATAATTATATATAATATTATGTAAATATTACGAATTTTGAAATAAATAAATAAACAAGTTTTATTTTAAAAGCCACTTAGTTTAAAAACTCATAGCTAATTGTTTAAAATATATTTAAAATTGATACCAATTTTAAAACACTCTATTATAAGTTATAAAAAAACCCTAAAAAGATTAGAGAAAAATACATAACTTAAATATTATTTTAAACAAATTATAGTTTCAGAACAGAAAAACTAGCATTTCTGCAAATGCTACAAAATAATTTGCAACAGCTCAAAAGTGTTTCGAAGCAAAGACAAGTGCTACCAAAAGTCCTAGGCTGTCGTATAATGTGAATTTGCTACTACTTTGCGCTTAGATTTCGATGTCTTAACAAATGATTTTTAATTCATTTTTTATAGTAGTTACTAGACTTTGGGTACTTGAAAACCATGAAGAAAAATTCCAAAAAATCAAGAAATCCCTACAAAACTTTCCACAAAACGCGCTTTATTTTCAAAGACGGGCTATTTTTAAATGTGTCACTATAACGACCTCTTTACTTCAATCTTTTGTTACATTGATATACTTTTATAAGTTTTCAAAACATATTCTTTGCTTTTTCAAACACTTATAGAAGTGTAGATAATAACAAACAAGTTTTTGTAAGATATGTCATAAAATCTCTATTTTCATTAGTTATAGTTCAAAGGATTCAAAGTGCGCTTCAACGACTATTGCTATATGGACAGTTCCATATTCAATCCAATATTTGATGTCATGTTATTTTATAAACATATATAATTCTAAGGTCAAACCATATTGCTACTAAACATGTATTAATCTACATACACATCAATATATCCATTTTAAATGCTCAACTGAACTTATCACAATTTAATGGTTTAGTAAGCAACTACTTTAACAGTTTATATACTTTTTAAAGTATATAATAAAGGGTTTAACTTTAAGTAGTTAATGTCTATAATTGTTAATATAGAGCAATCATATTAACATGTGATTTTGCAATAATTATCAAGAGATTAAGCAAGCAAATATCTAACAATATTTCAAGTAAACTTGCAACTAATTTATAGTGTAATCAAAGTGAGATTAATTCATTTTTATCAAACAAAATCACTTTCTACCAACATTCAATCACAACATTACTTCACTAACATCTTATACTTTATTAAAACATCACCCAAAATCATTCTCTCCTGTCATAAAGCACATAACCATAACCTCCTCTAGCCTTGATGCTCATGGCCTCCTTCCTCTTTATCGTGCTCAGGCCTAAGGCCACCACCCTCTTTCGCTTTCACCTTAGAACCCACAGCCCAAAGGCCTTTAACTCCCCATAGTATACATGGCCAAAGAAAAGAGAAATGAAGAGGAGAAGAGAGAGTGAAGAAGTGATTTAGTTTGTGAAAATATGAGTGTGTATGCATGCCTTTATATAGTGTTAGGAAATTAGAGGAAAAGTGTGAACAAACCACCCTAGCCATGAAGTTAAGCATGTAAGACCATGATCTTACACATCCATACCTTCCATGTTTGGTGCCTTGATTTAAGGTTCCTTTTAGTCCTTATGTTTCCACTTACTTTTGCTAAGTAATACTTTATTTTACCTGTAGCATAGGAAAACATGTGTTTGATTCTTATCATATGTTTACATATGATAACTATTCAAGTTGCAAACTATTTACACAACTTATTTTATAGAAAAAGTTGATTTTTAATAAAACGTTTTTTGGTCACATTTTTATAATTTATCCAAAGTGTATATTTTTGTAAACACATTTCAAAAATAATTTTTCTAACATTAGTTATTAATTGAGAACTGTTTTAATAAGGTTATAAAATCATATTTAATCATACGAAATCTTAGATTAAATAATTCATATATTAAATACGAAATGTTCGAAATTTCGGGTCGTTACACAGCCCTTAGTAAATTCCACCATTTCATGGCTCGCCCTTAAAGCTATCAGGAAGCCAATAAGCTTTTCATAGCATCATCCAGCCTTATGTCCTCAAAAATCCTTTCGTAGGTTTCAAGCCAATCCTGCACTTCCGTCGCCGACTCCATCACTTTAGTACATATTCTACTATATAGTTTTGAAAACCAAAATATGTAACATGTACACGCTCTCGCGTGTATATACACTCTAGATCCAGTCTAAGATGAGAACTCCTACCTTATGTTTACTAGATCACGGTATCCTTGAGGTTAAAAAAGCCAACCTAAGCTTTAATACCAAATGGAACAACCGCCCTACGCCGCTGACACCCAATACACCTGTATATTGTGCTGCAGCAGTGCTCAGCCAATGTAGGACGATCATCTATAATTTGCAAAGTAAATAAACAACACATAATCTGTCATACATATCACAGTGCATTGAATAAAATATAGTAGCAAAACATCTTAGATATAGAACTGGAGAGAAAGTAAATAACTTAATGGATCACAACATCAAAGTATATAGTTCCATACAGTAAATAACATAAGTAATAGAGTTATACATCAAATAATAACTCATAAAACTATCTCTAAATAGAAAGCAGTAGCAAGCTCTGTAGTGTTGTGCAGCAGAATAGCAAATGAGTACATATAATAATATGAGAACAGCCTCCTGCTCATTTAAAAGTACAAAAGTAACAGGAAGTAAAGCATAAAACTCTAGGTCAAACAATAGTATGTGTGAGCGATATAAATCCCAAATACTATAAAGTCAATAACAAGGACAAATGGTATGGAAAATCATACCTTACATATCCCTGCATCCACAAAGTTAGCACATATAAAGGATATACGCTACTTTATGATAATCATCATGGGTGTACTATATGTCATGGTCCTAAGGTTGTCAAGATATTTGCATTGGTAATATCTACATCATATGACATCCCTAAGATAATAAAAGTAACTAAAACAAACATAACATCCATCATCCATCCTCACATTCACTCACTCGGTGTGTTGGATATATGATACTTGTATGACCACCCACCATAGAGCCAAGGACTACTCAATGTCCCAATTCTTGGTACTCAAATCCATGACACTCGGTAGGCTAAGAAATGGGATGCGCCCCCTATATAAGTTCAAGGTACTTTGATCGAAACATTGTTTGATCGAGGGCACACCCCATAGCCCATGTGAGTGTCCTCACATACCCATGCTTTACGAGTACACATCAGAGCCTACGAGTACCAATGATCCTTTTACACATGTCATCCAGAGAAGATTTATCTTGGAGTTGTTCTTTCAACTCCCGTTCGATGTCATTGCAGTAGGAAACTACTCTAGACAACCATCATAGTCATAGAATGTCATCATGCATCGCTTAACCTGCCTCCAACAGTCCTCTCAATCCAACTCATCGTCGCATACTCTACCACTCAGAGTATAGATATCCATTAACAAATGGTCATAACTCGATCATACGAACTCCAAACGATCTAAAACCCAAAATGTAGCCTTATGGGACCTTCCTTATCACCCCATATCAATAGCATCAAGTTTAGGGTAAAATTCATGGGTCACCACTGACCTATAGCCACCGAACGATCCCCATCGACCCATAATTCCATATTTGAGCTCCTTTCAGTCCTCCTAAACTCCTTTATCGATTGCACCCTTATTGAATCAATTCCCGTAGGTCGATACTAACCCAAGGGACAAAAAAATTTCAAAGAACTCCCATGGGTCATCACTGACCCATTGGACTTAGCCAACATTCGTGAGAACTTGACTCCACTGACTCATAGCTTTGAAGTATCCTCACCGAACCATAGCTTTTAGAAGCATCACCAAACCAAAGAATTTGGAAGCGTCACTGGACCATAGCACTTAGAAGAATCACCAAACCATAGCATTTGGAAGCATCACCGAATCATAGAGTTAGAAGCTCCACCGACCCATCATTTTAAACTACCACTGACCCATCCCTTAGAAACCTATAATTCGATCACGCCAACTCCAAATGACTTGAAACTTGGTGTGCCGCCTTTTGAGGCCTTCCTTGTTGCCTCACATCAATCGCACTCTAGTATGGTGAAATTCTATGGGTCATCGCCGACATAGCCACTGGTTATCTAATTCGCCATTCCATCGACTTTTTCAAATGTGCAAACATTAAGCAAACATACATTCATCATTGATAAGCAATAGTAACAGCCAAACATCCAAGTATATCTTTTAAAGAGATCTAAATCTAAGGTGGAGGTTTGGGATCCATAAGAACATGATTAGGGACCCATAAAACACGTTTTTGCAAATTAAGTCCAAATCATCCAAAATTAACAGATATGGGGTAAAACTATCCAAATTTTTTTTTATGATTTCTAAATAATTTTTAAAGCCACGTTTAGGGTGAAAAATAGCCTAATTAATAAGTAAGAGAACTAATTCCTCACCTTAATCCAAGTAAATCCCCAATCCTCCTATGAATTGTAGCAAACACAGATTCCAAAGCTCCTCTAAAGGTAGATCTCTAATCTCAAGTGTATATCTTGTTAATCTCCTCTTAATGGTGTGATTTGGCTTATTAATGTATGATTTAAAGTTACTTTTTATGAAGAAATAATTTTGATGGAGGTTTAAGCTATTCTTGGGAAGGGGGATGAAGTCCTATCAGCCTCCATATGCTCAAATATCGAAATGGATCATGGGTCGTGTTGCTAATTGAAAGTGACTATTGTGTGGCTAGTTATCACTTAGGATTGTGTAATATGGAATGTATTATAATCTAAATGCAGAAATAGATAATAATAGTAAAGCGAATAAGAATAAGCACACCAGGAGTTTTTATACTGGTTCGAACTTCCCGTTCTATGTCCTGTCCCAGACTTCCCATTGGAATTTCTCACAATAACCGCTCATTTAACCCGAAGGAATAGGTAAACAACACTTGAGCAACCGATCAGGATTCTTCCGCCTTTAACAACTGAAAGAGGACTTTTACCGCCTGAACAACCGAACAGGACTTCAACAATTTCAATAAAATTGTTTTGACACTTTGTGTTCTTGATAACACTGATTTGTCTTTGATAGTACAACCTTCCTATAATCTTTTCCTCAAGTATATATTGTGCATGTAAAGATTAGAAAGGGAAATATTTCTTTGAATCGAAGAATAAGTTAATTAATTCAGAGATTCAAGCAATATATAAATTGTGATTGCTTGTAGAATGCAGAGATAGATAGTTGAGAGTATGATCAGAAAACAAAATAAAAAATTTGGTGATTTGAGAAGTGAATCTCATGTGTTTATATAGTAGATAAATAGCTACAACTATTCACGAAGAGTTTTGATCAAAGGATGCAGCCATAACCCTTCAAATTGGATCGTAACTCTTCGCAAATGGAAGTGTCTCGTCAGAAAAATAGCAGTTAGAATCGTTCAGTCGATTGACCCAAAACAACTAGTCAACTGAATATTTGGTGTAAAACAGAGCGTATCTGTGCAACTGAACAGGTTCAGTCAACTGATCATTTTTGGTCAGTCGACTGACCTAGTTATTAGTGCACAGTCCATACATTTTTTAAAGAATGTGAATTTTAAAACAACTTTGATTTTGTGTAAACTACTTGAGGATAGATTTTAACAATTCTAAGACTAAAAACTTCAACAAATAAACATACTATACTCAGTTTTGAAGTCTTGGCTCCTTTGTAGTTTTAGTATCATATCTCGTTCTCTTTTTGTCGCTTGATCATATAGTCTCATCACTGATTTGTTTAAGCTCTTTGTCATGAATCAAAACTAATGACCCTAATTACCCACTAAAGCTGCTCAAAATCAATGAAAACTTCACACTGCTTTAACTCGAAAATGGTAGGTCTATTTTCTTAATATAACCACTCTACGGAAAGGAAAACCATCATCGGACCCAATGGAAGTGGCTTTAGACCTTAATCGACTCCTATCAAAAGTTATAGTCCACACAAGATTTTGCATGATCAAAATGGTCACGGAAAAATTTAAAAAGAATTCTAAGGAAAAGAAATGGCCCTAATATTCATTTCCAAAATAATAGAATCATACGATCTCATATATTAATAATATAAATATTCCAAGATCGTCCAATACGTAGAATACGGGTCGTTACAGGTTGATCCCTTAGTCTTATGGTTAGTAGCCTCCTATGCCAGATCTTTTCGCACTTGGTATCTTACATCCAATATGAACTATGCCAACTTCGAGTGCAGTCCCGCTCACCCTCTGATCATCGAAAGGACCCACAACATGGGAAACGAGCCTCCCATGGCTCACCGAGCATGCCCGTATGCGATGACATGATCGACCTACCTCATGACTAGACCTAAGGATGGATGGCCATCGTCGGTGATCTTGATCTCTTCCCCACTCCTTATTGGAAAATCCCCGAGACTTGGCACTCATGTCAATATCTGAGGTAGCCCCCCATGGATTGTTGATTGAGCCCCTCTTCCATCATCGCCCTCTAAGGTTCCCGATAGCAACTAGATGTCCATTTGCATGTCTTGGGGCATCTAAGATTAGCGGCTAATGACTTTCCCAAGCTTTCTCCCAAGTTCACGACCTTCTATGAAGAGAGATTTGAAATATTCAAAGCCCACATTGTTCAGCACTGCTGCTTAGGCTATCCATGATGATGAATTGCGGAAAATTCATTTCTTTGTTGGGGACTACAAGGCTACCCAGCAAAGTTCAATTACCATGCATTCGTTTCTTTATTTAGGGACCACCCATTGCCCTGGGATTTGGGTGAGACATCTCTCCCATATGCACCAGGATACATTAGAGATTGGATGCATTGCTGCAACGGTCTATCCCTTCCTTCGTGACACCATTCATCTTCCAAACAGGATGGGATACTATTGTCTAGACCAGCACTGCTACTTCAAGTGACGCTAAAGTTCGACATCCATAGTGTGCCTACGTAAATTAGGCCGACTCAGCTTTCACGTGCAGCAAGTCACCTTGGGAACTTTCAAGAAGCTTGGTGCTTAGGTTCAAATTAGGATTGCATACCATCAAAGAATCACATAGGTAAGTTCACATTTAACAATTTCTTTCTTATAAGTTCTTATGAACAATGGAGTCAGCTGCCCGTATCACCAGTATCACTCCATCATACAAGAATGCTCAAGCCAACAATGCATCCTCAGTTAGGTTGGGCCTTGTAGTCCTCTAAGCAACAGACACATGTCACCCTAGAGAACCCTCAAGCCCCACGCACTCCGATCCGAACCAGGACCTGTCTGCTGCTATACACATGACTGCTTGTCATAAGAGAACCCATGGGCATGCATACAATCCCACTCATTTTTAGTGTCACCTACCACTTGACGCTTGGCGGGAACTTAACTCATATGTACGAATAATTGGGATTAGCCTGTCTCATGACAATCTTGCTATTTAACACATTTTAATAGATTTTTTACCAAAAGTAATATAGGAATGCCTCAGGCAATGCTAGGAGAACCTCTAAGCCCCTCAGATCTTAGGTTTGAACTGGGACCACTCTTTAACAAAGCAATATAGTGAGGCTAAACTACTACACATTGGCCTCAACATTGAACAAGAAACCGAACAACACGGTCAGTGCTCTCTTCCGAGTCCCTCAACTTTCTCGTGTAGTAAAACCAAAGAAATTTGGGTAGACCAATGCAAATGACTGCTAGCTATTCGAGAACGCTACCCTATAAGTCAAAATCAAGTACAAACCACTATAGCAAGTTTCCCAAACAAGTGTGCAACAAAGAATCTATTTTATTCTGCTCAATAGTGTGTAAGGGCACAATATCCGTCCTGCTAGGCTTATAATTATTTTCAATCACTAACAAGTTAACAAGAAGAAAATGAAAGTAAAGAAGGAGCATGCCAACAGCTCCTCCGAGGCTGGCCAGCTGATGCTCTTATCACCACCCAGAGAGCACTCGGTAGGAGAAACAATTAAGAACTTGTTGAAGAAGGAGTGTGATTCCACCATTAATGCCTTCTAAATCGAATCTCATAAAAGATCGTTGAAAACTTCCATGCAACCTCACCAAGGAGCAGACCAAGAACTCAATTGTGACATCTAAATTAGAGGCATCAGACCCTACTCCTTCTAAAGAGGTGCAAAAGCATCCAAATCGACCTGAGGTTTGGAAAATAATAGCATCAAAGCAAAAAAGCCCTAGCCTTGCCCGAATCTATAACTTGAGGCAGATGTTTGATCAGCGTCGGAACTTTGGCTAAGGGAACTGGGTCCCATCCAAAGGATGGGTCCATTTCAACCAATTAAAATCTAAGACCAACAGTCCAAACTACCATCGATGAACATAGTGTGGCACCCAAGAAGGCTACCTCTTTTCTGAACCATGCTAAATCCAAGAAAAATTCCAAACAAGTTTGACAAAATGCCAAATGGTTAAGAACAATGCAAAAGAAGCATATGGTGAAGCCAACTATTGTTTCCAAAGGAAACCATGCAGAGTTCAAACCTATAGAAGAAATCACATGGATAAAACTCCATGTGTCTAAAGCGGAAGGGGGTATTTATATGCCTCTCCCTTCAACTGCAACCAGTGTGACCAAATAGGGAAAAAGAAATCTCAACCATTCAAAGATGATAAGTGTTGTGTATAGACATGGGTAAAAAGACACATGTCTACTACACCTTGAGAAGTACAATTGTCATGACTAATGATGCAAGGCCAGAAGAATAGTGCATTAATTGTATAGTATAATCGTCAATCAATAGACTCTTCAAGATTTTAATAAGCCTGAACCCGCTCATGTCCACAGGCTTAGGGGACAAAATGTTACTCAAATTTTTCGCAATAAAGAAGATAGGCTAATCAAGGTTTCTTAGCTTAATCTGCTATGGTCCAAGCTAGCTTGGGCCAAGGCTGGCCTACCATAAGCTGCTCGAGAATATAAAAAACATACAGGCAAGTCTCAATTGACTATCGTCTAAGTTAGACCACTATTAACCCGTCCTCTCCATGGCACTTTAGGTCGGCCCCTTCCCCAGTGCACCTCAAAGAAATTACAATAGCCAGCTCGTCATGGAAAGCAATGCATTTATACTACTGGGCTTTACCCCTTTTTTATAACTAGTTGGCTCCCAGATAGCCCATCTACTCAAGCACATCCCTCAGCCGTCCATCAATCAGTGCATCTCAAGATTCCCTCGGGGATGACCTATCGCTAACTCAGCTCCAGTGCAACCATGCCTCCCTCCGCATGCAACCCTACAGTTGGTCTTCTATATCATTTTGAGCAGTGCAGCAAGACCTGTACAGCTCAGCCCACTCCATCAAACACTACCCTTGATAGTTTCCTATCTCTTTCCATATCCTTGGGAAAAAGCAGACCTACCTGGTCTGCCTCACCACAATAGCATGCATGCAAGGCCAACAAAGAAATACGACCAAGGGTTTCCTCTTCTTACATATCGTATGTTATGTAACATGTTACCACTATGCATGAACATTACCCGAACAGAAAGATCAGGACACGTATCTTACAAGTGTTTTCCCATTGATGTTGGCCTCAGCCGCTGATTCCCTCTACTTTAACAGCTATCCTCATCGAACCTGTTTAGTCCGATTAACAACATAGTACCTTTCCTGTTGGTTTTACGACATTATCTCAACTGTCACGACATTAGTTTCAACCATTATAAATACCCCATGCATGGCAACTTCAAAGGGGTTGGTCACCACCTACAAAGGGTGACTATTCGAAGGCTAGTCACCACCTGCCAAGCGTCGACAATTCAAAGGTTAGTCTCTACCTACTAAGGGTTGGTTATTCAAAGGGGTTGGTCATCAACTACTAAAGGTCGGATATTTAGAGGTTGGTTGCTACCCAAAAGGGTTGACTATTCAAAGGTTGTTCGCCACCCATCAAGGATCAGCTAATCAAAGGTTGGTTGCCATCCACCAAGGGTCAATTATTCAAAAATTGTAGGTCGCCACCTGCCAAGGGTTGACTATTCGAAGGTTGTTGCTTGCTACCCGCCAAGGGTCAACTATTCAAATGTCGGTCATCACCCACCAAGGGTTGACTGTTCAAAGGAAACATATACCATGCATAACCATGCATCCTCGACTTAACATCAACCAGTACATATTCACAATGGCTCATCATTTGTAGTTCTAAGCTCAATAATCCCTCAAGATTAGCTGCACCATTAGCCTTGAGCAATCCATTTTATCTTATTATATTTCTTGTAACTGTAAGAATTCCATATAATTAGAGGAATTCATGATGGACGTAGGCAGCTCTGCTGAACCACTCTATATCTGGTGTCATTTAACCACTAAATGCTCATTTTTGCTTTTAACTAGATGATTAGCAAGTAACCTTCGCTTTTCATGGTGCAATTATTATATTGATGAAAAATACAGTCAATGGAGACAATATCATAATGAAATAACTATTGCAAAGAACAATCTTTTGTATTACCTAAGTAGGAAGGTTCAATGGAAATTTGAATGACTCCATCTAAGCAGCCTTTTTATCGATGATACTTTAATAATAAATAAGAATATTGTGCCAAAGATAAGATATCAGGCTCCCTACTCTTCTATTTCAATGTTATATTATATGAAAAAGATTCTAACCTCCATATATCAAATGCATCTACAAAAAGGAAGGA
This sequence comes from Allium cepa, assembly GCA_030765085.1. Classification (NCBI taxonomy): domain Eukaryota; kingdom Viridiplantae; phylum Streptophyta; class Magnoliopsida; order Asparagales; family Amaryllidaceae; genus Allium; species Allium cepa. The sequence goes on from CM060941.1 coordinate 933,523,191, forward strand.
ACTTGAATATTATGGTAAGTTCACGAGGGATGCCATGGAAATCACTCTGAAGGACTTAACTTAGGAAAAAGTGATACGGCAGGTTACTATTGGCCAACTACACATAAAGATGACCATGAGTTTTTCCTCAAGTATGATCAATGCTATAAATGTGCTAGTATCGCAAGATTGTCGTTGCATGAACTTACCTCGATGTCCAGCACATGGCCATTTGATACTTAGGGAACCACCCAAAATCATCAATGCAAAGAAAGTAGTGAACTTCATAGTAAGGAACATCATAACTAGATTTGGACTTCCATACAATATTATATCATATAATGGAGTGTAGTTCAAAAGCAAATAATTTGGCTGCCTATGTGAAAGAAATAGAATAATCAAGATCTTCTCTTTAATGGTGCATCCTTAAGAAAATAGCCAAGTGGAAGCACCAAATAAATAATCAAGAAACTAGTTAAGAAAAGACTAACTAAAACCAAAGTAAAGTTGGTAGAAGAACTACCTCTGGGTTATCATATGATTATAAAATAGTTCTCCTAGTAGAGGAGGAGGTTCCATTACATAAACGTTTATCATATATACAAGTTAGATCATTAATTGAAGGAATCCACCCTCAAACCTATCCAACGAAAGAAGGGATGTGGCCACCATTCGAAATACAACATATGAGCAAAGAATTTCCAAATGGTACAATTCCCAAATAAGGAAAAAGAAATTCTACAAGGATGATCGGCTGCTTAGGAATGTTATGGCCAACACTAATGATTCATCAAATGGAGCATTAAGACCTACCTAGGAAGGATTATTTCTGAAATCCTATCTAATTGTGCATATTGGTTGTCAAAGCTAAATGGAAATCTAATACAAAGAATATGGATTGTTGAGAACATTAGCCATATTTTGTTTAAGACGATTGCAAAAGAATCAGATGTATCATTTTATATGAAAAAATTAATTTGTTGATAAATTGGATGAAAAGAAATTACATAGCCCAAAACAATATAATAATCTCATATGTCTCTATTGATACTATGTGAAGGAATCATATTAAACTATAAGAATTACATGCACATAAATAGGCTTTTAACCAAAATAAACTAGAGATAAGAATATTAAACATCCAGAACCAGTATAAATAATATGCAAAATCATAAGGGTTTTGACACACAACCCAATCTCTTCACTAACAAGTCAAATTAAGGAGATGGAATTGGGTATATATTGATTTCGCTGGATAACCAAAAGCTTTATGGTGTAGTATAATTTAGTTTACAAGCCATAAATAAAATGGCAAAATATGAAGCACTAATCACCTAATTAAAAATGATGTAGGTAATGAAGGTAGCACATCAAAATTAATAGTGATTCTCAATTAGTTATAAATCAGGCAGTCAGGCGGTCAAGCTAAGGTGCCAACATCAGCCAAGTATGCAGAATTATCCAAATAATAGGGTGAAGTTTTATCGGTTCACCATACAACAAAACCCTATGAAGATAACTCATATGTAGATTGCTTAGCCAATTTGGCAAGTGCTACAGTTGCGTAGGATATTAAAACAGTACTAGTAGGGCATTTAACCGAGCTTAGCATATTACAAGCAAAACAAGTTCTAGTTCTAACATGTTCCCAACGAGCCAGAACACTAGGAGATTGATACCATAATGAAATAGCTTTTACAAAAAAAAATCTTCCTATATTCCTTAAGCAGGAAGATTTAACGAAAACTTGGATGACTCCATTTAAGAAATTTCTTTATCGATGATAGTTTACAAATAGAAAACAATGCTGCACCTAGGATAAGATATCAAGCTCGCTACTCTGCTTTCTTCGATGTAATATTATACAAAAGAAATTTTCCAACCCCATATCTTAGATGCATCACCAAAGAAGAAAGAATATGAATATTAAGGGAGTTCACGAGGGATAATATGCAGATCACCCTTGAGGACTTAGTTGGAAGAAAAATGATATGGCTAGGTTACTACTGGCCAACTACACATAAAGATGACCAAGACTTTGTCCACAAGTATGATCGATGCTAGAAATATGCTAGTATTCCAAGATTTTCATTGCATGAACTTACCTCAATGTCCAATACATGACGCTTTGATACTTGGAGAACCAACCTAATTGGGACACTCCCAATGTCAAAAGGTGAAGTAAAGTAAGCAATAGTTACAGTTGATTACTTCACTATGTGGATTGAGGCACAATCACTCATAACCATTAATGCAAAAAGCAATAAACTTCGTAAATAAGGAACATCATGACTAGATTTTGACTTCCATTTAAGAATACATCAAATAATGGAACACAATTTGAATGCAAAACATGTACCCATCTATGAAAATAAAAAGAATAAATCAAGAGCTTCTCTTCAATGGTGCATTCTTAAGAAAATTGCCAAGCGAAAGCACCAAATAAGATAATCAAGAAACTGCACAAGAAACTACTATCTACAGCCAAAGTAAAGTTAGCAGAAGGACTGCCTTTGATGTATATGTATATCGATCTTCAACTCGATAGTTATAGTGCATACTCGTTTTTACTGTCATATGATTATAAAGCAATGCTCCTAGCAGAGGTGGACGTTTATGATATATAGTAGAGTAGAATTTAAGGAACCCACGCTCGACCAAACCAACGAAAGAATGGATTTAGATAGTATTCAAAATAAAAAATATCAGTAGAGATATTCCAAATGGTACAATTCACGAATGAGAAAAAGAATATTCTACAAGCATGATCGAGTGCTTATGAAAGTTATAGCTGTTGAGTCAAGATTTTTATAGAGTTTTGATTTCTGACAAAGGAATAAGCCGTGATCGACAAAAAGAAGTTATTCATTTAAGAAACATAAAGAGCTCCATATATTAGAGGTTGATTATTTGGTATGTTAGTAATTTATGTTAAAATCTATCCTCAAATAATCATATAACTTCAATCTTTCAATATATATACATATGCACATTAACTGTGCAAATTGGACTAAACCGGTTGACCGATTGAAAATAAGGTGGTCGACCGTTTTTTCCCAGAATGCACAGATAACATACACACATGCACATAACGTATATATATTTGAATTCCTGTCTACCGGTCCATTTTTGACCTGTCGACCGTTTTTAAACAGAAAGCAACTTTTCCAAAAGACACTTCTCTTCTCCAAAGGTTGCATCTCCTATCTTTCATCAATGATCATAACTCTTAATGGCAACTGTTCACAAAGAGTTACAACTATTTTTCTCTATATATACTCATCTAAATCATTGATTCAAACACATGTTTTTACACGATCATATATGCTCTCTAATCTAATCTCTAACACTCCTGCATTCTAAAAATTAATTTAGCTTATTGAATCATTGAAATTATTTCATATCTTTTGATTCAATAAGTAAATACCTTCTTTAATCTTTACAAAACATCATTCATATTCTTTGAGGATAAGATTATAGGAAGGGTGTACTACTAGTGACAAATCCGTGTTTTCAAGAACACAAGTTGTCAACAACAATTGTATTTGTTTTTGTTGAAGTCCTCGTGTTGTAAGAGGCAAGTGTTGAAGTCCTCGGTGTTGTAAGAGGCAAGTGTTGAAGTCCTCAGTGTATTAGAGGCGTGAAATCCCGTTCGGCTGTTCGGGTATTGTAAACCTGTTCCTCCGGGTGAAGCGAGGTAGTTAATAGTGAAAATCCAGATAGGAGTCTGGGACTGGACGTAGGACGGTGCTCCGAACCAGTATAAAAATCTCTGGTGTGATTTTTCTATTTTTATTTTTGCTTTGCTACTATCATCTATTTTCCGCATTTATATTATAGTCCATATTACACGATCCGTGTGTACTATATTAGTACGTGCATTAGTATACACACCACACTTTCATTTGGTATCAGAGCATAGCGAACTTTTTCAATTTGGTATCAGAGCCTGGTTTTCTAGAGATCGTAACAACATCCTAGAATAAATGGCTACAAAGAGATCTAGTCAAGGCAATAAGAAAAGGAAGAGCAATAAAGAACAATCAAAGGAGCAAACAAACAAATGCTTCATGGCAAAAGATAACGAGGTTAGTGATCTAACTTTTGATGATATGATAGAAATAAATTCAGAACTTCTAGACACTTTAAAAAGTCTCAAAAGAAAATATAAGGAAGCTCTGGAAAATCAGAAGAAAGCAGAATTCGAAAGAGATATGCTTAAAGACGAGAAGAGAATATTAGAAGAAGAACTTGAGAAAATTCAAGATTCAGACAATTCTCAACTCGCTCTATTAAGTCAAGAAATAGAAGCTCAAAAAGAAAAGAATAATGCTCTAGCTTCTGAAAATCATGAGTTAAAAACAAAAATTAAAATTGTTGAGTTAGATAACACTAGTCTCAAAACTAAGCTTGATGACATTACTAAAAATATTTCCAATTTTAATAAAGGGAGAGAAAATTTATGCAGAATTATTGAAAATTCTCAACCTGCTTCAAATAAGAAGGGATTAGGTTATGTTAAGAATTCAAAAGCTCACAATGATAGAAGTGGTGTAGGCTATAAACAAGCTAAAAGTAAAAATAGTACTAGATATGCATTCATGTATACTAACTTTAGTGCTAGTACTAGTAATCAAGATAGTTTTAAAACCAGTTATAGTCATAATAGTACTTTGCTTAGAAATGATAGAAATTATTCTTCAAGTACTAAGCTAATGACTAATAGTATTAAGATATGGATTCCAGCTAATATGATTGATCATGATAAACAAGTTTATATTAGCAACTATTATGAGAATGTAATTTGTAATGAAAATTATATTTATAAAGGTTCAACCACACCCAAATGGGTATGGTTTCCAAAGACCTAACCCCCCGGACCCTAACATAGTAAGTGGGTACCGAAAATTATTATTATTTTTTACAGGTACTCAGAGAAACAAAAGGAAAAGGATAGATTTTGGAATTTCAAAGAATGTTCCATATGTTTAATAGAATTACGTGCTTACAATAAAATATGGACTTCGGTAAATATGGTAAAATTTATTTTACTTTTCCTTCATAATTAATAATGAGTTCATCTCGTTATATACAAGATATTTTATATAATTTTATATATTTCCTCATTCTTTTTTATAATGACAAAGGGGGAGAAATTCATATGCATATAAATAGAGGGAGATATTATACTTAGGAGGAGATGTTATACTTAGGTGGAGATGTTATACTTAGGTGGAGCTTTAAAGACATTATCTGGCACTTGTGTGAATGTTACTTTTGGTCTGTGATAGTGGTTTTATGTTGCCTATGGTTTTATGTTGCCTATAATCTGTTTTACATCTTCCATTTAACAACTCCTTTTTGTCGATGACAAAGGGGGAGAAAGTGCTAACAATTATTTGCAGGAATATATATATAAGACAAAATCTCAGGGGGAGATCACATATTCAGGGGGAGATTCAGAACTTCAGATATATGTTGTCATCAATCAAAAAGGGGGAGAATGTTGAGTCAAGATTTTTATAGAGTTTTGATTTCTGACAAAGGAATAAGCCGTGATCGACAAAAAGAAGTTATTCATTTAAGAAACATAAAGAGCTCCATATATTAGAGGTTGATTATTTGGTATGTTAGTAATTTATGTTAAAATCTATCCTCAAATAATCATATAACTTCAATCTTTCAATATATATACATATGCACATTAACTGTGCAAATTGGACTAAACCGGTCGACCGGTTGAAAATAAGGTGGTCGACCGTTTTTGCCCAGAATGCACAGATAACATACACACATGCACATAACGTATATATATTTGAATTCCTGTCTACCGGTCCATTTTTGACCTGTCGACCGTTTTTAAACAGAAAGCAACTTTTCCAAAAGACACTTCTCTTCTCCAAAGGTTGCATCTCCTATCTTTCATCAATGATCATAACTCTTAATGGCAACTGTTCACAAAGAGTTACAACTATTTTTCTCTATATATACTCATCTAAATCATTGATTCAAACACATGTTTTTACACGATCATATATGCTCTCTAATCTAATCTCTAACACTCCTGCATTCTAAAAATTAATTTAGCTTATTGAATCATTGAAATTATTTCATATCTTTTGATTCAATAAGTAAATACCTTCTTTAATCTTTACAAAACATCATTCATATTCTTTGAGGATAAGATTATAGGAAGGGTGTACTACTAGTGACAAATCCGTGTTTTCAAGAACACAAGTTGTCAACAACAATTGTATTTGTTTTTGTTGAAGTCCTCGTGTTGTAAGAGGCAAGTGTTGAAGTCCTCGGTGTTGTAAGAGGCAAGTGTTGAAGTCCTCAGTGTATTAGAGGCGTGAAATCCCGTTCGGCTGTTCGGGTATTGTAAACCTGTTCCTCCGGGTGAAGCGAGGTAGTTAATAGTGAAAATCCAGATAGGAGTCTGGGACTGGACGTAGGACGGTGCTCCGAACCAGTATAAAAATCTCTGGTGTGATTTTTCTATTTTTATTTTTGCTTTGCTACTATCATCTATTTTCCGCATTTATATTATAGTCCATATTACACGATCCATGTGTACTATATTAGTACGTGCATTAGTATACACACCACACTTTCATTTGGTATCAGAGCATAGCGAACTTTTTCAATTTGGTATCAGAGCCTGGTTTTCTAGAGATCGTAACAACATCCTAGAATAAATGGCTACAAAGAGATCTAGTCAAGGCAATAAGAAAAGGAAGAGCAATAAAGAACAATCAAAGGAGCAAACAAACAAATGCTTCATGGCAAAAGATAACGAGGTTAGTGATCTAACTTTTGATGATATGATAGAAATAAATTCAGAACTTCTAGACACTTTAAAAAGTCTCAAAAGAAAATATAAGGAAGCTCTGGAAAATCAGAAGAAAGCAGAATTCAAAAGAGATATGCTTAAAGACGAGAAGAGAATATTAGAAGAAGAACTTGAGAAAATTCAAGATTCAGACAATTCTCAACTCGCTCTATTAAGTCAAGAAATAGAAGCTCAAAAAGAAAAGAATAATGCTCTAGCTTCTGAAAATCATGAGTTAAAAACAAAAATTAAAATTGTTGAGTTAGATAACACTAGTCTCAAAACTAAGCTTGATGACATTACTAAAAATATTTCCAATTTTAATAAAGGGAGAGAAAATTTATGCAGAATTATTGAAAATTCTCAACCTGCTTCAAATAAGAAGGGATTAGGTTATGTTAAGAATTCAAAAGCTCACAATGATAGAAGTGGTGTAGGCTATAAACAAGCTAAAAGTAAAAATAGTACTAGATATGCATTCATGTATACTAACTTTAGTGCTAGTACTAGTAATCAAGATAGTTTTAAAACCAGTTATAGTCATAATAGTACTTTGCTTAGAAATGATAGAAATTATTCTTCAAGTACTAAGCTAATGACTAATAGTATTAAGATATGGATTCCAGCTAATATGATTGATCATGATAAACAAGTTTATATTAGCAACTATTATGAGAATGTAATTTGTAATGAAAATTATATTTATAAAGGTTCAACCACACCCAAATGGGTATGGTTTCCAAAGACCTAACCCCCCGGACCCTAACATAGTAAGTGGGTACCGAAAATTATTATTATTTTTTACAGGTACTCAGAGAAACAAAAGGAAAAGGATAGATTTTGGAATTTCAAAGAATGTTCCATATGTTTAATAGAATTACGTGCTTACAATAAAATATGGACTTCGGTAAATATGGTAAAATTTATTTTACTTTTCCTTCATAATTAATAATGAGTTCATCTCGTTATATACAAGATATTTTATATAATTTTATATATTTCCTCATTCTTTTTGATAATGACAAAGGGGGAGAAATTCATATGCATATAAATAGAGGGAGATATTATACTTAGGAGGAGATGTTATACTTAGGTGGAGATGTTATACTTAGGTGGAGCTTTAAAGACATTATCTGGCACTTGTGTGAATGTTACTTTTGGTCTGTGATAGTGGTTTTATGTTGCCTATGGTTTTATGTTGCCTATAATCTGTTTTACATCTTCCATTTAACAACTCCTTTTTGTCGATGACAAAGGGGGAGAAAGTGCTAACAATTATTTGCAGGAATATATATATAAGACAAAATCTCAGGGGGAGATCACATATTCAGGGGGAGATTCAGAACTTCAGATATATGTTGTCATCAATCAAAAAGGGGGAGAATGTTGAGTCAAGATTTTTATAGAGTTTTGATTTCTGACAAAGGAATAAGCCGTGATCGACAAAAAGAAGTTATTCATTTAAGAAACATAAAGAGCTCCATATATTAGAGGTTGATTATTTGGTATGTTAGTAATTTATGTTAAAATCTATCCTCAAATAATCATATAACTTCAATCTTTCAATATATATACATATGCACATTAACTGTGCAAATTGGACTAAACCGGTCGACCGGTTGAAAATAAGGTGGTCGACCGTTTTTGCCTAGAATGCACAGATAACATACACACATGCACATAACGTATATATATTTGAATTCCTGTCTACCGGTCCATTTTTGACCTGTCGACCGTTTTTAAACAGAAAGCAACTTTTCCAAAAGACACTTCTCTTCTCCAAAGGTTGCATCTCCTATCTTTCATCAATGATCATAACTCTTAATGGCAACTGTTCACAAAGAGTTACAACTATTTTTCTCTATATATACTCATCTAAATCATTGATTCAAACACATGTTTTTACACGATCATATATGCTCTCTAATCTAATCTCTAACACTCCTGCATTCTAAAAATTAATTTAGCTTATTGAATCATTGAAATTATTTCATATCTTTTGATTCAATAAGTAAATACCTTCTTTAATCTTTACAAAACATCATTCATATTCTTTGAGGATAAGATTATAGGAAGGGTGTACTACTAGTGACAAATCCGTGTTTTCAAGAACACAAGTTGTCAACAACAATTGTATTTGTTTTTGTTGAAGTCCTCGTGTTGTAAGAGGCAAGTGTTGAAGTCCTCGGTGTTGTAAGAGGCAAGTGTTGAAGTCCTCAGTGTATTAGAGGCGTGAAATCCCGTTCGGCTGTTCGGGTATTGTAAACCTGTTCCTCCGGGTGAAGCGAGGTAGTTAATAGTGAAAATCCAGATAGGAGTCTGGGACTGGACGTAGGACGGTACTCCGAACCAGTATAAAAATCTCTGGTGTGATTTTTCTATTTTTATTTTTGCTTTGCTACTATCATCTATTTTCCACATTTATATTATAGTCCATATTACACGATCCGTGTGTACTATATTAGTACGTGCATTAGTATACACACCGCACTTTCATTTGGTATCAGAGCATAGCGAACTTTTTCAATAGCCAACACCAAAGATTTAGCGAATGGTGCATTAGGACCTAACCGAGAAGGATTGTCTCTAAAACCCTATTTAATGGTGCATATCGGTTGAAACACCCCACTTTTATATCCACATTACCAAGGAGTATTAGTAAAAATGTCTGGTAATACAAAGAATTAGGTGATTGCGCTTACACACATGAATATTCTCTCGGGCTAACATAGTACGTATTTAAACATCAAATAAGTAAATCACTTATAGTATTGGCACAAAGCAATAAACATGTGCATCTCCAAGATAAAACAATACACAATATATAATAAGTGATATGGAGTACATGAGTCAGTATCGTAGCGTTAAAGTATAATATGAAATACATACGAGACAGTGTTAATACAAAACATCTTGAAAACGTCCACTATCTCAAATAACATATAATGTTTCTACAATATTATAACATAATGACATGAATATAATGAATCTCTATCACTCAAATAATATATCTCAAATCCTAAATATTAAGTCTCCACTATACCCATATAACACAAGCTGGTCTCTTCGTTACCGAACCTGAAATGTCTTGGACTGACTCGAGCATTACATAAATAACATATAGGTCAAACTATGCCTAAATGTAAATATCGATATATAAATATATATGTGTGTGTGTGTGCGCGTGTGCATGCAAGGTATATAATTATAATATCATAAACAATCCCCATAATATCATAAGACGTCCAATATCATAAAAATATGCACCAAGATGTCATCACCCATATAAAATCATATCAAATAAGGAATCGCAAAATCAACGATAAATAGGTGAATCATCCATATCATAATCGTATCAAAATCCAAAAATCATCAATACTAATAATCAACAAGTATAGTCAGGCTAGCACACAACAATGCCAAGTTATCCCTCAACTCAGATAATGAAATATCAACATCAATATGAAATATAAGTCGCCTATCAGTAAAATCGTATATAATAAATGATATGAGAATCTACTAAATTCTAGAAACCTGTCATAGGCATAATCTCACCTCCTTATTTAGAAATAAATGGTGATGGGAATTGATTGTATAACAGGCACAAAGTGCAAGTAGAGTCATATCTAGACTCAGTGAGCTGTATCAATAGTATATGTCAATCCGTTACTCCGTCAGAACTAGAAAGGAGATTGATAGCACAAAGGCTTCTCCAAAGTCCCACAGACTCTACAATCTTGGTTGCCTCAATTGGTCATTATGACACATATCCACCAATACTCGTCAATGAGAAGTCATAGTCACAACCCTACAAGTTCCATTATTGGTAGCAGACCGTTGGCTAAGGTAACACATAGGTGATCGCACACAACAATAACAGACGGCTATAATAATATAAGGTGTTATGGATCTAGGATGCAACCCCACGATTAGGCCACTTAATGGATGGTAGCCATTTGGTCCTCTCTAATGCCAATAAAAGGAGTACATCGTGATAATAGCATATAATATCAATGAATATAGGCATAAAGCCTTGCTCATCACTACGAACATCACCTTACACTCGTATCGCTATTCCTATCACGTGAGTGTTATTTACTTACAATGACTAACCAAATTAATATCACAACAACGTCCCATACTATTGCGTGGTAATTAGTCATTTACTCACTGCTTATAAATTATACTTAATCTTCATAATATTCTATATCGTGAGTTGTAGAAGTAACCAAGTATTACCAAACGTCTCATACCAAATTGTATTACTAGTTCGTTTACTCAAATTCCTAGTAATCTAGAATCTCCACAATATTATTTAATATAGCTTATCCAAAGAATAATGAAGAAATATTATTGAAAGTCTCATACCTGACGATATTATAACTCCATTTATATAGAGTCCTCATCATACAAAATTAAAATATATTCAACAGAATTATCCAAAATGGCAATATCACAAAATATCAATGGTGAATCATTCATATATCCAGAATCTAAAAGTAATGAAAAATCAAAAAAGGGTAATAAAATAAATTAATTAATTATGTATAATATACTTTTATAATTCTTATTGAAATATATCGATTACAAATTGCATTTTAAAATACCCAAATTATTAATTAGAAAATACTTCTTATTCTGTAGAATTTATGTATACTTTGAAATAAATATTTGAAACGCAAATTAAATTTACTTTTAATAAACTAAATGATTTTGAAGTGTATGTGCGTGTTATTTACTGAATTTAATTATGACATTTCTTTGTAAAATCACATTATCAATTCTTTTATTTTCCATAAAACCTATTTAATTTATCTATATTTTATGTTATTTGGTTATATATATATATATATATATATATATATATATATATATATTAAATGAACACATGGTTTGTGCAACCAGAGGCTATCAATCTGTTGGGCTACTGGTGCAATGCCTAGTCATCAATTTCGATCGATTTCAGACCTCCTGCCTCCTTCTTGCGTTACCTCCTCCAATTCAACACAAACACACACAATATATTTCCTATATCTTCAACCAAACAAAGCATTTATAAAGAATAATATGATTTAAACATAGGTTTGTGAGTTAAAACACTCACTTGTAAGCTTTCTCCTTCCTCATCCTCTATGTCTCCCACTTCCAGATCTCCAAAGCTTGATCAAAACCTTAACTTCCCCAAAATCGATAGGTGTAGATTGGTGTTGACTTAATCATGGTTAAATTTTTGGGATTTATCATATTTTATTTTATTTTTTTACTTATTAAAGCAATCAGGGAAGTTTATGTAGCCTAATTTTTAGTGAACAAGGGAAATGTCTGGAATGGAGAAACATATGGAATGGAGAAATTGGGATATGGATGATAGAATTTGGATTTGGGTTCTTGAACTTGGGCTTAAGTGAATAAATATTTATTTTTCCTTCGCATTTCTATACCCATATAATACCAATTTACATTTTTCTAAAATTACCATTAAATCCAAATAAAAATTATATTTATATTTCTTAAGTAATTACAAAATATTATGGCATTCAGTAGAATTTATTTCATACAAATTTACTTTATTTAATTATTTACTCGAACATACCATATTTAACACAATATAAGATTCGTTTATTAACCCAAAAATAAAATACCAAAATCATTTCTCACTGAAATCAATATTATTCATTCATTATATAATTTTATGAAAATATTACTTCCATATTTTAACTCATTTTAATTTAATTACCTCAAACATACATTTTGAACCCACATATTCAAACAATTCTAAATTATTCTCATTTAATTGTTAAAAAACTATTTTAATTAATTAAATCTCCACTAATTATTTTTAATTAACTTCCTCTCAACACCGGGTTGTTACATCTGTTGTCAAAGCCAAATGAAAACCTAATACTAAGAACATGGAATGCTGAGCACGTTAGGCCATATTTTGTTTAAGATGATTGTGAAAGAATCACATGTATCATTATATACGGGAAAATAAACATGACGATAAATTGGATGTAGAGATAATACAAATCCCGAACTAGTATAATAATCTCAAGTGTCATTGTTCTTACTATCAAAAGGAACCATATTAAATTATAAGAGTTATATGTACATAACTCGGCTTTTTAGCCAAAACGAACTAGATGAAGGATATCAGACTACTTGAACTTATACAAAAAAAATATGCAAAATCATAAGGGTTTAATACATGACCCAACATCTCAGCCAATAAACTAGCTTAATAAAAGTAAAGCAATCCGGTGTTGATGCGCACACTTGAAGGAAAATTCAAGGCTACCATGACCAGTGATTTAAGTGCCTAAGAAAATTTTTAGGAGAAATTTCACATAAACAATGAATTGAATTGTGTTTAACAGATTTTGCACCCTTGAGAGTAGCAATCATAAATAGAGAGGAAATATATCCCTTCACATGTCGAATCCAACAGCACTCTTGCTTAAACCATGTTCGGACTGCGAACCTAATATGGAAAGTTTAGCGGTTGCCTTTACCCTAAATGGGTGTACACAATGACATATAGGCACCAATTGTTGAGTCCTAGTAGCGTCCAAGATCCATTATGGTGTTCATGAGTCTTGTTCAACTCACTTTTGGCGGGATGATGCCTGGCATAGTTCCTCCTTTGATTTTACAATTTGTTGCTTTGAAGTGCGTTCGTGCCTTATCCTTGGTTAGGTTGTAATATGCAATTAAGTGGTATACTATAGTGGTGGTTGAGCTGTACTTGTTTGATGTAAACTAGCATAGTATGATATTCGAGATGTCTTAGGCGTTGTATTAGAAACTCGTGTGGTTCCTTGATGACGTAGCTTAGAGATATATCCTATATCATGCTGACTCTACATTAGAAACCATGCGTGCCTCTTGCTTATGCTTTCTTAGTTGTGAAATTTCTTATGTTGCTCTTTTTACTCATCTTTATCCACTTGTAAAATACATTTGTTGAGAAAATGGATGTAACCGGCAGAGTTCCGGGGTTGAAGAACCGATACTATTCTTTTGTGATGTTCTCTTATATTTATAGATGGAGAGAGAGTGTGTGCTATTTAGGTCGTGATTCACTCAGAATATCCCCAGAGATTCATCCAAGAAATATCCTATCAAGATCCATGAAAAAAGACTAAATAATTAGTAAAATTTGACTCGACCCAAATAGCCATATTCTTATTGATCGGTTCTGATCTATGCCTTATCTATCTGTACTTATCCATGGCATATCATTGGTATCGATCCATGCTTTATCGATTGGTACCGATCCATGCGTTATCGATCGGTAACAAACCACACCTTATCAATCAGTACTAATCCATATTTTATCAATCAGTACTGATCCATTTGAACAGACTATGAAGAAAAAGCACGATCAATGCATAACTCCTTCATCTTGAGTCAGATTTTCCCAAGACTTAAATCATTCATCTTGTATCATATTGTAGAATTATAAAGCACCGTCTCTTACTTCATTTATTGATCATTTGAGGTATCCATGGTAGCATTCTTATCGATAAGGGTTGATCGAAAAGAACGGTCAGGGGGACGAGGAGGATGAGCGATCCAAAAATATTTTGTTCTAAGTTAGAATCACCCACGGTTTGAAACATTCATTTTATATCATTATGTAGAGCATTACTACACACTCCACTACCTCACTTCCAAAATATTTCACAAGCATCTCCAAGGTGGTGTTTCTATTGATGGGATGATCGATAAGAACGGTATAAGGAGATGAGGGAACTATGTTCTACATATCATTTATTTGATGTTTTTTATGATTTTCTTTTTTACGATAGTGTATTGATATATTTTCTTCAAAGTTTCTTATAATAATAACAAAACAATATTATAATATTAGTTTTGTAAAATTAGTTTTATATTAATTAACAGCATTAAAATAAATACGAGATTAAATATATATAAATTATACTAACATAACTACGGTAATAAAATAGACAACACGTAAACAATTTTTCCTTTCAATTTCCCTTTCATAATTAAGAAAGTTACTCCATTCGTAGAACTTTCCATTTTTTAATTTATTTTAAGTACCATTTTCCTAGGTCCCATTTAATTAACCAGAAATGCACTTTTATGGTCAACGCACCAATTTATTCGAGTAAGTAATAATTAAAGAGACGTCATTTTTGGAGAAGAGAAAGTACAATTTTATGGAGAACTGCGGCCAAAGTAAAAAAAATTAAGTATCGTGATGGGAAAAGCTCGAACGCGAACAATTTTCTATTCTACGCTCTTTGAGTAAATTTAGTAACATACCAATAGAGTTTTGAAAGTAAAACGGCATAAACCTACCAAAAATTAAGTTATAGTGTTGTTGATAAAGTAATACCGTAAGGTCTATCAAAATTTATTTGAAAATACGGTAGAAGTATAATGTTCAAATTTCAAATTTTGGTAAAAAGAGGGTAATATGGGACGAGCAATATTAGTTTTATCCACAATAATTTTAAATGTAGCAAAAAAAGATGCTTATTTCTTTTTCTTGAAATTGGTTCCTTTTAAGTGTTACTATGGTATATCTACTTAATCAAAAATGCTACTACGGAGGAAAAAGATTTTGTCAAATTCTAAGCTAGAAACACAATGCCAGATGGAAGCACAATGAAAATTATCAAATTGCCCCATTAAATTCCTTCAAATCCAAAATAATAATAATAATAATAATAATAATAATAATAATAATAATAATAATAATAATAATAATAATAATATCCTCGCATAAATTTTTTTGTTCATAGTAACCCTAATTAATCCAAAAGCGGTGATACATAGGGCTGTTACGGTTGAATCGTTCAACCGCACCAACCGTTCATGCGGTTACCGTCTACAACGGTAAACGGTAACGGTTGAAGAATTTGAAAACTGCGGTTAACTATACCAACCGTACATGATTTTTTTGTGTAATATTTAATATTAAATATAAAAATTAGTAATTTAAGTTAAAAAATAGCTTAAAAATTAATAATATGAGCCTAAATGAACGAATAGCATGTGCATTCATATTGGTCGTTTTATAAACAAATAAATAAATTTGCAAAAACTAATTAGAGCTATATTAATTTATCACCAATAATGCATATAATTGATAATATATGCATGACATGCTTCAAGATCGAAAATACAACGGTTAACCATCATAAACGGTTGCGGTAACGGTTATAAGAATTTATAACCGTCAACAACGGTTACGGTTACGGTTGATAGTGATAACGACGGTTGACGCAACCGTAACATCCCTAGGGATACATGATTAACAACTGTGCACTGACAAAAATTAGAGTCTTCATTGCTATATTTTGGTAGACTCGCATTCTTTCGTTCTCTTTGTGATGCGATAACAAATTTGAGCTTTCACGGGGACTATCAACGTTTTGTTGTCCGTTCTTAAGTGGTGGTATGTTTAGTCTAGAAATCATCTGTTTTTCTGTACATTTTCTTCCTCTTCACGCTTAGAATGCCCTCTTCTGCTAGTAGGTCTTAGCAGCATCTGGTACGTGTAGCTAATTCATCTACTGAATTGAAGTCCAAAACACATATCATTTTCCTTTGCTTTCGTCTTAAAAATTAGATTTGTTTCCCTTTCTATGCATCATTATCACTCTTTTCCAGTTACGTCTATTAACTTAGCACTACAACCACGACTAATTGTGCGAATTCTGATGTGTCTTTCTCCCCTTTGCTCATGTGTAGACATACACGTACGATTTGTACAAGTAAATAAACTTCTTATTTTTGTCTGTATTACAACCGGTGGTATCATTATATTTCAGTGATCAAATCAGTTTTGATTACACAGTTTACTGGAAAAATTATTGATAGATGTTAACCGTTGCTTTATTTGTCCACGCATGTATTGATTTTGTTTTGTTTCGACTTAAATCAAGAGCTGATGCACCTTGTCTGTCACTGGCTTAATTGTTTAACCCACGTTTCACGCTCAAATGGCATTCGCCAATTATATATGTCCATTTCTATTCAATAATATGGTGGTTGGTAATTAGACTGGTGGCGTTGTTTATGAACATCGTGTGCTTATTATGTAGCATGTTCCACGTAGAATTATTATTATTGTACTAAACTATATAGGGATAGAATATTCCACGTTGACATATACAGTACAGTAGAGAACATCTCAAGTAGCTCTAATTTTGAGTCGTCACTGCATGGTCCTTCTTCTTTTGTTTTGGATAAGCTTGATTTGATTTGAAATCAATACAAAACTATAACTTGTAAAAAATAAACTGCACTAGACAATCAATCTGCTGCGCACAGTTTTTTAAATAGGAGTATGTACTGTTTGTTAAGTTAAAGTATAGTTTTCCTGCATACAAATGTCAAGCAAGAATTAAACAAAAAACAAAGAATGCATTCGTTTAATTCCTTGATGCGTCAAACCAAAGCAATTCCTTTCTGCGTATAGTTAATTTCATCCATCTACTTCTAATAGGCACACGTGTTTGTTCTTATCTTAAATAACTCTTTCTTTACCTCCACCACCAAACGGAACTAAACATGAACCATTGGTACGTATTAGAACACGTGCAACATTACCTCGTCCATTTGTGATATCAAGAAACAACAAACAAAAAACAGTAGAAAAATCATCTCAAGCATGCTGTGATTCATACGTTAATGTTATCTACATGGATACATATCTCCTGTATTACCGTTCCCTCCTATAAATTGAATGAAGTTCAGACTGCCTAGCTATTGCAACACTCAAACCTCTAACAGACATCAAGTACGTATATGTGCATGGGACAATGTTATAGCTACGAGATAATGATGAGGAGGAAATGGAAAAGTGCCTCCACGTGTACTAGTATCCACAAACAAACATCATTGAGCTCGATTTTGATGACTAAATCCAATCGTTTTTTGATTCTATTTGGACTAATGCATTCATAAAATAATACAATAGTAAATTTAAACGAATCAGTAAACGACCACGATGGTTGATTTTCTCAAAAAAAAATTGGTTTTTTCTATTAGAAACTATAAATTTACAACGTATTTATAGTAAAAGTTACCCTCATTCTAACATCCAACGGGCACGTTAATACCGAAATAGTTTAATTAACGATATCTTTATTCACTTAATTAGTGCACAAATATTTGTCGTTTGGTATCTAATGCGTTAGACGCATTTGAAGCCTCCAAGACCAATGGTTCTTGACATTTGACTTTCCTATGAAATAACACAATCACTTTGATTCCTTCTACCATCATGCAATTCACCCTCTCCTTCCTCTACCATCCCAAATTGAAAACCCAAAATCCGACAAAAAGCAAAATAGTATGAAATCAAATTATATGGAATTCCAAATCAATCGAAAAATCAAAATCAACTCGTAGAAGTTCAAGCGCAAACTAATTCTTGAATCAAATTTAGTCTGTAACAGTTTGCGAATATTTCTACCACTATTGAAACGTTGTTTGTCACGTGGATGTACGTTCAACCTGGAAACACCTTACAATAAGACAAGGGGACTAAGTTCTGTGTATTATTTGTTTAATATCTTTTTTGCATTTATTTTCAAGGATGGTGTATTGGAGTTGTTTTTTCCAATATTTCTAAAATAAAGAATAAAATAATATTATAATTTTATTTCTGCAAAATAGTTCTATTTTTATCCGATTAATTACACTAAAAAAATATTAAACCAAACATATAAAAAATTATTGTAACACTACCATGGTAATATAATAAATAAAATACAAAAATTCGACTTTAAATCTCCTTTCAATTCCCTCTTCCATAATAAAAAAAATACACATTCTCTTTCCTTTTCATCTTTCAACAATTTCTTTCAAGTACCATTCTCCTCGGTTTCAATCGATGCTCAAGGGAGTATGCTACGAATAACTTTCCCTCTTCTTTTAATAAAATTTTGATGGGTTGAGTCTATAGTAGCAATGGTGTCTCATCAATAAAATCAAGGAGAATAAATTTTCTTTTTTCAACTTATAAATCTTTCCTATAACCTCCAAAAAGTCAGTCTTTTCTCTTATTCTTTTAAGAAATCATTTATATATTTTAAACCATTTTTTCTGACATTCTATTGATTTTAAATAGAAATATTTTCATTTTGTTCCATTTTCTTAAGAATAAAATATTTTACATTTTCATTAAAAGGAAATTCTAATATATTTGAATTTAAATCTTTATTAAGAGTAAACCAAAAACATTCTTATCCTCATTATATCATATATCTGATGGGGTCCTATGTGTGGATGAAGGAATTTCGATTTTATATTTTGGCTGGCTTACACCATCCTTGGTGTTTCTAATTATAATGTCTTCCTTTTCTAGCTTTTACTTGATAACGTTTCCCTGTTTTTTGAGGTTGAACTGAAATTAAGGCAAGTAATTCTATTTTTAGAAAATCTTATTCAACATCTCCATCTTGAAATTCAATAATTTCTTTTATCTTTTTATTCTCCCATTTTACAGGGCTATTGGCTTCTTCGATACCCCTTTTATCTTGTAAGTTAATCTCATCCCAAGTAGCTACACAACAAAACAGGCTTGGTTCTGTGACGGATGCTAGCGACGGCTAAAAGAGGCGGTCGTCGCTAGCCCTCGTCGGCCATCGCTAAATGCGGGCTACACAGCAAAGCCAGGACCAGAAAAATTTCACTTTTTCCTCTTTACCCCCCAAGTTGCTACTGAAAATTCCACTCCCCCGCCTCCAACTACCTCCTGCCAAAGTCAACCGTCTTCAGAAGCCATCATTGATCTCTGGTGCTGTTTTGTTTCCTCCATCTTCTTCGATTTCTCAATTTCTAGGTATAATCTCTAAACCTTAATTTCTGGAAATAATTTGATTATTAATTTGAATATGTTAGAATAATTGATATTCTCAATTTTTAGGCATAATCTCTAAACCTTAATTTCTGAAAATAATTTGATTATTGATTTGAACATGTTAGAATAATTGATATTGGATGGTGGTAACAGTTTATTAGATGATTTGAGGATAAAATTAAAACCCTTATTTAGAAAATTAGTTGATTATCGATTTGAAATAGATGATTAGTATGTATTAGTTGATGATAATGGTATGCTAATTGATTTAGGGAAGTTAATAAGTGGTTTGATTGTTTAACTCGTAATTGAAAATTTGGGTTTATTTATAATCCGAAAATTAGTGTATAATTACTGATTGATATGCTAATGGCTATATAAGTTTACACGAATATTTGTTGTAGCTAATTAGAATAATGTTTGTTATAGTTTGCGCAAAAGTTAGTGTACAATTATTGATTAATATGTTGCTAGATTGGTACGGTTAGACATAAGTAATATTTTTTATTTAATTAGCATGTGTACACTATAAGTATTAATTGTTATTATAAAATAAAATCAATATTGTTTATTACAAGTGCTAACATATAATTTTCGTCTACAAAATCGATAAAAAAAATTAAATTGTTAACTGAATTTTAAAATACGTTTTGAAATTTCAAATGTATTACATAAAATATGTAAATGGTTGAATGAATTATATAATTTTGAAACGAGCATAACAACAATAAATATTATACTCAAATCAATTTTTGTAAAAATTAAGAAATGAATATAACAACAATAAATATTCTACTAAAATTGATTTTGTAAAAATGAAGAAATAAATATAATAACATTAAATATTTTGCTAAAATCGATTTTCTAATAAAAATTAGGAAATGAATATAACAACAACTAATATTGTACTAAAACCGATTTTGTAAAAAAAAATAAGAAACAAATATAACAACAACAAATATTCTGCTAAAATCGATTTTGTAAAAAAAATGAAGAAATGAATTTAAGGACATTAAATATTCTGCTAAAATCGATTTTTTGAAGAAAAAATTAGGAAATGAATATAACAACAACAAATATTCTACTAAAATCGATTTTTTAAAGAAATTAAGAGATGAATATAAGAACAAATATTGTACTAAAACCGATTTTTCAAAAAATTGAGAAATAAATATAACAAGAATAAATATTCTTCCCAAATTATTCTAAAAAAAATTGAATGAATATAATGTTGATTTGAAAATAAGCATTAAAAATATTATTTCAACAAATAATTGAAGCCAAAAAATTAAAGTCTTTTGTCCCAAAAGATTTCAATTTTGTTTAGAAAATACAACGAGAAAATACACCCCTTGAATGCAAAGTTATACGTAAAGGAGAAGTGAAGCGAAGTGCTTTCGAAATTAGATAGAAGTGTGGTGGGTAAAGCCTTTAGTCCTAAATGGATTTACTTTATTTTAGAAAATACAACAACAATATACCATTTGAGTGCAAGTTATGCGTAGAAGATAAGTGAACTGAAGCGCTGTCGAAATTACTAACATATATTTTCAAATTAGGAAATATGTTCAATTATTTCCTCGACCGTTGTTGGATGTATGAAGTCAAAACTGGTAGGAAAGGTTCAATAAAGGAACATTTCTATAACGGTGTGCATGAATTTATTAGATTTGCTAAATCAAATGATCGAAATAACAAAGAAATTTGTTGCCTGTGTAGTAAGTGCCAACATTTGAATCATTGGAAATATGATATAGTTGAAGTACATCTGTATAAATATTGTTTCGTGCCGAATTATTATTTCTTTGATCATCATGAAGAACTTTTTGAATCTACACCTAATCCTATAGTGTTATAGGACAATAATATTATGACGAATCCGATAGAAAATATGGTGGAAGATGCAGCACGATCAATGTTTTCTACCATTCAAGCTGACGATGAAAACGTAAATATCGAAAAAAACCGACTATGAGGGCTAAAATAACATATGATTTATTGGATTCTGCCAAGAGACCGCTATGGGACGGTTATAAAAGCGGAACCGAACTATCAGTAATCACCGAACACTACAACAAAACAGCTTTTTTACAACGGGCGATGCGCATTGTAATATGGATTTTGCAACGGGCATGCGCATGTTGTATTAGGCCTCGTTGTAATAGGTCGACCATATTTTACAACGGGCAATAAACGTTGTAATACACTTTTTGCAACGGGTTCTGACCGTTGTAATATCCTATAATACAAGTGGCATAGCCCGTTGTAATAGATGATATTGCAACGGTTTCTGACCATTGCAATATACTACCATTACAACAGGCTCATTTAGTTCAATAAATAATATAAGAGATTCCGATAAATACACGGCATTGTAGGTAGACAATCAAAATTTAGCTTCTTTGAATTTATATACTCAAAAAACTTCATTTACAATAAGGAACTAAAATAAGTCACAAGTAAAGTACTTGTTCTTCCTATTCATGGTACCTTGAAAAAACCAATAATTCTCTAAAATTTGGAACTTATTCATCTAAAAATATCACATACATCTCCATCAGCCACCATATAGCCATTATCATCAACCACCACTTTATACAAACTGTTGCTCTTCATACACATCATCTCACACTTGCTTGCCATCATAAACCAGTTAACTTGCTTGATCTTCAGACTGCTGATCATCTCTCTATAACTTCATCTCCTACTACCATCATTTCAACCATAATCCCATGACCTACCCATACAGCTCCATTACTTCTGAACCTCCCTACACCCTCGACCTCATACAAAACTTCGCTTCTTCTCTGCTCATCACCGCTACACTCCCTATAGACCAGTGCACCATCACTGTTCTAAACATTCTACCCCCTGCATCTTCAAACTCCCTCCCTACAGTTTCAAAACAACTACATTACACTGTCAATTCCTTCATACTGTGCAACCACCCTCCTATCATAATATTGCCATCACAAAACTGCAACTACCATTCTTCCTTCACCCATCAGTCCTGCCAACCTGCACATTTCTACAACTCCAAACTTACATACATCCACTTACTACCCCTTATCCCAATCACTGCATATCCCAAACCATTCATCCATACATTCCTCTTCACCAATATACAAGTGCAAACTCCATAACAAAATTCCAACTAACAACATGCGTTCAACCTGACTAACCCAGTATATACAACATCCATCCTCGCATTTAACACATTCATTAACCGAATCACCCAGCTTCCACTGCACCTAACCAGCTTGTGCACTGTAACCTCCCAACTCCTACATCAAACCTGCCAATTTCTCCTACAACCCGCAACTGCCAACGAGCATCATTCCAAACCCCACTGCATTCTTCCCTCTGCCATCACTTCTCTTAGAACAACTGATTTCAACATATACTTCCTCTGTTCTTCAGCCAATCGCAACCAACCAATCCCCACTAACCTGCTGACGAATGGCCAAATCAAATCACAAATAATAGTTGCAATGACTTATAAAATTCAATTTTGACAGACCATCCTATAAAATTAAAAGCATAAGAAGAAATAAACATTAAAGGATCAAGTCGGTAGCATAAGGGATTATATTTAAAAGATAAAAGAAATCAAAATTGGAAGTGCTAAGCGAGACAAACGACAAGCTTAGTAAGTCCGCCTTATCATGCTATTGCTTTTTGAAATGTAGCCCAATCAAAATTAACCTTATCACTTGAATTGTACATGGGAAACGCAAATGTGTATAGTATTAAGCTATATAACTCACATTTCAGTGAAAGAAAAAAAATCTAGGTATCATAATACACTTGTATTGTTCTTTATTGCTGATACAAAATAAACAAATAAAACAAAGGATACCTTTATAGAAAGCTGTCAAAACTTCATAGACTCCAAATCGTGCACCCATTCCTGACACGCTACCAAATACCGACCAGCCAAAATAAACAAATCTAAGCTCAGCTTGAGGTTTTAGGCGGCGGCGGCTTCCAGTTTATGACGACTGCACAAACTCTTCGATGACGCAAGTAGTCAGTGAAAGGATTTATTTTTGGAGGAAGGGTTGCAGAGGAAGAAGGGTTAAGGAGGACGAATGGTTGAACAGAGGGACAACGGAGGTTATTTCGTGGTCGGAGTAGGAAAGGTAGTGAATTTAGGTTTTAGGTTTATAGTTTTAGGGATTTTAAGGATTTCTGTATTGAAGCCGTATTGTGAAGCGGGAAGATAAAAATGCAAGCGGGAAGTTCTATTACAACGGGCATCAATTGCCCATTGTAAAAAGGACGTTATATAGCTTCTATTACAACGGGCCAGAATGGACCGTTGCAATAGCCTTCTATTGCAACGGGCCTCCATTGCCCGTTGTAAAAAGGGCATTGTATAGCCTTCTATTACAGCAGACCAGAATGGAACTTTGTAATAGCCTTCTATTACAACCAGCATCCATTGCCCGTTGTAAAAGGACGTTGTAATAGGGTATTTTTGTTGTAGTGGAATACATTACTATAAAATCAAAATTCAACCTTACAAAAGCTTCATTTACAACAGTTGTATAAGTTTCAAAATGACACATGCCATCCAATAATCAGATGCGCGATGGTTATTATAAAGTGAAAAAATTGATGTCCACTTTCGGTCCGTCGTACGAAAAGATAGATATATGTGTAAAAAGTTGCATATTGTATTGGAAAGATGAGAAGACCTTAGAAAATGCAAAATATGTAACGAGGAAAGATACAAACCAAGAAAGAAGAAAGGAAAAGAAGTTCCATACAAGAGAATGCATTATTTACCCATGACTCTCGAATCAAAGGTTATATGCATCTTCTGCTACGGCAAGTCATATGCGATGGCACAGTGTGAGAACACCGGAAGAAGGAACTTTGATACATCCATCTAACGGAGAAGCATGGAAACATTTTGATAAGACTTATCCCGCATTTGCTATAAAAAACCATAATGTCAAACTCAGTTTATGTACGGATGGATTTTCACCATTCTCTCAGTTTGATAGTGAATATTCATCCTGGCCAATTATCGTTACTCTATATAATTTACCTCCATGAATGTGTAAGAAAACACCATAAATGTTTCCCACTATCGTCGTCCATGGCCCTCATGATCCAACACAGGAAATCGATGTTTATTTACATCCATTGATCGAGGAGTTGAAAAAACTATGGAACGAAGGAGTTGAGACATACGACATTTTGAGAGGAAAAATTTCATATGTTCGCTTCATTATTATGGACTAATATTGATTTTCCTGCATATGGGATGCTTTTTGGTTGGAGTACGGCCTGTCGTCTAGCCTACCCTTATTGCATAGAAGAAACATGAGCATTTTCTTTATGACATGGGAAGAAAATTTCTTGGTTTGATTGTCATCGGTGTTTTCACCATCCCAATCTTACTTTTAGAAGAGAAAGAAAAAACTTTATAGCTAACAGAGAAGATAATATGCAACCACTAAAGATTTGGTCAAGCAAAGAATTATATGAAATTGTAAAGGACTATCCAAAGATACATGAAACTGGAGTATAGATTGAAATTCGAGGAAAATCAAACATTTATAATTGGTGCAAGCAAGGTATATTTTGGGAGTTACCATATTGGAAAGATCTCTTACTCTGACATAATATTGACGTGATGCATGACTTAAAAACATGTTTGATATTGTGTTGAATAAAATTTTAAATGTAAAGTGAAAAACTAAGGACGATTTGAATTCGAGACTTGATATAGCACACTTTTGTAAACATCCTGAACTTCATATGAAGTTCGATGACAACAAAAAACCCAAGGCATGCTATGAGCTAGACAGCAAGCAAGTAAAACTCGTGCTAAAGTGTGTGGAAGAACTAAGATTTCCCGATGTAATTTCTCCTAATCTTCGTAGATGTGTTGACTTTCAAAACAGTAAATTGGCGGGATGAAAAGTCACTATTGTCATATCATAATGGAATATTAACTATCTGTGGCTTTCAAAGAACTGTTGCTCGTAAAAGCATGTTATAACAGAATTTAAGTATGTTTTATAAACAGCTTTGTTCGACGACATTAAAAGTAGACCGTATACATAAACTTGAAGTAGAAATCCCCATACTTATTAGCAAACTGGAGGAAATATTTTTACCAGGTAATGGAGCATTTACCTGTTTATCTTCCATCTGAAGCACTTCTTCGAGGTCCTGTGTAATATAGATGAATATATCCATTTGAGAGGTAATATTGAATATCTGGAATATTGATTTCAGTTTAAAATTCGGTTTTCTATATCTAAATATAAATTAAATATATTTTTGATAGGTACTTAAATCATCTGCAAAAAAAATTTAGACAAAATGCACGAGTTGAAGGTTCGATTTACAAATCATATCTTTAAGAAGAAGCTTCATTTTTCTTCTCTTATTACTTCAGTGACGGTGTGAACTTATCCTTTGTAAGCATTCCTCGTGATGATGAAGTAGTTGAAAAAGATTGTTTTTAAACAATGTTATCTATTTTTAGACAACATGGCCGACCCGTTGAAAATGTGTGGAAATGTGGTTAGATGATAGAGATTACCATGTAACACGCACATATGTTCTTCTAATTTGTTCTGAAGTTGCATCAATTGTTAAGTAATAATAAATTCATATATAATTCACTTATACGTACATATTAATTATAAGCCATATTACATATTTGCAGTATCTACGAATCATAACATCCATCTGGCGATCTCAGTAAAAAATTTGATAAATGGTTTTCGAACTACGTTTATAATCCAACAAACTGTGTCATTGATGAAGGTTTATGATATCTTGCAATCGAACCAAAAAGAAATGTGAAGACTTATCCGACATTCTTTGTCAATTGATTTAACCTTAACACGAAAGATTACGGGGTTGAAAAATTAACATATAATAGCGGTGTATTTGTCAAAGGTAGTGATGATCCAGATGAGCATATAAAAGATTTTTACGATGTCTTAACACAGGTTCTATAGTTGACATGTTATGTAGAGCTGATAGAAAAAGTTTTTTTATTCAAATGTAATTGGTTCAATAATGTTCCTGTTCTAGAATCACCAAGCTTTTTGAAATAAAGCATACCTCATATTACTATAAGTATGATCCTTTCGTGTTAGCCGAGCAAGCATTACAAGTTTATTTTTCTCCGTAGCTATCATTAAAAAGAGATAAAGCGGATTTGTCGGCTATTTTTATAATAAAGCAAAGGTTTATGTTTGATGGAAATAATATTCCAGACGAAGCAGCGTATCAAACGGATCATGAACCAAATGCAAAAATAATAATCACTGATGACGTTGATTTAGGGCCATTGAATGATGAATCAAATGTTTTATTAGATGCATTTGAAAGTACTGAAGAAAACGAGATAGAATATGAGACTGAGTCTGAATCAGAAAACGACGAAACTGAAAATTCTGAATATTCGCATTGCTTGTTGTATAATATATTATTCTAAGCTGTATATTATTCCGAGCTATGTATTAATAATGATGGCTATGTTATGAGCTATGTTTAATTCTGTTTTGAAATTTCTATATATTTATTCATGGATCTTATCCCATTTATTATGATGTAGTGGAAGTTTTATGCGATGATTACTGAAACATGCTTTGTATTAGTAAATTTATGTCTTTTCATTGTATCATATTATTTGTCTATGGTACATATGTCTAGTAGGAGACATAGCCGAAGATCTGAGCCTTCTCTTTCTCTCGGTGTAGGTGTTAGTGGCACGACACTGGATTTATGCCCACTTGCGGAGATAGTTCCGAAAAGCGCAAGGCAAGTATCAAATTATTTGAAGTGTATTTTTTAGAATGTATTATCTACATGAAAATTTATACAGGGGCTTTGAGGTAGAGCCTTCGGATTTCATCCTACAAGTTTCTAGGAAGGCATTTATGAGTAGGATGTCAGGCTGTTGGCCTCATTGGGACGACATCCCACCGCATATCAAGAACGCTATATTGGTTGATATACTCATGAGTATAATTTGAATTTCAGTCGAAAATTAATATAATGTACATAATTCAAACGAATTTCAATATGCAGGCGGACATGCATGTAGATCCTGAGGATATGGATATTTTTACCAATCGCTAGAACAAGTGGATGAGAAAAAATTATAGGTACACTCTCTTTAAGGCTAAAATTGCAGAAAAAAACCTAATTAGATGGGTCCAGATGTGTGGGTTGAGTATCTCCGGCTCTGGAAAACTCCATAAGTGAAAGTACGTTATATACTTTTGCATTGTCATTATATTTTTTTAAAATTTCGTATGTTAGTTGCAGTAATTTAGTTAATCGTGTATCTAAATTTGTACGTATTATCAGCTCGGAACCGTGCAAATAGGAATAAAAATCCTGCTTTGCACCGTGGCAGCTCCAAATTCTTCTAAGAGCATAGGAGAGAGTTGGTAAAATTTTAAATTATGTTTATAAATATCTAAAATATTTTTTAATCATATTTGTAACATTGTTTATTCATATGTATATATTTTCAAGCAGCCAGGTACAATCGCGAGCCTACTATGGCTGAGGTGTTCGCGGCCACACATGCTGTTGAGCAGGCAAACGAGGAAGGTAATGTTTCATATGAGTGGACGGACGATAAATTTAGATCCGTAATGATAAACATGCTTATCCGTAATGAAAATGTATTATATTCCTTTATTTTACATTTCATAAACTTTAAATTGAATATTTATCGTGTCAAACTATTGTTCATAATCTCAAGAGAGATATGAAGCGGAGCAGGCGCGAGTAGCACAGTCCACTGGCCGTGCAGAGTTAACATTTGAAGAGTCAAACCATATTATTATTGATCTACGTTCATGAAATAGGCAGTACAGTTATGGAAATCAGGAGGTAAACTTCTTCATTAACTAATATATAAATTTACACATGCAAATGAATTTAAACTTAAATGGACAAATTATAAATTGAATAAGAAACCTAAATAATTGAAACAAATAAATTGCAACTATGTATAATGGTTAATTATAAATATCAGCCGCATAATTAATAAGCATTTTTGTTCATACTGTTTATAATGTTCATAAATTATAACTATCTATCAACTATTTCACAGGCGTTAATATTCCAGAGGGCTTACAGGAGATTCTAAGCTAAGGAGGAGATTGCTTAACTGAAGAAATAGTTGGAAGAGATAAACGATTGGAGGAAGAGCGTGTTGGTGCAACAGCTAGACGAGCATATTGCAACCTACTTGGCACAATATGGGATGATGCCTAGAGAGGACGGATTGGGCGACGATAATGAGTAGGTATGCTTATGTTTCTATCGGATTCTCATCATCTTGTTTTGCAGTTATGTGACATTTGTGTATATATTTGATACTTGTTCGTTAGTTATAGTGTTTGGTGGGTTAGTGGACATGTGACGCCCCACCTCTATACCCACGCTAGGCAAGAACACTACGGTGTAGTGCTGTCAACTAGCGCGGAGAATAAGGCTGTTGCGGAGCGACCATCCATGTAATTTCTTATCACACGGCGGCTATAAAATGATCTTCGGAAACAAATATAGAAGTAAGCATAACATGCGAATCAATCACAGATATCCATATCACAAAGGCGGAAAGAGATATGAATATATATCACATAAAAGTGTACATCAGAGTAGTGGTCTAGAAAGATCCACGATAATACAAAAGAATAGCAACGCGTGCTATACAAAAGAATACAACTATGAGTCTATATCTCAAGTGTAAACAACAAAAGCTGCTAATCTAAACAAGTAGCCAAAAGTCTGAGTAGTGAATCACTGGGGGAGGAGTCAAGCAGTAGCACCTGTAACATCTCGGCCTGACCCGAGTATTATTTATAAGAAAATAATAAACGGATTAGTCTAGCTATAAATATCAGATGACATGATATAAAATAAAAGATATGACATAACATAAAATATCCATACTGACATACTACTATAAGTATGCAAATAATGATCAACAGGAGATCAACCGATAAGAGATAAATCAATATCACAAGAATCTTCTCAAAGATCCAAAGAGGGCATCATACCCTAAACTTGTACTCATGACAAGTCAAAGAGATAAATTCCAGAAATCAACACAAGAAATCCAGAAATCATAAAAAGGGAAAGAGGCCTATCACATGACGGTCCGAAAACCATGGGGAGCTACCCCACATGTGTGAGTGGAATCACACAGATTGAGGTCAAGACTAACCAAAAAGCAGAAAGGTATGTGTGAATGGAATCACACAAGTGGTGTCTAGTCTAACCTTGCAATGAAAGAGACATCGCGCAATTGCTAGTCTAATTCATAAAGCGATCATCAAGATCAACGAGAAGTGTCAATTACACTAAGCTAGTAAATATAGAAGTTTAGCTTCATGTCCCATAACCACTTGCTTAACTTAAATATTTACGAACAAACTGTAAATCTTCACTAATAAAATTGTCACAAGAGGTTCAATCGAATAAGTCCAAGAATTAACCGACGAAGTGAACGCAAGCGTTTCATACCACTTGTTTTACTAAGTCGTTTAATTAGATTTCTCATCCGAGTGAGGTAAAGGCTTGTATATACTAATAGATTGGAAAACGGTTTAAGAAAAGAGCTTTGTTATTAAAAATAGAGTTGAAATTGTTTGTTAAAAGAGTTTTGATATTTACTACTAGTATTGAAACCTTTATATTATAAAGTGACAAAACACATAAGCAAGTGTAGAAACAATCAGTCACAAAGATCGCATACGGAGATGCGAATAAAATCCAAGGAAATCAGCTCAATGTTTTTCAGATAAGATCCCCTACGGAGGGGGGGTCCAGGGGGGGTGGCAACCCCCCCAAGGTGGGGGTGCGGGGGCAACGCCACCGCTTACGGGGTTCGACCTGCCCGGTCAGGTCGCGGGGGTCCAGGGGGCAACGCCCCGTCCAAAACGGTACGACCTAGTGAAGACAAGCAACCTAGTGAAGCCAAGCGACCTAAGGGGCCATGCGACCTAATGGGTCATGCGACCTAAGTTTAAAAAGGTGGGCGACTTAACAAAGTGGCCGAGCGACCTAACTGGAGCAAGTGGCCATAGGTCATGCGACCTAAAGGTAAGCGACATATCACGGTCACGTGACTTAAGGGATAGGACCGACCGACCTAACGACCTAGGCAAGGTCGACCGACTTAATGGTTGCGAACTAAAAATACAATAGGGTCGGGCGACCTAGTGGGATGCGCGACCTAAGAAGGTACGCGAGCTAAGGGTGAGCGACCTAACAAGGTCGTGCGACCTAAGTGGTCACAATGCCAAGCGACCTAAGGACTTAAATACTCGCGACCTAGCGCGTGCATCGGCCGTGCGACCTAAGGGTTTAACACGCGAGCGACCTAAAGTGATGCGCGACCTACGACCTAGCAGGATCGAGCGACCTAGAGCCGCCTTGTGATATAAGGTCGAAAACGACCTAATTCCGAGGCTAACGACCTAACGCTGCAGGGGGGATTTAAGGCCAGAAAC
The DNA here is from genome assembly GCA_030765085.1 of Allium cepa. Lineage (NCBI taxonomy): Eukaryota > Viridiplantae > Streptophyta > Magnoliopsida > Asparagales > Amaryllidaceae > Allium > Allium cepa. Next base: position 933,554,359 of record CM060941.1, read on the forward strand.
GACCTACGACCTAAAGTGAAACGACCTAACTCCGAAGTGAAGATTCAAGGGAGTGCGACCTAGCGCGATAACACGCGAGCGACCTAAGGGTTAGGTCGCGAGCGACCTAACTCCGAACACCAAAAATGGCCAGAACGACCTAGTAGCAGTTTTTTCACCAAAATCACTAAAATTTGGAGTTTTTCGCCAATCTAATCCAAACCAAATGCTAATATGCATGCAAAAATGATAGGGAATCATTCCCAACAGTCCATGATAGTTATAGACAAGAATGTGAGTTAAAAATCTCACCTTTGCTCCAAAACCCAATGAAAATGAAGAACAAAGCTTGAAGGCAAATGGAGAAGCAACCACAAGCTTGAATCCGATGTCTTCTTCTTGAATTTGGAGTTGAATGTTGGAGTTGAAATAAAACAAAGACTTTGGAGTTTTAATTTCTCATTCCATTCACCATTTTTGTTGAAGCTTTAGTGTTAGGAAATGAAATGAAGCAATGAAGAAGAAGGGGGGTGGAACTTGGGCCTATTGGGCTAAAAGTCCAAACCAAAGGCTCGAGTGAAAAAGTGATGAAATTCCACTAACCCCAAACATATCAATGTTTATACTTAGAAGATTGCAAACGACGTTTCGAACTCAATGGAAGTGGTCTCGAGTCCTAATTTAACCGTTTGCAAAAAGTAGCTTCGGACCAAAATTCGATTAACGATAAAATATTTAAATAAAATATTTAAATATAAAAATCGATAAATATGCGGGTTGTTACAGGACATTTGTATATACATGTGATTGATGGATAATATTTGAAAGTATGGCTACATTGTTTGATGGATTTGGAATGTTCCGTTTGATTGGTTGATATATTTATATGGTGGTGATGAAATGTTTATGTAAATTTATATGTTGTGTTTTATATATGCTTATTTGTGATATGTGTGAGATTATATGATGGATGGAGTGGTATTAGTTGTTATTCTAAATATATATGTGTTGGAAATTGATATGAAATAGGTTGTGTGGTTGGATGGATTAATGGCAGAAATAGTTTTGAAAATTTGGTCCAGATCAGCGACGGCTAGCGATGGCCATTTGGCCCAGGTTAGCGACGGCTAGCGGCGACTTGAGGCTCCACCTTTGTTAACTAATTTGCCACGTGTACAGGCAAGGCATCGCCAACCGTCCCTATTTTGGTGATGGAGCCGTCGCTAAAGCCGTCGCTTTAATATGTGGTGGAGGACTATTTAGCGACGGCTTTTAGCGATGGCTAGCGACAACCGGCGATGCCTTTTTGCCATCACTAAAGCCATCATGTTTTGTAGTGTTAGTCTAGGAACAAGGAAGATTTTTTAGTAAAGGTCGTTATAAACATGGAAGTTGACCTTACATTTGTTGCAACAAATTATTAATAGTATTCATTATTTTATAACAAACTCTAACAATAAGAACTACATTCTGAGTACCTGATTTCATATCAAAACCTTTAGATTTAATATCTAAATATAAGGCTTGATTTAAATTTGGATCAGTTAAAGAAATGGAAAAGTTTGGAAAATATGAAAGTAAATCAGCCCATCGCAAAGATTTGATTCAACAATTTCTAATAAGGAGTCATGAAATTTATTATGTCTTTTATTTCTAATAACACCAATGGATGAGGTGTTTAAACCTTATCGGTTGCATGTTATAATACCATTTGAACCATACTGATATGAAGAAATTTGTATTTTTCTTTATGTAAAGCTAGAAACCTTTTGAAATGAACTATAGCCTTGGTGTTTAAACCTTATATGGTTGTAGGTTTTAATGCCACTTGAATCATATCTATATGAAGAAATTTGTATTTTAAAATGAACTATAGCCTTGGTGTTTAAACCTTATATGGTTGTATGTTTTAATGCCACTTGAATCATATCTATATGAAGAAATTTGTATTTTTCTTTATGTAAAGCTAGAAGCCTGTTAGAGAATGAAGAAAATGAACTATACCCTTCTGTTAAAGGAATATATTATTCAACTATTTTAACTACATAATCTATTTTTCTAATAAAATTGCAATAATTCACATAAATTCTGAAGTTGAATAAGCGAGTATTTTCGGTTATTGATACTTTGATCAAGATCTTCATTGCTAATAATTTCTTTTTTTCTCTTAACTTCGAGATTCAGTTTATCTAGGCAACTGTTACAAGACCTATATAATAATGCCCTAGTTAACTGATTCATTGGTTGCTCCTAATCACTGTCACAAAAGGGTCTTATGCCAAATTATTAGTCAACGGCCACCTAAGGAAAATACAAAGAATATCCAAGCAACGCGATTTGGGGTTTCAAAGGGAGAACACGACAAATAGGTTTTCCAGAAAATTATCCAAATAGATTTACTAGGTGGTAACAAAGATCTCACCTGTTGCACTACTCCTCTGGCTGCCTCCGATACCAAATGCTAAGGAACTGCTACAGCGCTGCTATAGCACGAACTTTGCTATAGTGTTTGCTTGGAAGGATGGAAAGAATGGAGGCAGAAGTGCCTAACGAGGACAGAAACTTCAAACCAAGTTATCAACATAATTCCGGATAGGAAGTACATACAAAAGAGGCTTTTATTTATGGTAACATTTTATAGTAGCGCATCATAGTTATAAACTAGAAACTAATAAAAACTTAGACCAACAAACATCAAACATCAATATTACAAACATCTCTCTCTTTATATAAGAATGTGATCAGCTTCAGCCATATCCCAGAAACTTTGTGCAGATGTGTAACAATCTACCTTTTCAACCCTAAAAAGTCGATACTAATACATCCACGGTATTCACGTGCCGAGCATCAAAGTGCTGGAAAGATAAGTTGTTGGGATAAAAGAAAAGAAAGGATAGAAAAAACCTCACATCTACGAGTAATATATAATATTCAAAAGATCTTTACAAAAGAAAACTTTTACATAGATATAACAATCAAAGTAAACTAAACTATCATTAGTCTGGACAGTTATAACACTTTGTCCTCACAAATGCTAGATGATACAAAACAAGCAATACAGTGGGAAATAAAATACGTTCGGTTTTGGAGGCATCTAGCTCGTCTCCTGAAGCTCCAAAGCGTCCAAAGCTAAGTATGGAAAAGTACCTGTGTTTGATCCGAGTACTATAAGAAAATAAAACTCGGATTAGTCGGGTAAACCAGCGTGAGAAACTCAAATCATTTGGATTATTTAATGTTATAGAACCTATCAAAAATAAGGTATCTCGTAAGACCACGCCGCACATAAACAAGGATGGATTTTTCCTTACTATAACCAAACCGTTTACAAAATCTAGTAATATTATCATAATGTCTAGTGTTTAAAATAAATATATAATTATAGCTAGAATGGCTACATTAATTACATTCCATAGCATATTTAGTATACAACTCAATTTGTAAGGCCCATATTGGAAAATGATTCCATCGGTGACAATGCCACTTGGGCACCGCCTATCACAATATACATCAAGAGAAAATGTATCGAGGTCACAAACCTTGCAATCCCTGCTAACACAGAACCGGCTTACCCCTTCTTGGATAGTACCGGATATGTCGTCACCTCGGTTGCCAACTTGATAAACCATTTCTATGGCCACAAGCATACATAAATCATAAATACGGATCTAGATCGGGCGACGACTATACTCTAAATGGTAGCAAACCATAAAACCCTACTGTATATTCCCTGTTTTAGACATTGTCGGGTGTGAGGTTTGAAGCTACGGTTTACCTTTTTAGCAAATCCCAATTGGAATGTATCACTACCCCTCATGCAACAATGCAGTGCCAACATTCATCCATATAAGTTATTCCGGATATGAACAAACTTGATACACTACTTCTACTACATCCGTTTTGGAATCATCATCAGGATTAGTAGCAAGTAGCCATTGCACTTCAAAGAACTCCATCTTTGATTTCATCATCTTCAAGATGTCTTCAATTTGAAAGCTTATTTGTTAAATGTATGTGTGTAAGTACAAGTGTGTGTGTGTTTGTGCACAACAACCTTTCAATAATTTCTGATCGACAAAAGGTCGAAAAATTTTAAAAACGAATTTTGGTCACATTTTCATTTTTTCTCCTAACTACTTAATTTTGTAGACAAAATTTCAAAACAACTTACTATCATTACTAAATAATAAAAATGAGTTATTTAGCTTATAAAATCAATTATTTAAATTAATTAAATATTCTTGGCTGAAGTGATAAAATTTCAGGCCGTTACAAGATGAGCCTCATCATCATCCAACTGTCCCTATAAGATTAGCATAATAGTATCCAGTCGTCCCTATTTCCAAGACACGCATAGTATCCAGCTATCCCTATTTTTAAGAAAGGCACAAGCAGACAAGCCTTATCATCATCCAGTTGTTCCTAAAAGATAAGTATAATTGTATTCAACTGTTTTTAATTTTTCAAAGGGTACTATATTATTGTCACTTATAATGACTGCTTAAAAAACCGTACTGCGGTTACAGGTTTAGCATTACATCTTGATTAGTGCTTAGACTCATTAAATCTTCATTTTCTTCTTCAAAAGAACTTGATTCTAGTAGGGATCTAATCTGACTTTTTTTAATTCCTTTTTAAAAGAGATGGTGAATAATTCTTTAAGTACTTAACAAAATCCTTTTGGGTTGTGGTAATTTTAATGGTTCAAGATTAATAATCCCTTAAAAGAACGAGTCTTCAAAAAACTCAAACTTGTCCCACGATTTGACAAAAATTCTTCTTCCTAAATAAGTAATATTCTCAAAGGATATTCCCAATATATGTGGTGTTCTTTGTAGAGTAATAATAACATTTCACTTGATAATCCATGGAACTTGATAAAGGACTATGAACATAAGTCCATGATTCTTAGTGGGTTTTGTTAGAATAAAATCCTTATAAATTGTTCTAACTTTATATCGTAATACTACGAATATAATCCCTAGTTGGAGAACTAACAGACAAACCATTATGGATAGTTCAAATGTTTTTGTTTTTATATTGGGTAAAAGAACTATGTTTTTTCTAAATATTTTTATAGCAGGATGCTATATCTCATGCTTTGATAATCTACGTAATTAAACTGAATTTTATTTTTGTAGGGATTTCCAGTATTAGGTAATATTTCTTTTGTTCTATATAAATCACCTTCCCATTGCTCTGGAGTCATAACTCAACAACAAACGCTTTTGAAAAAGGCCGTTCTTCACTTATTCTTAAGGTAAATCAAATAGAATGGATCCAGTAAAAGTCAAGATATCTTGATAAAATAAGAAATCTTTAGGATAGAGATATGGATCTATAAAAAAAATTTAGATAAAAGGTAATAACCTCTTCAGTAGAAAAATGAGCATATTTTTTATCAATAGGAGATATCCATAAAGTAAATATAGGGATATGTGGATAAATATATTCTCTTGTCGAAAAGGATTTTACCACTAATTCAGAGGCATTTATTCTTAATCGATCATCCTATGAAAAATCTCTCAAAATCTTTTCATTCTTTAAATTGTAGAATTATAAGTTTATTGTATGATGGATCTACTTGGAGTGATATTACCCATTGATACGATCTTTTCCTTTATCTTTATTCATTTTTCCCCTACAAGAATTCATGAGTTAAAAATTCGAGTAAAGAATTATCCGATCCTTAAAAAAACTCAATATCAAACCAAAAACAGATAAAATGGATGCCATCTAACGAAAATTTGTTTAGAAGCGTGTTTTAATATCTTTTTTGTAATATCTCTTTTCCAGATTTACAATCTACTCGTAATAAGAATTTTTGATTTAATAAATCACTATCAAATTTTTATATACATAATATAGTATATAATACTTCTTTTTTAATAGTAAACTAATTAAATTTAGGTCCTTTCCAAATTCCTTAGGTAAACCTTACTAAAGTTTCTTTATTATTTAATTTTTTTTAGAATTGCTCCAAAACCAAAACCAAAGGCGTCTGTTTCAACAACTTTAAAAGCATTGGGATTTGGTATAATAAGTAAGGAATTCCTTTAACATTTTGCCTTTATTTTTTGAATGGCATTTGTATGTTCAATCATACAAGGTGGTGGATTCTTCTTTAGCGTTTCAAATTAAGGTTTAGCAAGCAAACTATTTATAAAAGTCAGCAGTATAATTCAAGCTTCTTAAAAAAATTTACAATTGATTTTTATCTTCAATCTCTTTAGGGAAATTTTCAGCAAATATAATTACTTTTCTATTGAAGAAATAGTTTCTTCTTTCATAATGTGTCGTCCGAAAAAGTAATTTTTTGGCAGAAACATCAAGTCCTGCCTTGGTAACAACATTTTCAAAAGTTCTTAAAGGTTTAAAATCTTGTTCAATAGACTCGGAGAATATTAATTTATCATCAATGTCGGCAATAGTAAATGATGTACAAGCACTAAAGATGTCATTCACGATTTTCTGAAATTCAAAGGAAGCATTTTTAGTCCTCCATTCATAATTTTCAAATGGCATTAAATTTCATTCATAATGTTCAAATGTAACAGTAAACAAGGTTTTATATCTATCTTCTTCTTTTATTTGTTTTTTCCAAAACCCAAACTTCATATGAAATTTTGACATAATTTAGGCTGAATTTAGCCTTCCTAATAAATCTTTATTATTGGGTACTGTATATCCAATCCTCCTTAATGCTTTATTTAAAGATTTATAGTTTATAATTAGCCTAGGAACCCTTCTTTCTAATTCGGAAACATTTTAAACATAAAATGCAGGACAACTCCATGAACTTTTGGATGATCAAATGAGTTTTTTGAGAATAACTCTTCAATTTACATTTTACAAATTTCTAAATGTCTTGGACACAAGGCAACAGGTCCGACTTTAGTGGGGATTTGATTAGAAGAATCTTCTTCAAGATTATAATTTTCTTAAGGTGGTGGTGTTATTTCTTTATCTTTCACACTAAGATCTTTCGGTCTTTTCATTATTTCTCAAGCATTTCAGAGTTTCTATGGTTTTAATAATATTAATTTGTATATTTTTAGAAGATAATGGCTTAAATAAAACTTTGTCTATATCAATAACAACATTATTACTAGTACTGGGTAAATTAATATTTTCTTTTAATAATTTTTTATTAATATTCTACTCAATTCTACTCTGTCAATAGATTATAAGTTTCAGGCCCTTAAAATTTTAAACTCTTTTCATTATCATTTTTATAATATGATTCTAAATATCTTTTGAGCATTTCTTTCTTTTCTTCTAAATATGTGATTTTGTCTATATGACCTAAAAAAGGTTTTCTTTGACACGAGCCATTTTTCCATACCCTTTGAATCGACAATAAACCACACATGTCCAACTCAAATTGCACGAAAAGACGGAACATGAAGGGTAATAAAGAAAATAGATAGAAAAAAATCTCACACGAATGGAATAATATATAATATTAAAAAACTGTCTTTACAACGGAAAACTTTTAAATACATATATCAGAGTCTAACCTAAATTCAGCCTAGACAGTTATAAACATCTATCCTTGCAATTGCTGAAAAACATAAAAATAAAAAAACTAAGTGCAGTGGATAATAGAATATGTCCATATGTAGATGAATATCTCCAGCTCTCCTCTACAAACTCCAACTTTCTTCAACTAAACCTAAAACTACTCGAATCTGACCCGAGTATTGAAAATACCCGGATCAGGCTTGATAAATCGATGTGAGAAAACTCAATAATAAATGATAGTGTCATATATTGGCCTTTGAATAAAATCCTTTGAAAAGAAAGAGTATCTCATAGGACGACACCGACATATAAACACGGGCGTTGTTTTTACCTTATGATAACTAAAATACTTTTATATATCAAAACATTTGATATTATTTTTAGTGACATCTCTTTGAAAACATTTGTAAATAAACTTATTAATCTTAGTTGAAATTGTTACCATTATTAAATTTCAGCATACTAGGCTCTACAAACAAAACCGTGGATTCTTATTGGAGAATAGATTTTCATACAAATGACCACGTGAAGGGACTACCTTCCGGCAGTACATCTCTAGAGGAATGTACCGAGGACCATCACAAAGGATCCTCTACCGATACTAAACCGGCCTATCTCCGTAACACGATAGTACCGAATATATCATCTCCTGGTCCTTACCGACCTTTAAACCGGGAGTCCGAGGATACAAACCACATTAATTTACACCTTGAACACTATAGCGGGAAGAAATATGTCTAGAAGAGGATGATCATACCATAATTGGAAATGACCCACTTAGCCTTGCTGCATCTAACCATGTTTCGGTCATTTTCGGTTGATGAGGCTTGAGACAACAATTACCTTTTCACATAGCACATATCACATCTCTGAATTCCACGCTGCCATTTCCGTTGACTACTAATTGTCTTCTATAAAAATACTACCCTTAAGCTCATATGTCTTAAGGAGGGTGTTAAGCTAAGAGAAGTTTCCTTCTCCGCCGCCACAGATGTATGTTTGTAAAAACCAATGTATGTAACCTTTAGAATTTCAATGTCAGACAAACGTTCATACAAATTGTCCAAGAATAGGACAAACTGAAGGCACTCTCCTATTACCACTAGTAGCGAGTAGTCCTTACAATCTGAAAAATCTCCACAACGAGGAGACCGCTGCTATAAATAACTCTATAATGGGAGCTGTCCAGAGCATGTCAGCAAGCAGTCCTCACACTATGAAGATCCACGGTCTTCAATAATCATCATCTTCAACATATCTTCACATTCGAACATATACATTGGTTCAAAGTGGTTTTTGGATAGGAATCACCCAAATCAGACCCCGGTTCCTTCGAAGCCAATCATCGATAAAAAATGAATATGAGTATACAGGTTCATTAGGTCTCTTTTCACTTTAATTCTTTTCGAATGATTTCGAAATCTCTTTCTTTTGACTTGGAATAATTCTAAGTGATTCATTCTTTTGCTTTGGATAATATCTCAAATTTCCCCACTTAACACTTGATCCAAATTCCTCAACTTTGGACGGGTCAAAAACAATGTTATTTAAGACATCGGTTATGATAAATCCTAAATCAATTTTAGCAAAACATTTTTGAGCAAAAAGGATCATATAAATCATTCTAATTTCACTCAACATCAATTTTCATATTCAACAAGTGCTATGGACAGAATCATGGTGAAATCACTTTTTAAATTCCACGAATAGGAGAAGTTCCCTCTTCGGATTTTAATACCAAGTATAAGAAGATTATCTGTAAGCAATCCAAGTCATAATTTATCCATTTTGGAGATTGCTTAATTTTTTTAATAATACCAATCTTCTTTTATTTTGGAAAACTTAATATAATCTTTTTATCTTAGAGCATCTTGGCTTCCTTACGATCTGTTCCACCCATCGTCTAAGAAAAGAAAACAGAGGCCAGGTAAGTTCAGGGCACTGGTTTCTCCATCCCAAACCTTAGTTAAATACCATATTTTATATTCCTAGATCTCACAGATGGGACAAATGTACTGGTCGTTTCCACATACTCAATTATCAACTTTATTTTGGAATTGATTTTAAATATTCTAAATTATCTTTTAAACACTTAGTTTTCATTTTCAAAATATTCACAATTGATTATAGGAAAAAATTTCACGTTTAAACTCATATTCAAAAAGTTATAATTCGCAGCATAAAAGTGCTGCGGAAATTGCGATATAATCTTATTTGATTAAATCAACTTTTTAATATTTGAAAATTCATATTTTCTACTTCAAATCTCTTCTAAACTATTTGAATGGATTTATCAAATTTATTTCATATTTTTCCATAATTGAAAATGTTCATTTAAACAGATTTCCTGTTATGGTAACTTAACTGCACTAGCATGATTTTTCTAGAAAATTGATTTGGACTTAATTCAAAATCTACTCAACGAAATTTTGATTTTCTTTCTTCGTTTAGAAGGTATGGATATGATAGTCCAAAATTTTTTTTATCTCGAAGAATTCCGAGCTATATTCCACTCTATACATTCATTTGAACTTTTCGACGCGAAATCGCGAACTATCGTTGCGCGACGCGCCTAGTTTCAACTTTTTTTTCGATATTTGAAATGACCTATTCAAATTGAATTTTATCGCTTATTAAATCTTTACAGATCATTTTAAATCAATATTTCCACTATTTTAAAGTATTTAAAATAAAATTTCACTATTACCATATATAATATTATTTTATTCCTATTATTTTAATATTAAATTTTAAATTTCAATTTCAATTTCAATTCAATTTCAATTCTAATTTTAAATTAAACTCAATTAAAACTTAGATTTCAAATCTAATTTCAATTCTAATTTAAATTTCAACCTTAATTTCAAATTCAGTTTTCAAAATCGATTTCAATTTCATTATTCATCTCTTCTTCACTTTAACTATCATTTTTAATCCTGTTTCACTTCAAATTTCAAATTCTCTTTTATTGCTACTTTAATTCCAATTCTAATTGAAAAGAGACATTTTTTCGAAGTATCTCATATCACCAAAATTAGGTCTTATTTAACAAAGGGATCACTTAATCAAAAATGATAGAAATTTGATGTCCATATTAACATCACAACCACACAAACAATCATATGACGTTAACATTTTCAATATGGATATTGCATGATAAATGTCATAACATTACTATGGATTATCCAATATTCAAACAATCAATCAAGCATCCATATCATCAAATGGTGATTATCTAACATAACAGTAAAACTTGCAATCAATATAATTCAAAAAGCGATGAGAATTTCTCACCATTAACCGAATTGATTAACTTCCTACCAACATTCAAAACACAACAACACTTTATCTAAATCATTACTAAACTCAACTAAAACTTGCCCAATTCAATTTCTTCTTACTCCTTACTCTCGGCCATTACTTCTACCTTTGCTTTGATCTCGGCATTGCCTCCCCACCTCTATATTTCTCATGACCAAACGCCATTAAAGAAGAGAAGAAGAAGATGTGATTTAAGAAGAGGTTAGAGAGTAACAAGTGGATTAGTGCTTAAGCACTCCACTATTTTTAACCCTCATACCTCTCTTAAAGAGGAGAAGCCATTAATGAGCATAATAAAGCTTAAAAATGAAGAAGAAGAAGAAGAATGAGAAGTGTGAAAATGAGTAGAATGGATGTGTATTTATAGGAAAAGTAAGGAGTAGTGAATTACAAAATTAAACCATTACAAAATCACCAAAATATCCTTACTTTATCTTACTTTATCAACAGTTAACATCACATTATCACATCATCACTTTGTGTCTTAATCACTTAATATTTAAGTAAAGAAAAGTAAAGATTTGGTTGGATTTGGTGTGACGTGTTTGTCCTTTTGTGCTTACTTTTGCTAATTGTTTCTAAACTTGTTTAGCAAAAGTAAACTTGATTAGTGAATTAAATAATACTTATACTATTTGAATATATGTTTATATACGAGAAAATAAATGTGCAATAACGTTGCGACAACTTTTAGTCGACAAAACGTTGATTTTCGATGAAATGTTTTACGGTCACAATTTGACGTTTTAGCTAAAGTATTCATTTATGTAAACAAAATTTATTTATTATTTTAAATAAATTAAACCATGTATGTTCATATTTTAAAATTATATTTAAATAATGTCAAAATCTCTATTTTTATAGTATATGTAAAACAGACAAAATGCGACAAAATTTGGTTATTTTTGTAAAACGATTATTAACATATTTTTAAATCTTTTAACATACTTTTATTATCTTTATTAGATGTTTTAAATAAGATTTATCTTTTTAAATAAATGTTTAAAGCTATTTATTTAAGCCTTTATTAATTTTTACAAAACTTAACTTTTGTTGATTTGTTCTAACATTCAAATTTATACTTTTTAATTGTTAAGAATAGAAAATTTCTCTATTATTATTTGTTATATATAACTTATTTATTTAATTCTAAAAAAAAAATTAAAAAAAATATCTCATTTTTTAAGTAACGAAATTACGGATCGTTACATTCTCCCCTACTTAAAAGCATTTTATCCTCGAAATGAAAGTTAAATAAAAGAATCTATCTTATACTTATATCCTCAAACATTTTGACTTATCTATACTGATGATAGAAAAAAAAGTCGATATCATAACAACGCTAAAACAATGATGCCAAACACACAGAGATTTCCCACACTAACCTAAGTACTTATCACGTACTTAAGGTTATATATACATACATCAAGTCAGACTTCTATCCTACCCATCCTAGTGCGTACTGCGCATTTAAGATAATATATACAAAAACCAAAAAAGAATATACATCCAAAAACAACCAAACTGATACAATATCAACATAAATGAATAAATCCACATAACTCAACCCCTAACCTGAGCATGTACTATACCTGATATGTGTGTGTGTGTATACATACATACATACCAAAACATCAGTCCAACCCTTATATCTTAGTGTCTACTATTTAAGATAACTATCCAACTACTGTATCGACAGACCTAAAATATCATACTATATGTGATATTTGATTTGATCTATCATTCGAATCCACAACTTTACTTCCGTACTAGTATCGGTCCTCCGATTTTCTAGTGCGGACTTTGATCGGACTATCTAATCACTAACCCTTTCTTTCCTTACATAGATCTCAACTATGATAGAAAACTCAAGCACATAACCAAAAACTCTCATCAGTGTTCGCCGTCAAGAATCGAGTGATAAATCTTTTTTCGGATTGGTGTTAACATCTCAAAGTTTTGTATTCAAATCTTAGATCAAAAATTTATGTGCCATAATGATCTACATACAACTTATATACTTATTCACATTCATCTTTACCTAATACATTTTTTTTAAATTTCTATTAATCCAAGTTTATTTCATAACCATTTACTTTCTTCTAAATACATTATTACTTAAGCATACAAATATGACTTAAACTTATACAATATGTCTTTACTTCCTAAGAGTATATATACATATCCCTAAACTTCAAATCGTTATTAATTCAATTAGGGTGTTTAATCAATATGGAATTCTACTATTGTCTCAAATTAATAAGTTGTAAAACTTAATCTTTATTTATCTAAGGTCTTAATTTAGCTAATATTATTTATCTTATCCATACATTAATAAGACAACTTTGCTATGTGTACATCTTTTTCTTACAAATCCTATGATTATCTACTTAACTTATTTACCTATTCATTTTTTTTATTAAATCAAATTTCTTAACCTTAAATTCATAAAATACCTTATAGTCAAATTGTGAAACTTAATTCACAAGGTATTTGTTACTTAAACATTTTCATCCAACAATCAACGTACTAACCATATTATTCAAAACTATCCACTTCTAATCTTACTTCATTCTGAATTACAAATGTTACACTAAATGTGTCATTAATTCAAAGTTTTATCTTAGGATAATATTTCTTATATCTCTTATTTCTAAATTTCACTTTGATTTTAACCTAATCAAAGTTTTTAAATTTCAAATTACCTTATCTCCTTATAAGTTATAGAGTTTACCCTTTCATATTATATTTTCCCCAAGTCTCAAAGGCATATCTATTTTTCTATATTTCATTGATAAGATTTTTTCTAAGTGTGCATTTTCTTTTTACTTTCTCTAATTACAACTTCTAGCCTCAATATTATCATCAAATATCTTATAGTCAAATTGTGAATTTTACTTCATAAATATTTATACTTAGTGTTTAAATCCATCTATTATGATAATCACTTAATCATTATTATTTCTTAATACTAAATATCTAAGGATATATGACTAAAGTTCTAAATTCTAGCTTCTAACTAATTGATTCTATATGGAATATCTTATAGTCAAATCGTGTAATTCTAATCACAGGATATTCATATTTTAGTTTTACTATGCCAAACTACAAACAATCCTCAGTTTCTAACCCAAAAATAATAATATCCCCTTTGATATTTAAAATATAAAACCAAGGTAAAATTATTTCTTTTACCAACTTTGTTAAAACTAAACCATTTTTATAAACTTAACAAATACACGCTGATATATAATACTCTTAAAACACATTCTAGGGTGTCACTTACCCTATCTCTAATGAGTTGCTCATCCTAGGAATTTACTAATCCTATCTTTGATGAGACTTACCCCTATCAGGCTTCGGTATTCGTTCAACCAAAAACTCTAATACCAAATTTCATGACCCGTTTTTCCATAACCTTTGAATCGACACTAAACCACATATGTCCAACTCAAATTGCATGAAAAGGCGGAACATGAAGGGTAGTAAAGAAAAACACACAGAACAGAATCTTAAACGAATGGAATAATATGTAATATTGAACTAATATATTTACAGCGGAAAACTTTTAAATACATATACCAGAGTCTAACCTAAATTCAGCCTGGACAGATATAAACATATGTCCTTACAATTGCTGACAAACATCAAACTAAAACAAACTAAGTACAGCATATAATAGAATATGTCCATACGTACATGAATATCTCCAACTCTTCTTTGGAAACTCCAACCTTGTCCAACTAAACCTGAAATTACTTGATCTGACCCGAGTATTGAAAATACCCAGATCAGGCTTGATAAACCAGTGTGAGAAAACTCAACAATAAATGACAGTGTCGTATATTAGCCTTTGAATAAAATCCTTTGAAAAGAAAGAGTATCTCATAAGACCAAAACCAGACACAAACACGGGCAGGTTTTTACCTTATGATAACTAAAACACTTTTATATATCAAAACATTTGATATTATTTCTAATGATATCTCTTCAAAAATATTTGCAAATAAACTTATTAATCTTAGCCGAAATTGTTACCATTATTAAATTCCAACATGCTAGGCTCTACAAACAAAACCGTAGGTTCTTATTGGAGAATGGATTTCCATACAAATGACCAAGTGAAGGGGCTACCTTTCGGCAGTACATCTCTAGAGGAATGTACCGAGGATCATCACAAAGGATCCTCTACCAACACAAGATCGGCATATTTCTATAACTAGATAGTACCGAATATATCATCCCCCGGTCATTACCGACCTTTAAACCGGACGCCCAAGCATACAAACAGCATTAATTTACATCCCAAACGTCATAGCTGAAAAATATACCTAGAAGGGGATGATCATACTCTAATTATGAATGGCCCACTTAGCCTTGCTGCATCTAACCCTGATTCGGTCATTTCCGGTCGCTTTATGATTTTTCTTCTTAATCATTGTCTGTTTCAATTTCTGTAATAACAGAAAGTTTCAATTGATTTCTAAATCGGTTTTCTCTAAAAATTGTTAGAATTGGGCTAGCCTGTAGCAGAAGATATGGGCAGATTTCAATTTTTTTTACCATATTGGATCTTGATTGGTTGTCTGAAGTTTAATTTATTTAGAAAATTTCTAAATTTAATTTAAATAAAATCATATATTTTATTTAAATTTATAAATTGTTGTTAGAAATTTATTTGATTTATTTTCACCTTATGTAAGCATACATATGTATACATGTGTGTGCATGTGTAACATGATATTTCATACAAGGTATAACATATCCGTATATAAATGTTGGGTTTCACATCGCAACGGACACATCATCTCATCCTATATGTATTGTATATTATCCAAATATATACATATACTAATAGCTAATATATATAAATATCCAATTAATTACATATGTATATATATTATAAATACTATTATAGATATATATATATACATATATAATATATTACAAATATCAAATATATATATGTGTGTGTGTGTGTGTCTACATAAAATTACAATTTTAAAGAAATATTATATATACATATACATACAAATTAAAGTAAAATAATTATGTGTGTGTATACATATATAAATATGAGTGTGTGTATATACATAAATATAATAAATAAACATAAATTAGTATTATAATAAATTATATATATTTTATTTATTTTTGTTTTAACATTCCAGATTGAAATACGGTACAGATCTAAATTTATTATAATTTTATTACATTAATATATATATATTTATTGTGAATTAATTAGTCAAACTGTCATAAATGAATAATATAAAATAATTATACGATAAAAATATCAAATTTAAAATTTTTAGAAAATCAAGAATAGTAATTTATGGGTTGCAAAAATTTTCCGTAT
This sequence comes from Allium cepa, assembly GCA_030765085.1. Classification (NCBI taxonomy): domain Eukaryota; kingdom Viridiplantae; phylum Streptophyta; class Magnoliopsida; order Asparagales; family Amaryllidaceae; genus Allium; species Allium cepa. The sequence continues at coordinate 933,570,542 of CM060941.1, forward strand.
TTCTCTAAGTGAAAATTATAGTTTTTATTGATTAAATATTATTTAACCAATTTTATGAAATATAAAAAATGTTTGAAAAATCTAAACTTTTGACATAGAGCTTAAGTGATAATTAAATAATTTAAAAATATATAAAATTGAATTTTAGAAATAAAATTTATTTTATATGAATTTATAAATTATTATAGTGATTTAATAATAACAAAAAATATCCTATAATTTCAAAAAAAAAATTGGTTACTAAAATTCATAATTAATACAAACATTCATTGGAAAATTATTAGATCAAATTTTATAGAATATAGATATATGATATAACTTATATAAATAAATAAATTTGCTTATTAATGTGTGGATGTGTGTGCGCATTAATATAATGTTAAAGTAAAATATAGTAATCCAGCATGGAACATCAGATCATTAATATATGTGTGTGTGTGTGTGTGTGTCTCTGTGTGTGTGTGTGTGTGTAACTTATGCACATAACCAATCATTATTGTAGCAATATCATACCTATAAAAATCTCACTTAACAAGCAATGCAGTAACAATATATATAGATGTATACGAGCAATAAGTTATTATACAATGATCATACATCTTATATGAAACTAAACATTTAACTATAATTGATGCCAGTTCTCTTCCTTTGGAAACCTCCTCGATTCGTTAGATTGCTAGTCCTTGAACCGCAAACCATTTTCTATCGAATAGCTATCGATTTGAATTTGATTTAAGAATTTAATGGGGTATATGCGTGTATAGATTAGCCATGAGAAGGGAGGAGGAGGCCGCTAAAAATAAAACTAATTTAAATTAGGGTGAGAGATGCTTTTATAATTGTAGAGAGAGAAAAGAGGATCATATATTGCCTTTTCTTACCCAATCTCCACCAGCCATCTCAAACCCTAATTGCCTCTATTTTTGGCCGCCCTTATCACATAAGTGCAGCTGAAAATCCCTTTTCAAATCTTTTGGTTAATACCCCATTTAAGCTGAAGCAAATATAGTAATTAAATCCAATTTAATTTCCTTATCAACATCTTATATCGATCAATATATTTATAACTATCATAAATATATACAATAGTATTTATTTCTCAAATCATATACAAATTTTATAATTAATATTTCATAAATTTTAATCAATTTAATTAATTTTTAACATTTATAAAATAATTAAATCATTTGGTCTAAAGAGAATTCATCATTTCGGTTATGTAATTCTTGGGTGCAAATTCGATCAGCAATTAACGTCGAACTATTCGAATGTTAACGTTCACACATCTCTGACCACATAAAGTGACATGAAGATCAAATTTATCGCTTATTTAATTTCAGTAAAATCTAATTTCACTGTATTAAACATTACCAGATTGTGATATTTATTTACACCAATTCTCTTTGTCAAAACTATATCATTTTGGACTTATGGAATTTGCTAATGGTCAAAATTACAATATCATCCCTGTTGAACTCTATAGCCGAATACAAAGTCCTTTGTTCAATAATAATACATATCATTAACCAAAATGCTCGGGACAGAGACTTTGACTTTGAGTTGAATTGAATTGACCGTGACACTGATCCTATGTATCCGAAGAGATGAATCATCTCTTGAATAGTGCTTCATCTCCAATTCTTCCACTGGACCCAACTCTTCCACTGGACCCAACTGTAGCCACTCGATGGAACATCTTACCATAATTTGACTATAATCAAAGCAAAGCTTTCATATTGAAAATCCACATATTCTCAAGTCGAGAGAACTGTGTAAATCTATCACATTGATATTTCTATTGGACCTTAGTTATATCAACCAACAGAAAACTATCGAGTAAGTCATTACGTAGTTATCGAATAACTATCAGTACGTAACCTCTAGGTCCCTCCAACAACCATGAGTAATATACTATCCAGCATCTAGAGAGCGTACTCTAGTCTTAACAGATACATCGATATCCCCTCTCGATGCATCTTGATTAGGAACATTTAAAATGATATATTTCTTATTATGATAAATTACTCATGGTTACAACACTTTGTAACTACTATCACAAAATGTACCATTTATGGATTTTCTGTTAGATATATTTTTAATTAAATTAATTAACTAACACATCATATTATATAATGTATATAATATAACCGTCTTTTATTTCGAACAAGATTGATTACCAAGTTAGGTATATGCAACAAATTATATAATTGCCCCTAGAGCATGTCCATAACTCTACCAATTTCCCACTTACACTTGGGGTCAATTACGAAATCTTATTCCAACTTCTCTAATCGGTTTCCTTAAAACCAGTTGGGTCAGTCACTTAGTGAAATGAATATATTGTTATGTTTTAATCATCTTCTTTGTCTCTCGACTTCCAGTAAGCTCTTATTTCTGTAATGAACTATAGAGTGACATTGTTATCATATAATAATGTTGTGGGATTCTCAACATTTGAAATCACCCTCGGCTCAGTTTTAAATTTATGCTATGTTATTATTTAAGTTAATGAATCAGTCACAATCTCTTCTAATTGGAACATTTCCAACTAAAAGATCTTTATCTTGAATTTATTATTGGCATATTATACTCAATATCACTTACGAATTTTGAGTCCGAACACTCATTCACAATGAGTTCATTGTTTCTGTAAACAATTCTCTAGTATTTTGCAAATACACAAGAACACTCTAAACTACCATTAGTGATATCAATTAGGATTTGGTTTTTACTTCATGTATTAAATATATAAACAAATCTCGATATCGCAGACAACATTATATGTATGATAATTGCTATTGTAAATGCATGAGGAACGCATCTCATATGTTCTGTATTAAATAATTTAATACGGTGTCTTTGCATATCGATTTGGGACATTCCCAATATTTTTTATACTCACTATAAAAGACATCATTTACAATCTAAAGTTGAGTTTAAAACAACTAAGGCTTATTTTAACACAAGTACATCATTAAATTCAACAACGTGTTGTTTACTTATAGTTTAGAAATATTAATATACCTTTTAACGTTCTATCTAATGAACACACGCTTTCTCTACATTTTGATGGATGATCAAACTATTTGATATTTCTACCAAAATATTTGTTCAATTACGATGCTTATAAAATGATATTTTCTATCATTTCTTTGATCATGCCCAAAGACTTGCAAACTTAATATCATTCCCACTGACTTCTCGAGACATTTTGGTTATTATATGTAAACAGCTTACTCTAAATTCCTAAGTGATGATTTTATGAGTAAATCTGAATTAACTTGAGCACGTTGAATATCAAATCTATTATGCTAATTTCAATAATTAAAATTTGCAATGTTATTCTTATTAATGTTGCTCATTGTATTCCAACCGCATTAATCTTTCTCATGAAGAAACATCGCGGGCGATGGATCACATCCTTTTTGGGTATATCTACCAAAATCATATTTCGAAAATATACTTGGAATCAATTTCGGATCTGCGCATCATACCATATCATGGAGTCAACACTCATAAAGGTTTATTTAACTAACTAAGGATTATGTATTTTTGACATTGATAAGAAACTTGTAGTTTCTGTTCAATGCGTAAGAATACTTGTTAGACACTCTAACGTAATGTGGTTGTTCAGGTTAGTTGGATTCATTTCATCTCATCTCATGTAATCAAATTTATAATTAGATCGTATCCAATTCCAATTTACTACCAATAAATTCTCAAAGAAATTCCTTCACTACTAAGTTGGTATTTCTTGAAACAACAATTGTTTCTCGGTGCAACAGAATATGTATTCATAAACATTTATGAGTTTACTTATATATAAAACTGATTTGGTTTTTATTATACAGAACTTATGTTCAAAACAAAAATATGTCATCCAATGACGGTTTTTCCCAGAATCCTTTCGAGTAGATTCATATAAGATCCTTACGCACAATTATTACTTGCAAACTTTCGACTTGCACAGCCTACCAAGTCCTTGACCAAGGATATGTTGGGGTTTAGATGAAATAATATTAACCTTGTGTAGTACACATAAGTACATGCCCTTATAGAAATAAATTAACTTAACTTCACTCATAATTAATCTTACTATGTTCAAAAAAGTTCAATTATTCCTTATTGATACATCATTATGTGTCACATGGTGGAGTGACTTTTGAGATTGAATCTTTATTCATTTTAAGGTAGTTCTGAACTCTTTTCAATTATGCTCACTCATTTGATATAATCGAATCATTTCTATCGTATGTTATTTTATTTACTTCCCTTTTATACTTTATTGTTTACCATAAACATACTGCATGTGTAGCAAATACACATGTCCGTGTGATAACTTATTGGAGAATTTAACAAAGTATGTGGAACCGTTTCGATATTAATAGACTTGCAATTGCAAACACCAATATGTTTCAATATGAAGAGTTCATCAACTCTTATGAACTTCCACTAAATGGGTACACAATCCTTAATCATTTAAGATATAATTAACAATTATCATATGGTTCATAATCATATAATAAAAGTTATTTTTCAAAACTTCATCTTAGTCTATAATTCCAAATAATTGTAAATAGTTTTCTGTATTTTCTAACGCGTCACTTTTTTTATGAAAACAAATACCACAATAAATTTTATTTTATAACGAATATTCATATTATCCATATTGAAATATAATCATTTCTATTTTTAGTCGATACCCAAAAATAGGCAATAGGTCATAAATAATATTCGATATGTTTTACAAGAACAATTTTCGTAATTTGATGCAATCAACAAGTACTATATGGCATGTTCTCACCACTTCTTCCATTACTATGATGGCATACTGAATTCAGAGGCCCATCATTTACTTAATATAAATTATTATTTCATATACCACAAATTAGTTTATAGTGGAGACTTCTTTGATATCTTGAATTCAAAGAAATAATCTCATAGAAACAATTTTCTATATAAAAATACATTTGGAATTGAAATCATATTTTTTATTCCAATGTTAAGTACCAATCATTATTATTACAATTCTTGTTCTTGTCATTTCTTCATGAAGCATAAGTGATTATTCACTCTCTTCATACCAACTGTACCTTAAATCACATCTACTCTTGTACTTTCAGTTTCTTTTCTAAATGGTTGAACTGTTCAAAAGAAACCTTCACTACAATGTCTTAACGAACTTTTTACAAAGATGCGTTTGATCATCCTTAACATTTAAGGACATCAAATATGATGCATCTTATGTAAACCGATCGAACTGACATTTTAATGATCGAGTTCATAGATTTACATTTTAATTTTGGTCTTGTGTTACATTTAACACCGTATGGTCTTAATAGTAATCAATTGAACTGAATACTCGGTCTCATAGTATGGTTTATTTATTTGCTTCGAATGAACCAATTTATTGAAGTATCATACATTACGACCATGACTGATCGCCGTATAACAATTTTATGTGATAGTATATGAATAAAATATCCATAATCGTATATTGCTTTTAGAGTTTGAAACTCATCGAATGCAATACACAGTCACAACCAAATAAATGTGTAAGCGACCAAATTATGAATGTGTTTAGCAACTATAAAATCAGGCTCTTGCATGGGTATTGAGACGTTAATATGCGATAAACATTTATTAGTAAGTAAATTTTATATTTCTATTTATGCATCTTTGATCCAAATCATTTGTATATCTTATTCGATAACCGTTATTAATCATTTTAAATGCACAAAATTATTAATATAGATCATTATTAACGTTATATAGCATATGTTTTTACAATATTAGAAACATTAAATTTTATCATTTTATTTTTCTAATAAGGCTCGCTAATCTTTTATGTTTCACCAAACCCTAAGTGAAACATAGAAGTCTTTCAACTATACTAGCAGGTGTTAAGAATTGTCCGCCTTGGAATTCAGAACTTTAGTTTGCTCAACAAAGCATAGCTCCACGGACGATGAATAAGTAATTATCGTTCGTATCACATACAACTCTTAACCCGTGGTTCCTTGTCCTAATCTTATTTCAACCTTGATTTTTCTTAACAAATCAAAATAAATTATTCACTCATATCTACCATATCGCAACGATTTAAGTATAAAATATGTACCTTGAGTTTGCTCAACAAATACATGTAGTTATCTTACATCATATATTCAATATATTAATAATACTACACATAACATCCATAGTTTGAGTTTTCTCAGCAACTAAGGAGTATTCATGTAATTTATTAATATATATGGTATATGACAACATTATATCGAAGATTCATAATCTTCAATTTATTATGTTGAGTGATATCGACTTATGGAATATTGCATTTTTAATGAAACACCCTCGTGATTCAAGTGTCGAACACATATGAAATCACGGTATACATACAATAAGTATGTATTTAACCCCTAAGTCCATTTAGGGTATCTTTAATGTTCAAAATTTAGTTTTACATTCATATTATATAAGTTTTATTATTATTTAGATTTTATATTTCATGCTACTTATATAATAGTCTTATATATGATATTATATTGATTAAATCTTATTTAATTGATTTTAATTGATCAATATAACATTTATATTAAATATTTATTACTACTATAACCTTTATAGTATTGCACATGTCTTATATAAGTGTATATTCATTTATTTAATTAACCTTTAATTAATTTATATAATTAACTAAGTTTAAATTGATTTAGTTAATTAAATATTTTTAATTACATTATATTAATTTTAAAATTCAATTCATACACATACATGTATGCTTATGTTATTTTAAACATTTAAAATATCATAACATATATCATAATACATAATACATGCATATATATTTTTATTAATTAACTTATTTAATTTATTTATTTTGTTAATCCAATTAATAAATTTTAAAATGTTCCAAATTAATATATATATATATGTATACATACATATATATTTTTTCAAACATTTTGAAAATTATTATATTATAATTTTTATAATATACTTATATCTCATTTTAAACTTAATTTTTAAATTTGAATTCTTATGTTTATAATTTTTAAACAATTTTGAAAAATAATCCAAGGCCCAACCCAAATTTAGGTATTTTCTATTATGGACAATATTTGGGCTACGTGTTTAATAGTTAACCCTAATATGGCTAATTTAGATCGCATATGCTCTTGGACTCTGATACCACTTTTGGAACTGAACCTGCTCACAACGAAAGATATGGGTGGGTTTCAAATTTTTTACCCTATTGGATCTTTATTGGGCCTATGAAGTCTAATTTATTTAGAACATTTCTAAATTTAATTTAAATAAAATCATATATTTTATCTAAATTTATAAATTATTTTTTGAAATTTATTTGATTTATTTTCACCCTCGGGGACTCTTGCTTCTGTCTTCCTCTTTCTGGCATATGGTGGAAATGTTATCTTGGTCGATCAGTTTCTTCTACTTTATGTCTACTAAAAGCTTAACCATGCCCCACCACCAAGAACAGATTCTCGCCATTTATTTAGAGGAAGAACTTCTTATTCAACAAACAATCATAGCTCCTAGTCCAATAGTTCGCTTCGCACCTTAAGAGAAGAGTTCCGACATACTACTCTATATATATGTATCGTATACATATGCAAATATGTGTGCATGTGTAATATGATATTCCTTTCAAGGTATAACATGCCCATATATAGATGTTGGAATTTACATCGCAGAGGACACATTAGCTCATCCTATATGTATTATATGTTTTCCAAATATATATACTAATGGTTAATATATATAAATATCCAAGTAATTACATATGTATGTATGTAAAAGTGCATATGTGTGTATTATGAATACTATTATAGATATATATGTATATATAACATATTATAAAGATTAAATATATATATATATATGCATATTTAAAATTATAAGTTTACAAAAATATATTATATGTATACACACACATGCGAACTAAAGTAAAATAGTTATGTGGGTGTATATATGTGCATATATAAATATAAATATCATATTTAAATGCAAATTTGTATTATAATAAATTATATATATTTAAATTAATTTTTTATTTTAACATTTTTGATCTAAATACACTATAGATCCCAATTTATCATGATTTTATTATATTAATATATATTTACTATGAATTAATTAGTCAAACTGTCATAACAAATAATGTAAAATAATTGTATAATAAAATGTCAAAATTTTAGTTTTCCAAAAATCAAGAATAATATTTTATGGGTGAAATTTTTCCAAATTTTTCCGAGTGAAAATTATATTTTTTATTAATAAAATACTATTGAACAATTTTAAAATAATTTTAAAAACATCTCTAAACAATCAAAATTTTTGATCAAGGGCTTCTATGATGAGATAAAATAATTTTACAAAAATTAAAATTACATTTTCGAAACAACATTTATTTTATATGAATTCGTTAAAGTATTTAAATAATAATAAAAATACCTAATAATTTCATGTTTAAAATAAACATACATTGGAAAATTATTAGATCAAATTTTATATAATATAGATGTATATATCTTTGATATAAATTATATGAATAAATTAATTTACATATTAATATATATGTGTGTGTGTGTAATATTAAATAAAATATAGTAATTCAACATGGAACATCAGATCATTAATTATATATATAAAAACTATGTAAATAACCAATCATTATTGTGACAACATCATTACCTACAGAAATCTCACCTAACTAACAGTGCAGTAATATATATATATATATATATATATATATATATATATATATATATATATGTATGTATTTGTATATGTATGTATATATATGAGCAATAAGCTGTTATACAATAATCATACATCTTATATGAAACCAAACATTTACCTATAACTGATGCCCTCAAGTCCACCTTGAAATGAGGAGTCCTCTTCCTTAGGAGACCTCTTTGATTCGTCAGATTGCTAGTCCTTGAACCACAGATCCTTTGCTATCAAATAGATATTGATTTGGATTTGATTTGATTTGAGATTTTAATGGGGTATATGCATGTATAAATCAGCCATGAGAAGGAAGGAGGAGGCAGCTAAAAACAAAACTAATTTAGATTAGGGTCAGAGATGCTTTAATAATGGTTAAGAGAAAAAAGGGGATCAAACCTTATCTTTTCTTACCTAATCCCCACCATCCATCTTAAACCCTAGTTAACCCTATGTTTGGCTGCCCACATCACATAAAGCCTAAAATTCCCTTTCAAATCTATGATTTTATACCCCATTTAAGTCCAAGCAAATTTAGTAATTAAATACAATTTAATTTCGTTATCGAAATCTCATATCGCTCGGTATATCTATAACCATTATAATATATACAATAATATTTATTTATCAAATCACATTCAAATTTTATAATAAATATTTCATAAATATTAATTAATTTATAATAATTATTATTAAATTATTTGGTCTAAAGAGAATTCACTATTTCGGTTGTGTAACTCTTGGGTGCAAATTTGATCAACGATTAACATCGAACTATTCGATTGTTAACGTTCACACTTCACTTAGCAGGTGGTGTGACGTTATGGCCAAATTTATCACTTACTAAATTTTGCTAAAATTCAATTTCACTTTATTAACCGTTACGCGGTTTTGACATTTGTTTATATCAATTCTCTTCGTCAAAACTATATCACTTTGGACTTATGGTATTTAGTTATGGTCAAAATTTCAATATTGTCCATATTCAACTCTATAGTCCAAACACAAGTTCTGGATTTAACAATAACAATTATTATTAAACGAAATACTCTGGCCAGAGACTTTGATTTTAAGTTAACTTGAGTTGAATGTGATACTAGCCCCATATAATTGAGGAGGCGGGTCTTCTCTTGAATAGTTCTTTACTTCAATACTTCCACTCGACCCAACTAAAGTCACTCGATGGAATGCCTTGCCACAATTTGGATATAATCAAAGCAGAGCATTCATATTGAAGATCCATGATATTCTCAAGTCAAAAGAACTGTGTAAATCAGTTACATTGATATTTTCTGTTTGACCTTAGTTATATTAACCAACGGAAAACTATCAAATGAGTCATTTTATTATTATCCAATAACTATTGGTACGTAATCCCTTGGTGCCACCAACAACCATGAGCAATAAACTATTCAACATTTGAAGAGCGTTACATACTCTACTCTCAAGGACACGTTAATATCCAGTGTTGATACATCTTCACTAGGAACATTTATAATGGTATATTTATTTTTATTATGACAAATTACTCGGGGTTACAACACTTTCTAACTATTATCACAAAATGTACCATTTATGGATTTTATATTAAATATACTTTTTAATTAAATTAATTAAATAATATAATACATTATAGCAAGTATATTATAGAAATAAAAACATCTTTTATTTCTAACAAGATTGATTACCGAGTTATATATCAGTAACAAATTATATAATTTCTCCTAGGGCATACCCCTAACTCTATCAAAAATAATAGTTTGAAAGAATTTTTTAAATCTTCTTCTATTTCAAGATTTTTGTATTTTCTTTTTTCTTTTACATTTGTTAGCACGGTGTCATGGTGCATGACATCTCTTGTTTTATTTTACTATGGGATTGCTTTTTCTCTCTCTTTCTTTTCTTTTTAGTAATATCTCTATATTTTTCCTTTCAAATATTTTTATCTAAATAAAACTTTCCTTTTGAGGATTTTATAGTTCATAACTATTTATTGGTTCAATGGGTGATTACCTAATAAGTTCATAAAAATAATATAAAGGGGCAACAGTTTGGTGCATGCGGTAAACAATATCTAAACACTATAAAATCCATAGTAATAATAAGAACATAAGGTCTATAAAACCACAACTAACATACCCCTGCCAACAAGTTAGCACGTAACAGTAAATATATGTTATACTATCAACATGTGGGTACAGTATGCTATGTATAATATTGGTGTCGGGTACTATATCACAAAACATACATATAGTAGTCACACCAATCATGACAAAAATAAAGTAAGCGCAATGAAAATCATCCTCACGATCTCGTATCGTCACGCCTATAAGGAAAATATGGAGAATATCCATAGTGTTCTAATTATAGTGTCTTCCTTTTCATACGTTAATATTACCTACATAGAAACATATCTACTATATTATATAAATTAAAGTTCAAACTGTCCTAGCATTAGAAGACTCAAACCTCAAAAAGTGGAATAGAAAAGAAAGTATAGAGCGAAAGAAATTAAATAATAAAGGTAGAACTGTGTGAATATGAAACTGATGTTGGAAGAGAAGTGCTACGAAACCAAAACAAGGGTGAAAAAGATGTAAATCAAAGCATTGATCATAAATTGAATTATATAGCTTCGAAGCCAGCTAGCACACCAAAGAAACAAACATGAAACACGTATATGGCATGGGAGATTATTATAGCTTTGACGACGAGGAGGAAATGGAGATAGTGCCTACACATATACTAGTAGTCTAGTATTTAGAAACATACATTGTTTGAACTTAATTTTTTTGACTAAATCCAACCATTTTTTTCTATTTAAATTAATGCATTGATAAAAGGGAAAATCTATCGGGACGCAAAATGTATACACACTTGATGATATAATGAATCTTTATAATTAGATTGTCCCAAGATTTCCATCTTCCATATAATGACAAAAAGATCCAGCAGTCCCGATCTTTTGTGTTTCCAATTGTGTTTTATTTTATGCTCAAATAGCCGACTCCTTAATAAAATAGTAAATATAAATAAATTGATAAATGATCACCATGGTTGATTTTGACAAAATATTATTGTTTTGACCATTAAAAACTATAAATTTAGAATGCACTTATGGTAAAACTACCTTCGTGTTAACATCTAACGGATACTCTGATGCCGAAATAGTATAATCAATGGTGTTGCTTTATTGAATTGATGCAAAAAAATTGCCAATAGGTATCTCTGACACGTCAGGCGCATTTGAAGCCTCGAAGGCCAAATATACTTAACATTTGATTTCCCTATAAAATAACACAACCACTTTTCTTTTACCATCATACAATTCACCATCTCCTACCTTTACCACCCCAAAATGAAAACCTAAAATCCATAAGAAAGCAAAATAACATCGAGTAAAATTATATAGAATACTAAATCCACAAAAAAATCAAAATCGACCTGTACTCAAGCGCAAAATAATACAACAAAATGAATTGCCATTAGCGATGGCTAAGCAACGTTAATCATCATCGACCATCGCAAGCCGTCGCTAAATGCGATGCAAAAACAATCGACACTAATAGGTTTAGCGATGGCATCAACAACGGCGTCGCCGCAAGTTAGCGATGGCTAGCGTCGCCATATCAAATACGTGGCAAATCCAGGGTGGTTGGTATACTGTCGCTGGCCGACACAAAGCTGAGGAAATTGACCATAGCTAGCTGTCATTAGCCGATGTATGCCTAGACAATTTGGCCGTTGTCAGCCGTCGCAATACTGGGTATTTTTTAAATTCTGCAACTTCTATTTGAGTCATCCAACCATGTAAATATCATCATATCTCTATACATCTCACCTACAACGCATAAATCCATATTTTCTACTAAAACCATCGCATATCATCTATAAGTAAGTATGTGACGACCCACAAATCCGTACCGTTTGAATCAACAATAAACCACATATATCCGACCCAAAAAGCACAGACTTACAGAAAGTCAAGAGAAAGAAAAGAAGAGAAGAAGAGAATAGAAGAAAGAGAGAAGAGAGAACCAAATAGAATAGTACACAATCTCACATTGCAGCGGAATATCATATAATATCATATCAATGATCTTTACAAAACAGGAACTGTATATACATACATCAATTACAGTTCAATAATCAATCGCTAGTTATCAGTTTGGACAGTTATAATAGCTTGTCCTTACAATTGTCGATAATATACAACAACAATGCACAAAGCGGATAATCAAAACAGATACGTGTATGAAATAAAGATCTTCAGCTCTCCTGCTGAAGCTCCAAAAGCACCAATATCTGAACCTGTAAATATACTCGGTCTGACCTAAGCATTGAAAAACAAGAAGGCCGGATAAGTCTGGTAAACCAGCATGAGAAACACACTCAACTGAATTTATTAAATTACCAAACCTTTTCTTTTCAAAATAAAAGTATCTCGTAAGGCACACCGACACATAAACATGGACATGTTTTTACCTTACGATAACCAAAACATTTCATATCAAATCATCTAATATTATACTAGTGTCTAGTATACAAATAATATTAATCATAGCCGATATTGTTACATTGATTAAATTATAGCCTAAAGTGGGTAATACAATCAAAATGCAGGTACATAGCGGAGTTTAGATTTTCATACAAATGATCCGATGAAGGGACTACCTTTCGATGGGTACACCTCTAGGTGGATGTCCCGAGGCACAGAACATCTGCCCTCTACCAACACAACACCAGCCTACCTCTGTAACTAGGTAGTACCAAATATGTCATCCTTCGGTCGTGGCCGACCTTTTTTGAGGGCCCTCATAGCATACAAACCACAATATTCAGATACATGACGTCATAGCATGTAAAGATACATCTAGAAGAGGATGATCATATCATACTTGGGAGCGACCTACTTAGCCTTGCTGCATCTAAACCTGTTTCGGTCATTTTCGGTTGATGAGGCCCAAGGTAACGATTACATTTCACATATCACATCACTTTGAATGCCATATGGCCATTTCCGTTAACTACTAATTGCCTTTCACAAAAATAAAACACTTAAGCTCATACGTCTCAAGGAGGGTGTTAAGCTAAGAGAAGTTGCCTTCTCCGCCACCATTGATGTACATTTGTAAAAACCAATGTAAGTAATCTTTAGAAATGCAAATTCAGACAAACATCCATACTAGTGTTCCAGCAACAGGACAAACCGTAGGTACTTTTGCTATCACATCCTGTCGGAAAATCCCTAGGATTAGTGGTGAATGGTCCTTGCATTGAATATTTCATAATGAAGAAACTACTGCTACTAGATGTATATTGGGATTTTAACCCCAAACGATCAACAAGCAGTCCTCCACTATGAAAATCCTAAATATCAGGATCATCACAACCAAACTATGCAATTGTCACACAAATGTTGGTCCGAAGTGGTTTTCGGATAAACAGATCCCGGTCTCCTCGCACCAACAACGCAAAAGCGTTTCTCAACCTCACACAGAAACTAAGTCTCATAGACTTATCACGTCTCCAACATTCAACTTGCAATCCTTCAGCCAAGAAGGAAGCTCGATAGATTGGAGTAACACTCCGCACTACACGAATCAACATCCTCAACACAAATGATAATCAAGCCTACATAGAAGGCTACGTACTAAGTGTATGACTAAATAGTTTCCACATCAAGTCGAGGAACTAAAATGGCCAAATTTGATAGTCGGTTATTTAACTATCAAAGCAAACAAACAAATATTTATCACCATAAGAAATCACTAGGCCCTTTAAATTAATCTTTTATTAATTAAATCACTTGCCAAATATTCACTTCAAATTATCTTTAAAAAGATATATTCCCAAAACATTTCAACTTTCTATATTGGAAAACATTCCATATACTTATATAATAGTAAGTAATTCACAAATCAATTTATTTTCAACATTTAGAAAATATTACATATACTTAAATCAGGATTAAGTATTTATTCTATTCTTTAAGGAAAACATTCTCTTTAAACAAATTTATTCAGGTCAAAATGAATGTTGCGTAAAACATTGTTACGACGACCCAAAATCACTAGTATAGGGATTCAAAAGATTAGATAGATATATAAATCCCATATACTATACAAAACATTTCCTTTCGAAAATCATTTACTATAACAACAGTTTTATAGCCCATAATTTCCTTACTTCTCGAAACGTCTATTTTAACAATGAATGTTGAAACCTATGCTTTTGATACTTAACACGTTTTAAGACATCTTCAAACCCTTTAACTCCATTTTATAATCTCACTTTTGAATAATATCCGTTTTACTTTAAAAGATTACTCACTGTCCAAAATATTTAATATAATTCTCTAACCAAACTTCCATATTTAACTTATCAAAATAAGCCGATTTCACATTAATAAAACAATGTTTATTAATTCCGTATATATTTTAAATAAAAATTTCCATATATAACATTCCTTGGTTAATAATTTCTCGTTATCTCATTTATATTCCAAATTACAATTATAAGTTAACTCACTTAAAAATCATCTATTTACAAATTCATTCCTTTTATAACTTCATAAATTTATAAATCTTATTGCTTATCAAATTCAATTATAACTTCATTTTAAATACTTACAAAAACCCTTATAATTCCATTAATTTATTTATAAATTATCAATTTTATAATTCTTATATATAAAACATTTATAATAAATCAAAAATCTCAATTTAAACTATTTAAAAAATTGTATTTTCCTAAAATCACGTTTTGATTATATTTCACAAAAACCATAATTTTTATAACATAAAAATTATAATATTTATTTTTTTAAAATAAATTCATTTCCTTAGCAATTCAAAATTTAACAAAACGTATATTTCCAAAATCACTTGAAAATCCTTTTTAAATTTGAAATCACCACTTCTATATTTTAAAATTACCAAAATAGGCCCAATGCTGGAACAACACTAAATACATCAATCACGGCATCCAATCATCATATATCACATGATAACAGCATATATCACAATATCCATAAATAAATCAATACTGGTGAGGAATCCAGTTGGATCCCTCCAACCTGTCACCTGCAACAAATATACGTATTAGAATATGTATACAATGTCCGCTTCGTGGCAGACGCGCATACAAAGGGTCATCCACTCATACACGAGAACGTATAGGGTCTCATCTGCTCCAATAGGCAGAAATATATCCAAATACCAATCAATATATATATATATAGTATATAATATATCATCCAAACAATCATCAAACATCATAATAAATTTATTTCTCACTTATATAAAAATATCAGTGAGTCAGAAAGAGTGAGTTGTACTCAATTTGGTTCCAATAGCAGTTGTGGTATTTTATTCCGAATAAAATGAAACGAGCGTTTGATTTTACCCAAAATTTTCACTAACTCCAATCGACTCAAAATCAGCTCGAAAATGTAGTGCTCATCAATATGGACCCAATGTAACTTGTTTCATCAAAAACGGACCTCATATGAACAAGTCATGACATTTTAATGTTTGTACAAATTTATATATAATAAAATTTATAATTTCTTTTTATTTTAATCATTAATCGAATCGTGACCGTTCGTTCTATTTGCTCAGATCCAGGCCGCCAATTCTATTTCTTCTTCCTCTCTTTTATATGCGTGTGACCTAGGCAAGAAACCCATCGGTCGCTACTTGCCTTCGAAGTTTCGCACCTACTACGTCGTGCTTTAGGGTGATCGAGTACCACCACTCGAAAGCTCGCACTGCCGTGTGCCACCGCCCAGAATGCCATTGCACTCGGCCTCCCTATGATCTCAAGATTCATGCTCGAACATGTAATCCTTGAATGAAATTCGCCGACGATCTACACCTCTAAAAACGATCACCACCTTTGGATTTTTCGAGCTTGATGTGCTCTTTACATTTGTAGTTGAAAGCTTTTTATGAAGGTCGAAGGATTTGGAGACATTAGAGGAAGAAGACGCGCCATTTCTGGCCATTGAAAAATAAGGTGGCGGCTTGACCTTATTGCTTTAGGGTTTGTGCAAATGTGAAGAAAAAAAGTTGGCCGTTTATAGGAAATTTCGCGACACTATTCACTCGAAAATTTATCAAACTCCAACTGAAGCATGCCACCTGGCGTTTATAATGTTTTACCCCTATTCCAAACATAATGGAATATATATCGAGAGCCAATTCGATCGTATTTGGAAGATAGGTTTTCGAATCGACTTATTTAAATATAAAATTTACTTAAACAAATTTCTACGCGTTTTAGCTTGCCACAACTAAGCCATAAATTCGATTGACACGAAATTTGAAATCCTACAATAATATAACATTATGGATCCAATGGAACAGGTTTCGTCGAAATCCGAGATAGCACGAAAAATGGCTATTTTAACATGTTAATTAAATATTGAAACATTCAATTTCTATAAATTAACTTTTAATTCAATTTCAAAAGTTCTCTAACATCATTCAAATTCAAATAGGATTAAATTCAACTTTATAAATCATTTTCATCCAAATTAAATTAAAATTCCAATTATTTCAGCAATTTCAAATATTAAACTAACAATTTAATTATCCAATTAAATCACTATTCGAAATATAAGCTATTCAACTAATAAAATTTACTCGTGAATATTTAAAATCGATTAAATATACGAATTTTAAATGACTGAAATTTTGGGTCGTTACATTCTCTCCTACTTAAAAGAATTTCGTCCTCGAAATTACCAAGTAAGAAAAGTCACAAAATCCATTAATTTTTCAAAACAACTCGTTCAAATCGGATTGCCAAATCTCTTAAGTGTTTACTTTGCCAAAACTCCATTAGTTAGACTTCTCTAAATTTTCAAATCCATTCTTAGTTATCTTTTCAAAACCATTCATAATTTTTTTTCAAAACCAACTAATATCGTTTAACTTTTAACTCAATATCAAAATTTTAGTCATCACAAATTTTCCTAATTTTTCAAAATTTTCTAACGCCTCAAATTTTCTGAAAACTCGCCATAGCTCCTTTGCACGGTTCGATCGTAGAAGAATCACAACATACATATATATATATCACAAATATACATCTCATCTTCGAGGATGAGGCATCCCGTGTGGAAAAAATATAAAAGTAGGATATGTAATCTGAGATATGTACCTTATATATTATTAACGAGCATATACAGCTAATATAGCACGAAAACGATCTCCAAATGCAAAGTAAACGCCATCTGCACCTACTAAACATTCAAAAAACAAATGAGAAACATGTATATATGAAAGTAATATCAATATATAACATATATCACTACAACAACTATATATGCCAATATAGCAAATGCAATCAAAAACAACATATCCAACCATCAAACAACTATCATCCACTAACATCCAACAAACCCATATTTATCCAATCAATCCATAACCGAATAAATATAAATTCATTTCTCAGTAATATTGATTGAATTGGTTTTCAGTTTAATCACATTTGATTCATTAACATTGGATTTTACTAACATTCATTTATTCATATTCAATTAGTTTACATTCACTATTACATTCAGGTTTGTTCACTTTCAATTCAAATCAAATTCTATTCTATTTAAATTTACTTCACTTTCAATTTGAATTCAATTATTTAGCTTTCAATTTCATTAATTCAATTTCATCAACATTTAATGAATTTCTATTCAATCAACTAACATTCATCTAACAACCAACGTATATTCAACATAACCAAATTTATTTAATTTGCTCTCAACATTCATTTTGGTTTAACACATTTAATTTCCAATTGGTTGACATTCAATTGAATTTCATTCAATTCCTAATTTCATTAGCTTTTAATGAATTAACACTTACATCCATTTATTCCATATTAATTTATTTATATTCAATTAATTATCATTCAATCCATATTTCGTTTACTTAATTCACTTTTATAATTAAAGTTGAATTTCATTATATAACTCAAATTCATATTCATTTAACTACTTTGGTTCATTAACTCTTATTATTTAACTTTACTTTGCATATTCATTTTATTTATCCAAAATCAACTTGATTCAATCATTACTTAAGTTAGATTCCTTTACAAACATCATTTGTTTCACTTAACTTAAATTTCCACTTATAAATCCAATTCTAAAGTCATTTTATTTAACTTTTACTTAAGTCAAATTCATATCACTATTCAAATTCATATTTTTTTTTGCTTAACAAAATCGTTTAACCATTTTAACAATTGGTTTTACTTACATTTTCTCATTTTCTAAGTTATGCAACTTATTTATTCAAACTTCCAAATTCATATTATATAATCACTTAACCTAAAGTTTAATTTCCATTTCAATAGCTTATTTAATTCAATTCAAATCTAACTTAATTTATTTAACTTTATTTTAGTTAAATTTCAAATCATATATTTTATTATGCTAACTCAATTTCATTTTAACTTTACCAAAATTAAATTTTTATTACATATCGTAAGTCCAAAACTCATTTCACTTATATTAATCAATTTCAACTTGGATTTCAAATTCGTTTATCGCAACAAAAATTCGATTTCAATTTACTAATAGTAGCAAATCCATCATACAAAAACTCGAAAAGGATACTAATGATGCTGCAGCCATCACCCTTATTATTTCCCAGCAATAGTAGTGAATTCAGTGCTTTAAATTCTTTTAAAAAATTCTTTTTATATTTATAAATCACATTAATAAACTTAAACTTATATAATTTCACTATTTTACTTTGCTTATATAAAATTCATTCCAACTTATTTATCTTATTTAGATTTATAATAATATAACCTCTTTAACTTTTGAAAAATAACTGTCAAAATCAACAGGATTCAAATTTCAAATACTTAGTCTAAATTCATTTTTTATTTATAACTCGTATTTATAAATATACTCGTTTAGTTTCACTTCTTATATATAAGATTATTTCACAATTGTAAATCATATTAACTATAATTTCATACTTTATAATTCACTTGCTTATATAATTTATTCTTTTACAATTATTTCTTTTATTTAGATTGTTCAAACATCTTTTTTTATTAACTTATATATATTTACATTTTCAAACAATCAATTTATATACACTTTAGTAATTTCTGAAAAATTATTTCATTTATATATCAAATATAATCGAGATAAAATTATTTCATTTATCCAATTTAAAATTAATATTATATCGACTTGCCTCATTTAAGTATTTAGAAATCCCTATCGATAACATGGCGTCCCATATACCGACTAGAATTCACAAACAATTCAACGGATAACCAAATACAATATAAAACATTTTATATCACTAGCAAATACACGCTTATATATATAATACACTCAACTCAATCTAGGGTGCTACTGTCCCTATCTATACTGAGTACACATCAAAGCATAGGAATATACAAAATCTAAACTTTGATACCAAATGTGACGACCGGGTTTTTGGGACCCGCCACGATAGGCTTTTCAACCATACCGCTACCCTTATGATTTTCTACATGGGGGAACTCCTTCTTTTCAACATGGAGGTGACTACATGTGGTACCTTGAATTTACTTTTATGGCAAGCCCCTCGACTATCAACCAACCCTTGCATACTAAAGACATGTAGGGGTAAGAGTCTAAGCTTTGTCACTGTTCACAAAGTGAGAACCCCCTATCATGATAAACATAATCAAGCAAATTCATACCCTTTGAATCGACAATAAACCACACATGTCCGACCCAAAAGCACGGACTGATGGAAAGTCAAGAGAAAGAAAAGAAGAGAGAAGAAGAGAAGAGAAGAGAAGAAAGAGAGAAGAGAGAACTAAACAGAATAATATAGAATCTCACAACGTAGCGGAATAATATATACTATCATATCAATGATCTTTACAAAACAGAATCTTTTTATACATACATCAATCATAGTTCAACAATCAATCACTAGTTATCAGCCTGGACAATTCTAATAACATGTCTTCACAATTGTCGATAATATACAACAAAATGCACAAAGCGAATAATCAAAACAGATACGTGCATACAAAATGAAGATCTTCAGCTCTCCTGCTAAAGCTCCAAAAACGCAAATATCTGAACCTGTAAATATAATCATTTGACTCGAGCATTGAAAGAGAAGAACGAATGGATCAGTCTGATAAACCAGCGTGAGAAACACATTCAACTGAATTTATTAAATTACCAAACTTTTCCTTATCAAAACAAAAGTATCTTGTAAGACACGCCCACACATGAACACGGACATGTTTTTACTCTATGATAACCAAAACATTTCATATCAAATCATCTTATATTATACTAGTCTCTAGTATATAAATAATATTAATCATAGCCGAAATTATTACATCGATTAAATTCCAGCATATAGCCCAAAATGGGTATACCATCAAAATGGTAAGTACACACTGGAGTTTGGATTTCTATACAAATGACCAGGTGAAGGTACTACCTTCCGATGGGTACACCTCTGGATGGATGTCCCAAGGCACAGAATATCTGCCATCTACCAACACAAGACCGGCGTACCTCTGTAATTAACTAGTACCGAATATGTCATCCTTCGGTCATTACTGACCTTTTTCGAGGGCCCTCATAGCAAACAAACCACAATAATCATATACACGACGTCATAGTGTGTAAAGATATATCTAGAAGAGGATGATCATATCCTACTTGGGAGCGACCCACTTAGCCTTGCTGCATCTAACCATGTTTTGGTCATTTTCAGTTGATGAGGCCTGAGGTAACGATTACCTTTCACATAGCACGTATCACATCACTTTGAATGCCACAAGGCCATTTCCGTTGACTACTAATTTCCTTCCACAAAAATACAACCATTAAGCTCATACGTCTCAAAGAGGGTGTTAAGATAAGAGAAGTTACCTTCTTCGCCACCACTGATGTACATTTGTAAAAACCAATGTATGTAATCTTTAAAAATACAATGTCAGACAAACATCCATACAAGTTGTCTAGGAACAGGGTAAACCGAAGGTACTTTCCTACCACATCCTCTCGTAAAATCCCTAGGTTTAGTAGCGAATGGTCCTCGCATTGGATATTTCATAGCGAAGAGACTACTGCTACAGGATATATATTGGGATTTTAACCTCAAATGATCAATAAGAAGTCTTCCACTATGAAAATCCTAAATATCAGTATCATCACAACCAACCTGAACAATCTTCATATAAATGTTGGTCCGAAGTGGTTTTCAGATAAACCGATCCCGGTCTCTTCGCACCAACAATGCAAAAAAGTGTTTTTCAACCTCGTACAGAAACCAAATCTCATAGACTTATCACATCTCCAACTTTCAACTTGTTACCCTTCGACCAAGAAGGAAGCTCGATAGATTAGATTAACACTTCACACTACACTCAACATCCTCAACACAAATGATAATCAAGCCTACAAAGAAGGCCACGTACTAAGTGTATGACTAAATAGTTCCCACATCAAGTCGAGGAACTAAAATGACCAAATTTGATACTCGGTTATTTAACTTTCAAAGCAAGCAAACAAACAAATATTTAGCACCATAAACAATCACTAGGCCCTTTTAATTGATCTTTTATAAATTAAATTACATGCCAAATATTTACTTCGAAATATCTTTAAAAAGATATATTCTGGAAACGTCTCAACTTTCTATATTGGAAAACATTCCATATACTTATCTAATAATAAGCAATTCACAAATCAATTTATTTTCAACACTTAGAAAATATTACATATACTTAAATCAGGATTAAGTATAAATTCTATTCTTTAAGGAAAACATTCTCTTTAAACGCATTTATTCGGGTCAAAGTGAATGTTACGTAAAACATCGTTACGACAACCCAAAATCACTAGTATAGGGATTCAAAAGATTAGATAGAAATATAAATCTCATATACTATACAAAACATTTCCTTTCGAAAATCATTTACTATAACACCACTGTTATAGTCCATCTTTTCCTTACTTCTCGAAACGTCTATTTCAACAATGAATGTTAAAATCTATGGTTTCATTACTTAACATGTCTTAAGACATCTTCAAACCGTTTAACTCTATTTTATAATATCACTTTTCAATAATATCCATTTTACTTCAAAAGATTATTCACTGTCCAAAATCGTGAATATAATTCTCTAAACAAACTTCCATATTTAACTTATCAAAATAGGCTAATTTCACATTTATAAAACAATGTTTATAAATTCCTTTTATATTTTAAATAAAAACTTCCATATATAAAGTTCCATTATTAACAATTCCTCGTTGTCTCATTTATATTCCAAAATCCAATTATAAGTTAATTCATTAATAAATCATCTATTTACAAATTCATTCCTTTTATAACTTCATAAATTTATAAATCTTATTACTTATAAGATTCAATTATAACTTCATTTTAAACACTTACAAAACTCCTTTATAATTCCATTACTTTTTATTTATAAAATTTCAATTTTATAAATCTTATTTATAAACCATTTATAATAAATAAAAAATCTCAATTTAAAATATTTACAAAATTTTATATTCCAAAAAATCACGTTCTGATTATATTGCGCAAAAACCATAATTTTTATAACATAAAATTATAACATTTATTTATTTAAAATAAATTTATTTCCTTAACAATTCAAAATTTAACAAAACATATAACTTCAAAATCACTTGAAACCGTTTTTTAAATTTGAAATATCACTTCAATATTTTAAAATTTCCAAAATAGGCCCAATGCTTCAACAACACTAAATATATCAATCATGGCATCCAATCATCATATATCATATGTTAACAGCATATATCACACTATAAATAAATCAATACTGGTGAGGAATCCAGTTGTCACCTGCAACAAATATACATATTAGAATATATGTACAATATTCGCTTCGAGATAAACGCGTGTATAAAGGGTCATCCGCTCATACACGGAAACATATAGGGTCTCATCTGCTCCAATAGGCACGAATATATTCAAATACCACTCAATATATATAGTATATCATATACCATCCAAACAATCATCAAACAACATAAATAAATTTATCTCTCGATTGTATAAAAATATCAGTGAGTCAGAAAGAATGAGTTGTACTCACTTTGGTTCCAACAGCATTTGTAGTGTTTTTACTACGAATAAAATTAAACGAGCGTTTAATTTTATCTAAAATTTTTACTAGATCCAATCAACTCCAAACTAGCTCTAAAATGCAGTACTCGTTAATACAGACCCAATGCCACTTGTTTCGTCAAAAACGATCTTCGTATGAAGAAGTTATGACATAGTTTATACAAATTTATATATAATAAAATTTATAATTTCGTTTTATTTTAAACTTTAATCGAATCGTGGCCATTCGTTCTATTTCCTCAGATCCAGGCTGCCAATTATATTTCTTCTTCCTCTCGTTTATACGCATGTGACCCATGCAAGAAAACCCATCGGCGATCACTTGCCTTCGAATTTTTGCGCCTTCTTCGTCGTGCTTTAGGGTGATCGAGTACCACCACTCGAAAGATCGCATTGCCGTGAGCCACCGCCTAGAACTCCGTTGTATTCGGCCTCCCAATGATCTTGAGATTCATGCTCGAACTTGTGACCTTTAAACGGAATCTCCGACGATCCACGCCTCTAAAAACGATCACCACCATTGGATTTGCCGATCTTGATGTGCTCTTTACTTTTGTAGTTGAAAGCTTTTGACGAAGGTCGACGGATTTGGAGATATTGGAGGAAGAAGACGCGCCATTTTTGGCCATTGAAAAATAAGGTGGCGGCTTTCCCTAGTTGCTTTAGGGTTTGTGCAAATGTGAAGAAAAAGTTGGCCTTTTATAGAAAATTTCGCGACACTATTCACCCAAAATTTATCGAACTCCAATCGAAGCGTGCTACTTGGCGTTTATTATGTTTTACCCCTATTTTGGACACAATGAAATATATATCGAGAGCCAATTCGATCTTATTTGAAAGATAGATTTTCGAATTGATGCATTTAAATTTAAAATTTACTTAAAAAAATTTCTATGTGTTTTAGCTTGCTACGACTAAACCATAAATCCGATTGACACGAAATTTGAAATCCTACAATATATAACATTATGGATCTAATGGAATAGGTTTTGTCGAAATCCGAGACCGTATAAAAATGGTTATTTTTACACGTTAATTAAATATTAAAATATTCAGTTTCTATAAATTAACTTTTAATTCAATTTCAAAAGTTCTTTAACATCATTCTAATTCAAATACAATTAAATTCAACTTTATAAATCATTTTCATTCACATTAAATTCAAATTTCAATTATTTCAGCAATTTAAAATATTAAATTAACAATTTAATTGTCCAATTGAATTACTATTTTGAAATATAAGTTATTCAATTAATAAAATTTACTCGTGAATATTTAAAATCGATTAAATATACGAATTTCAAATGACTGAAATTCTGGGTCGTTAAAAAGTATATATAACGCAAGAATCAATATCTACATCAACATTCCATCAAACAACACATCAATAAAATCCTTCAAACAACACAACCATACCGACAAATACTCATGTCTATCAAACAAAATATCCACAAAACCATCACGCAGCACAATCATCAAACAAGTATTAAATCCATCAGCACATGTCAAATACAAAACAAAACAAACAAAATCCATCAAACACCACAATCATATCTACTGATCGTCATCTCCCGACCCATCC
The DNA here is from genome assembly GCA_030765085.1 of Allium cepa. Taxonomy (NCBI): domain Eukaryota; kingdom Viridiplantae; phylum Streptophyta; class Magnoliopsida; order Asparagales; family Amaryllidaceae; genus Allium; species Allium cepa. Next base: position 933,596,048 of record CM060941.1, read on the forward strand.
TCCCTAGGCATTCTCCCATGCTCTGCTAAATATGTCGCAATCTGCTCATCTAGCAAATGTGTCAATCTTCCGCTCTTCCACCAATCATTGAACTCCACCATCTGCTATTTTGACTGTTATCTCCTCCTCTGCCTAGGATCTCCTATAAGCCGTCTGGGTCATTATCACCTATAAAATAGTTAATAGCGAGTTATAATTTATGCTCAATATTAAATGAAATTTATATATTAGGTAATGAAGCAGTTTGTCTCTTGATTTTCGCACCTATAAGGCTTATTTCATGAAGGAGGGCCAAACAGAGCATCCCATATACGGTTCGACTCCTCCAAGGTCAAGTCACGGCCCGTGGACTGCGCCACTCGAGCTTGCTCCGCTTCATACCTTTCATGCGATGACAAACAGAAGTTTGCTGCAATAAATATTCAATTTAAAACTTGTGAAATGTAAAGTAAAAAAAATTAAGCACGTTTACTATTACGGATTGAGATTTATCGTCTGTCCAAACATATGAAACATTATCATCCTCATCTATCTGCTCAACGACATGCATGTGAGTGAAGACCTCCATCATTGTATGCTCACGATTATAATTCTTATACTGAAATTACATATATGAATAAATAACGTTACCAGTATGATTAAATATCAATAGTATATTTACAATGGTAATATATAAGTTTACCGATTCCTTTCGGTATTGTTGGAAGGATTTGGAGCCACCGCGACAACGAAGTTCTTCTTTATTTTGACTATTAGATGTAGCGAATCTAATAAATTCGTATACATCACTGTAGAAATGTTCCTTCATCGAACCTTTCATACCAATTTTGACTTTATACATTCAAGTATGGTCGAGAAAATAATCGAACATTGTTTCTAATTTAAAAATATATGTTAGTAATTTCGACAACACTTAAATTTTGTCTAAAACAAAATTAAAGCCTTTTGGGACTAAAGACTTCATACACCACACTTCTGTCTAATTTCGACATCACTTCAATTATCTTCTCCTCTACGCATAACTTTGCATCCAAGGGGTATATTGTTGTTGTTGTATTTTCTAAAATAAATTAAAGCCTTTGGGACCAAAAGCTTTAATTTGTTGTTGCTGTATTTGTTAAAATAATGCTTCATTTTTTAGTTTTTAAAAAAAATTGATTTTAGTACAATATTTGTTTTGGAAAAAATATTATTTCAAAAAAAATGTTATTATTTTTTAATTTATGATTTCACTTCACTTCATTTATTAATTTTATAATTGATTCAACCATCTAAATATTTTATTAACAATTTGAAATTTTAAAACATATTTAACAATTCATTTAACTATTTAAAATTTGAACCGAATTTGTAAACTAAAATGTGAAGTTTGCACTAATTTTAATCAATAATTATACACCAATTTTTGCACTTATTTTAATCAATAATTATACTATAATTTTAAAACATATTTTACAATTTATTTAACTATGTCGCATCATATTAATCAATAATTATATATTAATTTCATCCAAGTACCATTTTCTTCAGTTTCATTCGATTCTTTAGGAACCCATATTTACAGTCGCTCTATAGTTGTAGAGGATTATTGAAGAGATTTCATTTTTGGCTAAGAGAGAGACAAACAATATAGATTTCAAGGGAACCGTAATCAAAATAAATAGTTGTAGGGATCACATGATGTGATGGCTCTAACCCATTCTTTGAGTAAATTTGCTAAAGTCCCATCCAAAATTGTGAAAGAAAAATTGCAAGGATTTACTAAAATTTTTGCGCAAATACGTTAATATCGTCAATATAGTGTTACGCTAGATGATTATAGAAATTTATTAGAAACACGGTTCAAGTCTAGTGTTTAAATTTGCGTACTGCTAACAAATCGATAGTTACTCATGTTTATTTTTGTTAACTGAATTTTGCAGATGCTCCTCAACATAATTTTTTTGTTTTCAAAACCAGTCTTATTTAACCATTTCTATGGCAGGGTTCTTCCAAATCCAGCATTTCATTCTTTATTTTTTTTCAATTATTTAAAAATGAAAAAGAAAAAAAAGAACAAATGGTGGAGGTTTTTGTGATTCACCGGACCGTACAAATTAAATGATTAATAATGTTATAGTAACAAAAATCACAGCTACTCATCTTTTCATGATCTTTGCGTGATGCGACAACAAAGTTGGGTTTTCATGGAGCCATCAACCCTTTATTTTTAGTTCGTGAATGGTTGTTGCCGTCGGTCTTTCTGGATACGACATTTTTCTTCTTCATTCTTCGAATGCCATCCTGTGCTAGGCCTTGGCAGTATCTGCTGTTTGCCCAATTCGTCTGATGAATTGAAGTCCAAAACGCATTCCATTTTCCGTTGCTTTCTTCGTGACAATTTGTTTGTTTTATATGCATCATCCTTGCTCTTGTCCTTTTACGTCTATATATTAACTTTGCACTATAATCTTTAATAAAAGTTTGCTACAATCATTAACAATTTGTTTGTCCAGTTTATACAAGTCAATTAACCTTTAGTTTTTGTCTGTATTTCAATCAGTGGCGCTGGCATGTATCATTATATTTCGATGATTAAATCAGTTTTCATTACATAGTTTATTGGAAAAGTTGCCTTTGCTTTGTTTGTCCATACATATATTTTGTTTTGTCTGGGCTTAAATCAAAAGCTGGAGCTGACGCAGCGTATCACACGAATAATTGAATATTAACACAAGTTTCATACTGAATTGACATTTACGATTGCAGTTTTAACAGCTAGCTAGACATTCATCAATTTCATACGTCAATTCTTATTCAGTTTGGTGGTTGTTAATTAGATTAGTGGCGGTGTTTATGAATGCAGAATTTTGTTATATTCCCATTTCATGTCAACGTATAGTTACAAATGCATATTTATTAGATTAGCATGATTGAATTTGTTACCAACTCATGTGTAGCACATTAACAAAAATGATACAAATGTTCGAGTTTTATCTGAATCGGGTCCATCAACACACTTAGCTGTAGTGTTTATGTCCATTGGTCAAAATTTAAAGTTTAAACATCGTGTACATTTATAGCATATTCCGTGAAGAGTTTGTTATACTGAACAAATCATCAAAATGACAAAAAAAACGACAGAAATAATAGGTACGGAATATATTCCATATGACGACATATACAGCGTCTTAATTTGCTCTTTTGAACCGTTACTTTGATGCTCGGTCTTACTTCTGTTCTGGATAAGCTTAACCTGAAGTCAGTACGTACAAAAAGTATAACTTGTAAAAAATAAACTGCACTAGATAATCCGCCGCTCACGGTTTTTAAATAGTAGTATGTACTGTTAGTTAAGCTAAGTATAGTTTATCTACAAACAAAATGCACTCTAGCAAAAATTAAACAAAAAACAAAGAAAGAACCTCACGATATAAACACCTACTCATCAAATTTCTTTTCCTATCAAACCAAAGCAATTCCTTTCTACAAATAATTAATTCATCCATAACCCATCATCTTGTTAGAATTCGATGAAACGATCAATGTTGATATTGAACTTTTGATTTCAGTTTGCAAAAAGATAAAAATGAAAACAGAATAATGTTTTTGTTTATTGATTGATGCTTGAGTATTCTAATACCAAAAACAAATTGCGTATCAGTTACATTTATACACAGACTGAATTATACTAATGGGCTGAAGAGGCACGGCCCAGACCCGCTATTTACAACTATTACTCAGCAATGAGATAAATCATATTATACGGTGTATCATATTTCTTAACGCTCCCCCTCAAACCGACATTAGGATTTTCATGGCGACCCTACTCCCTTGCACGCCTCAAAAAATTCATTTAATTTCCTCAAATTTGAGTGATATTTGCTCAGATCTGGGTGAATTCATTAACATACCACACCACGCTTCTTCACATAGATCTGAGTGATTTCTTTGATATGTGAAGCTCTTTCTACATCGTTGTCCATCTTTATGGTTGCTTAGTTGGTAGATCTGATGCTCTTGATATCAATGCTGACAACTTTTCTCGTTGAAGATCTGAAACTTGTTCTAATTTGCTTGAATAAGTGGAAATTGCCACCACTTTCAATTCACTTCTAAATCTGGTGAAGTTTTTCTTCGACAATGCTTTTGTAAGTGCGTCGACTCTCTAGTAAGCAAATGGTAATTGATTTACATGTAAATTTCCCTTTGTATCTGTTCTCTGACGAAATAAGATTTATCTGAATATGCTTCGTTCTCAAATGCAATATTGGATTGGTTGACATATAGACTGCGCTTTGATTGTCACACTATAATGTCGATTTGGCTTGTAGTTTAATGTTTAATTCACGTAATAAAGACTGCATCCACATAATTTCCACTGTTGTACTTGCAACGCTCCTGTATTCGGCATCTGTGCTGGATCTGAAGATGGTAGATTGTTTCTTTAAGTACCATGACATTGGATTATCTTCTATATATATGCAATATCATGGGGTTGATCTTCGGTCATCTTGGTCTGTTCCCCAATCAGAATCAGTGTAGCCAGTTATATTCAAATTGTTGCATTTCTTCGTTGATAATCCATAATTTGTTGTTCCCTTTATGTATCTCAAAATTATTTTTACTGCCTTCCAGTGATCATTTCTTGGTTCCTGCATGAATTGACAACTTTGTTAACACTAAAACAGATGTCTGGCCTTGTAATTGTTAAGTATTGTAAAGCACCAACAACACTTCTGTATTATTTAGTGTTTGATATGTATTCTCCTCTGTTTTTAGATAAATATTGATGGCTTATCATTGAGGTAGATTGAGGCTTGGCATTGTCCATCTTAGTTTTGACCAGTAGCTCCAGACTGTATTTTTTTTGACTAAGAATAATTTCCGACTTTGATTTTCTCTTGACTTCTATACCAATAATATAGTTCGGTGAGCCCAAGTCCCTTGATAGAGAACTCTTTGTCTAGATATTGAGCAATACAATTGATTTCATCCTCGTCATTTCCTGTAATGACAGGGTCATCAACATATATTAGAATATAGACACTGGATTTATTGTTAATTTTAATAAAAGGAGAGTTGGTTGATTTAGTAGAATGGTAGCCAAGATGAATCAGTGTGGCTTTCAATTTATCAAACCAGACCCTTGGAGCCTGTTTAAGACCATATATAGCTTCTTTTAGCTTGCACACATGATTTGAATTCTGCCTGTACCCCTGTGGTTTCTCCATATTCTTCCTGCAATGTTCCATTTAAAAAGGCATTGTTGACATCATATTGTCTAATGTTCCATCGACCGTATAGAGCAATACTTTAAATAATTCTTATAGTAGTTGGTTTAACTACAGGGGAAAATGTTTCATTAGAATCAAAACCATATTGCTGTGTGTAGCTCTTTGCTACTAGTCTTGCTTTGTATCTAGACACTGTTCCATAAGGGCTCTCTTTTAATCTATATGTCCACTTGCACCATATGATATTCTTGTTATCTGGTGGACATACAAGATCTCATGTATTGTTCTTTAGTACATCTTTATATTCTTCATCCATTACTGCCTTCCAATATTTTTCCTTTGCAGCTTGCTCAAAGGTTTCCGATTCCTTTGAGTTTGATGCAGCAATGTATAGTTTTGGTTTAAAGATTCCACTTTTTGATCTTGTAACCATTGGATGACCAGTTCTAGACAGTGGTGATATTTCTGTACTTGTTTGATCATTGTCATTCTCTGATTGTATTTGTGAGTTGACTAACTCTCTTTCATTAGCTGGCTATGCATGATCATTTGAATATGCAGGAGTTTGACTGAGATAGCTGGGTGAGTACAGTGACTCATGACCTGGTTGATTAGACACAGTGAATTGTGGGTTATGGACTCCAGCAGTCCTTTAAATTATCTGAGGTTGAAGGTCATCACTGTAAACGGATATACTAGGTATAGAAACCTTTGAGTTATATATCTTTTGAGTTGTTTTAATATCTGCATTGCTAAAAGGAAAAATATGTTCATTGAACACAACATGTCTGCCAATGATAACTTTGCCACTATCATCAAGACATTTGTAGCTTTTTTGATTTGATCCATACCCTATAAAAGTATATGGTTTTTCCCTGAAACCCAATTTATTATTACCGTATGGTCTTACATAGAGAAAGCACAGGAACCCAAACATTTTTAGACTTTGATAGACTAGTTTAACACCTAGTTATTTCTCTAATGGACTGTTTCCTTTATGAACTTTTGTGGGAAGTCAATTAATTAAATAAACAACAGTATTAAAGGAATCAGGCCAGAATTTCAGTGGTAGTGATGCTTGAGCAAGTAGTGTAACCCAGTCTCAACAATGTAATCAATGCTTTCTCTCTATTAGACCATTTTGTTCAGATGTGTAGGGACAAGTAGTTCTGTGAACTATTCCCTTCTTATTAAAATAATTGCTAAGGGTTTTGTACTCAAGGCCACCATCGGACTGGATAATCTTAACTTGATTACCAGTTTGCTTTTCGGCCAATAATATAAAATGTACTACTGCATTATAAGTTTCAGATTTAGATTTCAGAAAGTATATACATGCATATCTAGAGTATGCATCAATGAAGGATATATAATACCTATAATCATAATCTGAATAAATTGGGGTAGGTCTCCATAGATCAGTGGCAACCAATTCTAAAGGTTTTGAATACTTAGTTAAAGAGCCATTAAAAGGTAATTTGTTACTTTATTAATTTGACAGTAAGTACACATATATGGCAAAAGAATATCACCAAATACAATTTTATTTTCCTCAAGTACTTGTTTCACAACATTTATGTTTGGATGACCAAGTTTATAGTACCACAAATCAAATACATTTCTATTCTTTTCTGACTGAACAATTTCAGTCATATTACAACACTTCTGATTTCTCTCAAGTTTGCTATTGTTTTTAAGATTGAATCCGTACAATTCTTTGACTGCTTCACCCTGCAAAAGATTTTCATTGGTCAGTATGTCTTTAACTGAGCAGTAATCTGGATAAAATTCAAAGTATACATTATTATCTTTTGCAAATTGTGACACATTCATAAAATCTTTCTTTATCTTTGGTACTCTCAATAAATTATTTAGAAATAATTTTCTTGTGCCATTAATACAAGCATTACCAGTGTGAGTAATATTAATTGACTCACCATTCCCTATGCATATGGACTGTTTACCCCTAACCTTCTTGTTGCCAAGATTTAAATTGTCAAGATTCTTTGTTATGTAATTGGTTGCCCCTGAATCTAGGTACCAGCTTTCATCATGTATGTGTTCTAGTCTTGTAGTTGTACTTTGGTTGATTTCAGCATGATTGCTAGAATCTGACTGAGTTTGAGCCATATTAGCACTAGCATTTCCATTTCTTTGATTTTTTTTGGTTCTGGTTTGGTACATAACTAGCATTAAACCTGAAATAACACTTCATAGCAGTGTGACCAATTTTCTCATAAATTTGATACTTTGGTCTGCTATTATTACTATTACATCTGCCTCTAGATCTATTTGAGTAGCCTCCGTTTTAATAAGATTGACCTTGCTTGTTTTGATTTTGTCCTTTGTTCCTTGAGGTGAAAGTGTAGTTGATAGATAGATCTGTATCTTGGTTTCTTATGATCTATTCTTGCCTCATGTGCAAGAAGTATGGCATGAACTACTGTACAGGTGGGAAACTTGGTTGAAATGATACAACTGCAACAACTACTTCATATTTCTCACTGTGTCCATTCTAGATGCTCAAAACTTGCTCTGTTTCAGATACTTTTTGTCCCACTGCTTCTAACATGTTGCAAATGTTATTAACTTGTGGCAAGTAATCCCGCATAGGTTGATTTCCTTTAGTAATGTTCTGTAGTTGTCTTTTATAGTGCATAATCTTTGTAGCAGACTGAGTGTTGAATATCCTTTCAACGGTGATCCATATATCATTTGCTGACATCCAGCCTATAACTTGTGACGATAGTTTTGTATCAATTGATGATAGGAGCCAAAAACTTATTAGTCTATCTTGCCTATAGAATTTTGTGTATTCCTCGTTGTCGATCGTCTTATTTTGTGGACCAGTGATAAATCTTGGGGGGAATTGGAATTGAGCCAAGAATGAAGCCTTCAAGGCCATATTCTTGCATTGTTGTTTCAACTTGTAACTTTTATAAGAGATAATTATCTTCCTCAAAATGTATGGTGATCAGCTGATTTTGAGGACTAATGACAGTTTTGATCAGATTGTTTGTTGCATCAGTGAGAGATTGTTGTTGGGGGTTGTCAGTATTATCTGAAGTTGCTGAAGCATTATCTCCTTCAGCCATGATGATGGAATTCTGGAATAGATACTAAAACTTGATGTTTTAGATGAATTACTGATTCAAGATACTATAACTGGGGAAAAAAACAGGTTAGTTGAGACCAAGATTCAAGTGATGAATCTGTTCTGATGAATCTTGGCAAGACAATCACTTTCTTTTTGTTTTTGACTGCTTTCTTGAATTAGTTTTCCAATTTTCTGAACTTTCTTGCTTTGAATTTGCTTGATTCTTTGGAGAAAGTCTTGTTGCAATCAGAAATCTAACTGATTTCTTGGTATGACACCGGTTTTTCATAAAATAGAAAATTCAATAAGTAACACAAATGATGAGATTTCACTTGATAAGTTAGAAGCTTTCAAATGATGATAGTTTTTTGATGAAATCCTGATTTGAGCAACTTTGAATTCAAAATTGCTGCCGTTAGACTTAAAAAAAACTTGATTTTTTTCGATGATCTTGAATTTATTTGCTCTTGCCGTAAGGCCTGATAAGTTCTGATACCATGTTAGAATTCGATGAAATGATCAAATGTTGATACTGAACTTTTGATTTCAATTTGCAAAAAGATGAAAACAGAATGATGTTTTGTTTATTGATTAATGCTTGAGTATTCTAATACCAAAAACAAGTTCCGTATGAGTTACATTTATATACAGACTGAATTATACTAATGGACTAAAGAGGCGCGGTCCAGATCCGCTATTTACAACTATTACTCAGCAATGAGATAAAGCATGTTATACAGTATACCACATTTTTTAAAGCATCTGCTTCTATTAATTACACGTGTTTGTTCCAATTGTAAATAAATTTTCTTTAGCAAACATGAATCATTGGTATTAGAACACGTGACACATTACATCATCGATTTGTGGTATCAAGAAACGACAAACAAAAAGAGTAGAAAAATCACAAGCATGCTGTGTTCCATACGTTATGTTACCTACATTGATGCATATACTGTATTACGGTCCCCCTCCTATAAATTGAAGTCCAAACTGCCTAGCTATTACAAGACTCAACCCTCAAAACAGTGGAATAGAGAAGAAAGCATAGAGAGAAAGAAATCGAAAGATGACGAGAGAACTGTGTGAATATGAAGTGATGTGGGAAGAGAGGAGCTATGAAAGCAAAACAAGCGTTGAAAATGAAGTGAATCAAAGCATCAATCAGAAGTTGAATTATACAGCTTCGGAGCCCATTAGCATACCAAAGAAACAGACATCAAACACGTACATGTGCATGGCAGAATATCAAAGCTATGATGATGACGAGGAGGAGGAAACGGAAAGAGTGCCACCGCATATATTAGTATCAAGAAGCAGATCAGGGGAAAAAATGATGGATTCGATTAGGATGAGTCAAGGAAGAACATTGAAAGGAAGAGAATTGAAGCATGTCAGGAATTCTGTACTTAGGATGACGGGATTTCTTGAAGTTTAGGTTTATTTCTCGACGTATAGTTGTATAGTATTGCTACAGCAATATGCATTATTAATATATTGAGTATGAAATCAGTGTATTTTGCAGCTTGATCTTACAGCCTAGTAACCCTTTGATTTGAGACTATATGAAGAATGATTACTAAATTTCTGGATGTCAAACTATGACTATGGAATGTAAATTTTGCCTTGAATGATTATTGAACTGCGTATTATGTGTCGGTGTTTCCATCATAGATACTAGCTACGTTTGAAAGATTATGTAAGTACTGTTTTTGTTGAACTTCTGGTTGGGATAATTTTATTTTGTAGTTAATAATTTGGTCAGAGCTTCTATACAGAACATGACTCTATTAATTTTAAGCATTCTGCTCTAAAAAGAATCTGCAATTTAGTTATACACAAATATTAGAATACATTACTATACTTCAACCAGTTTACAGGTGAAAAAGCAGCTTGTTAACTCGGTAAACTTCTGCTAGTAAGGCATTTTAGGGCTTATTTCAGACTGTCGAGCAGGATCCCCGATCAGTTAGAGAGGAGAATGGTTTAAATTTTGGGAAATATATTTTAAATCGCAAATTTTTCAAATAAGTTAAGCATAATGACACAAGTCTAATTTTTTTACCACAAAAACACGCCCAAAACCCGATTACGAAATAAATCGTTCTTCGTGTCTAAACACAAACTTTCTATTTCGATCCATTCTTCACTTTCTTTCAATTTCAAACTTTTTCTTCGATTCATCTCCAAAATTATAAATCAATATAACTATGGCACCTCAAAGTAAAAGCAAATCAGTATCATCAAGCGAACCGCAAATTTCAAAGCTTGTCGAACAACCATTTGAAATCCATCGGCAACTCCCAATTCCAGACAATGAAAACCTAGGTCAAAAGCCCCAAAATCACAAACAAGAAGGTCAATACTAGAAAGCTAAAATTATCAAAACCACAAATCGAAGAAGAAGCACAACAAAAGTTAGAAAGCATGAAGAGAAGAAATGAACAACCGGTAAAAAATGAAAATCAAGCAAAAATGAAAGAAAGTTTAGTGCAAATAGTAACTGTTATCTACTGACAATAAAATTGATACTAGAACTGAAACTGAAAGTAATATTGAAACGGTAGTTGTTCAATATTAGAATATGTTATGTGTTTGCATCTGTGTAGTTGAAGTCTCGCTAAAGCCACGCGAAATCCCCGTTATAGCGTATAGCGCTCTTCGACCGCTACACTATTTCAATTTAGCGCCATTAAATAGTAAATCTGTTTGAGCCCTTTTTTTTTCCGCTACACCCGCTAAATCAAGGCTTTTTAGTACCCGTTTAGCGATGTTAATATACAAAGGTTGATTTGACTAGTTATATTTTGAATCAAAGTAACAAAGTTAGAGTAAAGATCTAATTTTAAGGCATAAGTGCTTAATATAAGTTAAAAATTTACTGTAGTCATCAAATCTAGTCTGCATAAATCATGACATTCATCGATTTTGTTATATAAGGTTAAACGATATTTCTTTCTACACAAATAATGAGCGAATGAAAATAAATTAACTTTGAATATTTGGTTTTATATCTAATGAAGCTTTTTGCACCTCCGCTATATCCCGCTTTATTCCCGCTATAATTTTTTGTACCTCTGCCGCTATAGAACAGTTATAGAACCGCTAAGTGGTTTAATTGCACAGGTTTGCATTATGTTCTTTTATATACAACACTATATATTTCTTATATTCCTAGTACATTCAGTTGGATTAACGGATATACAAGAAATTTTGATAATTTAGTTATGATAAACAAAATTTGTTTATTGTACAAACCAAATTTTCCATCAGTTCATTAAAAGTTTGATTCAAATCAAAACTAATCCTACAGGTACAAAACTGATACCTAGTTTCTGTTCGATTTGAATTGATATGTTTTACAAATTTAAAAATTATTTTTGACCGTCATTCATACGAAAACTAAAACCAAAATATTGCAAAAATGTAACCTAGCTTCTGTTTGATAGGAGTTTATGCTTTATAATTTTAGAAACTATTTTGACTGTCATTTATAACAAAACGAATACCAAAAGTTTACAGAAATGATACCTAGTTTCTGTCTGAAAGGAGTAGATGCTTTGTAATTTTAGGAATTTGTATACGACAAAACTGATACTAGAATATTGTAAAAGTGATACCTGGCGTCAGTTTGATATGAGTTGATGCTTAAGATCAAAACTGATACCTATAGGCATAAAAACCAATACCTACAGACAGAAAAACTGATACCTACAGGTAGGCCTGTCAGGGTTCGGTCCGGGTATTATAAAATCCAGACCCGAGTCCAATTACAATAATTAAAACCCGAGGCTAGCCCAAACCCATGGGGTATTTCAATCCAATATCTAAGCCTGACATATCGGGCTTTTTAAGCCCACTGGGTAATAACTATCCACCTAACTCAAAATATTTACATTAAAACCATATTTTAAAACTGCAACTTTGGTTAAATTTGTATACAAACAATGTTAACATATAAATTAGATGGCGATGTAATCAAGCTCATAACATAAGTATGCAAAAACATCTAAATGTAAACAAACAAAATCGTAAATAAATAACATACGCATTCATGTTTTGATACGACGAAAAACTAATAGTCGGGTCGGGCGCTAACTAGGCTGGGTTTTGATAAAACCGTACCCGACCCAGATCGGGCCAGAGTCGGGCTTGGGTAGTAAAAGACAAAACTCATACCCGCATAAATAGAGCGTGTTCGGCCCGGGCTCGGGCCGAAACCTGTACCATTGACAGCCTACCTACAGGCACTAAAACCGATACTTCAACTGATGCTAAAATTGATACTAAAATTGTTAATTATTTCATTTCAAAACAAATTACATGTTTGCACCATAATCTCTTAAATACAATGTTATATATTTGTTATGCACCTGATACTACAGTTGATGCAAACTGATACTAACAGTATATTTTGCTTTAAATAGGGTTAATTGTGGAATACATGTCATGATATTTAACATATCACTGAACAAAAGCCAAATGCTAATCAAGATAAAACCAGAACTTATGTTGCAAACCACAGCAAGATTGTATTAGAGATATTGACAAACAATGATCACTATTGGAATTTATCCGATTTCATGTGAAGACTGGAAGAAAAAGAAAATATAAAGAATTAATTTTTTCATAAAAATTGCTTTAGTATTCGGTTCAACTAATATACATTTGAGATGTTGTGTTAGAACTAATTGAATTTATCTTTGTTTTATTTTAGATATAAACACTTGCTTAATTGAAATTTTGTCATTTGTTGCAAAAAATATGATCTTATTTTTGATTTTGTAAACATTAGCTCTATTTAACTTTTCCTACGTATGATATTATGTTATGACTATATTTTATTTCTAGTTATACCTGAAACCGACACTAATAGTATGTGAAAATTGGTATCATATTTTGTTATACCTTAAACTGATACTATATTTTGTTATACCTGAAACCGAGACTAATAGTATGCAAGAATCGATACTATATTTTGTTATACCTGAAACTGATACTAATACTAATAGAATGGAAAATCCATTACCATGTTTTGTTATACTTGAAACTGATACTAATAGCATGCAAAAAATAAAACTATATTTTGTTATACCCGAAACTGATACAAATAGCTTGCAAAAACCGATACCATATTTTGTCATACCTGAAACCGATACTAATAGCATGCAAAATCCGATTCCATATTTTGTTATACCTGAAACTGATACTAACAACACGCAAAAACTGATACTAAAGAACAATTGAATAAACTAACCAACATCACCACATAATACTCACTGCTTGCCATGCCATCTATATCTTCTAGCTCATAACAACATTGTTGATCATCTCATCATGCTCACCAAGCATCAATTAATGTAGAAATAGCAATAGGTAAAGAAATGATATTATACATAAATTAGTCGAGTACGTATGGAAACCAATTTGTAACCGAGATAGATTGGTGACCGAGCTAACCATCAAATGCAATAACTAACCAAATGCACTACCTATTAGGGATATACTACATAATCGAGTATGTATGAATGTCAAACGTAATAGAGTATGTATTGATGTAAAAGCTACCTAAATGCTAAATCTAGTTAGGTACATATGGAAATCAATCTATACCCAAGATAAATTGTTTAACCAAAAATGCCACCAAATGCAAAAGCTAACTGGATGCTAAACCTAATTGGGTATGTCTTGATGCAAAAGCTAACCAGATGCCAACCAAATCGAGTATGTATTACTGCCAAACCTAATTGGGTACGTATTGATGCAAAAATTAATCGGATGCCAAACCTAATCAATGAAAACTAATCTTTACCCGAGATATGTTGTTTAACCGAACATACCACCGAATGAAAATGCTAATCGGAGCCCAAACCCAATCGGGTACGTATTGATGCAAAAGCTAACTGGGTGTCAAACCTAATCTGGTATGTATGGAAGCGAAATCTAACTGGAAACCAAACTTAATCGGGTATGTATTAATGCAAAAGCTAATCATATGCTAAATCTGATCAAGTACAGATGAAAGCCAGCCCGTTGTGGAAGATATGGATTAATTTCAAAAAAAATCCTTATTAGATCTATATTGGACCTATGAAGTATAATTTATCTAGAACGTTTCTAAATTAATTCAAATAATTATTTCATTTAAATTTATAAATAACGAAGTGAATTTTATTTAATTTATGCTTCATTGAATAAAATTGTACACATATGTATTATATACATATATGTATGTGTATGCATGTATAACATAACAATACGTGCAAGGTATAACATGCATATATATAAATGTTAGGATCTGTATTACAATAGACATTGTATCGCCCCAAAAATTTAACCGATTTGAAACAAAAATTTATAAGAAAATTAAATTAAACGAAAACAAGGACTTAAAGGTAATTGTTTTTACAAATATCTGAATTTGACTATAAAACTTGTACCATTGTATTTATTGCGTTTTTTCGGATAATTTTCATATATATCTTGTTGTAATACAAGTTAGTATGAGAGAGTTACGAGTGATAGAATGAGAGACAGAAACTAAAAAGAGAATAAATATTTAAAATATATAAGAATAAACAAATAGGCCAAGTCAACTCATACATGGCTAGATCGACCATAGGCGGTCAACCCAACTCTAGCGGGTATCTACCCGACCTATGAAAAATCAGGAGTTAATTTGTAACATTCCCGAATTTTAACCAAGTTTAATTTGACAATTAATTTAATTTTGGAATTAAATTGTGAAATTATTTGAGAATTAATTAGAAAACTTCCAGGATAAATAAAATTTTTAGTTTTGATTTGAAATTTAAGGGTAAATATTTTATAAATGAATATTGGATTTAAAAATAAATGTATTGAAAATAAATAGAATTATAAAGTTTTAAGATTAATTAAAGTTTTTTTTCTAAATTTTTAAATACATTAATATTTGGAAGATGTATTTTAAGAATTTATGTAATAATTTTCAAAAGATTTATTTTTAAATTAAATTCTCTTATATATATATATATATATATATATATATTGTGTTTGTGTGTGTGTGATTATCTATTTTTAAATCATTCTCTTTTTAAAATTTGTGCAAATAGAAATGATAAGAAAAGTATGAATGTAAAATATATATAAGTATATATGTAAATATATTAAACTAAATTAAGATTGAATGTGAAAAACAATTGAGATAAAAAAAATTATTTGTGCAAATGTAAATATATAAGAAGACATAAACATTTCAAGCATAAAAATATATGTTAAACGATGAAATTTTATTTGCATAAAGGGTTAAAAAAAATTACAAAAATATTCGAATCAAAAGTATAAAAATAATTTGGTTCACTTAAGACATTTGTAAGAAGATTTACAAAAGAGATTACAAATGTAATAAAATGGGACAAGTGGAAAAAGAATTATTTTCTGTGAATTAAATTTGAAAAGAAAAAAACATGCAAAAGAAAAAAAAAGTCAGGCTGTTTCATTTCTCTCAAAAAATTTCTCAGACCTGAGAAAACAAAAGAATTTGAAATATTTTCAAATCTAAAAAAATATTTGAATCAAAGATCAACCTGAAAAACAAATTCTAAAGAAGATCAAAGCCAGAGATCTAAATCACAGCCTGGAAATCTAAGACCAGGGCAAAAGCAAATCAACAAAAACAAAGATCAAATCTGAAAGATAAAAAGAAGATCAGGCAAACAAATCTCATGCAAAGGCAAAAACTTAGATCAAAGCAAACTTAAAAATCTCAAAGCTCGAGTCTCCTCTATTCTTCATTTCAAGGTTAGTAAACTCATTTTTAAACCTGAGCTTGTTTGAATCACTGGTTTGCATGTGATAATCCGGAAAGTTATGAATTAAATATGCCGAAATGGATATATATTTATGAATGTGTGTATGTACAATGGTGTGCATGTATCTGGAGTTAAGAAAATAATGTCTTTGTTAAAAAATTAAAGGGTCTAATTAAGTTCAAAATTCAATTCTATCTTCCTTAATCCTTTCTAGCTTGTAATGTTAAAACAAAACATGTTTAAAATCATCATAACTAAATTTTAAAAATATAGTTTCAAGATAATATGAAGTAGTTTTGTCTGGAAGATGAATAAACAGTGAAAATTCAAATCTATCGAAATTTCAACCTACATGAATTTTTGATTCGATTACATCATCTAAAAACATTTCGAAAATGATGATTTTTAAAGCGAAAATCAGAATTTTTAGTGGCGAATTGAGGACGAATTGATTGGTTGAACGGAGAATGGGTTTTCATGTGTTTCTGGTGATCAGAAAACTTTCAATGGTCGAAATTTGGCATGGAGGTAGCTGGAGTATCATAGATTATAGGAAAAATGTGAGATAATTTTTTATTTTATCATGGATGATGGTTGGGATTGATCTAGGGTTTAAGGGATCATTTTGATACTCGGCATAGACGAGATCGCTCTGTCATCGATGAAGCTTTGGGGGCAACCGGTCCAGGGGGAAAGCTTCGAGGATCTCTGGAGCAGCTTCGGTTGAAGTGGTGTGGCCTCTGGCGTCGTCACGCGGCGGAGCGGATCGAATTTTGGCGATCGATTGGGTTTCTGGAAGGAATATTTAGCCGCGAATTGGCTCGATTTTGAATTAATGATGACTTCGTGTTTTTGGATGTTTGCATCGATTCTGGAGATCATCGTGGATGATCGGATGGCTTTGACGTCGATCGGAGCTAGTCATGGCGATTGTGCACGTATACGTGCATTTTTCTTGTATCTGTGTTTCGAATGTTTTGGGGAAGAAGGTAAAAACTCGGGTTCAAGCTCGTGCAAACAGGGGATGGACTCGAAGCAGATAAAGGCATGGTTTTGCTCGGGGTCAAGCTCGGGTGAAACAAGCTTTAACTCGGGTTTGTTGATGTGATACGAAAACAGCTTTAAACTTTAAAGAAAATCAAGTTATTAAAAACAAATTTTGTTAAAACAAATATTAAAGATTATCTAAGTTTTTTTAAAATTGGTTAAGAAATTTGTAAATAAAATTGTTTTAATTAACCAAGCTTTAAAATGTATGAAAACATACATGACCTTTATTTTTAAAATTTATTTTAAATAAACTTAATAATATTACAAATGTTTTAATTGTTAAATTAACTTTTAAAGTCTAAGTTGATTTATTTGTTAAAGGAAATTAATTACTCAAAGTTAATTTCTTAATGGAAATAATTAAGGTAAACTAATGTAATTAAGGTAATTGATGTAAGAAATAATTAATTAATTAAAGGTTAGTTAATTAACAAAAGTAATTAATTTATGGTTAAAGTTAATTAATTAGGGGTAATTACTTATTATAATTAATTAAAGATAATTAATTAAATGGTAGTTAATTGAGGGTTAATTAATTTATTAATTAATTATTTAAGGATAATTAATTAAGGGTAATTAAACAATTAAGATTATTATTTAAATAATTAAAGAAAAGTTGATTAATTCATTAATTAAGGTTAATTAATAATAATTAAAGGATAATTAATTAGCGTAGATTATGATTAATTAATGTTAATTAACCTGGATTAGTGATTAATCTGGTTTCTATAAATCAGATGATTAATTAATCTTCCTTATGGATGTCTGTATTCTATTGAATGTTGTGAATTGTTTGTTATCTCTACTGTGTGATCTTTGTGATGTGTATTGTTTTCATTTAAGCTGTGGTGGATGTAATTTATTTATCTGTGATAAATTTTATATTATTTATCTGTGAATCTGTGTATGGAAGATAAGCGTTACAGAGATATACCGCTTATCTATAATTGCTATGCTTGAATCTGTGATGATTAATGATGTTGCACTATTGTGTAAAACCCCTGGACTACACCATACACACACAAATATGGATTGCACGAGGAAATTGGTTAAGTCACAGATTTTTAAAATAGTTTTAAAAGTTGAATTGTTTAGGAATCCAAACAGTTTTGGAAATGGATTGGGTTAAAAGTGAAAAACTTTTGAAAAGATGTTTTCAAAGATAAAAGTTACTTTGAATAACTTGCTTAAGTTTTGAAATTTAATAATTTGATTTAAATATGAATTCAAAATTTGAAATTGAATTCTATGTTGAGAATTTTAGTTTAAAAGGCTATACAAGATATATATATATATGTGTTTATATGGTTTTAAACCATTTTAAAAGTATTGTTTTGGAATTCGAATTTAAATCAAGGGCTTTAACTTGTATAAATGAAATCGGATTTTTCCGAAACGAAAGTTATTTGCTTTCAAATAATAAAAGCTTTCATATAAGGAAAGAATTTCCAATTTGTGTAAAAGGGATTTCAAGTTTGAAATGAAAATGGTTTTCCAAGTTATGAATGAATCTTTGGAAACGGTTTTGAAAGCTATGAATTAAATCTTTAATTTAAAGATTGGATGAGTTAATCCAATTTGAAGTGGAAATTGTTTTGAAATCCGTGAATGGATCTTTGTGAAACTGGGTGAACTTTGTGAAATGAATCTTTTTGTTTAAAATATTTGGAAATGGTAATTTGTTTAAACCATTTGAAGAAAGGTTTTGGGTTTTAAAAGTTGTGACTTAACTGAAATCTCATTATCCATATGTTTTTAAAATATTGCGCTCATTATTCGGTTTAGCCGGGAGAGGACCTTTGTGTCATATAACCCATTCCGAATAATGATAGGAAGATATGAATAGCATTTGAAGACCAGTGGTGAAGACCGGGTATTTACGAGAACGATAGGATAACCTATCGAATGACTCTACACTGAGTAGCTACGGTATAGAGATCTCCATATGTGATAGGGAGTCCGATCGGGATTGTGAATACCCGGATTGCAAGGGCTTCTTTGGAAGTGCCTTCGGTTCTATTCGAACCAGGAACAAACTTGTATGGATGTGTGTCTGACATTACACTTTGAGATGTAGAACCAGTTTCTATTAAATACATTTCTGTTTGGTGGTGGAGATTTATTCTCTTAGCTTAACACCCTTCTCTGAGACATACGAGCTCAGAGGTTATGTAGTTGATGGTTACTGGTGATACATTCCCAATTTGGTAATGTGGCATACGAAGTGCTGCTGATCATTTGTTGATCGAAGCATGGCTTTGTGAAAAAAGCGTAGCTTTGTCGACGGGACTACATCAGGACCTCACTCCCCAAAAATGGTCGAAACAGGAAAGATGCGGCAAGGTTGCAGGGGTCGCGCCCCTAGGGTATGTCCATTCCTTCTGGAAAAGGGTGGTATCATCGTATGGAGTCCAAATACTTAACTCGGGTGGACACTGCATATTTATTACTGTGTGATGTTGCTTGTAGTTGAGGATCCTCGGATAAGGGTCACAAACGACCGGGGATGGCATATCTTTAGGTATTACTCCCGGGCAGGGAGGAAACCGGCCTTGTGTTGGCAAAGAGCTGGGTAAGTTCTCAGGGTGTCCCTCCAGAGGCGTACCCATGTGATAATGGAAAGTTCCTTGGCCTGACCATTTGTTGGAAAATCTAAAGAAACAATACGCGCCCTGTACGATTTTAGTTGTATAACCTGCCATGGAATGTGGCGGTAACCTGCTGTTGAACATGGTAGCTATAATAGGCATACAATAATGGTTGTATGCTGGCTAAGATTAATATTATACTTTCGAAATGTATTCTGCACTATGCACTAATAATAATATCAAAATGGTTTTCGCGTATCAAGCATTTTTGACTATCATAAGGAGAAATCTCCTCCAATTCTGCGTTTGCGTGGTGTGTGTGGCGGGAGGCCTTATGGTAGTTTCATTTTCCAGAAATCATTGCGGATTTCAATGTTTTCAAAATTCTTTTGTTATTTGTTTTATAGATAAACTATTTTTGTTTGCTCATACTAGTCCCATGACTGACCTTGCTTAATACAACGTGATAGGGGGTTCTCTCTTCGCGTTTGGTGGCAAATGGGAGACTCTTACCCCTACATGTCCCTAGGGAAGGGTTGGTTAACCGGGAAGGTGAAGAAGTCGAAAGGCTGGCCGCAAAATTTAAGGGCAGGGTACTATTGTCGGCGGGGCTGGGATGGTTGAAAAGCCTACCAGTCGAGATTGGCCGCTTTCCACACGGGCAGTCTAGAGTTAGATTTTTCAGACAATCAAAAAATAGGTGTAGATTCGATAGCTTTCAAAGTCTTTGGTTTGGTAGTATTCAGAGATCTTCTTCATCTTTGGATCTTTGAAGTTTTTGGTTTGGCAATCGCATTGCTACAAGTTCAACTTGATGGTGGTTCGAGCTTGAAGTTTGGAGTTTGGATTGGAGTTGCAGTATGGATTCTCTTGAAGTCTTTGCTCATGTTGAGATATATATTTCCGATGTGGTGTTGTGTTGTATCATTCTCTATTGGTGTTGGGTTGTTGTATCATGATGTATATCACATTGTATCTATATTGTGTATATCAATGCAATTATCACTACACCACAAATAGGATTTTGGTGCAACCGTAGGCGGGGTATTTGATACGGCTATAAGCCGTATCAAATTTTAATACGGCTTATAGCCGTATCTATATTATTTAATACGGCTGTAAGCCGTATTAACATTTGATACGGCTTATAGCCGTATCAAAATCTGTGCCTCTTTTCGTGGGAAAATTTTCCCCAAAACGCACACCCACTCCCTCCTTTTTTATTTCCAGATTTCCTTTTTTCCCTTTGTTTACTTACGGTTAAATCGCCAGAGCTTCCACCTCGATCGCCAGAGCTTTGACGTCGTCCATCAGAGCCTTCCACATCTTCCGCCCCTTCCACGTCCAGGTAATTTTGTTATGAAATTGCGTGCTTAATTCCGTTGTTTTTGTTATGAAATTGCGTGGTTAATTTTGACGTTGGAGTTCAAACTGTGGACTATATTGTTGTTTATTCAACTCGCACCTTTGGCGCTTGCTATATTTACCATCTGTTTTGCAGTCTCGGTATTGGAAATTATAGTAAATAATAATAATAATAATATATTGTAATAACGTATAAGTTTTAGTTCACGAAGTACAACATATTTATGGGATACAGGAGTTCGCTGTGGCATCTAGGTTAAACCAACGACTTTTGGTTTGTGAGTTCAGTTTGTTTCAACAAAATTTTGATGTTGGATGATATGTTTGGTGAATTAATTGAAGCAGAGGGTTTAAATGATGGAATCTACTCAAGCAGTTAATATATATAATTTTGCTTCAAGTTACTCAAATCAGTTGATGGGCAATTTAAGTAAAAGTGTTGCTTGATTTCCCATCACGACAGCTTGCTGTAAGTCAATAATTAATTCTGTTTGTAGGCATATTATGCTATTTTGTAATATTTTGATCTCCTTGCATAATTTACAGCTTGGTGCTAATGTTGTATATGGTTCTGACCTTGTATATGGTTTTGACATTGTTGTATAAGTGGATAAAATTATTGTTAATGGTGCAAGCCAAGTATCAGGAGAGGGGTAATGCATAGACATTACTCCGGTGCTACAAAATAGCGTCGTTGTAATGACAAATTTTTTGGAAACAGTTTGGTGCTAATGTTGTATATTGTTCTGACATTGTTGTATAAGTGGATAAAATTGTTGTTAATGGCGCAAGCCAAGTATCAGGAGAGGGGTAATGCATAGACATTACTCCGATGCTACAAAATGGCGCCGTTGTAATGACAAATTTTTTGGTAACAGTTTGGTGCTAATATTTAAAATAAACCCTATATTTTGAGTTTCATTTATTGAAATTTAAATAGTCCATATATTTTAACTATTTAAAATTAATTAAATGTCTATGCATTACCCCTTAATGAATGTCCACGTGTTTTGCTGATGATGCCGAACAACTCATCAACATACATTATATTTATATATATTATGCCAAACAACTCATTGTCGTACATTATATTTGGTAGTACTTGCACCATATTAGAACTAATAAGAAGCATCAAATTTATTGAAACAAACAGATGGATTATGATAATTATACTTAGTTTTAAGCATCATCATCATCTGAACTTTCCAATGGAAAGTTAGTAAAAACATAAGTTGACAATCTGGCTTAGTATAAACTAATAGTTTGAAAACCGAACAATTGCACTTAGTTTACAAATGGAGAAAATGCTCGGTATTAAAAACTAAGCAAATGCTCAGTTTTGTACGGCAAGCAAATGCTCAGTTTTTAACCAACTGGGTTAAACTCAGTTGAAAACTGAGTTTTAATAACTGGAAGAAGAACTCTTGGTGTTTCAAGTATACATTCGGAAAGGCAACATAAACATTTTCTTAGGCTCTGCTCTTACTTTTATTCACTACGAATTTTGAATATGAATTATAAAACAATTTTTATATGGCACCAATGAACACTCTTTTTGTATGGGCAAAGAGTTTGAGGTTAATGCTCTTTCTGCTCTATGTTAATAGTGTGAGTTGCAACTCTGAACTAAAGCAATAGAACTTCACTAATATCAATTATTCCAATCAAAAAAGGTTAAAAATATCATATTTTTAAATGGATATCTTACATGAATTGCAGTAATAAATCTTACAAGAATCGCAATAATACAAATATAAAATAAGTATGATGATCTTGCCATTAAACTCCGACATCATGATGTTATACTCTGATCATCAGATTATTAAAATACATCATACATGAATCATATTATTACATATATAAACTAAAAATGGTGATCATGCTTTCAGCATAATTTTCGCCTACCCGATCTACTGATATGTTGTACTTGCTTCCCTTTGTTAGCTTATTTGTGTTCCACTGTTACTGCTAATCATTACATGTTTCTCATGCTGCTAGGCATGCTTCTGTTATGGATTCTTCCACTAGTCTAGTTATGCCAGCTTCTGCCTTACCTGCTAAGATTTAACTATCCAAAATTTGCTCCTGAATTGTTCACATTTATATATTATTGCCTGCTTTTGACTTACGTGCTTCTACCCTAAGTACCGCCACTTTCACTGAGTTGGTTCCGATGCTACACCTCCTTCCCTTTGGCTCCGCACAAGTAATACAACTGATCCTATCTTAGTTCAAGTCTTGTAGCTCTGGCATTGCATTTGGCCCACATAATTCATGCCATTAGTTGTTTTGATCTAGTTTCAGCCCTTGCACATGTATTGCAGTTGCTCTTGCATCATTTCTTGCTAGGAAACTTGTTTATTTGGTTGTGGCTTGCTCATGTTTGAGTCTCTCGGCTATTCCTTTCCAATTTTTACATTCATTCCGCCTTTGTATTTTTTAAACTAGAGCTACATGAGCTCCGAAATGCAAGTATATGGCTTTTACATGTAGTCATGTCCCATTGCGGTTAGCTCTTTGTCTAGATGGTAACTACTATACGTCTATTGTGATTTCAACCTAGCAATAAAAATATCATATTTCTATTCTTTTGAAAAAACAAATATCCCTTCTTATAAAATGATAAACTTATTGTAGTTTACAAGGGTAATAAGTTCTAAATCTCCAAAATTTGGTTTTTAGAAACTAAGAACTACATAAAAGTTTGAAATAAATATCGCGGTGCTTAACCTCTTGGCTAAGCTAAAAAACCAAGATAAAAAATAGTAGTCAACTATTATTTTAATCCTTTTAGAAAAGAGCGAAATGTTTTTACATTTTAAGTCATAATAAATGATTTTATATTTTAAACAAAAATCCGAAGTGCCTTATTCGATATCTCTAGATGATGGAGCAGGTATATTTGGCAGGAGAAATAAAAAATGGTTCATGAATCATATGGCAGGAGTAAATTAGAGAAAATAAGAAATGGTTCACGAACACCGAAACTTCACTTATCACATATATCATAATATCAATTTGTTCTTAACCTTAGGATTTGCTTATAACAGTCCAATTTATTCTTCGTCTTACACATATGTATATAGATAGTTCTTTGATCACATAATGAAAGTCTACATGCGTCTCTGTTTCACCTCCCTAAAATACCAAGAAAAGTAAATACTTGTACATAACTACATCTTATACACTGGTTTTACCTAGATATAAGATGTAAATTTTACTTGTACATAACAGCAGGATATGTTGAGTTAGCAATTCATGACTAACTCAACATATAATCGTCTCTGTTTTCAACAATTTCATGCTCTGCATGTAGGATATTTTGTTATAGTGATATATGGAAGAAATTCTTTATAACTATTACTAAGCACCATTGAAATGATTTTATATGTATAATTACAACAAGAGATCGATCTAAAATCACTAATATTATTACGACTGTTAGTTTTTAGAAGTGGAGTTATGAAAGTATTGTTAAAGCTTTCAAGTAACTTTTCATTTTCTATGAATTCATTTACCACTTCTACTACATTTCCTTAATACGATCTCAATGAATTTTATAAAATTTAGAGTTGAACTCATCCGGACCAGGACTCTATAATCATTTGAATTAAAGTAATTTGCTTCACTTCTAATTCATTGAATCTCTCCATTAATTTTTTTAAAAGCAACATAATTTACTTTCTTTTCTACATATAATATGAGGGCTTTCAGAGAAACCGCTTTGATTGTTAATAATTCTTCATAATATGTAATTGCATCCTTTGCAATTTTCATAATACAGTATTAAAGTCGCCTAGTAAAAATCATGGAATATTACATTTTTTTACCAATCTCTATAAGTTTAATCCAAAGGTTATCCCTTTCAGAGTCAAAAATACAGGCATAAATATAAGTTTAATCCACAAGAAGACATTTTGTGTGTGTGCATTTAAAAAAAAAATTGTGTGTTTGTTCTGTTTGATTTTTGTGTGTGTTTATTTTGTGTGTGCGCATTTTAGAGAAAAAAAATATTGTGTGTTTATTCAATTTTTGTGTGGATTTTGTTGTGTGCTTGTTTTCCTTGTTTGTTTTTGCATTGGCATTTGCGTATTTTGTTATATATAAAAAATTCGCACAATCTCAATTTAAAAAGAAAAAAAAACTCATTCCATTTTCAAATACACTTGCATTTTTCTTCTTTACATATTTTTACACTTGCATTGTTTCAAATACTCCTATGTGCAAATACACTGCATACCACTCACAACAACATCCATAAACAACTCTCTGTTAACCATCTGCCTGACCACCTGACACTGCCCTATCTCCAACAACGAGCTTCCAGTCATCACCTTCTCCCCATTTCAATACCAAACAACTGCTTTCTCATAGCAACCAAGCAGCTTACCTCCCCATCCCTCCTCTAACCATTTTCTCAAACACACAATCATACCATCTCCTGTTCAACACTTTTGCCTGTGCCATCATCCCTCCTCTAATCATACAATCTAGATTAGTGCTTAATTTCTCATTGTTAAGATTATGTTGAAGTAATTGCTTGCAATCATGTATAATAAGCATGCTTCAGACTTGAACATGAAGTTCAATACCTTTGAATACATGATTATTCCTTTCGCACCAAATATGCCAGATTAGGGTAGTAAAAACAATGTTATTGATTTTAATAAGAAATTGATTACTATTTTGATTTTGACACGGAATTTCCAGAATTTGATTAAAGTCAGTAGCATTTTCGATTGTAATTTGGGTCTTTCGCATGAATTCATTTAGAATCTGGTTCGAATAAGGACAATTGAAAAATAGGTGATCCCTATCTTCATGTTGATCTTGACATAACACACAAGACTGGTCAACAATGTTAGTCCATCTACTGATTCTATCCTTAGTGCTGAGTCTATTAGTTTAATTAGGAGAGCACAAATAGACATTTTTGGTGCACAATCTTTATGCCAGATAATTTTAGCCCAGTTAAATTCGATATTTTTGACTCTTATGCAGTTCCAAGCTATTTTGAACTGAACTGACCATCCTTTCTAGGAATCCAATGCTAAAAGTCTTCTTGTTTTTGAGCATGAATTGTGATATTATGTATAGTGTTATGCATTTGAATAGGCACCTACAGTTCAATTTAATTGCTACTGTTTTTGCAAACTCCTTCATTACCCCCTTAACCACCTACAGTTCATTACCATTTCCAACTACTTGCTCCTTGCCTCATTCCTTATCCATTAACATCTGCACTACTTCATTCAATTCCACTACATCCCCTTCGAGCTTGCCTCTACATCACCAAACCAACCAACAAGTTCCTTTCACAAACGTCGCTGCTCTCTGATCATTCTGCCTCAAACTTCCGATCACATAACACCCATCTCTGTTCTAGTCAGCACACCCACCTGACTACTACTGCACATCAAATATTTCAACATCAACACCAGTGCATCTGGCCTCTGCACAACTACCATCACTTCAAACCCAAAATAAAAACCCAAAAATTTCTTCGACAACAACTGTACTTACTTCACTGCCCACTCCCATTACTTCAACTACAACAACGCCTCGCTGCAAACCTGCTCCACAACAGTTCAACCAGCCATATCAACATACAATATTCAGACCATCTTCCTCTGCACTCCACTGCCTGCCGAACCCCATACTTCACTGATAAACCATCCTCATCTACCTGTCTTTTGTACTACTATATATTACACACAATATACTTCTCAAACTGTCTTTTGTACTACTATAATTTATACCCATTTTTATGTTTGCAGGTTGAATCAGGAATGATCTTTATGCAATCTTTGGTGCTAGCTAATTTTATTTGGTTTAGCAAAAAGTGTAGCAAGAGACTTGGAGTAATTCATTTGCAAAAGGTTAAGCCAGAGACACTGTTATAGATGTTATACTCTGGGTTCTATTGAACATCTTAAGGTCTTGTATTGATATTGTGACTTGTGTAGCTCTTGTTTTGAGCTTAACTTCATATTTGTACTAAATGCTAGTATGTGCTATTTTTCGTGTTATGTAATGATATTGTTAAGTTATTATGCACTGCAATGCGGATTATTGAATCATTTGAATGTGCACTGTCTATAATATTATTTGTTTTCTAATATCATTTGAGTGCGGAATATTGTATATGTATGTGTAATTGACTACTTAAATACGGCCAATTAGATATAGATAGTTGATACATTAGATACGGCTACTAGCCGTATCTAATGAGACAATTAGATACGGCCTCTGCCCGTATCTAACTGGCTCATTAGATATGGCTACTAACCGTATCTAATGTATCAATTAGATACGGCTTCAGGCCGTATCTAATTGTCTCATTAGATACGGCCTTTGGCCGTATCTAACAGGCTCATTAGATACGGCTAATAACCGTTTCTAATGTATCAATAAGATACGGCTTAAGGCCGTATCTAATTGTCTCATTAGATACGGCTAATAGCCGTATCAAATTGATAAGCTCGCCAAATTTTGACACGGCTAAAAGACGTATCTAATCTTATTAGGTACGGCTTTTAGCCGTACCAAAATTTGGTTTATCGTGTAGTGTATCTTTTGTTTCCGCTGTGTTGTTTATCATCTAATGTTGTTGCAAGCTCCGGCGATATGGATTCGATGTCGTTTGTCGGGCATCGAGTTTGGGTCGTCACATAATTGGAGCGTTTGTCGATGATTAAACAGTCCTGATTGGTTGCTTGCACGTGAAGGCTATGATGAGTGGTTTGGATCTTCACTTAAGTTGATGTGATGGTCCTAGTTTCTTCACTAACTCTATAAATTAATCGCCAAACCAAAACCCTAATATCTGTTGAAACATACATAAAGTATATAAAAATTTCCCCAAACCTCTAGATTTTCCCCCAAATTTCAAATCAAAACCCAAATTAAAAATTAAAACCAAATTGAGAGCAATACAAGCAATCAACGAGGGAAGATGTCGATTGGAGATCAATTCTCTTGGATCTAGAGCTTAGTCTAAACGATGAGTGGGCATAAATTGATAATTTGATTAATACAATTGGTTTTGAACTGTTTTAAGTGGTTAGAATTACTAATACCCTAAATTTCAATTCTTAAATTTGAATTGAATTTGCCAAACCCTAAACACTAGAATTAAACTTGAAATCTAATTATGAGATTAGTCAATTTGATTTTTTTCTAATGTTAGATTTGAGAACCCTATATTAAACACCTCAAATTGCTTGAAATTGGAAAGCAAATTAAACTGGAAACTAAGGTTAATTATAGTCATTAGTCGACCTGAGTTAACGATGTAAACTAAAATTTATCAAAAGTAAAAATGATCGACAAACCCAAAAAAATTTCCCGTGTATGGTCGACCCTAGAATAACTTAGATCGACCGTAGCAGTCGACCCAGGGAATGCTTAGGTCGACCGTCTAGGTTATAAAATAGGCATTTTTCTTTTGGCCTAAGGCCCAAGTTCAACATGTTAAAAATCACATAATTAAGCATGGAATTATGAAAGTAGTGAACTGATTGTTGAGTCAATTTGGACTAAGTATTTCGAATTTTTTAATATCGGTATGAGGCAATGTATATTGCACGAACAGAGTCGATTAGGGCAATTTATTTCGCAATAGGCTCATGTATGTTCTGAATGGGAGAGTGCAGCACTATCGGAGGCAATTTTTGGGTGAGGTTGGCATTAATGGGAGACCCAGGTATGCACATTTCAGACGCAGCATGGTACAGATGGACATCGGTGTAGAGTGGCTATAGATATCTATTAAATGGGAGCTCGGTACAAAAAAAGTTCCGATGGGGCCCCCGGTGCAGTACAATAAGTGGAAATTGGCATGGTTGTTTCTGTTTGGTCGATCTTTAGTGTGAGGGTCGATCAGAAGGTTCGACCCATTGTGTTATAAGAATCCCTAAGTGTTGAACTTAGGATTTCACGGACACTTGCCCCAAATCCTATACCAGTTGGGATAGATTTAAAGTTAATTGCACTTAATCATCTTATTAATCTTATTCACGTTCACCAAACTTTTTTCTGACTCATTCCTTTTTTCATCCTTTTCCCTACCACAGGTGGAAAGGGTAGTAGGTGATTTGCCCGTTTTGGATACTTGGAGAGGCTTGTGCTTCATTTAGAGTCTGCTTTTGTCACATTATCTCTTAATGTATCATTTTATCATATTAGTATAGTTGTTTTCTTGTATCAGATTATGGGGATATATTTTTGCTATATACTCTGATTTTGGATTTCTGTACTGATATTTTTCTGAGACTATGATATGATATTTTTTGAGACTGGTATTTTTTGTGATATTTATATGTCTTATTTCTTACGCTATGTTACGTTTGGATAATTAGTTTATCATTCCATCATGACACATTCTGAGAATATATATTTTTATCTTAGTCTCTAAGATGCTGAGTTTTTAAAACCTCGATGATCCGCATTTCTCGGCGTGATAGTTTCTGGAGCGTGTTTGGAGGTGCGGATTGTTATAATTAGTATCAATGTATATGTTCAATGTTTCTTTGGATTAGGACCGTAATGACAGACGTATTTTGAATTTTTTTTGAAAAAAATGATTTTCAATTTGGATTTCAAAAAATTATTTATATATATAAAAATTAAGTATTTCAGAAGTCACATTCAAAAATCCCTCATATTCGTGCCTATGCTATCTTTGAATCATGTCTAATTTATCCCTCTTTTTTGTGCCTAGAACATCTGCGAAAAGTTGCTTATAGAATTCTTAAAATTCACAAATAGGAGATGACTTATCCCGTAGGCGCTGGCTCTAGCGATCCTGGCAAAATGCCAGGCCCAAACATTCCTACATGGTTCCATCAATACCTTCAGGTTAGTGGATAGGCCGAGCTCAATCTCCGTAAAGTGCCTGCGGAAAGAGTAATGGGTGAGGTTCCTACCCACCCACCTATCGCTCTAGATTTTGCTAATTTATGCAAGGACTTTTCTAGTCTTGGAGGAAAGCCATATTTGGGGACAAAATCTTATGTGGATTCGGTGAGCATGGATCAGCGCTTGTAAGAGGATATTCGATCTGATATATTTTATTAATGTTATGAGGAGGCAGCTAACTACCTTGCAGTTGCGAGGTGAGGCATTGAATTGGTGGGAAGCTATTGAGTCTGAGGCAGATGGGGATGATATTTCTTGGGATATGTTTCGTATGAGGTCTGAGATGAAGTTCCTTTCTAGAGCAGAGGAAGGGGAGCAGTTAGAGAAGTTTATCCATCTCAAGCAGGGAGATATGACGATCAAGAAGTATGTGAACCAATTTAATGAATTGGCTAGGTTAGGTATGGAGTTAATTAGTACACCACACAAGAAATCTCTTAAGTTTGCTAAGAGATTGAATCAGCCACTTCAGAATTAGGCTATGAGTCATATTTCAATAGATGCTACCTATAAGGGGTTGTGGAGATGGCTCTGATTACTACCATCTCCAAGGAAGAAGTGAATGAGGAGGCTCTGAAGGTAGAGAAAGGGAATTAGAAGAATAAGAAGGGAGGATTTAGATTGAAGGAGAAGATTTAGAATAAGGACCTGAATGCAATCGGTGTGGTAGGCAAGGACGTTTTGCTAAGGAATGTGGGGTGGATCTCTCTAAGATAAAGTGTTACAATTGTGATCGGTATGGAAATGTAAAGCGACCTTGCAAAGCACCACTGAAAGCTCCTATTTAGACTTCTACTCAGGTGGTTTCAGCTTACACACTAGAGCAGTCCCTGGCTTAGCCAGTGGTAGTGAAAGGTAAGAAGGTGGTGATCGTAAGTGTGTTACTTCTTTTCGGTTTATCTATTTGTGCATTATTTGATACTGGAGCTTCACATTCTTTTATCTCTAGTAGACTTGTGGATGACTTGCACTTGGACACTAGTATTGTCTGAGACCCTATAGTTGTGTCGAACCCCGTAGGAGGACCAACCAATTTGTTTATGTTGTGTAGGGGTTTGAAGTTGTTTACCTTAGGGGTCGAGTTTGATTGTGATGCCTTTGTATTAGGATTATTTGGTTTTGGGTTGATATTAGACATGGACTGGTCGATCGTGTATGGTGCTATTTTAGACCGTGATAGGAAGGTTGTTAGGTCGAGCATATGTAGAGGACGTGGACTAGAGGTTTGTTCTGATCCTTGAGTATCTGTTATGTTGAACTACTTATATTCATTGGACCTACCACATGACGAGCTTAGTATAGTGTCTGTAGTTAGAGACTTCCCCGATATCTTTGCTAAGGTTACCGTCTACCATCTTAGAGAGAGTTTGAATTAGGATCTATCTAGTTGGGAGTTCTAGACCTATTGCCTTACCATCGAGGCACATGGCTTCAAAGGAAAGGCGTGAGTTGAATATGTAGGTTAGTGAGTTGTTGGTGAAGGGCTTCATTCAAAGGAGTATTTCAAGGTGGGGAGCACCAGTCATCTTTGCTACCAAAACAAATGGTGGTTCTCTCATACTCTTTGCTGATTATAGGGAAATTAATAAACTTTCGAAGAAGAATCGTTATCCTTTACCCACATAGATGATCTCTTTGACCAGCTAGTTGGAGTTAGAGCATTTTCTCGGCTGGATTTAGCCACCGGATTCCGTCAGTTGCATGTTGCCGAGGATAGTATTCAAAAGACATCATTTTGTACTCCTGACGAATTGTATGAGTGGTTAGTCATCCCCTTCGGACTAACCAATGCACATGCCTACTTTGTGGATTTAATGAGCCGAGTGTTTAGAGGTTGTTGAATAAGTTTGTGGTGGTATTTATGGATGATATTTTAGTTTACTCGAGGAGTGAGGAAGAGAAGGCATTACATGTAGGAGAAGTGCTTAATACCTCCATGCACATAAGTTGAAGGCAAAGTTTTCTAGGTCCCACTTT
This sequence comes from Allium cepa, assembly GCA_030765085.1. Taxonomy (NCBI): domain Eukaryota; kingdom Viridiplantae; phylum Streptophyta; class Magnoliopsida; order Asparagales; family Amaryllidaceae; genus Allium; species Allium cepa. The sequence goes on from CM060941.1 coordinate 933,628,053, forward strand.
TGGAGAAAGGAGGTACGGTTTTAGGGACACATCGTCTCAGAAAGTGGTTTAGTTATTAACCGTAGCAAAGTGGCAGCAGTTCAAGATTGGCATGTTTCGAAGAATGTCATGGTGGTGAGAAGTTTCCTTGGTTCGGAGGGCTACTATCATAGGTTCATTAAGGACTTCGCGAAGATTTCTGCTCCTCTGACACGTCTTATCAAGAAGAATCTAGTCTTTTCATGGAATGCGAAGTGTAAGGGTGCTTTTACTATTTTGAAGGAGGCGTTGACTAGTGCGCCCGTGTTGGTGTTGCCAATTGGGACAAAGCCATTTGTAGTTTATACGAACACTTATGGAACGAAGTTAAGCACGATATTGATGCAAGAAGGAAGGGTAGCGTGTTACGCAAGTCGGCAATTGAGGACCCATGAGAAGAACTACCCTACATAAGATCTTACTTTAGCAGCCATTGTCTTTGCACTCAAGTCATGGAGGCATTATCTTTTAGGAGAGTAATTTGAGTTGTATATGGATCATAAGTCCTTAAAGTATTTGTTCTTTCAAAAGGACCTGAACTTGAGGCAACAGAGGTGGATGAAATTCCTGGCATTCTGTGATTTTGATATCATTTATATCTTGGGTAAGGATAATGTAGCAGCAGATGCTTTGAGCAGGCAGCGAGCAATGTTGAGTCTCTTTTTTATAGTAAAGACATTTGGAGTATATATCTACCTTTGACTTCCAACCATCATCGGATATTACCCTCGGATTTTTAGCAGCTTTGGATGTGCAGCCCACCGTGATAGAGCGTATTAGATCTAGAAAGATTGAGGATGAGGAACTAGTCGACATTATATAGAGGATTAGCAGAGGGGAGTCATCGAGTCACTTGAGGTGCTATGCCATGGACTCAAGAGGATGGTTACAGAGAGATGATAGACTTTGTGTTCTTCATATGCTAATTTGATAAATGCAGTATTAGAAGAGTCTCGCTGCTCTAGGATGATTTTTCATCCTGGTAGTGACAAGATGTATAGGGACATGAGGAGAGTTTTCTATTGGTCTGGTATGAAGAAGCAAGTGGCAGAGTACGTAGCGAGATGTATGACTTTCTAGAGGGTGAAGGTAGAGCAGAAGAACCTGAGAGGATTATCGCAACCATTGGATATCCCTCAGTGAAAGTGGGAGAGTATTTCATGGATTTTATTGATGGTCTACTTAGAAGTAAGAGAGGGAATGAGAACATTTGGGTCATAGTAAACCAGTTGACCATGTGCGCTCATTTCATACCAGTAAAGAGCATTAGGACGGTAACATCATTGGCAGCTATTTATATGAGAGAGGTTGTTCGTCTACATGGAGTTCCTACCATTATAGTTTGCGACTGATACCCACTATTTACTAGTGAGCTCCAGAGGAGTCTACATGAAGCTTTGGGGACTGAATTGAGTTTGAGTACTGCTTATCATTCGTAGACCAATGGACAGACGGAAAGAGTGAATCTATTTTTAGAGGATTTGCATTAAATGTGCATCATTGATTTTGGAGGATCATTTACCATTATGGGAGTTTAGCTACAACAGTAGTTATAAGGCTAGTATTGGGATGGCACCTTTCAAAATATTTTATGGAAGACCATGTAGATCATCGTTGTGTTGGTGTGATACGACGAATATGATTATTTTTGAACCAGACACGGTTAGAGAAACATCAGAGATGGTGGATCTGATCCGTATGAGGATGAAGACTGCTTAGGATAGGCAGAAGTCGTATGTTGAGAGAAGGCATATAGAGCTAGAGTTCGCAGTGGGAGATAAGGTATTCATGAAAGTTTCACCCCTCTGGCATGTGATGATGTTTGGTACATCAGGGAAGTTAGCACCGAGATTCGTAGGACCTTTCCCGATAGTGGCTAGAGTAGGGAAGTTGGTATATAGAGTAGAGCTTTCGAAGAAGTTGGTTGTGGTACGTGACGTTTTCCATGTGCTGCACTTGCGAAAGTGTTTACACGACACAGCTACTGTAGTCGAGCCGAGTTAGTTGGAGGAAGTGGAGGTAGAGCTAAGTCACTTGTTCGCCGTGCACTGACTCGTATTTTAGAGCATGGTATAAAGCGAACCCGTAATAAACCGGCGGAGAGTACATGGAAGCTCGAGGAGAAGTCCGAACTTTAAAGCCATAAGTCTTTTCTACTACATCTTTAATTTGAATCTTTCATTACTTTGGAGCTTTTGAGTTAGGACTTAGGTGGTATACCCTTTAGGTAGAGACATTTGGATGATAGGGGTGGTCATAAACCTGTCGATAGGACATGTTATGGGAGATGGATGCGAATGGATGAATATGGATGCGTTGTTCACATTTTTCCTACATTTAGGACAGTATATCCCATAGGTACACACATTCATATATTGTTGCATGATATTTCTTGTTATGAAGTGCTAATGGATGTTTTACATATGGATGTTACATATGTTTGGATGGTTGTGCATTCATATAAAATTACCAACATATCTTTCAGGATGTTGCATACATTTGGATGCATAACATGAGCAATTTTCATAAAAAGGTGGTCGATTGAATCAGTAGACCAACTACTTTTGCATTAGTATAGACTCACATGCATCTCATACCACATTTACATGTACATGTTACGTTAGAAAATTTTTATGGACTATGGTTGCACGTGGATGATAGTATTGGTTGCTGGATGTGAGTTACATTTCCGTCTTTGGAGATTTCGGGGATGAAATTCTTTTTAAGAGGGAAAGAATGTAACATAGTGAAAATTTAATAGAATTTGAAACGGAAATTTAATAAGAAATTTAATTAAACGAAAACAAGGACTTAAAAGTAAAATTTTCAAAAACGTTCAAATTTAACTATGAAAATGGCATCATTGTGTTTATGGAAATTTTTCGAAAATATTCATATTTAACTTGTCGCAATACGAGTTAGTATAAGAGAGTTGCGAGTAACAGAACAAGAGATAGTAATTAAAAAGAGAAAAAAATAATAATATATAATAAAAAAAGGCCAGGTCGACCCATACACGGCTAGGCCGATCGTAAGCAATTGACCCATTCCTAGTGGGGTCGACCAAACTTGTGTTAAATCAGGAGTTAACTGGAGCGTTTATCGATGATTAAACGACCCTGATTGGTTGCTTGCACGTGAAGACTACAATAAGTGGTTTGGATTTACACTTGAGGTGATCTAATGGTCCTAGTTTCCTGATTAACTCCATAAATTAATCACCAAACCAAAACTCTAATCCATATTGAAACGTACAGTAAGTTTATGCTACCAAAATTTTCCCCGACACCCTACTTTTTTGCCAAAATTTCAAATTAAAACCCAAATTGAGAGCAAGGCAAGCAATCAAGGAGGGAAGCTACCGATTGGAGGTTGATTCTCTGGATCTAGAGCTTAGGCAAACTGTGAGTGGACACATATTACTAAGGTGATTAATACAATTGGTTTTAAATAGTTTTAACTGGTTAGAATTGCTAATACCCTTAATTTAAATTGTTAAATTTGAATTGAATTTGTCGAACCCTAAACTCTAGAATTGAATTTGAAATCTAATTATGAAATTGGTTAATTTGATATTTGCTAATGCTAGATTTGAGAACCTTAGATTAAAAAACCGTATTGATTGAAATTGGAAAACTAATTATATTGGAAATTAGGGTTAACTATAGTCATTAATCGAGCTGAGTTAAAAACGTGAATTAAAATTTATCAATAATTAAAAAGATCAACAAACCCTAAAATTTGACCGTGTACAGTCGACCCTGGAATAGCCTAGGTCGATCGGTAGCGGTCGACCGAAGGAATGCTTGGGTCGACTGTCCAAGTTACAAATTGGGCATTTTTGTTTTTGGCCTAAGGCCCAAGTTAAACACACTAAAAAATCACATAAATAAGCATGGAATTATGAAATTAGTGAACTGATTGTTGAGTCAATTTGGACCGAGTATTTTGCAATTTTTGATATTGGTATGAGGCGATATATATCGCACAAATGGAGTTAACTAAGGCGATTTATTTCGCAATAGGCTCGGGAGTGTTCTTTATTGGCGAGCTCAGCACTGTTGGATACACTTTTTGATTGAGCCTGTTACTAATAGGAGATCCAGGTATGCACGTTTTTGTCGCAGCATGGTACGGGCGGATGTCGGTGCAGTACAATAAGTGGCTATCTGTATTGATTGAATTGGAGCCTGGTACTAATGCGAGTTCTTGTGAGGCCCCTGGTGTAGTACTATAAGTGGCAATTTGTATAGTTGTTTCTGTTTTGGCCGATCATTAGTGTAAGGTTCGATTAGTAGCTTCGACCAATTTTGTTAGATAAGAATCCCTAGGTGTTGGCCTTAGGAGTTCACGGACACTTATCCCCAATCCTATATCATTTAGGATAGATTTAAAGTTAACTACACTTAATCTTATTAATCTTGTTCTCATTCACCAGAATTTTGTCTGACCCATTCCCTTTTCCATCCTTTTCCTCGCCATAGGTGGATAGGGCAGTAGGTGATTTATCTGTTTCGGATACTTGGAGAGGCTTGTGCCTCATTTGGAGTCTGGTTTTATCACATCTTCTCTTCATGTATAGTTTTATCATATCAGTACAGTTGTTTTCTTGTATCAGATTATGAGGTATATATTTTTGCTATGTACTTCGATTTTGGATTTTGTACTGATATTTTTCTGAGACTATGATATAATATTTTATGAGACTGGTATTTTCTATGATATTTATATGTCTTATTTCTTCTGTTGTGATATGTTTGGATAGCTAGTTTATCATTCCCTTATGATACGTTCTGAGATTATATCTATTTATGTTAGTCTCTGAGGTGTTAAGTTTTTAAAACCGCAACGATCCGCATTTCACGGCGCGATAGGTTTTGGAGCTAGGTTGGAGGTGTAGGTTGTCACAGACATGTTAGCTCATCTTATATTTATTGTATGTTGTCCAAATATATGGATGTATATATATAAACTTGTTATTTAAATAAGTATTAAAACAATATGAATATTTACCTATCTTATACTATAAAGCAAAAACCTTTGGTCAAAGTGAAGCCTTTTTTAGGAATCCCCAAAAAACCCCTAATCCAATTCAAATTACAAACTGCTTTCGAGGGTACTTCCGTATTTCGGCAACCTACTCCAACCAAGTCATCCCACATTCAGTCGACATCTTTCCACGTTCACGTCTCATTTTTTTCCCATTTCTTCTACTTTGAAAACAAATTACTTCCGCTTCACTTCGGTTTGGGAATCCAGCCTCTAACTTCCCACACTTCCCCTTCCCTTAAGTCAATGGATGCCGCTCCCCCTCTTCCTACCCCAGATAAGGTTTGTGGCGTTTCTGATCTTAATCCCCTTCGTCCTGCAATTCCTCTTTGTTTCATTAATAGATGTCGCTCTCTATCTTCCTCACTGAGATTAGGTTTGTTGTGTTTCTAAGCTTAATTCCTCTCTCCATCTTTCTTCCTAGGTTAGATTAGTCACGGCTCTCACCTTAATCTCTCTAACTGCTGCAAATTACTACATAATTGAACATAGGTTTACTGTTCTCTTCTTATGTTTAATTTTCTACCATGTTTCCAGGCCACTCTCCTTTAAGGCTTCAAGCAAACTAATTTATTTCACTCTGATTTTCTCAATCAAGGTGTAACCGTTTTTCTTTTCTTTTAAAATTCATAATTTTGTTGATTTATTCTGGATTTGGCCAAATAGCACACCCAGTTTCCCTAGGCCAATTTGGGTTATACAACTTGCATGCATGTTGAAAAATAAAATAAACAAATGAAATGTTAAAAAATTATGGAGTATACCTTCAAACTATGCTGTCATTCTAAACAAACGGATGTGATATGAAGTATGTTTATATATTGCTCAGAATTTTCCACCATTGCAATGAACGAGCACAGGATGGTTTTTGCTTTGGGTATCATTATAGATCCACTACCCTAATTAAACGGTTAACCACCTCACCACTTTCTCATCCATTATCAGAAATGTGATGCCTAATTCAATCTTCTTCTCCACCATTTAGAAAAAAATCCTTTATTTTAATAGTCGACTTCGCTCATCCCTCCTTATTATTATTTTGGATTTTTTCTGTTTAGCGATTGCGTCTTTGAGCACAAAACTGACATCCTTTAAGGAATTCTACTATTTAGGATGCACAAAATCTGTTAAGCCATGTACTTTACCATTTTTCCATAATTGCTTTAATTTTGGGATTGGTTCCATTGATTGATAGGGTTTTATTGAATAAAAGGAACGATTGCGGTTAGAACTTAGTCTTTTCTCCGTATTCTGCAGGTTCAAGAAGTGATTTGGAGGACATTGTTTAGAACGAATGAAAACGATATGAATGTTGTTATTCCTTCACTGTAAGCAGCTGCTTAATGCTCTACACTATTCGCTTTTTTTTACTATATTTTTTTGGGTAAAGTTCAAGGCCATTTGCTATTTAACTAAAGTCAAATTAAATATTATGATGATGTTTAGCACTTATATAGATGAAAATCGATATTGTCTTGCTGTTTATATGAATGAGCAAGTTCTGAACTCAATTTTTGTTTCTTTTTTGAAGCAGTATACAATAAATGATTCAAAATATCAGAGAACCAAATCATCATTTTCCTCAACCCACTGTTTCCCCATTACTCCACGCCTTTTTCAACTATGCATCAACAAACGTGAACTATCTTCTCCCTTCGTACTCATCTTCTTAATACGGTAATTATTTTTTACAATCTGTTTATTTTAGAAAACCTAATTTGAACTATATGAATTTTGCAGGAATCATGGCAATTGACAACACTATGGAGAATGATACCCTTTAGATTTCTAAGTCCAAGTTAGGAATAAAATGGACGGGAACAACCCATCACAAGAGGTATATCAAACAAATTGAATTATGTATGATCTGAAGTTCCATCTTATTTTACTATATGCTTAGTTCATGCTTGATTCCTTTTTACGTTTGCAAAATGATTTATTAGGTTTTTTTCCAAGATGTTTTAGATATAAAATCGTGGATATTGAATTTAAAGTCACTACACAAAAAGAAAACAGGAACTATGATCACAATTGGTTTTTCTTTCTTAGAGATTTGGTATGATTTCTATGTAACCCATTCATGAATAAACTCTTTGTCTACTTCAAATCCTATAATGATACGATCCTCTCTTATTTGAATAATTTTTGCCAATTAATGTACTTCGGGTCTATTTAAACTTGATTTTCATTTGTAGTTTCACCAATTAATTTGTGATTTTGGATATTAATCTAGATCACTACATACCTTTGACCAATATATCTTAACGTAGCTACAGAACACCATTACTCGATGATACTGATAGTACAGGTATTAGTTGATGAAATTTCAAATGTAATAATCAAATAATTAATTACTACCACTTTCTATATTTTGGGCCAAAATTAACTGTCAGGCATCACTTATCTTTTGAAATGTTATCTATACTGTTTACCTAGATTCCACTCCTTTATTATTAATTGTAAGGTAGAAAAGCTACTGTTTAACTAATTTCATGCATATACAAGGATTTAGAAAAGGAAAAACTCAAGTATGTCTGAATTTCCATAACAGCTAATGTTATTGTTTTATTATTATCATTATCTTATTTGCTTACTTTTTCTACAAATCGTGGGATTGTCAAAGCGATGCTGTGATCATAGTAAACTAAAATTGTTCACAGTAATATCTCAAATTTACAGTATTATTATAATCTTAACCATGCAACTACTATATTTGCTTCTTTGGTAAATGCCAATATGTAGAGAAATTATATGTCACTATAATTATTAAATACTGAAATAATTTTCCTACAACGAGCGTACAAATACAGAGGATTGGTTCCATATACTTGACTTTAGATACATTCTATGCACGCGCGCGCGTGTGTATCTTTGTGCGCGCGCGTGTGTGAGTAGTTTTGAAATTATGTGACACAAAGGAATTCAATCCACCTTTAAGCATATCAGCCTTTATATCTTAGATCTCATCTATATGCATTGATTTCAGATGAATATATGTTTTCATAATTCAAACATATGAGTATCAGTCCTATCGAGTTTAAATACACATATCAAGTTTATATCAATAGGCTGCAAATGTATTAGTTTGGAATATATGAGTTCATGATAGGATTCTAAAAATAGCATATATATACATGTATAAGTTCCGATATGATCAGGCATATGTTTAAGTATGTGATCTCAGATGTGCACCAGTTTTCTTTTAAGAATGTACAAACTTTGCAAAAGTTAATTTTGATTGTAAATATTTGAATTTTAGGCATGCATCGTATTTCTAAAATATAGACCAATTTTGAATATAAAAGTTTTGAACATCTGGGTTTTGAAGACTTTAAAGTGTATATTTATGAATTTTCAAATTGACACCGATCCTGGAAAATTAACAAATTCTAGATGTATGTATGGGTTTCATAAAGACACCAGTTTCGAATATATCGAGTTCTTCATACGAGTGAGTTTTCAAAAGAACTTCATGTTTCTACGAATCTGATTTCGAAAATTAAGTTTGAAAACTTCCAGTTTATTTATTAATCCCAAAGTCAAGAACTTTCATGTTTAAAAGGAAAATAATTTCAATGAAATTTGATTTGACAAATGACCTGGCTTCATATCAAAATCCCGAGTTTCAATCTGTGATTATATTGATTTTTGGAGGACACACGTAGATTGAGTTTTTGAAAAAAACATATTTTAGATATATGAGAATTCATGTATGCATGCACTTAGTTTCAAATATCAATGTAGAGTTGTCAAAAAGCATATACAGACTTAATTTTTAACACATAAGAGCTTTCTGAATAAATGAAGTTTCTTCTGTATATGAGTGCCAGTTTTCAGACTTCATATACTCATGCCTACTTGGTTTGGATACATAAATGCACAATTTCAATTGTAAAGATTCATAGATGATTAGTAGTTTTATATATGAATCCATTTTCAGACATATTAATGTGCCAGATTTGTATTCACAGTTAGTTTCCAAGAGCATGGGGCTATCCAAATGCATGATAACTTTTAAAGTACTAAATTTCAAGTGCACGTCAGTGCCAGGTTTAAGAGCATAGAAGCTTTTGTGTTCATGTACATATGTGGTCTCAAGACCTCAAATAAATTTGGCTTTCAAGTGTATATAAGCATCCAATGTGTATATTTTGGCATTGAGAAAAAAATATGAAATCCTATAAGTATGTGATTTCCTGGCTTATGTATGAATGCAGTTTTGAGCATACCAGGTTTATGAATTGTAAGCTCCAAATATATTTGGATTTAAATTGTATGATTTTGAGAAAGTACAGTTTGAAGTATCAAACGAATGATTTTGAGAAAACACAGTTTGAAGTATATTTGGCCTTTCTTGTACAAAGGCTTTCGAATAAATGTAACTTCATATATACAAGTCTTATATTAGGATTGTATGTACATTGAGTTTGAAAATATATATAGTTTTATATTTGTCAAATTTCAGAGAAAGAAGCTTTAAAATGCATAAAATCCCAAATATGCATATGAGAGATTTGTATGTAACCATGGTATGACTGTATGAATCCTTTTTGTGGTAAATTTTAATGTTTGCATTGGTCCCAACGTTGCTGTAATTTTTTTCTAATATTTACTGACATTTTAATCACTTATTTTTAGGTAATATTGTTTAGGATTTTAGTGTTTGAAACAAAATTCATATAATTCAAGTATTTCCTATAAGCTAACTAGCCTTCACATTCCCTAATCTTTTTGCAGTCCACCATAGCATAGCATCACCAGTTGGCATGAAATGTCTTATACAGCATCGGCCACTGCAGTTTCTAGATCAAAACCAAGTAGCTTTCCCTGCTGACAAATGTTTTTACAATGTTGGGTATGATATAGTTTTCAATTTGCCTTTTTGAGAAGATATAATTTGATTAAGTGTCCAATATTTATCTATAAATTGTTATTTAACATTTTATTCCAAAAGTACAATGCGTGAAAATAAGATTAATATAACTACTTTAAACATTGGCCATTCAAATACTGCCTTTTAGCCCCAATTTTATGGCAAATGCAAATGGAATTTTAGCTTTGATTTGTATATCATACAAGTCTTACATGTAACTATAGGAGATTCGACTGTGGTGTGGATTATATGTTAACTATTTAAGATAAAGCATGTTTAAACATACTAAACTTAAATTAATGGCACCACAATTTGGTACATTATGGGGTAACTATTAAATGTGTATCATGATCTTACATTTTCACATACTCATGTTTGGTGGATACATCATCCTCTAGGAGTTCAACATATATGTGGAGAACTGCTTGGAAATATCTATATAAATATGTTGTATATGTCATAGGTTATTTTATTAATAAGATAACTCATGACTTCAAATTTACTAGACAAAAGTGGGAAAAACGATCATGGTCGTAGCCCTGCTTTATGTGATGGAATTCTTCCTGAGTTATTCAAGTAACTATGAGAATGAGCACTTTGATATATGTGTGTGTTCCGTAATGTGGATGAAATAAAATATAGTATGCATTACTGCATCAGTACATGAAATCACAGTGCCATTTATGTGTCCTGATGATAGCTATTCTAAGCCTAAAGACTGCAAAAGCATGAATAGTTTCCAGAGGTTTGCTTCCATTTGTTCTCATTATAACTTAGTTAACCAATGATTTTCTACAGCATATCTGTTGCTGTTACGTATAATATATTTATGATTTTTTGCAATGTAACTACAACCATAAAAATTCCAAACTCATTAAGTTCGTGATATCCAGATTTTAAATTTCACAGTTATAAATTTCCGTGGTTCTGTTTCAGAGAAAAGAGATAAATGTCAAGAGAGTAAAGAGGAAGGCACATAATGGAGATGATTTGCTGTTGTTAGTGACTACTTCATGATTTGATTTGTATATCAAAATATTGAACCTCTATCTACAAAAGTAAAGGGGGTTGAATTTGTTTGCAATTTTGTAGATTCTTACAACTTTCTAAAAAAAATCCATTCGATTATACATGATTTTTTTTTTACTGTGGTGCACTATGGAGATGAAGGTATTGTTTTTTTATCATATGGAAAATGTGTATTATCTAAACAGCATTTAGTATGCTGACAATATAAAGAAATTAGTGCAATAAACACATTAAAAAAACAAGAACTATGTCACCTTATGCTGTTGGGTTTTGTTTTCAAAAGTTCATCGATGACAACCATATGCTACATGTTTAGTCTTCTTACGTAGTACAATAAGGATAAAGTTATAGGCTAAAGGTAAGACAACGAAAAGTATATGATCCAAGATCATGCCGATCCAAGATTCCATGTGCCAACAAGTAACGCACTATTAGTTAGTGCATATGTGCACACTTGGAATTCATGGTATGAAGTGTTGCTTCAACTAACTAATATCATTATTTCAGATTGAAGAAATTTCAAGCGACTCTGAGTCAACTATTAAAGTATTCTAACTTTATTACTAGAATAGGATTGTAGTTAACATAAAAATTCCCTTATAAAACGTTTATAACTCCCCCAACAACATATTATAGATATCGGTCTCAATCTCGGGACAAGGAGAAGAGAAAATAATTACTACAACTATACTCGGTTCTTATAGATTACTTTCAAGCTATTGCTGTTGCCAACAATCTAGAAAAGGCATGGACAAAAATTATTACATCAATTTACGTCCTACCAAATTTTATAACAATATTATGGTGAACGATAATTCAAAATCTATACACTTGAGTCAAGTAGTTTTATGCTTCAACTAATATTGAGCCTTCGTAAGGAAATGAGTATCATGGGAGGTGCGATCTTTATAGTTTACAAAAAATTCCTTACATATTAACATGTTGATTTATTGTTTTTTAAAATAGAGACGATGCAAGTTTTTTAAGTTTCAAACTATTGAAAATGCTAATTTTAATATTTATTACATTTCTTTATTGATGTAATGGTTGATTACTCTCTTTACCCATTTAATTATTTCCTAAAATAACTTATTCCCATTCATCTTTTGCTAAATAGTTAATTTGTGCATGCATGTACATAGAAAATACAATATTTCGTACACATCAAGTCATTTTGTAAGATTAAAAAAATCTTACAAACTATGTTTCATAACACCAATTCCTTCCGAGCACGTGCATCGCACGTGCCAATGTACTCGTATATATAATTACTGTATTGCATAAATGTAATAATATATATATATATATATGCATATATATATATATATTAAATTAGATATTATTAGAAAAATGATTATATAAATATATACACACGCACAATGTATATATACAACATATATATAAACACATAATATACAAACTTTTATTTTTTATTAAATATAATATACACATATATTCTACAATATGAAAATTATATATATATATATATGTATGTATGTATATATACGTATGTATGTATCTATATATAATTATATTTTAATATCTAAAGTATTTATAAATATGTGTATTTAAATGTGTATGTGTGTGTTTTATTATATAATTATATCAATTATGAAAATTAAATAAATTTAAATAATTTTATAACATTTTTGATCTAATACACAACGCATAAGATATTTTATTATAATTTTATATTATTAAATTATATAAATATATATTAGTCAAAAAATAATAAAATAATGTAAAAATTATTTTTGTACATATTTTTCAAATTTCAAATTTTTTGAAATTCAAATATGATATAATAATGTCATGAAAAAATTCCATAATTTTCTATGTCAAAATTAAATTTTTTTATTATTTAATTAACATCGACCATGATTAAATGATTTTTTTTTAAATGATGATATTAACTTTTAAATTCTGGAATTTTGTACTAGAGATAATATAGTGGTGGAGAAATTTAACAAAATTTAGCATATAATTTTCGAAACATACATTATTTTGTATGAATTATTCAACTTATATTTAGATTTAAATAACATTAAAAATAGAAAATAATTATTAAAAATACTTTAATTCATGATGTGAAGGCATATTTAGTGAAAATTTGCATATATAAAATATAAGATCAATTCTTGACATGATATGATGGCATAATTAATCATAAATCATTTAATTCATGTAATATGACATATATTAATTTATGTATAAATAATTAATAAAATGATAAAAATCAAAAATAAATTTATTTGGCTATGTATATATCTGATCTATAAAAAAATGTTTTTTATTGGACATATATATATATATATATATAATCATTCATTATGTGACAAAATCCTTACATATATGAATCTCACCCAACTAACAATATAATTATGATACACACACACACACATAATACATACACACAAGTAGTAGAATATTATACATAAACTATAAGTCATATGAAATAATAAAACCATACCAAAACTTATGCCTTGAAGTACACCTTGCTATGATGAATATCCCTCCTTAGAACTCTTCTCAATTTCTTAGACTGCTAATCTTTGAATTGTGGATCGTTCACCATTAAATAGTTGTTGATTTGAAATTGACCGAGATGAACTTTGTTAGAGCTTTTACCTAGCTGAATTCGGCCAGCAAAGAGATGAAATGGCAGTAAAAAAGATTCATGTGTATTAGGTTTACAACTCATTTTATAGTGGAAGGAATAGAGAGAAATGTGGATCATATCTATTAACCATTCTCCCTAAATCTGAGCCATCCATCTAAGATACTCCTACCCCATCTTTTAGCCAACTCCTACATGCTTGTTGCTATCGTATGTATCACCATACATCATAGGCTAATAACCCATTTAGGTCCAGACAAATATTATAATTAAATCTGATTTAATTGCTTGTCGATATCGCATATTGATCGATATATTTATAACTATTATAAATATATACAATAATATTTATTCCTCAAATCATATTCAAAATACTATAATCAATATTTCATAAATATTAATTAATTTAATTACTTTATAGCAATTATAAACTAATTAAATTGTTTGGTCTAGAGAGAATTCATCATATCGGTTGTGTGACTCGTCAGGTGTAAATTTGATCAATGATTAACATTGAACTAGTTGAATGTTAACATTCACACGTCACTTAGTAGATGATGTTACATTTTGCCAAATTTATCACTTATTTTCAGTAAAATCCAATTTCAGTTAATTAGGCGTTATCTTGTTGTGATATTTATTTACACCAATTCTCTTCGTCAAAACTATATCACTTTGGACTTCTTGAATTTGGTGAAGGTCAGAATTCCAACATCGTCCATATTCAACTCTATAGTCCAAACATAAAGACTTTGGTTCAATAATAACAATTATTATTAACAAAAATACTTAGGCAAGAGACTTTGACTTTGAGTTGACTTAAGTTAACCTTGATACGAACCTCATATAACTAAGGAGACGAATCATCTCTTGAATAATGCTTCACTTCTAATACTTTACTCGACCCAAATGTAGTCACTCGATGGACGCTACGCCATGATTTGACTATAATCAAAGTGAAGCTTTCATATTAAAGATCCACAGTATTTTCTAGTAGAGAGAACCATGTTATCAGTCACATCGATTTTTCTGTTTGACCTTAGTTATATTAACTAATATAAAACCATCGAGTTGATCGTTTCATAGTTATCTAATAACTTTCAGTATGTTACCCCCAGGTGCCCTCAACAGTTGATGTGCATGTAAAAATGTATATTTATACTCTCATATTTAATCTTCTTCTGTTAAAGGCATATTATGGTGATTTTACGTGTTTAAACCAAAAATACAAAGGGATTGTTAAATCATCATTTATACATTATCATGTGGGAAAAATGGTAATTTTTATGTAAATTAATTTGAAGAAAATTTACTTGCACATTTTTATTTTGTTTTACAGGAATTTTGGACTTTAAATGGAAGAGGCTTATGCATGCATATACTTGGGAAATCAAAAGAATGAAAAAAGGATGGAAATAATGCAACATGGTGGAGTCCACATGCCCACTTACTTATGAACCATAATTAAAAGCAAATGCACATGCTAGTGGAGATTTAAGACAAAAGCACATGCTAGTGGGATTAATTAGTTCTTTAATGATTGCTTGAAGGCTACACATACTAAAGGGTATTTTGGATAGCTACCTAAAACTGGAATTAGGGTTTCGGGCATGTATAAATACCCCTATATTTTCATGTAATCTTCTTTTTTTATTCTCTTTTATGCAAATTGTAGTCACAAAATCAGTGATAAATAAAATAGCTTCTTAAGCCTTGTCTTATTCCCTTTTATTATCTACATGATTTTCTTCCTTTCATGCTATTTTATTTCATGCTCTTTTATTCAGTTTATGCTTCTTTATTTCATGTTAGTATTTAGTTTAATTTATGCAATTAGTTTAGTTTCATTTCATGCAAATAGTTAACTCTCTTTCTTTTAATTAGCTCTCATTTTCCTTACTTTTTATGTTTAAATCATGTTGTGTTGAGATGATTTCAAGTATGAGAAGCTAAACCCCTTCAATTTAAGGGTAATGAAGCTCTCATGAATCATACTAAGTCAACATAGGATGGTTTCATTGGTAGTCTCTTATCTGGTGCTTAATATAAATTAATAATGTTAGTACATTATGTTTTTTAGTAAATTTGATAGCCTATATTGACATCTCAAATAGGCTATGCTTAACCCAATGTAAACATATACTATTTGATCATTTGCCTAAGTGATTTTGATCATGAAATTAAAAGTAAAATTAATGTTTGATGTTCTAGATTACTAATCTCAAAATAGTAAATAGATCATGCTTGAATTAGATTTTATTTTTAATTATATGTTCATTTTCATGAGATTTTAGAAGTGCTTTTGAATGGTGTGCTAGAGTTTGATGGTTTAAGTTGTGTTAATTAATAGCAAAAATAAACTATACTTTTAATAAACACATTAATCATTTCTACTTGAATTTAAATGAGAGACCGTTGATTCATTTTGTGATTGATTTATATGAAAGATTGAAAATAGGTTTACCTCTAAATTGTTCCTTAATCTCGTAGTTTTATTCTCATTTTTTACTCTAGTTTTTCTACATTTTTAGTTAAAACTCATCTCACTTTTGGGATGATTTGATTGAGTAATCTTAGAATTGATTCTTTCCTTATGGATCAGTCCATACTCGCATCCGTATTACAATAGTACGTCGTGCGCTTGCGATTATTATTACATTTTCGACGGTTTCCTTGTCGATAGAATTTTCTGTCGCGAACAACAGTCATGAATAATACACTCTCCAACATTTAGAGAGCATCACATACTCCAGTCTCAACGGATACATCAATATCCAATCTCGATGCATCTTGAATAAGAACATTTAAAATGGTATATTCTCGATGCATCTAGAATAGATTACTCATCGTTATAACACTTTATAACTACTACCACAAAACATACCATTTATGGATTTTCCATTAAATATTCTTTTAATTAATTAATTAATATAACACATTACATCAAGTATGTAATAGAAAGAAAATACATTTTGTTTCGAACAAGAATGGTTATCGAGTTAGGCATACGCAACAAATTACATAATTGTCCATAAGACATACCGCTAAATCTATCGGCATACCAACAAATGCGAAAGCTAATCGGATGCCAAACCTAATCGGGTATATATGGTGCAAAAACTAATTAGATGTCAAACCTAATCGGGTACATATGGATGCAAAAACTAATCAGATGCTAAACCTAATCGGGTATATATTGATGCAAAAGCTAACCCGATACCAAACCTAATCGGGTACGTATGGATGCGAAAGCTAACCGGATATCAAACCTATCCAGGTATGTATTGATCCAAAAGATAATCAAATGTCAAACCTAATCAGGTACAGATGGAAACCAATCTATACTCGAGACATATTGTTTAATTGAGTATACCATCAAATGCATAAGCTAACTAGATGCCAAACCCAATCGGGTACGTATGGATGCAAAAGCTAACCGGATGTCAAACCTAATCACGTATGTATTGATGCAAAAGCTAACCGGATGCCAAACCTAATCGGATATGTATGGATGCAAAAGCTAACCAGATGTCTAACCAAATTGGGTACGTATTTATGCAAAAACTAACCAAATGTCAAACCTAATCGGTTACAGATGGAAACCAATTTATTCTCGAGATATATTTTTCAATCGAGTGTTCCACTGAATGCAAAAGCTAACTGGATACCAAACCTAATCGGGTACACATGGATGCAGAAGCTAACTGTGTATCAAACCTAATCATATGCATGTTGATGCAAAAGCTAATCAGATGCCAACCTAATTAGGTATGTATGGATGGAAAAGCTAACCAAAAGTCAAACCTAATCGGGTACGTATTGATGTAAAAGTTAACCGAATGCCAAACCTAATTGGATACGGATGGAAACCAATCTATACCCGAGATATATTATTTAACCGAGCATACTACCAAATGTAAAAGCTAACTGCATACCAAACTTAATTGGGTACGTATGGATGTAAAAGTTAACAGGATGCCAAGCTTAATCGAGTACAGATGGAAACTAATCTATACCCTAGCTATATTGTTTAATAGAGCATACCATCAAATTCAAAAGCTAATCGGATGTCAAACCTAATCAGGTATCTATGGATGGAAAAGTTAATCGGATACCAACCTAATCGAGTGCGTATGGATGAAAAAGCTAACTAGATGTCAAACCGAATCGAGTACATATTGATGCAAAAGCAAACCGGATGATAAACCTAATGGGGGTACGTATTGATGCAAAAGCTAACCGGATGTCAAACCAAATCGGATACGTATTGATGCAAAAGCTATCTTAAAGAACAACTTCACATCTGAATAAATGCTACAAAATGATAATACAAAATGATCAAATGATACTACAACCTAATCAGGTTCATATGGATGCAAAAGCTAACTGGATACCCAACTTAATCAAGAAAACTAATACTGGTTATACTACAAAAGTGATAAATAATAAAAACGATGAATGTTATACTACAAAATTGATACTGAAACTGAAACTACAAAGATGTTATACAACCTACAAATAAATAAATAATAAAACTGATATTGGTTATATAACAAAACTGATACTGAAACTGAAACTACAAATGTACTGTATAACCAGGTTCAATTACAAAGAGCAAATCAATGTCAAATAAAAAATATGCTAAATGGATACACTTTTATAACCGGTTCAATTACAATAAATTGCTCAAAAAAAGTCATATAACCATTTATAAATCTCAACAAATGTATAACAACATGAAAAACGAATCATATCTTCTTCGGACCTTGACAATTACGTTTATTTTGACCAAATTACTTACATACACCACATCTACTTTGCTTATTTTGAAAATTTGCAAATCCTCCTTTGCGTTTGATAGAAGGTCTACCAACACTACGTTTCTCCTTAGATTGGCTTAATAACATTTTCAACACTAACATCAATAATAGGCTTATCGAAATTAGGAATAATTAGGAATATCAAAAATTCTCTAAAATCATCAGCTCCTCCAAAACAAAAACCAACAAGTTCAAAAATTGATAACTTTAAATCTCTTCTCAACATATCTTTCAAATAATAACACAATAAGAAGGCTATTAAAATCGAAACAAACAGATAGACGGAAATATTAAAATTGTCGTTTTATTCTAGAACACTATCATTTTCTTTATATAGTAAAACCCGAAACAAACAGATAGACGGAAATATTAAAATTGATACATAATGACACTAAAACTGATACTACAAACGATCCTCACACCGATACTAAAATCGAAACTTAATTAATTTCATCACATGTTATGTGTTTGCATCATATTTCCAAATAGACTAAGAAATATACATTACTAAACAAAAGTCAAATAGCAAACAATTTAAAAAACATAAGAGGAATAATAGTGAATAAAAAGAGAGAGGAAAAAAACAGAAAATTCCTGCTGCATCTTTTCAAATTTGCCATAGAATGTTGGAAAAACCAACACAACAATAAAGTTTAATTTCTAATTAAAACAAAAAAAGGAAAATGAAATCAAAAATGACTTAAGTCAAAGAATCAAAAGTCGACGTAAAAGAGTATCAAAACAGAATGAAGAACCATAACAAATCTGAAAATGTCAGGACCGACGAAGGAAACTAGAGACGAAATCAGGGAGAAGAAGAAATTCACGTTGTTGAATAGAGAAACGATCAAAACAAAAGTAAAATTTTAAACATGCAAACTTTGAATAATAAGAAAAAAATAGAAAAAGCGCGCGACTGTTAGGGTTCGAACACAAATTTAAACGTTTTTGTCCTTGAAGCAAAAATATTAGTGGAATGTAATAAATTATAAAATAGCATTTAAATTTGTCCTTTAGAATATTTTCCTAACTTTTGTACTGGTGCACAGATCAAATGTAGGGTAACTTTTGTTTAATCGCGTGGTTCAAAATTAGTTTATGAGACTCTCCATATTGATAATCTCTTCGATGACTATGTATTATGACTTTAGAAAGTAATAGCAAATATCAATTAAATATTTATCTTGTCAATTTTATCCTTCTAAATAGTTAATTAATTAATGTAAAACGAAATCAAATTTGGTTTCCAATAATATAAACCATGCTATGAACAAGTGTAAAATCTATTTAATATATTTAAACTATTAAATTGGTCTACTAACGATTAAACACTAACATCTATCCAAGCTTATCAAACAATTCAGTATTTCCAACATCTCCTACCTACCTAGTTCATCGAACGAGTTCCGCTGCAAAACACATACCATTTTCGGTTGCTCTCTTCATAAAAAATTGTTTTGTTTGTTTGTACGCATTATCACTTTTGTCTTCATACGTCTATTAGCTTCACGCTTCTATTTTTTATTTGGTTAACTAATTAATTGTACATATTATAACGTGTCGTCCTTCCGCTTGCTCATGTGGACCTACGTATATAATACAAGGAAATCAACGTATTGTTTTTTTGTTTGTATTACAACTAGTGGTGTCAATATTTCCGTCATTTAATAAGCTTTTAAGTAGCTTGTTGGAAATGCTCTATTGTGAAAATGATTTTTTTTTCCCCTCCCCCTGTCTGACTTTTACTTTATTTATCCATAGATAAATTTATATGTATGTGTATCGAACGGTCAAAGAATATTCCTCGATGACATCCAAAACACATCTTAATGAGCTCTTTTGGTTTGTTGCATCAATGGGATCCTACTACTGTTGTTTCGGACAAGCTTAATGTGCTATTGCTTAAAAAAAATTGACTTGTAAGAGAGAGACTACAATAGATTATGCTATGCTGCACACGGTTTTTAACAGGATTATGTACGTACTGCCAATTCAGCAATGTTTATCTCCACAAATGTCAAGCAAAAATCAACAATAAACAAAAGCATGAACCTCTCGCCGTTTAATCAAACTGTTCATCTAACCTTTTGCATTAAACCAACGAGATCCTTTTTTTTTAAAATGAGTAATTCTCAGTCTTAATCAATTTATCTACGATATATGTACACGTGTTTGTCCTAATCTTAAGTAAATCGTTCTGTAAGTACACTAACAAACGCAAACCAAGCATGAATTATTGACATTACAACACGTCCCACATTACATCATCTCAGTTTGTGATATAAATAAAAGACAAAAAGAGTAGAAAAAATAAGAAGCATGTTTGTGTTTCATACGCAAATTATTATTCCCCTCCTATAAATTGATGTTAAAACTGTCCTATCTATTACAGGACTCAAACCTCAGAAAGCGAGATTAAAAGAAAAGAAAAGAGAGAGATAGAGAAAAATAGAGTAATAATGGGAGAACTGTATGAATATGAAGTGATGTGGGAAGAGAAGTGCTGCAAAAGCAAAAAAAGAGTTGAGAATGATGTAAATCAAAACATTAATCAGAAGTTGAATAAGTTGAATTACACAGCGTCAGAGCCAATAAGCATACCAAAGAAACAGACATCAAGCACGTACATGTGCATGGAAGAATATTACAGCGATGATGATGAAGATGAGGAGGAGGAAATGGAAATAGTGCCACCACATATACTAGTATCGAGAAGCAGATCAGGTGAAAGAATGATAGATTCGGTTAGGATGAGTCAAGGAAGAACTTTGAAAGGAAGAGAGTTGAAGCATTTCAGGGATTCTGTACTTAGGATGACAGGATTTCTTGAAGTTTAGGTTTATTTCTCTTCCTAGATATATTGTATTTTGTTAGATCGTTATGAATTGTTAATGTTTTGAGCCAGATATCAATGTTGTTTGTTCAAACAATCTGGTAATTCTTGATTTGAGTCTAATCTAACCTGAAATTCTTATATTAATTGCACCTCTACAAAGAGAGTAGGATGCATGTTGAATTTCTTAACTTCAGACTGTATAATCTAGTATATATTTGGCATGATTTATCATTCTATTCCGAAGTATCATATTTTTCATTGTAGTTGCTAGCATCATATACAAGTGATTGTGCAGAAGCCTTTTTTTTCCTGGAAGGTTCAGATTCAGGCATCTTATTCTGTTCGTCTGATCTTGTATACAGCACAAGATTCTATCACTTATGCATTTTTTACTCTAAATAGAAACTACAATTTGTACAACTACGTACACTGGAGTGTATTAATAAACTTTAACTAGTTTCTATGGTAGAAGACAGCAGACTAGCTGGGTAATTAAACTTCTACTTCTATTACTTGAAATTGTTGAGTAGTGTTTCGCATGATTGGATCAATTAGAAAAGAGAACAGTTGGATTATTTAATTTGCATCATAATAAGGTCTACATGGACTAATGTTTGAATATAGATTTACGTAAATAATCTAGAGGTTTTAGGCCTGTAGCTTCAAGAAGAACAATCCCACTTTGAGGCTTACTATTCTCATGTATAGTCCGATATATATCTGGTTAAAGTTAAGGAAAAACATTTTCACTTCAGCAAGGAGTGCAATATCTTGATAAGTGGTGAAAAGAAATAATGGAAGGTAGAGATAACCGAAGAACTGTGCTACAGGCCCAAAGAATGGAGCCCAGGAAGGACACATAAAAACAAAAAATTAGGCTAAAATTCATTTAGAATTTTGCAAAACGTCAAACAAGAATCTGAAGGAGAATAAACAAATGGACATGCATGCACTAACATGATTGGATTCAGGACGAGGCATTACGTAGGTTCAGAAATCAAGGCTAGTCAGCGGCATGGACTGTTCAAAACACGGATCACCCTCGTAGTATTCTACTGTGTTTGCTGTTAACGTCCTTTGTCCAGTCGTAAAAAACACCTTCTATATTAGTCCAGATTAGGGTCCAATTTTACCCAGATACATATAGTAAATCCACGTGGTTTTTGATGTATTCGGCACAGAATTTGCCTAAGCCCACTTATTAGGCATAAAGAGTGATATATATGCATTTCCATTTCTTGATCTAAATTTACTCTCTCATGACTGTTTTCAATTGACCAATTTATACATTTTAAACTTTAAAGCTAAAAAAAGTGAACAAATACGACTTTACGAAGAAGAAGAAGAAAAGGGACGTACAAGTAGATTATTTAAAGGTAATAGCTATTTGGACACAAAGAAAATAAGCACAATTGGTAAAAATTAACCAACACCTTAATCAAAACTGAAATGGATAACTTATACAAAACAGTTTCTACGCATAAATTTCATATCTTTAGAATTACTTTTTCACGAACTATTTTCTAAATCTATCCATTTCACGTGTACTCTACAAAATTTACAGCATCAACAAAAGATGATTGGAGGTGTTGGATTAGCGCCGATGAGCACGCTTGTGTGAGAGAAGTTGTATAGTACCGAAATCTCATCTTTGACAATGATAATCAACTGCGGTGAAACTAGATTTTTAGTAAAGACAATCAAAGGTGTAAGGATAGTTCCATTAGATATGCTGTCAATGAATATCTAAAAAAAATCAAAATCTGTTCACATTTGTACATAGAAAACGGATAAATATCTGGTATATGTACAAACGGATACGAATGCAGATAAAATGACATCAACATTTGAAAATTATCTGACCGTTTTTTGTCAAAATCATATTTTATATTATGTGTAATTTAGGAAAATGATTTTATTTATTTATTTTAAAGGTTGTATGGTCCAAGAACCATACAACCATGCTATATATATACATACATATATACATACATACGTGTGTGTGCATAATGTATAAAAGGTCCATGATATAGAAGGCCACCAAACACACAAATACGAAATCAATATGGCTGGCTCCATAGCATATAAAGGAATAAAATAAAGCCAACACGCCTGGTGGAGTAGCAAAATAACATACAATATCTCAAAAGAATGAAATGCAAACTCAGCAACGTCTGACATGAAGAAATAACCGATGAAGCCAGATTTGACGCAAGTATGAAACCAAGATAGAATCTCGAGCCTGTATTCAGAAGTGCACGGAGAAAGGATGAATTTGTAATCCAAATCCTTAGCAGCGAAAATTCTTTCGTTATTACCACCGAACTCACTGTCATTGCAGAGGACCAACTCATCATCTAAGAGCCGTTGAAAAACTCTCTCTCTCTCTCCCATCCTTTTCGTCGTCAGAAATCCATTTTGAGAATACCATCCAAGCATAGTGGTAACAGAGACCGGTATCCTTATGTGTCTAGGTCCTCACTTTCCTATCGCATACTAAAGGAGTAAGTTCTAGAAATTTTGCTTCACTCTCCTGGGCTAAAGGCTCAGCACTCGAAGGGTTGCCAATCAAGGCATGGATAAATCACTTTTTAAGAAATGCGATCGGAATGTCAATGACGGGATCCGGAGGTGAATCGATGTCGCAGGCAGTCACAGGCGTGGGAGGAGGATTAGCACTGTGTAACATCCCGCCTTTTCGCACGATTTAAACCGACACACGTGCCAATTCAACCCATACGGAATGGCGGATTGTTATGGGGTAAATAAGAAAAAAACAGAGAAGAAAAAAAAACTAAACAGAATCTCACAGCGGAAGGATAAAATATAATAATCAAATATACAGTTTATAAATCTGTTTACAAAACCATTTATATAATACATATCAGAGTTACACATACCAATAACAATGCAGCGGAACAGTGTGTAGTGCACTAGTATAAATAATAATATTATAAATCTTCGTCTTCGTCCTCTAGAGCTAAATCTTGAAATCCTGAAACGCTCGGACTTCCGAGCGAATTTGAAAAGACAAAAACACTCGAGTCAGAACTAAAAGATCTTATGTGAGTTAAATTAACAGAAATAAACATGAGTGCAGTAACTCAAAAGATGCTCGGGATTTACATCTCCTAAGGATCCGTTAAACTATTTACTATGTAGTATATTGCGCTATTATAATAGTGTCTATTTATAAAATAAATATACTTTTTAATAGCATTAAGGAGTGACCCAATATTCCCCTTAACACGTAATAGTCCCAGTAGTCCATCCAATATCATAGTCCCTCCTGATCGGGAAGCCACCAGAGGATACCACACGGGCTACGGGAGAAATCCAAACTCGTACAAGGCTCGGTATGTTAGGTGACACGGCACAACTAGTCAATGCCAGGGTAGATATACCAATTGCGGACCCAGGCTGATGGAAACGCGTAGCCGCAGTTACCGCCCACCTCGAACAAACTCCCCAAAATCAAAATAAAAGTGGCCACTGAATCAATCCAAAGTCATAGTATAATATCGAAGAGGAGTGTCCGATCAGAGGAATGACCTCATTGGCCTGGG
The DNA here is from genome assembly GCA_030765085.1 of Allium cepa. Classification (NCBI taxonomy): domain Eukaryota; kingdom Viridiplantae; phylum Streptophyta; class Magnoliopsida; order Asparagales; family Amaryllidaceae; genus Allium; species Allium cepa. The sequence continues at coordinate 933,652,861 of CM060941.1, forward strand.
AATAGCTCCTGTTTTAGCCACCTTATGCCAACTCACGGGAGTCGGGTCCACGTATTTACCTTACAGGAAACGCCACCACCAACCTACTTCATTCTGGAATCTCCACCGCGTACACGGTTAGTCAAAGTGGTTTTCGGTATCGACGGAGAGTATGTCAGATATCCGATCCCCTCTCTTTGCCAACCCATCGTTATTATAACACCGCGGTCATTTAAAATAGTTTATACTTAAAAACCAGAATAAAAATTTCCATTTCAAAAACTATGAGTACGATATCATTTTAAAACCCAAAACAATATGATATCATTTTATCCAAATATAATTCTTTCCAAAATCATACTGCTTTAAAATCTATAATATCTGGAAACCGAACATTTGAATTATACTTTCAAAGCATAATATTTCGAAATTCATATATTTTAAACCCATAACTTCTAGCTTGAATGGTTTGGATATTCAACGGCATATAAAATAGATGGTTTAACTTTTAAGATTACTCTATAAAGAAAAATAATTTCCATGGCTTTACAAATATATTTCTTTATTTTAAGGTCTAAACCATAATTTAAATATCACTTTCAAGTTTCAAAAACCATTTCAATTTCTATATATATATATCCATTTGGAGTATTAATATTTCAAAACTAAAGTTGGAATTTATTCTTTCAGCAAATTAAACGTACTATTATTTAGTCTTGAATATTCACATCAAATCCATAAATAAAACTCCAATTCTAGTAATTAAATATTTTCTCAATTTTACTTTATACTAGAATATTCCTTTTTAAATGTATTTAGGAAAAATTCAGTTTATAAAGATCACATTTTTAAAACTTCCAAACTTAACATATATTATAAATTATCAAATCCATTCCTAAATTTTTTTTATTCCATTTTTATTTAACGGATTTATACAAAGCTCAAATTCAAAATTTAACTTTCATATGTATATATATATGGAAGAATAATATTTATAACATATCAAAACTAAATTTTAATGACCGTATCTCATCCAAACCATAAAAATCACTTTAAAATAATTTATATATAGACCACGGTGCCTGTATATAATTTTCTATCCTATGGTCAAGTGATACGGATATTTATCATTTCAATCCGCAATTTAAAATAAAATTTTGCGGTTGTATATCATTTCAAACCACAATCCCGAATGAAATATGCATGATGACTTGTAATTTAAAAATAAAACATCCATTTATAAACATCATCCATCATCCAAATCACAATCATCATCCAAAATAAACAATATCAATATATCTCTGATAATATAAACAGGTAATAGCAGTCAGTTATATTAAAAATGAATTTAATAACTATTAAACTAACAGTTTATATTCAGTAATAAATTTTATAACTGTTAACTAGCAGTTTATATGCAAATAAATAAATTCTAACGGTCAATTAATATGAAATAAATAAACTACATTAACAGTTAAACTAAATAAATGCAAATTAACAGATATGATGAATAAACATGCCAAATAGTTGTAAATAAATTTCTACTCATATCTAAAAATGAATTTAACAAACATAAAAACTTTTAGAAGTTGTGCGTGGGTTAAAACACTCACCTTTTGAATTTAAATCGAATTTAAATTCGATTTAAACCCAAAATTTGACGGTCTCCAAATCTGTCCAAACCAGCGTCAACAGATCCGGAATTTAATTACGATCCTAACAAAAGAAATTTCGCGTGAATCGGAGAACGTATGAAAAAGATATTCATTCTAAATGATTTGAAAACAAAAATAAAAATAAAATAAAATAAAATAAAAACAAAACCCACTTAACTTCAATGGCCACGTCAGCTAAAAGCTACAGCACATCGTCGAATTTTTTCTGGTCAAACGAATATCCAAAACAGAAAACGAATTGTACCAGCAGATTACGTGTCTCGAGAACTTTATCATAAAATTTTCTGGAATTTTTGTGGAGAGTTTGAATTTTATTAGAAAATTTGAATTGTAGATAGATTAGGTTTTGTAACCATTGAGGAAGAGAAAGAGATGAAGAAAAATGAACGTACAGCCAATTGACAATAGAAAGGAGGCTAGGGTTTATCACAGCATATTTATAGATAGATCGCAAAAGGATAGGTGTGCACGAATTTTAACGTGCAAACAGAAGTGGTCCCAAAAGGATATTAATTATACACGTTACAGATTAAATTATTTCTTTCTCAACATTTACATTGCATTTTAAGCGTATTCACACATGTATAATTAGATGCTTCATTTAAATTTCCATATATATATTCACAATTCCATAAATTTCCAAATACATAGATAAATTTCCAATTTCAACTAAATTTCTAAATTACTGTAATAATTACAGATTAAATTTCTATCAATTCTCAATAGATTTACGTTTACATACTAAAATCCACATTTCTATGTACATTTGAATTCTATATTATACATATTTTATTTATCTTAATTACTTCCAACTTAAATTTCAATCAACATAAAACGTTTTATTCAGTTTCCAATAATTTCAATCATGCTTTAAATCCAAATGAATAAATAACTTAATTCCCATTTAAGCATTTTTCATTTGATTTGCAATCAACCCTTTATGATCAATTAAATCCCGATATATTAAATAAACGTTATTTCCATCATTCTTTATCCTACGAAGAAATTTAAGTTATTCACACCTATTACTAAATTTCATATTAATGCACACTAATTTACATTTATTGCAATGGTTATCAAATATTTCCCTGCAATAATTCATTCCCCTATACATACTTACAATTCCACTTAAACTTTACTATACCCATTTATTTTCTCAACATTAAAACCAACGTTACCTCAATTCCACTAATGTACACTTATTCTATTATCACTTACTAATCATTCAAATTTTTATTAACAAATAGGCAGGTAATTCCTATGTTACAAATTTTTAATTCATCCTAATCCCTTACTATTGACATACATTTGCATTACTTACATATCATTTACAATGTTACCCAAAATCTCTATCCATTGTAATTAATACCTTAAATAAGTTTCAATTTATATTCAAGTGAATACATTACCCTTTTTCGTTATGTCATCCATTTTTCACAAGAAACGTTTTATCGTTTCGACAACATTTTATTTCTAATTACCTACATTTATTTGTGTACGTCTCTACTATTTAAAGCATTACCATTCTCACCTTCATCTAAATCTTCATTTATGAATATTTAAAAATAAATTTCACTTATTTCCTATTTATACACTTATAAATTCCAATTCCAAATAAATAGATAAATCTCCGTTTGCACTACTTAAATCAAAAATCAGCGATTATCCTATCTATACATTTTAAGTGGATGGATCAAATGTTGTATTCAAAAATCTACTTCTTAATATTCTTAGATTTAAACTCAACTCTCTATTAACAGAATATTTAGATGTTTAAACTTCTTTTATTACCATTAACTTATTATTATACATTAAACTTAAATATACTGACAAAGCTTGTTTTTGGTACTCTTTTCATTTCCATAAATAAAATTAGCAGTGGATTCATACCTTATTATGTAATTAACTTTAATTCCACCTAACTAAATATTTACATAATCTTTTATTTGCAATAAATCAACTATTTTATATTAATTAAATTTAATCTTCCTGGTTTACTTATTCATAGTATGTAATTCAGTTACTCACCCTAACCTATTTATTTGAAATCCAATCCAGATTATTTTTACTAAGTTCCAATTTCCAAAGGTTACTGCAATTAATCCAATTAATTGCAATAAATTCTAATAAATTTGATTTTATTGGATTACAACTCAAAATAAATCAATTATTACTCAACCACACAGTTAACATTTCTTTTATGATTCATTACAGTAATATTTCCCAATTCTCATCTTTATTTTCATAAATTACTGGATTTCAATTTAATTGAAATTTTGTTAACTTTACACATAAATAAAAGCTTAAACCTCAATTAATTCATTCCTAAGATCACACTAATTATTATATTATAAAATGGACCTTTCCCTTGGTTACATCTTATTTATTCTCTTACCAATATTCCACACTAACTGCAATAATTTAGTGCATTAATTGAAATTGATCAAAAATAAAACTTAACCAACAAATAGAATAAATACGTACAATAATTATTGTCATTAAATCTATTTCATAGTCTACACTCAATTAATTCCTTAAAATAAGTTTTACGTTTTTATAAATTTACCTTCACACTTCCCGTTACTATTTTAATAATTACTAAAGTAACATTTTCATAATAACAACATTAAAATTTCTCAATATTTAGATGAACTTTATTTCCAATACACACTACCAAATTTCAATCACTTATGTTCTATCCAACATTCTTTTAGATTTTACTTCCATCAATTAGTTCATCCAATATTTTCATCCATTTATTAACAAATTTTCCATTATAAAATTTCAATTCTTCTTATTATTATTTCATTAATACTATTACCAACTTTTATTACTTTTAGTATTAATTAAACAATCATATTCAATTAAGAGGTTATAATGTTGTATTCACTATTCCCATTTTCACTCCAAAACTCAAACAGCCGTTTCAATTGCATTTGGATTTGCATTAAATTGGTTATCCATCAACTGCCATCTATATTACCACCTTAATTCACATACAATTACAGTCCTTTTTAATATATTAATACATAGGTAATTTAAATTTTGTCTTTATTTCTTTAATTTACATTTTATTCAAGTGCGACAATTTACGCTATTTCTTTATTGATATTTCACCTAACTTTCAACAATTAAGTTAAATACCCGTTTCTACAATTCATTATTAGTTATAAATTTAAATCTCCTTTATTTATTCAACTTACACACAGATATACATCTTACACTATCTCAATCATTGGATTTTCATTTAGCGTTCATTCCAACATAAATTCTATCTCTTTTATACATATCTTTATTTTTCTTTACAAATTTTTTTTATTACATAATCCCTTTTTAACTAAAATTTAATCGTCGAAATTTACGGGTCGTTACACACTGGGCGACTAGCGAAACAACCCAGGAGAGGCCGAAGAAATGGAAGGGTTGGGATCTGTAGGAGGTTAGGAGGGCTTGGATGCCTTGACCTGCCAATGCTTCCTAAGGGGCTTAGGCAAGGGGATCTTAAGGGGAAGGCTGCGAGCATCAACACCAGAGTGAAGACAACTGGGAATCTCATGGTCAACGGAACGACAAAGGTCAGAAATAAACGACTTCCACTGGTAAGAAACGTGGGCAACCCTCCCCTCGCCAATAGATCCAGGAATTATAAATGACAATTTCCTCTTAGGGAAAATCTCAATAAGGGTCTTAGCATAATGAAGAAACACCCTACGCTCGATAAAAATAACAAAACAAATCAGTTGTCCAATATGCTTGACGGTCCAATTTGTTCCCTCAAACGATTAAAAAATGGAAGAAATATTTGAAATGTGAGCCCAAACTGAAATAGATAGAATTTGTTCGCATGCTAGATCGACAGAGGGGAATCATTAGGTAATGATAAATGCTTTACTCTCAATAATAATAGGGTCTGATTCCAAATCATAAGATCTCTCATGAGGAGAGGAGATGGTAAAAAAAAATACATCGAGTTGTCACATCTTACATTAACCGTACCGCGAAAACGCCACAAATCAAGGACGTGTTTTTTGACAACCGAGTAATGGGAAGCTTCATCAAGAAAGAAACCAACTAAATAATCTTTTCAAAATACAATTCTATCATCAACAATTTCTTTATGGGGAACAGGAGTATCCGCAAAAAACAACACCGCACTGCTTAGGTACAAAAGCGCCTGCATTGCTAGGCTTATTTTTAAACAACGATGACCAAGAGCAAGATCGATTACGACACTCATTACCTGGATTAGAACAAACATTTAAATTACCAGAAGAACGTATGGAAGGAGTTACCTTAGAAGTCAATTAACCATCCACCGGAACAACACCTTCCCCAGCAAGACAACCATCAACCTTCAAAGCAGCACTCTGACCACCACTAGCCAAGATAGCCGACTGCCTTGGAATATTTGGAGTCTTCAGCACGAAATGCGAAATCCTGACCACCACAAGCAGGCGCAATAGCCACCTTTGAAGCAGGATTGGGGCAGGATCCAGAGCAGTTCTTAAATCAACCTGAGGGGTCCTCAAGTTTAGCCTGTGGGACGGCAACGGAGGAAAGGTCGAGAGGTCCAAAGGAGATGCCATCTAGATCGGTGCATAGAAGATGAACAAAGTTGCGAGTTGAGGGTCGCGATTTGTACAATGATAGAAGATGCGACCGGAAATCAGAAACAAGGAGAAACGGGAATTGATATTCACGACTCGAGGACCTAAACCATATTTGCAAAGTAGTCGTTTTTGAATTCTAAAAGTCGCCATTTTTTCTTATTTGTAAGTATTTTATTAATTATTTATCATACGTTTATTGCATTACATACACAAAATAAATTAGTTATTTGTAATTATTTGTAAGCAAAATGAAAAAATTATTAAATTAGTTATTTACATTACATACATTTATTGCATACTAACCGCTTAAAACTATTTATTATCTGTTACCCGCCTTTTTACCAAGCCGTGGATAGGTGGGTTTAACTTAATCGACTGCACGTTCGTCGAGGCTGGTGTACGATGGATTCAGTCGACTGGATGGATGGATGATGCAATGTGCTTGGGAGATGGAAATATGATTGGATAAAGATGAATCAACTATAATTTGGGTCTATTAAACATGGTTCGGCATTAAACATGGTTCGGCATGGTGGAGGTTCGGCACAAATGGTTCGTCTGGCATTCACGTCCGAATAGCATTCAAGAGTACTCGGCATACACAGAGCGTTTGACATACTTGAGTAGTTCAGCATTCCAGAAGCACTCGGCATTCGGTAGCGCTCGGCACTAGAGATCGTTCGGCATTAAGGGTCGTTCGGCATTGGATGGAGCGCTCGGCATCAAGGAGCGTTCGACATTGGATGGATCGTTCGGCATCAAGGGTCGTTCAGCATACCTCACCTCGCTCGGCATTGCACCTCGCACCTCCATACCTCGGTAGGTCCATACCTCCATACATCGGTAGCTCCATACCTCGACACCTCGGTAGCTCCATACCTCGACACCTCGATACCTCGGTACCCTTGATGGGCCCAAACTACTCAGAAGGCCCAACAACCTGGTTTTGCCTGTAAATACAGCATGTGGGTCTCCAGATGGAGGATCTTCTTCTTCTTCTGTTCTCTGACTTTTTTCCTAAGACTAAAGCTAGTCTCCCACTTTGTTACTGTAACTGATTCTTACATCAATGGAAAAAAAACTTCTGGAGTGGACGAAGGCCGGAGTTAGCCAAACCACTATAAAATCTGTTGTTATTTACCGCTTTCATTTTAATTTTGATTGTTCTTCATATTATTACTCTCTACATACATCCTATCTGTGAGAGTTGATTGGGATTTGGTGCTTTCATCTGGATTTGGGTGTTAGTGACCAATTTTGGCGCTAACATTTTGGTGCTTTCACTGAGAAGGAAAGAACTCAGGGATTTTGGAGCTAGGAATTTGGACTCTAGAAAGCAATGGCTAGGCCATCAACAAGAAAGCAAGTGACAGAAAGGAGCAATCAGGAGGGAAGTCAAGAGGCTTCCTCTGGAGCTGTAGCAGGTCAAGTATCCATCTACATCACTAGAGAGGAAATGGAAGTCATGATGAAAAGACAAGATAAGATGATGCAGGCTCTTCTCAGACAATTTACGCAAGCAGGAAATGTGAGGGCTCAGATCTATGGAGCCAGATCAGAAGCGCTCAACCAGCAAGCAGAGGGAATGGTTCAACAGGGGGCAACCCCCAATCAACAGACAACTAACAATCCGGATGGACCTGGACTTGGGGGCGCACCATTAGATAATGCTGAACCAGTTCATAGAGGGGTTCCAGCTAACACCATGCAACAAGATGCTGGCAGGAATGTAAGAGCAAGAGATGAAGAGTATGTATCAGAATTCCCTCGAGAACTCGGGAGGCATCTCTTGACGGACAATGCTGGATTGGCTAAGATTATCAGGCGAACCATGCGCGGGGGTTTGACCAATAAAGATCTGGAAGGAGTAAATAAGAGTCCTTAAAATATTTGTTCTTCCAAAAGGACTTGAACTTGAGGCAACAGAGGTGGATGAAATTATTGGCATTATATAATTTTGATATCACTTATATCTTGGGTAAGGATAATATAGCAGATACTTTGAGTAGGCAGCGAGCAATGTTGAGTCTCTTTTTTTATAGTAAAGACATTTGGAGTATATATCCACCTTTGACTTTCGACCATCATCGGATATTACCCTCGGATTTTTAGCAGCTTTGGATGTGCAGCCCACCGTGATAGAGCGTATTAGATCTAGAAAGATTGAGGATGAGGAACTAGTCGATATTGTATAGAGGATTGGCAAAGAGAGTCGTCGAGTCACTTGAGGTGTTATGCCATGGACTCAAGAGGATGGTTACAGAGAGATGATAGACTTTGTATTCCTCATATGCAAATTTGATAAATGCATTATTAGAAGAGTCTCACTGCTCTAGGATGATTTTTCATCCTGGTAGTGACAAGATGTATAGGGACGTGAGGAGAGTGTTCTATTGGTCTGGTATGAAGAAGCAAGTGGCAGAGTACGTAGCGAGATGTATGACTTTCCAAAGGGTGAAGGAAGAGCAGAAGAAGCCGAGAGGATTATTGCAACCATTGGATATCCCTCTGTGAAAGTGGGAGAGTATTCCATGGGTTTTATTGATGGTCTACTTAAAAGTAAGAGAGGGAATGAGAACATTTTGGTCATAGTAGACCGGTTGACCATGTGCGCTCATTTCATACCAGTAAAGAGCATTAGGACGGTAACATCATTGGCAGCTATTTATATAAGAGAGGTTGTTCGGCTACATGGAGTTCCTACCCTTATAGTTTGCGACTGATACCCACTATTTACTAGTGAGCTCTAGAGAAGTCTACAGGAAGCTTTGGGGACTGAATTGAGTTTGAGTACTGCTTATCATTCATAGACCGATGGACAGACGGAAAGAGTGAATCTTTTTAGAGGATTTGCATTAAATGTGCATCATTGATTTTGGAGGATCATTTACCATTATGGGAGTTTAGCTACAATAATAGTTATAAGGCTAGTATTGGGATGACAGCTTTCAAAATATTGTATGGAAGACCATGTGGATCATCGTTGTGTTGGTGTGATACGACGGATAGGATTATTTTTGAATCGGACATGGTTAGAGAAACATCAGAGATGGTGGATCTAATCCGTATGAGGATGAAGACTGCTTAGGATAGGCAGAAGTCGTATGTTGACAGGAGGCGTACAGAGCTAGAGTTCGCAGTGGGAGATAAGGTATTCATGAAAGTTTCACCCCTCAGGCATGTGATGATATTTGGTACATCAGGGAAGTTAGCACCAAGATTCATAGGACCTTTCCCGATAGTGGCTAGAGTGGGAAAGTTGGTATATATAGTAGAGCTTTCGAAGAAGTTGGTTGTGGTACGTGACGTTTTCCATGTGCCACACTTGCGAAAGTGTTTACACGACACAGCTATGTAGTTGAGCCGAGTCAGTTGGAGGAAGTGGAGGTAGAGCGTACGTCACTGGTTTGCCGTGCACTGACTCGTATTTTAGAGCATGGTATAAAGCGAACCCGTAATAAACCGGCGGAGAGTACATGGAAGCCCAAGGAGAAGTCCGAACTTTCCAACAACAACTCTTTTCTAATACATCTTCAATTTGAATCTTTCATTAGTTTGGAGCTTTTGAGTTAGGACTTAGGTGGAATACCCTTTAGGTAGAGACATTTGGATGATAGGGGTGGTCGTAAACCTGTCGATAGGACATGTTATGGGAGATGGATGCAAATGGATGAATATGGATGAATATGGATGCTTATGGATGCGTTGTTCACATTTTTCCTACATTTAGGACAGTATATCCCATAGGTACACACATTCATATATTGTTGCATGATATTTCTTGTTATGAAGTGCTAATGGATGTTTTACATATGGATGTTACATATGTTTGGATGGTTGTGCATTCATATAAAATTATCAACATATCTTTCAGGATGTTGCATGCATTTGGATGCATAACATGAGCAATTTTCATAAAAAGGTGGTCGATTGAATCAGTAGACCAACTACTTTTGCATTAGTATAGACTCACATGCATCTCATACCACATTTACATGTACATGTTACGTTAGAAAATTTGTATGGACCATGGTTGCACGTGGATGATAGTATTGGTTGCTGTATGTGAGTTACATTTCCGTCTTTGGTGATTTTGGGGATGAAATTCTTTTTAAGAGGGAAAGAATGTAACATAGTGAAATTTAATAGAATTTGAAACGGAAATTTAATAAGAAATTTAATTAAATGAAAACAAGTACTTAAAAGTAAAATTTTCAAAAATGTTCAAATTTAACTATGAAACTGGCATCATTGTGTTTGTGGCAATTTTTCGAAAATATTCATATTTAACTTGTGGTAATACGAGTTAGTATAAGAGAGTTGCGAGTAACAGAACAAGAGATAGTAATTAAAAAGAGAAAAAATAATAGTATATAATAAAAAAAAGGCCAGGTCGATCCATACACGGCTAGGCCGACCGTAAGCGATCGACCCTTTCCTAGTGGGGTCGACCAAACCTGTGTTAAATCAGGAGTTAACTAGAGCGTTTGTCGATGATTAAACGACCCTGATTGGTTGCTTGCATGTGAAGACTACAATAAGTGGTTTGGATCTACACTTGAGGTGATCTAATGGTCCTAGTTTCCTGATTAACTCTATAAATTAATCACCAAACCAAAACTCTAATCTATATTGAAGCGTATAGTAAGTTTATGCTGCCAAAATTTTCCCTGACACCTTACTTTTTCCCCAAAAATTCAAATAAAAACCCAAATTGAGAGCAAGGAAACCAATCAAGGAGGGAAGCTACCGATTGGAGGTTGATTCTCTGGATCTAGAGCTTTGGCAAACTGTGAGTGGACTCATATTACTAAGGTGATTAATGCAATTGGTTTAAATAGTTTTAAGTGGTTAGAATTGCTAATACCCTTAATTCAAATTGTTAAATTTGAATTGAATTTGTCGAACCCTAAACTCTAGAATTAAATTTGAAATCTAATTATGAGATTGTTTAATTTGATATTTGCTAATGCTAGATTTGAGAACCTTAGATTAAAAAACTGTATTGATTGAAATTGGAAAACAAATTATATTGGAAATTAGGGTTAACTATAGTCATTAATCGACCTGAGTTAACGACGTGAATTAAAATTTATCAATAATTAAAAAGATCAACGAACCCTAAAATTTGACCGTGTACAGTCGACCCTGAATAGCCTAGGTCGCGGTCGACCGAGGGAATGCTTGGGTCGACCTTCCAAGTTACAAATTGGGCATTTTTGTTTTTGGCCTAAGGCCCAAGTTAAACACACTAAAAATCACATAATTAAGCATGGAATTATGAAGTTAGTGAACTGATTGTTGAGTCAATTTGGACCAAGTATTTTTGCAATTTTTGATATTGGTATGAGGCGATATATATCGCACAAATGGAGTTAACTAAGGCGGTTTATTTCGCAATAGGCTCAGGAGTGTTCTTTATGGGTGAGCTCGGCACTGTTGGATACACTTTTTGATCGAGCCTGTTACTAATGGGAGATCCAGGTATGCACGTTTTTGTCGCAGCATGGTACGGGTGGATGTCGGTGCAGTACAATAAGTGGCTATATGTATTGATTGAATTGGAGCCTGTACTAATGCGAGTTCTTGTGAGGCCCCTGGTGTAGTACTATAAGTGGCAATTTGTATAGTTGTTTCTGTTTTGGCTGATCATTAGTGTAAGGTTCGATTAGTAGCTTCGACCAATTTTGTTAGATAAGAATCCCTAGGTGTTGGCCTTAGGAGTTCATGGACACTTATCCCCAATACTATATCATTTAGGATAGATTTAAAGTTAACTACATTTAATCTTATTAATCTTGTTCTCATTCACCAGAATTTTGTCTAACACATTCCCTTTTCCATCCATTTCCTCGCCAGAGGTGGATAAGGCAGTAGGTGATTTACCTGTTTCGGATACTTGGAGAGGCTTGTGCCTCATTTGGAGTCTGGTTTAATCACATCTTCTCTTCATGTATAGTTTCATCATATCAATACAGTTGTTTTCTTGTATCAGATTATGAGGTATATATTTTGCTATGTACTCTGATTTTGGATTTTGTACTGATATTTTTCAGAGACTATGATATAATATTTTATGAGACTGGTATTTTTTATGATATTTATATGTCTTATTTCTTCTGTTGTGATATGTTTGGATAGCTAGTTTATCATTCCCTTATGATACGTTCTGAGATTATATCTATTTATGTTAGTCTCTGAGGTGTTAAGTTTTTAAAACCGCAACGATCCGCATTTCACGGCGCGATAGGTTTTGGAGCTAGGTTGGAGGTTTAGGTTGTCACAAACATGTTAGCTCATCTTATATTTATTGTATGTTGTCCAAATATATGGATGTATATATATAAACTTGTTATTTAAATAAGTATTAAAACAATATGAACATTTACTTATATATATAATACATGTATTGCACAAATGTAATAATATATATATGCATATATATATATATATATATATATATTAAATTAGATATTGATTAGAAAAATTATTATATAAATATACACACACACACACAACGTATATATACAACATATATATAAACACATAATATACAAACTTTTATTTTTTTTATTAAATATAATATACACTTATATTTTATAATATGAAAATTATATATATGTGTGTGTGTGTGTGTGTGTCTGTGTGTGTGTGTATGTATGCATGTATCTATATATAATTATATTTTAATATCTAAAGTATTTATAAATATGTGTATTTAAACGTGAGTGTGTTTTTATATAGTTATATCAATTATGAAAATTAAATAAATTTAAATAATTTTATAACATTTTAGATCTAATACACAACGCATAAAATATGTTATTATAATTTTATATTATTAAACTATATATATATATATATATATTAGTCAAAAAATAATAAATAATGTTAAAATTATTTTTGACATATTTTTCAAATTTTATATTTTTTGAAATTCAATTATGATATAATAATGTCATGAAAAAATTCCATAATTTTCTATGTCAAAATTACAAATTTTTATTATTTAATTAACATCGTCCATGATTAAATAATTTTTTTAAAATGATGATATTAACTTTTAAATTCTGGAATTTTGAACTAGAGATAATATAGGGATGGAGAAATTTTATAAAATTTAACATATAATTTTCGAAACATACATTATTTGGTATGAATTATTCAACTTATATTTTGATTTAAATAACATAAAATAGACAATAATTATTAAAAACACTTTAATTCATGATGTGAAGGCATATTTAGTGAAAATTTGCATATATAAAATATAAGATCAATTTTTGACATGATATGATGGCATAATTAATCATAAATCATTTAATTTATGTAATATGACATATATTAATTTATGTATAATTAATTAATAAAATGATAAAAATCAAAATAAATTTATTTGGCTGTGTATATATCTGATCTATAAAAATGTTTTTTATTATATATATATATGTGTGTGTGTGTGTATATAATCATTCATTATGTGACAAATTCCATACATATAGGAATCTCACCCAACTAACAATATAATTATGATATATATATATATATATACATAATACATACACACAAGTAGTAGAATACTATACATAAACTATAAGTCATATGAAATAATAAAACCATACCAAAACTTATGCCTTGAATTACACCTTGCTATGATGAATATCCCTCCTTAGAACTCTTCTCAATTTCTTAGACTGCTAATCTTTGAATTGTGGACCGTTCACCATTCAATAGTTGTTGATTTGAAATTGACTCAGATGAATGATGTGCACATAAATGTGCATATTTTTACCAACATATTTAATCTATTTGAATTAAATAAATGATCATATCGGGTATTTTAACTTGTTTAAACCAAAAATTCAAATTATTCCAAATTGTCACATATTCATCTTCATATATGGGCAAAACGGTCATTTGTGTGCATATATTTGTTTGAGAAAAATTAATTGAAAATTTGTATATATTTTTGTAGAAAATTGATCTCAAATAGAAGTGGTTTCATGAAGATATGCATGCACAAAATTAATACAAAGGAATGAAGATGGAAATAATTCAAAATGAAGAACATGGAGGACCCCACCTACCCACCTACCTTAATGTACAAATTAAAGGCTAATGCACATGCTTTTGGAGTTAATGACTTCATGTACACTTAATGGGAGATTAAGACATGCTAATGATAACTTGGCATCCACACTTCCTAAGGGGCATTTTGGGCATTCCCTGGAAAAATGAATTAGGGTTTTAACACTTGTATAAATACCCCTTATGTTTCATGTAGATCTTTCTCTTAGTTAGTTAGTTTTAGTTTAGAAAATAAATCAAATCTCTCTTTCTTTCCATGGCCACTTAGCCATTTCTTCTCTTATGTAATTCTTTTCTTTTATGCAATGTTAATTATTGTTTCTTTTTAATTACATGTTCATTTCCTTTTATGCAAGTAGTGTAAATTTTCCTTTATGAAATTAGAATAGTTTTCTTTTCATTTGCTTTCATTTTTCTTTCTTTTTCCTTTCATGTTGCAAGCTACATTTGTTCATATGATAACAAATATGAGAGGCTAAACCCCTTCAATTTAGGGGTAATGAAGCTCTCTAATCATGTAGCTTCAACTTAATTTAATGTTTATGCTCTCTTTTTATGCTTAATGAGAATGAATGAAGTGGTTTAATGATGTTGTTTAGCTTTGAATTTGATAGTCTATGTTGTTTATAACAAATAGGCTATGCTTAAACAAACAAAACACAAATTGCCTCTTCATCTACATATGATTATGGCAAAGAAGTGATTGTTGAAATTGAAATTTGATGGCTTATATTTCTAATTAATGGTAAATAGGCCATGCTTAAAATAAATTTTGCTTTCAACTTTGTTGTCATATTTTATGAGATTTAAAAGTGTATTAGTGGTTGTGTTATAGTTTGATGGTTTATATTGAGCTAATTAATAGCATAAATATACCATACTTATGAGAAGCACATCAACTAATTCACTAATGACAAGAAAAGAGAGATCATAACTTCATTTTGTTGATTTATGTTATCTAGAGAGTGGAAATTGCCTCTAAATTGTCTTAACACTCTCATATTTTTATCTATTTTCTTTTGTCATTTTTCTTCTTTTTTTAGTTAATCACTCTTCCAACTTTGGTTAATTTGATTGAGTAGAATTTTAAAATCATCAATTCCCTGCGGATCGACCTGTATTCGCCACGTGCTACATTCGTACACCGTGCGCTTGCGGTTATTTTTATTTCTAAATTCGTTCGACGGTTTTCTAAACCGATAGAATTTCCGTCGACGAACAAGTTTTTGGCGCCGTTGCCGGGGAATTTGTTTTGATTTTTATTTTTTCTATTCTTCGGATTATTTTAGTTTGATTTTTGTGTGTTTTATTTTATGTGTGCGTTTGCAATAAAAAAAAATTGTTGTGTGATTTGTGTGCTTGTTTTTCTTGTTGTTTTGCATTGCATAGTCTATCTTAAAAAAACATTTTATTCCATTTGTTTTCCATTTCATTTACAAGTTCTTGCTCTACAATTTTCATCAAAAAGAAAAAAAAACAAACTGTGCACAGCTGTGCAGTGTTACACTTGCACCTATCTGTGCATTCTGCCATCCCCTTCCCTTCAGTCGATTTACGGTACATCTCCCCTCTGCAAACTGCTTCACATACCATATCTTGCTGCCATCATCTCGCCAATCTGCATACAAGCTCATTTCTGCCACTGCCAGTTGCAACTTCTTCACCATTTTACCGTCGACTTCCATCGACTCCCATCAAACTGCCTTACTCCCTTCTAACACACTGTTGCTCCTCAACCACCATTCAACAAACTTGCAACTGCCATCACCATACATCCATTCATCATTTCTAACTGCCTCGACGCAAGCACACTGTGCACTGTTCATATTCCACTGCCAAGCCTCCCCCTTCTCACTGTTTCTCCACCACAAACCCCGCAGCCTCTTCATACAACATACAGCACCATCTACTTCTCCCATACACGCTGATACATACCACCATATACAGCAGCTACATCAAATCCAAACACGTTTTGGCAACTGATACATACTGATACACACTGATCCACCTGGAAAACTTCACAACGACCATTGCATCAATTCATCAGCTCCACTGTCATAACCATCCATCTGCTTCTTACCACGGCCATTAGCCACTGTCAACATTCCTTCATCACTAACCACTCAACCAAAACCACATCAATGAACTTTGTTAGAGCTTTTACCAAGCTGAATTCGGCCAGGAAAGAGATGAAATGGCAGTAAAAAAGATTCATATGTATTAGGGTTACGACTCATTTTATAGTGGAAGGAATAGAGAGAAAGGTGGATCATATCTATTAACCATTCTCCCTAAATCTGAGCCATCCATCTAAGATACTCCTACCCCATCTTTTAGCCAACTCCTACATGCTTGTTGCTGCCGAATGTATCACCATACATCATAGGCTAATAACCCATTTAGGTCCAAACAAATATTACTAATTAAATCTGATTTAATTGCTTGTCGATATCGCACATTGATCGACATATTTATAATTATTATAAATATATACAATAATATTTATTCCTCAAATCATATTCAAAATTCTATAATCAATATTTCATAAATATTAATTAATTTAATTACTTTATAGAAATTATAAACTAATTAAATTGTTTGGTCTAGATTCATCATATCGGTTGTGTGACTCGTCAGGTGTAAATTTGATCAATGATTAACATTGACTAGTTGAATGTTAACATTCACACGTCACTTAGTAGATGATGTTACATTTTGCCAAATTTATCACTTACTTATTTTCAGTAGAATCCAATTTCAGTTAATTAGGCGTTATACTGTGATATTTATTTACACCAATTCTCTTCGTCAAAACTATATCACTTTGGACTTATTGAATTCGGTGAAGGTAAGAATTCCAACATCGCTCATATTCAACTCTATAGTCCAAACATAAAGACCTTGGTTCAATAATAACAATTATTATTAACAAAAATGCTCAGGCAAGAGACTTTGACTTTGAGTTAACTTAAGTTAACCTTGATACTAACCTCATATAACTAAGGAGACGAATCCTCTCTTGAATAATGCTTCACTTATAATACTTTACTCAACCCAAATGTAGTCACTCGATGGACGCTATGCCATGATTTGACTATAATCAAAGTGAAGCTTTCATATTAAAGATCCACAGTATTCTCAAGTCGAGAGAACCGTGTTATCAGTCACATCGATTTTTCTGTTTCACCTTAGTTATATTAACTAATATAAAACCATCGAGTGGGTCGTTTCGTAGTTATCCAATAACTTTCAGTATGGTACCCCCAGGTGCCCTCAACAGTTGATGTGCATGTAAAAATGTATATTTATACTCTCATATTTAATCTTCTTCTATTAAAATAAAATGCATATTATGGTGATTTTACATGTTTAAACCAAAAATACAAAGGGATTTTTAAATCATCATTCATACATTATCATGTGGGAAAAATGGTAATTTTTATTCAAATTAATTTGAAGAAAATTTCCTTGCACATTTTTATTTTGTTTTACAGAATTTTGGACCTGAAATGGAAGAGGCTTACGCATGCATATACATGGGAAATCAAAAGAATGAAAAAAGGAAGGAAATAATGCAACATGGTGGAGCCCACATGCCCACTTACTTATGAACCATAATTAAAAGCAAATGCACATGTTAGTGGAGATTAAAGACAAAAGCACATGCTAGTGAGATTAATTAGTTCTTTAATGATTGCTTGAAGGCTGCACAAACTAAAGGGTATTTTGGATAGCTATCTAAACCTGAAATTAGGGTTTTAGGCATGTATAAATACCTCTATATTTTCATGTCATCTTCTTTTTTTTATTCTCTTTTATGCAAGTTGTAGTCACAAAATCAATGATAAATAAAATAGCTTCTCAAGCCTTGTCTTATTTCCTTTTATTATCTACATGATTTTCTTCCTTTCATGCTATTTTATTTCATGCTCTTTTATTCATTTTATGCTTCTTTATTTCATGTTAGTATTTAGTTTAATTTGTGCAATTAGTTTAGTTTCATTTCATGAAAATAGTTAACTCTCTTTCTTTTAATTAGCTCTCATTTTCCTTACTTTTTATGTTTAAATCATGTTGTGTTGAGATGATTTCAAGTATGAGAAGCTAAACCCCTTTAATTTAAGGGTAATGAAGCTCTCATGAATCATACTAAGTCAACGCAGAACGGTTTCATTGGTAGTCTCTTGTCTGGTGCTTAATATAAATTAATAATGTTGGTACATTATGTTTTTTAGTAAATTTGATAGTCTATGTTGACATTTCAAATAGGTTATGCTTAACCCAATGTAAACATATACTATTTAATCATTTGCCTAAGTGATTTTGATCATGAAATTAAAAGTAAAATTAATGTTTGATGTTCTAGATTACTAATCTCAAAATAGTAAATAGATCATGCTCAAAATAGTAAAAGTTGCGCTAATTAATAGCAAAAATAAACTATACTTTTAATAAACACATTATTCATTTCTACTTGAATTTAAATGAGAGACCGTTGATTCATTTTGTGCTTGATTTATATGAAAGTTACCTCTAAATTGTTCCTTAAGCTCGTAGTTTTATTCTCGTTTTTTACTCTAGTTTTTCTACATTTTTAGTTAAAACTCATCTCACTTTTGGGATGATTTGATTGAGTAATCTTAGAATTGATTGTTTCCTTATGGATCAGCCCATACTCGCATCCGTATTACAATAGTACGCAGTACGCTTGCGATTATTATTACATTTTCGATGGTTTTCATGTCGATAGAATTTTCCGTCGCGAACAACAGTCATGAATAATACACTCTCCAACATTTAAGAGCGTTACATACTCCAGTCTCAACGGATACATCAATATCCAATCTTCATGCATCTTGAATAAGAACATTTAAAATGGTCTATTTGTTTTCATTGTAATAGATTACTTATCGTTATAACACTTTGTAACTACTATCACAAAACATACCATTTATGGATTTTCCATTAAATATTATTTTAATTAATTAATAAATAAATATAACACATTATATCAAGTATGTAATAGAACGAAAATACATTTTGTTTCGAACAAGCATTGTTATCGAGTTAGACATATGCAACAAATTACGTAATTGTCCATAGGACATACTGCTAAATCTATCGGCATACCAGCAAATGCGAAAGCTAATTGGATGCCAAACTTAATCGGGCATATATGGTGCAAAAACTAATTAGATGTCAAACCTAATCGGGTACATATGGATGCAAAAATTAATCAGATGCCAAACCTAATCGGGTATGTATTGATACAAAAGCTAACCAGATACCAAACCTAATCGAGCGCGTATGGATGCAAAAGCTGACCGGATATCAAACCTAATCAAGTGTGTATTGATCCAAAAGATAATCAAATGTCAAACCTAATCAGGTACAGATGGAAACCTATCTATACTTGAGACATATTGTTTAATTGAGCATACCATCGAATGCATAAGCTAACTAGATGCCAAACCTAATCGGGTACGTATGGATGCAAAAGCTAACCTGATGCCAAACCTAATCACGTACGTATTGATACAAAAGCTAACCCAATGCCAAACCTAATCAGATATGTATGGATGCAAAAGCTAACCAGATGCCTAACCAAATCGGGTATGTATTTATGCAAAAACTAACCAAATGCCAAACCTAATCGGTTACAGATGGAAACCAATCTATTCCCGAGATATTTTTTTAATCGAGTGTACCACTGAATGCAAAAGCTAACTGGATACCAAACCTAATCGGATACATATGGATGCAAAAGCTAACTGTGTATCAAACCTAATCATATGCATATTGATGCAAAAGCTAATCAGATGACAACCTAATTAGGTATGTATGGATGGAAAAGCTAACCAAAAGTCAAACCTAATCGGGTACGTATGGATGTAAAAGCTAACCGAATGTCAAACCTAATTGGGTACAGATGGAAACCAATCTGTACCCGAGATATATTATTTAACCGAGCATACCACCAGATACAAAAGCTAACTGGATACCAAACTTAATTGGGTATGTATGGATGTAAAAGTTAACAGGATGCCAAGCTTAATCGAGTACAGATGGAAACTAATCTATACCCTAGCTATATTGTTTAATAGAGCATACCATCAAATTCAAAAGCTAATCGGATGTCAAACCTAATCAGGTATCTATGGATGGAAAAGTTAATCGGATACCAACCTAATCGGGTGTGTATGGATGAAAAAGCTAACTAGATGTCAAACCGAATCGAGTACATATTGATGCAAAAGCAAACCGGATGATAAACCTAATGGGGGTACGTAGATGCAAAAGCTAACCGGATGTCAAACCAAATCGGATACGTATTGATGCAAAAGCTATCTTAAAGAACAACTTCACATCTAAATAAATGCTACAAAATGATAATACAAAATGATCAAATGATACTACAACCTAATCAGGTTCATATGGATACAAAAGCTAACTGGATACCCAACTTAATCAAGAAAACTAATACTGGTTATACTACAAAAGTGATAAATAATAAAAACGATGAATGTTATACTACAAAATTAATACTGAAACTGAAACTACAAATGATGCCATATAACATACAAATAAATAAATAATAAAACTGATATTGGTTATATAACAAAACCGATACTGAAACTGAAACTACAAATGTACTATATAACCAGGTTCAATTACAAAGAGCAAATCAATGTCAAATAAAAAATATGCTAAACGGATACACTTTTATAACCGGTTCAATCGCAATAAATTGCTCAAAAAAAGTCATATAACCATTTATAAATCTCAACAAATGTATAACAACATGAAAAACGAATCATATCTTCTTCGAACCTTGACAATTACGTTTATTTTGACCAAATTACTTACATACACCACATCTATTTTATTTATTTTGAAAATTTGCAAATCCTCCTTTGCGTTTGAAAGAAAGTCTACCAACACCACGTTTCTCCTTAGATCGGCTTAATAACATTTTCAACACTAACATCAATGATAGGCTTATCAAAATTAGGAATAATTAGGAATATCAAAAATTCTCTAAAATCATCAGCTCCTCCAAAACAAAAACCAACAAGTTCAAAAATCGATAACTTTAAACCTCTCCTCAACGTATCTTTCAAATAATAACACAACAAGAAGGCTATTGTCACCATTGAAAAAAAAACATCAATGAAAAAAATGTTTGCTTCAAATTGTCGTTTTATTCTAGAACACTATCATTTTCTTTATATAATAAAACCCGAAACAAACAGATAGACGAAAATATTAAAATTGATACATAATGACGCTAAAACTGATACTACAAACGATCCTCACACCGATACTAAAATCGAAACTTAATTAATTTCATCACATGTTATGTGTTTGCATCATATTTCCAAATAGACTAAGAAATATACATTACTGAACAAAAGTCAAATAGCAAACAATTTAAAACATATAAGGGTAATAATAGTGAATAAAAAAAGAGAGGGAAAAAACAGAAGATACCTGCTGCATCTTTTCAAATTTGCCATAGAATGTTGGTAAAACCAACACAACAATAAAGTTTAATTTCTAATTAAAACAAAAAAAGGAAAATGAAATCAAAAATGACTTGAGTCAAAGAATCAAAAGTCGACGTAAAAGAGTATCAAAACAGAATGAAGAACCATGCCAAATCTGAAAATGCCAGGACCGATGAAGGAAACTAGAGACGAAATCAGGGAGAAGAAGAAATTCACGTTGTAGAATAGAGAAACGATCAAAACAAAAGTAAAATTTTAAACGTGCAAACTTAGAATAATAAGAAAAAATAGAAAAAGCGCACGACTGTTAGGGTTCGAACACAAATTTAAACGTTTTTGTCCTTGAAGCAAAAATATTAGTGGAATGTACTAAATTATAAAATAGCATTTGAATTTGTCCTTTAGAATATTTTTCTAACTTTTGTACTGGTGCACAGATCAAATGTATGGTAACTTTTCTTTAATCCCTTGGTTCAAAATTAGTTTATGAGACTCTCCATCTTGATAATCTCTTCGACGACTATATATTATGACTTTAGAAAGTAATAAAAAATATCAATTAAATATTTATCTTGTCAATTTTATCATTCTAAATAGTTAATTAATTAATGTAAAACGAAATCAAATTTGGTTTCCAATAATATAAACCGTGCTATGACCAATGTAAAATCTATTTAATATATTTAAACTATTAAATTGGTCTACTAACGATTAAACACTAACATCTATCCAAGCTTATCAAACAATTCAGTATTTCCAACATCTCCTACCTACCTAGTTCATCGAACGAGTTCCGCTGCAAAACACATGCCATTTTCGGTTGCTTTCTTCATAAAAAATTGTTTTGTTTGTTTGTACGCATTATCACTTTTGTCTTCATACGTCTATTAGCTTCACGCTTCTATTTTTTATTTGGTTAACTAATTAATTGTACATATTCTAACGTGTCGTCCTTCCGCTTGCTCATGTGGACCTATGTATATAATACAAGGAAATCAACGTATTGTTTTTTTGTTTGTATTACAACTAGTGGTGTCAATATTTCCGTCATTTAATAGGCTTTTAAGTAGCTTATTGGAAATGCTCTATTGTGAAAATGATTTTTTTCCCCTCCCCCCGTCTGACTTTTACTTTATTTATCCATAGATAAATTTATATCTATGTGTATCGAACTGTTAAAGAATATTCCTCGATGACATCCAAAACACATCTTAATGAGCTCTTTTGGTTTGTTGCATCAATGGGATCCTACTACAGTTGTTTCGGACAAGCTTAATGTGCTATTACTTAAAAAAATTTGACTTGTAAGAGAGAGACTACAATAGATTATGCTATGCTGCACACGGTTTTTAACAGGATTATGTACGTACTGCCAATTCAGCAATGTTTATCTCCACAAATGTCAAGCAAAAATCAACAATAAACAAAAGCATGAACCTCTCGCCGTTTAATCAAACTGTTCATCTAACCTTTTGCATTAAACCAACGAGATCCTTTTTTTTTTAAATGAGTAATTCTCAGTCTTAATCAATTTATCTACGATATATGTACACGTGTTTGTCCTAATCTTAAGTAAATCGTTCTGTAAGTACACTAACAAACGCAAACCAAGCATGAATTATTGACATTACAACACGTCCCACATTACATCATCTCAGTTTGTGATATAAATAAAAGACAAAAAGAGTAGAAAAAATAAGAAGCATGTTTGTGTTTCATACGCAAATTATTATTCCCCTCCTATAAATTGATGTTAAAACTGTCCTATCTATTACAGGACTCAAACCTCAGAAAGCGAGATTAAAAGAAAACAAAAGAGAGAGATAGAGAAAAATACAGTAATAATGGAAGAACTGTGTGAATATGAAGTGATGTGGGAAGAGAAGTGCTGCAAAAGCAAAAAAAGAGTTGAGAATGATGTAAATCAAAACATTAATCAGAAGTTGAATAAGTTGAATTACACAGCGTCAGAGCCAATAAGCATACCAAAGAAACAGACATCAAGTACGTACATGTGCATGGGAGAATATTACAGTGATGATGACGACGAAGATGAGGAAGAGGAAATGGAAATAGTGCCACCACATATACTAGTATCGAGATGCAGATCAGGTGAAAGAATGATAGATTCGGTTAGGATGAGTCAAGGAAGAACTTTGAAAGGAAGAGAGTTGAAGCATTTCAGGGATTCTGTACTTAGGATGACAGGATTTCTTGAAGTTTAGGTTTATTTCTCTTCCTAGATATATTGTATTTTGTTAGATCGATATGTATTGTTAATGTTTTGAGCCAGATATCAATGTTGTTTGTTCAAACAAATCTGGTAATTCTTGATTTGAGTCTAATCTAACCTGAAATTCTTATATTAATTGCACCTCTACAAAGAGAGTAGGATGCATGTTTATAATCTAGTATATATTTAACATGATTTATCATTCTATTCCGAAGTATCATATTTTTCATTGTAGTTGCAGCATCATATACAACATATACTGGTTGTGCAGAAGCCTTTTTTTTTCCTGGAAGGTTCAGATTCAGGCATCTTATTCTGTTCGTCTGATCTTGTATACAGCACAAGATTCTATCACTTATGCATTTTTTACTCTAAATAGAAACTATCTATTTGTACAACTACGTACACTGGAATGTATTAATAAACTTTAACTAGTTTCTATGTTAGAAAACAGCAGACTAGCTGGGCAATTAAACTTCTACTTCTACTACTTGAAATTGTTGAGTAGTGTTTCGCATGATTGGATCAATTAGAAAAGAGAACAGTTGGATCATTTAATTTGCATCATAATAAGGTCTACATGGACTAATGTTTGAATATAGATTTACGTAAATAATCAAGAGGTTTTAGGCCTGTAGCTTCAAGAAGAACAATCCCACTTTGAGGCTTACTATTCTCATGTATAGTCCGATATATATCTGGTTAAAGTTAAGGAAAAACATTCACACTTAAGGAAGGAGTGCAATATCTTGATAAGTGGTGAAAAGAAATAATGGAAGGTAGATAACCGAAGAACTGTGCTGCAGGCCCAAAGAAAGGAGCCCAGAAAGGACACGTAAAAACAAAAAATTAGGCTAAAATTCACTTAGAATTTTGCAAAACGTCAAACAAGAATCTGAAGGAGGATAAACAAATGGACATGCATGCACTAACATGATTGGATTCAGGACGAGGCATTACGTAGGTTCAGAAATCAAGGCTAGTCAGCGGCATGGACTGTTCAAAACACGGATCACCCTCGTAGTATTCTACTGTGTTTGCTGTTAACGTCCTTTGTCCAGTCGTAAAAAAATACCTTCTATATTAGTCCAGATTAGGATCCACTTTTAGTCAGATGCATATAGTAAATTCACGTGGTTTTTGATGTATTTGGCACAGGATTTGCCTAAGCCCACTTATTAGGCATAAAGAGTCCAAAAAATCAAGGCACATTGATTGATATATCTGCATTCCCATTTCTTGATCTAAATTTACTCTCTAATGATTGTTTTCAAATGACCAATTTATACATTTTAAACTTTAAAGTTAAAAACGTGAACAAATACGATTATGCGAAGAAGAAGAATAAAAAAAGGAACGTATAAGTATCTTAAGGGATTATTTAAAGGTACCAGCTATTTGAACACAAAATTAAATTCGATTGGTAAAAATTAACCAACACCTTAACCAAAACTGAAACGTATAACTTATACAAAACAGTTTCTACGCATAAATTTCATATTCTTTTAGAACTACTTTTTCACGAACTATTTTTTAAATCTATCCATTTCGCGTGTACTCTACAAAATTTACATCATCAACAAAGATGATTGGAGGTGTTGGATTAGCGCTGATGAGCACGCTTATGTAAGAGAAGTTGTATAGTACCAAAATCTCGTCTTTGACAATGATAGTGAAACTAGGTTTTTGGTAAAGACAATCAAAGGTGTAAGGATAACTCCATTAGATACGATGTTAATGAATATCTAAAAAAATCAAAATCTGTTAACATTTGTATCTAGAAAACGGATAAATATCTGGTATATGTAAAAACGGATACGAATGCAGATAGAATGACATCAACATTCGAAAACTATCTGACTATTTTTCGTCAAAATTATATTTTATATTATGTGTAATTTAGGAAAATGATTTTATTTATTTATTTTAAAGGTTGTATGGTCCAAGAACCATACAGTCATACTATATATATACATACATACATATATACATACATATATATTGTGTATCTTACAGGCGGATTTAACAGATCCCGCGAATTAACTTGGGTTACGGGTGTGGTTCTGTATATACATATATATACATATATACAAATATATATAAGGTATAGAGGTCCATGATCCAGAGGGCCACCAAACACACAAATACAAAATCAATATGGCTGGCTCCATAGCATACAATGAACAAAATAAAGCCAACATGCCTGACGGAATAGCAAAATAACATACAATATCTCAAAAGTATGAAATGCAAACTCAGCAATGTCTGACATGAAGAAATAATCGATGAAGCCAGATTTCGATGAAAGTACGAAATCAAGATAAAATCTCAGGCCTGTATTCAGAAGTGCGGAGAAAAGATGAATTTATGATCCAAATCCTTAGCAGCGAAGATTCTTTCGTTATTAGCACCGAACTCACTGTCAATGCAGAGGACCAACTCATCATCTAAGAGCCAGTAGAAAAACTCTCTCTCTCTCATCCTTTTCGTCATCAGAAATCCATTTTAAGAATACCTTCCAAGCAAAGTGGTAACAAATACCGGTATCCTTATGTGTCTAGGTCCCGACTTTCCTATCGCATACTAAAGGAGTAAGTTCTGCAAATTTTGCTTCACTCTCCTGGGCTAAAGGCTCAGCACTCGAAGGGTCGCCAATCAAGGCATAGACAAATCACTTCTTAAGAGATGTGATCGGAGTGTCAATGACAGGATCCGAAGGTGAATCGATGTCGCAGGCAGTCACAGGCGAGGGAGGAGGATTAGCACTGGGCGACTGGCGAAATAACCCAAGAAAGGCCGAAGAAATGGGAGGGTTAGAATCTGTAGGAGGCTAGGAGGCCTTGACTTGCCAATGCTTCCTATGGGGCTTGGGCAAGGGGATCTTAAGGGGAAGGCTACGAGCATCAACACCAAAGTGAGGACAACTAGGAATCTCAAGGTCAACGGAACGACAAAGGTCAGAAATAAACGACTTCCACTGGTAAGAAACGTGGGCAACCCTCCCCTCGCTAAGAGATATAAGTATTATAGATGGCAATTTCCTCTTGGGGGAAATCTCAATAAGAGTCTTAGCATAATGAAGAAACACCCTACGCTCATTAAAAATGACAAAACAAATCAGTTGTCCAATATGGTTGACGATCGAATTTATTCCCTCAAGCGATTAAAAAATGGAAGAAATATTTGAAATGTGAGCCCAAACTGGAATAGATAGAATTTGTTCGCATGCTAGATCGACAGAGGGGAACCATTAGGTAATGGTAAACGCTTTACTCTCAATAATAATAGGGTTTGATTCCAAATCATAAGATCTCTCATGAGGAAAGGAGATGGTAAAAAAAATACATCGAGTTGTCACATCTTACATTAACCATACCACGAAAAAGCCACAAACCAAGGACGTGTTTTTTGACAACCGAGTAATGGGAAGCTTCATCAAGAAAGAAACCAACTAAATAATCTTTTCAAAATACAATCCTAGCATCAAAAATTTCTTTATGGGGAACATGAGTATCAACAAAAACAACATCTCCTTGCTTAGGCACAAAAGAGCCTTATTGCTAGGCTTATTTTTAAACAACGATGACCAAGAGCAAGATCGATTCCGACACTCATTGCCTGGATTAGAACAAACATTTAAATTACCAGAAGAAGGGATGGAAGGAGTTACCTTAGAAGTCAATGAACCATCTACCGAAACAACTCCTTCCCCAGCAAGACAGCCATCAACCTTCAAAGCAGCACTCTGACCACCACTAGCCAAGATAGTCGACTGCCTTGGAATATCCGGAGTGTTCAGCAGGAACGCAAAATCCTGACCACCACAAGTAGGCGCAGTAGCCACCTTTGAAGCAGGATTGGGGCATGATCCAAAGCAGTTCTCAAATCAACCTGAGGGATCCTCGAGTTTGGCATGTGGGACGACAACGGAGGGAAGGTCGAGAGGTCCAAAGGAGACGCCATCCAGATCACTGCATAGAAGATGAACAAAGTTGCGAGTTGAGGGTCGTGGTTTGTATAGCGATAGAAGATGCGATCGGGAATCAGAAACAAGGAGAAACGGAAATTGATATTCACGACTGGAGGACCTAAACCATATTTGCAAAGTCGCCATTTTTGAATTCTACATTTTTACTATTTGTAAGTATTTTATTAATTATTTATCATACGTTTATTGCATTACATACATAAAATAAATTAGTTATTTGTAATTATTTGTAAGTAAAATGAAAAAATTATTAAATTAGTTATTTACATTACATACATTCATTGCATATTAACTCCTTAAAACCATTTATTATCATATGAGCGTTATGACACTCGCTTCGCGCATGAATTGTTCTACAAATTGTATATATTTCAAAACACTCAAAAAAATAATTTTCAGAAATATTTAGTCGTATTTTACGTTGAACTCATGCAAAGTTTGTTTGAATTTTTATTTTTAAGTTTCAGTATCTAATTTTTTTTTTGGTAATTTGAATTTATATTGCTGTTGTTAGTTAACAAAAAAAAGAATTTCTAAAGGAATTTCATTTGTTATATCTTATTCTACTATAGTGACATTAAGATTTGATTATATTTGAGCGTTCGGAATTTGTAAAAAAAACTATTATCAGGTCCTATTTTCAAGTGATATTGATGTTTATTAATATTTGTAAAGCACATGCTGAATTTGTAAAGTGAGTTTATTTGTTAGATCCAATTTTTAAGGAATTTGATAACATATATAGATTAGCGTTAAATTATATATGAGTAAAGGGTGTTTTGAGAAATTCACCATCGGACGAAAAGATTGCGCTTGCAAACAAACTATTAATAAAGATTTACTTTTTTTCACACTTCTATAAGCAACGATACTGGGAAAAAAATTATGTTAAATCAAAATTTTCTATTTATGTTTTTTTAATTTATCAATCGTTAACGAATATGATACATATTCACAGCAACAAAATACTCTTTACGTAACTTGCAATAACCTTTGTAAGAGACATATATACCAATGGTATAATAATGATAAGCCGAAAGTCGTATCGAAGCCTTTTACAAATGTTTTTTTACCATTGCAGATGCACATTGTAATAAAGTCTTTTACAACTGTTTTTGTCTGTCGTGATAGGCCTTTTACAACTAATATTGTCCGTTGCAATAAATCATTTGCAACTATTTTTTGTCCATTTTTAAAAAAATGAAGAAAAAAGCACCGATGCACATACATCCGTAAGTTTAATACCATTTTGTAATTGAAACTAATATTGTACTAATGGCAATCAAAATCATTCATATTATTAAAAATAACACGAAATATTCACATCATTGAATTGTAACCGAGTTGTCAACATTTAAAGTAAATGCATAACATAAATAGTAGTCTTTAAACTATTACAGCTTTAATACAAAATTTATCAAATCTGCAATGCCGTCATCTTAGTATAAAAAACAGAAATTATTGTCAAAGACAAAATTTCTCAGCGTTTTAGCCTTAAGGACAGACTTTTAGTATTTTAGCCCGAAGGACAACTTTCTTTAGATATCAGTTTTTAGTTATTGATAGCATCGGGTTTTTAGGCTCAAGAAAAAAGTTAGAGAAAAATTTAGTTTCAGGGACAAAAAGTTTGTTTTTTTAGGCTGAATGACACTTTTTAGTGTAAATCGCAGAATGATAGTTGTAACTATCATTTTCAATTTACACTAAAAAGTAAACTTGTTGTCCCTGAGATTAATTTTTTTTGCAACTTCTTCCTTATGCTTATTTACCTGTTTTGAAATAATGTTTGTCCTTATGAATAAGTTTGAAAGAATATTTGTCTTTATGACTAATTTCTCAGAAAATGTTTGTCCTTATGGTTAAAATATTGAGGTCGTATCCTTAAGGCTAAAAATATACAAATTTTTGTCCATTAAATTAATTCCCTCTAAAAAAACATAATAAAGTTCATAAGTAATGCCTAAAAGCCTATAATACCAAGTTCGAGTAACATATGTTTCAAGTTGCTCCATTGCTCCTTCCATCACTAGCCCTTCTAATAAGTAAAGCTAACATGAAAATATATAACAAGAATTTGCTATGTTAGATTTTCTAAGACGACTAAACATTCTAAGAAGAAATAAGATAAAACAATAACAAGATCAACACACAAATTCTTCACTTTTTCCCTTTTATGATTAACAGTAAAATCCATTTATAAAATATCTAAATAAAGTTAACAAAACCTAATCAATCAATAATAATCATTACATTTTTTTATAAAGTGAAAATTAACCACAAAGGTCTCTTTAGAACGTGCAATTAGTTTCTAAGACACACAACTGAAATAATTACTTTTAAGGACAAAATGCAAAATAATTAATTTTTAAGGCCTAAAAACGTATGAAATTATGTCCTTGAAAGTAATTAGACTGTTGACTTTGTCCTTAAAAGTAATTATTCTGCTAACTTTGGCTTTGAAATTAATTTATGTGAATGTGTGTCCTAAAAACTAATTGGACTGCAAAGTTTGTCTTTCTAGTGAAATACACCTTTTATAAATACATCCCTAACTAATTCTACTCAATAATAACCATAAGCTACAAAAATCAACTTAAGAAGCAGCACAAGCCAATCCACTATCATATGCGTATATCCACTACTGACATATTTTCTGATAAACTATGATCATGAACAGATAAATACACAACAAGTACTTTAGCATAAGCTAAGTAAGACTCATTTGTTGTAGACTCTTTTAACTCTGTAGATTTCCCTAGTGCACTAGCAATCATGCATCCTATGCTAATTGATTAAACAAAATAATCATAAATGGATAGATGACAATCTGGTGATCCCGCTAAATATCAATTATCTACCATGAGTAGTTGTCTATTTTCAGTTTGGGGTGCAACAAAAGAAATACCCTAGATAATCCCAAGTGTTTTTAACATTGAAACAATAGGCTGCATAACAGAAGTAACTGAAAAACTACTTGAAACTTTGTTATAGTTCCTGACACGTTCATGATAGAAAAGCATTAGGATCATTGTGTCTGGAGGTAGGGCTGCTTGTAGTCACATGTATTTTCAAAAGTTGGTATTTCATTCCGAACAAATATATACACAAACTTTTTCCTTTCTATAATTGCTATATCATTACAAACTAGGGGATGAGCGTTTAGTTGATTTGGTTTATCCAATGATGAAAATTGTTAAACCGAACTAAAACCAATAAAAATGAAACCAAACCAACCAAATTAAGTTTGGATGGTCCGGTTGGTCATCCGATTAAACTGAAATATAAACGATTCACATTTTATGTTTGGAATATTCATTGTAATCTGAACTATAATCTAAATATGTTATTAAAGTATTCTTATTTAGCATTCTTATATTAGAAAATTTCAACACACATGTATATATGATAAATAAAATTTATTTAAATCACTACGGTAATCTAAAAAAATTATTATAAAATTAATAATTTGGAAAATATAATAAAATTTCGGTTAATTTGGTTAAACCAATAACCAAACTAAAAAAATTTACGGACCAATTATAAATCAATTTAGTTTGAAAATCAAACCAAACCGACAGAATTGAATTGGTTTGGTTGATTTATTTGGTTTAACCAAAAATTGCTCACCTCTATTACAAACATAACGTTTTTACTTTTCAAAATTTGTACGTCGAGTGAATTTTTTGTCATTAGTAAAATTTATTTTCGTGAAGAATGACACTACAATTAATGAAAAGCGGTTAATATTTGTATTCTATAATGCTAAAAAACAATTAACATTTTCAGTTAGAAAGTTTTTGTAATTTTTTTTTATTTATATATATGTAATTTACGCTAATCAATAGACATAAATCATGTCATACTTTGATTAGAAATATTTTTCTTTTGTATTTTATTATCTTTTAGAAGTAAATGTTAAATATTTATTGAAGCTTCTACTATAAATTAAAATTACTAAGGTACGAAACAATGGACTAGAAATCTTTTTTTTACATAATTAAAATGAATGAAATTTGTAACGTACCAGTTTTTATTTTCACTTAATATTTCTTTTAATGGTTAAATAGATATTTATTTATCACTTTCTTGGTATCGTATGTTTATTTCTGATAAATATTTGTTCCAAGAACTTAAATGCATAAAAATATATTGGTTCATTAGCATCACACTTCCATTTTTAGGTATTTTCGCCAATTATTGAGTAATATTTAAATTCAACGTATAAATCATTTATCTTTTAGTCAAATACATCAAAAGCTTAACATCAATTTCAAAACCCATGTACACGAACATTTATCTATAAAAATATTAATTTCAAAAATTATTAAAAAAAATAATTTTCGTTTATTTGCATAACAAATGCTAAATCTTAATAAAAGTCAATATATAACTCATTTTTAACGACAAAAGTAATAATTTAATTTGTATTCAAATATAAACATATATAAATCTCATAACAAAAACCATACACTTAGAAATATAGTTAGTTCGATTTATGACTCATTTATATTAAAAATTCACCATATATTGCATAATAAATTCTATTCTTTAAAAATATTCATAACATTATTTTCTACAATATATCGTGTCCAAGGCATGGGTTGCACATTCGTTAATAATGGATATCCTATCCATAATCATATCGTTTACAAGTTTCTGAATCTGTATTTTCTACCACAACATTTCTTGTACAGGACAATCATTTAATATATATTTTTATCGTTGTTAACTAGCATCAAGCAACCAATAAATTTAAGGTAATACATTTAGGTTTTATCTACATATGCATATAACTAAGCATGTATATATAAGTCTGCGGGTGCAGCGCAGTGGAAAGGAGGCTTGGGTTCTGCTAAAAAGACCTAAGTTCGATTTCTACCATGCGCTTGCATATCCCATATAAATTTACCTGAGGTATGGAGGCTTGTATCAACGGACGGCTTTACTATACCCTCCTCAGGAGTTTACCGTCCTGCCGGGTTCTCTTGGGTTTTCAAAAAAAAAACATGTATATATATAATGTATATGCACCCTTCGCACCAGAAACAACATAAAATTCCCGCCTACTTTTAAGCCTTTATCGATTACTAATTTTAAATGGCATGTGAAGATCATTAATAGCCACCTCATCACGTAGCTAGATATCACATTCTCCAGTAACACACTCACTAATTAGTTTAGCAATTAATTCTTAGGGTAAGTTTGGCTCACATCCCTAATAAGTTTCAAAATGAAAAAAACATCCTTTCCAAATTAAACTTGCATTTCCGGCCTCTATTTTCAAATTCGCGCACGCAAAAAGACCTTAATACCCTTTATGTTTTTAACATTTCAAACGCGTATAACTTTATGTAGAAAAATCGGATCAACATACCGTTTTCACCAAAAAATCGCAAATTTTATGATCTTTAAAATGAGATCCATTCCTGATACCAAAAATTCATACACGTAGTAAAGGTGCAATTATTTCATATGTTTGCTGAAAATTCAGCAAATTTTGAACATTTTCGATTTTTTTTTCAAATTTGCAAATTTGCAAATAATTGCGAACATTTCTGCAACTGTATGGTATAATTGCAGAAATGTCTACAACTATTACATATAGTTGCGGATATTTCTACAACTATTGCAATAGTTGCAGAAATGCAACTATTGCATATTTTTGCAGAAATGTCTACAATTATTGCATGCAGACATTTCTACAACTATTGCATATACTTGCAGAAATGTATGCAACTATTGCATGTAATTGTAGACATTTCTGTAACTATTGTGCATAATTGCAGTTTTTCATTGAAATCGAGAAAGCTGAACTCGCCATTGAAGAAGAAGATGAAATCAAGAAAGATAAATTCGCCAATGAAGAAGAAGATGAAATCGAGAAATATAAGCTCGTTATTAAATCAATCGTGTAAGAAGCGGAGGGGTATTTTAGGGAAAAAATCAGCTGAAATAAAAAACAGGGACCTGCAAAGTATGTTT
This sequence comes from Allium cepa, assembly GCA_030765085.1. Lineage (NCBI taxonomy): Eukaryota > Viridiplantae > Streptophyta > Magnoliopsida > Asparagales > Amaryllidaceae > Allium > Allium cepa. The sequence continues at coordinate 933,686,925 of CM060941.1, forward strand.
TCTCACGGGAGGAGTTTTAGTGAATTAAGTTTGCTTTTAGGGATGCATGCCTAATATTCACTAATTTTTATTACATTAGCCAGCTGCATATAAGCTCATGGACCATTTTCTTTTCCTTGTCTACTATTTGTGTACCAAATTGTAACAGTTTAGTATTAAATTTCACAATTTTGCTATATTTGTTGCAAAGTCATGTCAAAATCTTATATTTTGGGCTAAAAGCTAACAATATTATGGCTTATTTTAAACGATGTACTTCAATTTCAAAGTTGATATGGACATACGAACAGCATAAGGAGATAACACACACTACAATCTTGAAATGCAAAATCCGTGTTTTGCTACATTGATAAGGTGGAACCTAGCGCACGAGGCTCCCGCACGATAGCCGGCTCTGGAGAAGTCGATAATGTACGCATCATTTCCCTAGCATTGCGACGAACAGATCACCATCTGTGTTTTGCTACATTGATGCTAAAATTTATTGTATGTACATAGTTATTTTAACTCACAGATCATGTGCAATGTAATCACTATGATTTATCGTCGTTTGTGAAAAGTAATGGAAGAAGGTCGACACAGCTAGCTAATTATAATATGGAGACTATATCATATATTTTTCACTGCTGCATATCATTTTCTTTAATGCCAACAAATGTCATTTATGAAACAGGAAAATAAAGCATACATGATAGTTGATACACAAAGTAATTTTACTTTAAAAACTTATAGGGAAAAAAAAAACAAGAAGAAGTCAAAGATTACATTGATATGTGGAGCTGAAGAGCTCATCAGTACCACCCGACCATTATCCTCCTCCATCCCTCTCCACGGCCACTGAGCTTGCATTCTGCCTCTACCCATGCATAGACCAACCTACAACATCCATTGGAACCACCACCAGTACAACCTGATACACACGACCAGCTTCAGCCAACGATCTCCAAATCCAAAACTGAACAAATCACTACACCCCGACTCAGACAACTCCTCCCTCATGGAATCCAGGTCAAGATGTTGAGTAGGTGGAGGAGGTCGTTACGTTGTAATTAGCCGGAGGTGACTTTGATGTGTTGTTTCCTGCGCTACCTGGAAGCACAAGTGGGCACGGTTTGAGAAGCAAGAGGGGATGGTGAATTTGAGTAGGTGGAGATGCTGAAATTCAGAGGAGGCGGCGATGTTGAATACGCAGGAAGCCCTCGAGTAAAAAGAGGGAAAATGGAAAATTTTGGCTGAACGAAATAAAAGCCGCTAAGTGAAATATTAGGCGCGTGATGAAACATAGTTAATATTTCACTGACTATATATATTTAAAATAGAATTTATCTATTTGGTTTTTCATCGAATAGATGTATTATTTATTTGAAAAATATACTTAGTTTTGAAGAAAAAATCCTAAGTGAATAACATAGTACTATCAAATTTTCAATTCTTTTATAAATTTTGGGAAAAGTGAGATTCTGGCTAACAATGAAAACTAGTTGTTGACATCGATTAATAGTTCTTGAAAGCCATTAATTGAGTTGACTCTTCAGGAATATAGTTCGTATAACTACATCGATTAAAGTGGTTCAATGTTCACTCTTATTTTAATTTATTTTACCAATTTTTTGAAATTCTTTGAACTAACAACGTTTCTTTTGAAAGTGGTTAGGCGGTCACTTACGACGTATGAGTAAAACAACTATAATTAAAGGTTATAATAAATTATTATTTTACAACGGTTAGGAAAAAGTTGTTAAAGTAGTTAGTACAACTGTCGAAACAGCTTTTAGGAAGAAAAAACAGCTGTAAAAACATCTATTACAACTTTCATTGTGCGAATGTTATAAACGAAAAGTTATAATAGGATCACTTTTTAAGTGTATCTAATGTCCATCCATATCCGTGGATGTAGATATCCGTTATTCGAAAATGATTTCGTATGTGAATGTGGATACGTTACTATTCGCATTTGAATTTGAAAGTATCCATTGATAGGTCTGCTATTAGATGTTGATTTTCATACAAAGTTGGCATACAGCAAAAAAAAACAATGACTGTTGTTGTTGTGGTGGTGATATTATTGTTGTAGCGGTGCAAAATTTTATTATGAATATTATTGTTGTAGCACAAGGACCCTCATATAGTTGTGTTGATAAGGACACCGTACTTGACTCTTACTTATACCATGAATTTTAAGAAAAAAATATGTTTACTAATATCGTCTCTTACAGCACATCATCTTGTTAAAAACCACCGTTTAACAGCAATCAATCATTGGAATTTGTGGTTGACAATTGAAAAATCATCATGCAAAGTGATTTATAGTTGTAGGTTTTCACCATAGATGTTAAATAACTGTCGATCAACAATACATTACCGCAGACATCTAATATGGCAGCCCTTGCAATTTTGGTATGAACAAGTAAAATTTATATTTTGATGATGTTATTTAGAAAATAGTATTAAGAAGAAAACTATGGGCCCTTAGCAGCACATGTAATTTGTAGCCCAAAGATTATGCGCGCGCACGCACATATACCACTTATTTTGTTTTCTTGTACAATCAAACACCATTGGCGAATAAGTATTTATAATATATGTGCAAATATTTGAATACATGTGTGTATGCACCTAGGTATAAGCGCACGCACATGTTAGCCTTTTTTCTAGGCTAACTTTCCAAATCAATAAAAAAAAAAAGCGGTAAACAAATTGAAAATGTAATAAATCTAGGAAAAAAAAAAAGAGATACATGACCTTTTATAGTGGTTTAGTAAAATCTATGGCTTATGTTCACTTAGCTATTTTTATTGATTGTTCCAATCTAGAAAATTCAATTTAAAATGGAATCTCGAAATAAAAGGATTATGTGTCGGATTGGCCTAAAATCAAAGGAAGAAGAAGTTCGAAAGTCCTATTTTATTTAAGGAATGTTCTTTATTTATAAAAAAACCCACCTGATCTAGTTTGAATGAGCAAATATCTTCAAATCCGAAGTTCTAGCCACAAGAACAAGTTAAGTCATATGTTTTCCAAAGTAAGACTGATCGGTATGATCGGTTGTATTTGGACCCTATAGAGGATTTTACATGCAATTTTAAAGGAAAATGCTAGTTTTGGATAAGCAAAATTGATAGGAACTGGTCGATACTTATTGGTTTAGACCTATCGGTTTGAAAGATCGGTACCTATCGGTCTTGCGTTTCCGGTACTTAACCAAATTTCTTAAGCTTTTTTTACTCTTCAGTCCTGACATCTTCTAAGCTTCATGATTTATTCCTTCATCATTTTGTAATCCATTTCCTCCAACTGAAGTCAATTCCAAGATCGTGGAAAATTTACCGATAATACATGCTCTCTGAAGCCTACTTTTTGTGGATACAAAGTGTGCTTTAATCAGAAACATGTAGCGATGCTGGCAAATTGTCAATTGTATTTTCAATTATCTGTTGGATTAATTGTAGAGAATCTTCCGGTTCTCTCAAACCACCTGATCATTCTATATCTATCTAGGTCAAGGACCCGTATCCTTATGTAAAAGTCAATCATGACTCATTGTCATCCTACGTTCTTTCAAGATTAATATATCATACATGATCATATATTATTTTATCTACCACACCATACCATACGCTCATTTTGCCAGTTCGGTACCACTATTTTAAACCGTGGTAAAATAAGTTTTCATTACTAGCCATGGCAATATTGAACGGCTATGGACCGTTTCAATATTAACCAAAAAAAAAATATATTCCATCTCTATAACCCTACCGTTCGCTTCTAAAAAAATAACGCCGAAATTAGCCCGCTAGGGATCGCCGCCCTAATTCACCCAACCAGTATTGGCAGCAGTTCACTCTTCTTCTCACTCAAATCGTGTATAATCTCACTTAACCGCTCTTCTAGGGGTTCGAGGTATTCTCACTTAATCGCGTATATCCAATTTTTATTTATTTTCAGGTTTATATTTTGATTTTCCATCATTCGGTTTATGATTAATGATTTTGGATTAAATTTTACATGTATTTTTAAATTGTTCGGTTGATGGGATTGGGATGATTTTGGATTAATTTCGATGACCATATCAATCTTCTTGAGTAAAAGGTAGAAAAGAGTGTCTTTAGTTTGAAGTTGTTTCAGAGCAGTAAGATCGCATGCAGTTAGATCATCTCTAACTGTCTGTGTTTGAACATATTTCTTCTCGGCTGTTAAGAGAAACCAACAATTTGTATATTCCAGTTTGTATCTTATTTTACAATCTGTTTTAGGTAATTTCCATATTCCAGTTTGTATCTTATTTTACAATCTGCGTGCTCCATATTGGTTTTCTACTGCACACATCTATCCTCTATCAAAGTCAGCTAATTTAGGGTAAACAAATTTGAGGTAAGATAGTAAGATGTTCATAGTTCACTGAACGGTATTAGGTAACTACAAGTTTTCCTGATATTTACTTACAGAACGGATTTCAAATGTCCTCACCCATCACGCTCGATGATGTAAATTTACCAATGTTTATACCCATTTTATGCATAACTTATTGTTTGCATGAAATTTTGGCAAAAATTTTCATACTATTGTTTCTATTGGTTTGATACAGCTCATTTCTTCCTATCTTTGTTGTTTAGTGAAATTAATTTGTTGCACCTTAGTAATGAATATATTATGATTTGTCAGATGTGCATATTTAAATACTTTGCATTATTTTGGTTACATCTTTATATTAGCAGTTGCGGTTTTGTATGGCCTAACTGTTTATTCTTTTATTTTTAGAGTTATTAGAATTTCTGGCTTTTTAAATGCTACGATGATAATGTTGATTGGTAGCATGTATATTTGACTAGTAGCATGCTTTCATTAATGTACTCGTTTGGTTTTTTCTACTAATATGAATTTTTACTTAAAATCACTCTTGTATATTTAGTTATCTTCGGATATTTAGTTCGGTTCATGTTGCGTTACTTGCTTTGATGTATATGTATATTTAATTCTTCAAATCATATATGTATCTCTTTATGCTATATTAATTGCATTTAACAAACATGTCTACCCAAGCTGATCGTCATCGTCGTTCCATGAAACAACATGAGATCCGTTGCCTTTTATTTTGCTGCCATGTCAATTTAGTACCGAAATTTCTCAACTTCATCGGTATACATTCGATAGGGTGCATTACAAATTTAGCTACCACTTCATTATGTTCAATTAGAATGTTCATGTAGCAATGCGAATAAGGACATTGAAAACTATGAAGCTGGTAATTTAGGCGATAAAAAATAATATATCCACAATGCATATTGAATAACTGAGAATGTTTGGTAACTGAAAGCAAAATTGTTACTTTATTTAATACCTATTTGGACTTAAAAAAGTGAATAAACTGAAGGAAAAAACTGAAACTTTTAAAATGTTTGTCAGTAAGGTGGAACAAATTATCAGTAGCAGCGCAAGCTGCTGCCGCAAGGCAACAGCCAGGAGCACAAGCTACTTCTGCGTATTGTCTCTAGCCCCAGCAAAGTGGGCTGGCATCATTCATATTAAAAAAAAGCAGCGGCTTGAGGTATTTATTTGGATTTTCGAATATGCAGTCTTTTAAGTTTGTGTTTCTTTGCAAAATAGTTCTTATGACTTTGGTATACGCATAAATCATCAAGCCTTGAATGCTCCATGTTTTCATACTATATTTTGTATGGAGATATCATATTAGTTTCTGAAACTTTAATTTTATTGGATGTATACAATGACTATTATTGTGTATAGCATGTGATAAAACAGTTTTGTTTTTTCTGAATTTTATCATGCTTCGTGATAAATAAAGCTGTTGTAACGATCGTTACAATAAGGCAAACAAACTACCAAACATACATATGCACACAAACACTTGTGAGCAAAGCATAGACATTACACATGTTACCTCATGAATTCTAACTTTTTGAATTTTTATTTTGGAAGTAATAGGTGGTCCGTGTTTTGATCTTGAAACTTAGAAAATTTCAAACTAATAATGCGATAAGGTTTGGTTCAATGAATGCAATGCTTATAAATTTATATTTATGTGACCTTACTGCTTACCTATGTAACAATAAAATATATTTAATGCTTATAGACTAATGCACTGACAGCTTATTGAACAATTCTACACACACTTTATGTGCCATCATTAATAGAAAGAATGTTGATGAATGAAAAAAACGACTTCATCATTGATGTGAATCAAATAATTATTAAAAGCATCATTTCAGTATCAACAAAACATGTTTGGTTTAAATATTCCATGATGTGCTCATGTTTAGTTTGCCATATTCAGTTTATATTCAGTTTTAACTTAATTCACAATTTTCCACCATTTTTGTTATAATTTGTATGTTGCATATGCAAACTTCAAAATAAAATCTGAATCGTACTGTATGATGCGGATATAATTTGTGCCATGTCCTCTCAATTTGTGTCAAGTCGTCTCAATTTGTGCAGTTTGCTTGCATAAACTGTTGTATTCCCATTTTTGCATCTAATCTGGATTCTGTTTTGAGTATATATCTCATATAGACATTTTGAGTAATGTATATATATTCATGCTTTACATTTATATGTTTCAGATATGAGCTCGCTTCCAGGACTACATCTCATGCTATTCGAGTTGATTTGTTAGCATGGATTAACGGTTTTTGGCCGAACTTTAAAAGTATCCCCGATGATGTTAAGAAAGTGATGTTTCAGGAGTTTCTGGTAGAATACATTCTTTTGAGAATTACATTTCCTTTTTAAAAAAGTTTTTTGAATGATTTCAAATCTTTATAGCCTTGTTATGTAGCTTCATAATTCTAAATTTTGACCATAATACTACTACTCAGTTTGAAGTGTTACAGACCTTGATAGAGACCATTGCATGCTTCAACGGTCTAACTTATCCTGATAGATATGTGTAATTTAGTATAATGTTACTAGAAGATTATATAAAAAAATATAACTATTCAGATCGTGAATTCCTCAAAATTAGTATCAACAAATCATTGTTCATTTACCTCAAGCAATAACTATTATTTGAGACTTTTACTTGTAGTAATTTGCAAACCTGTCATTTTTATTCAAAATTTAAAGACGCATGGATGCCGTAATAGTTGAGAAAATGGTTGTTTGTATCTTATGAATTATCATCGACTAAGGTCTGAATTGGACTTTGAGAATATGTTACAATATTGGGATTTGTACAAATGTATGCATGTATGTGTCCACACATGTGTGTGTGTTTATGTGTGTGTATTCAATTCAATTTTGAACTAAGATAAAGAGCTTAAAAGTAGATGGGCTGTGTGTATGTGACAATTATTAATTGCAATGGTATAGACACTGCATTTGGCGCTTCAGTCAAAATAAACCCTTAGCGTGGGACAAAGCACTAAATTGAGCATACATACCCCACTAAAAAGAAAAACAAGCTGTCCTAGAAGTAGGCATTTAATTCCATTTTTGTGAAGCTCAGCATACAAGGAAACTTGCAAAAATTGATCACTGATATCATTTACAAAGAATATGTTAATCCATAATGACTTTCTTGTATCATTTACTTGTCCATGCTATTGTGGTTCCCAAAGTTAGAGACATGACCTATATGTTTCAGACGTATAGTTTAAGTTACAACTACCATGTTAGCTAAATGGTTTGACAACAACAACTAACTGGATAGTAAATTTTTGATTCACTTAGAACTAGTGATCCTGGAACCTGTTGGAAACAACAAAATCATATTGTAAACTGCGAATACTTTAGTTAAACTTAGAAATAAAAGAATAAATAAATTATCAAACTGTAAATACTTTTGTGCACTGTCATTTTTGCAGGTTGAACAATTGGGTCGGGTTCTCATTCTTCTTTTGCGCATATGCAGGTGGTTGATCACTGTAAACTCCAATCGTTCTACTATGATGAAGTACGAACTGTTGTTGTATGCTTGGCAAATTTAGGAATCATTTCTTTCTTTCTTGTTGTTTAGTGTTTTCAATGTATAGTGGATGTTGTTTACATGTTTTACTATGAACTAATGGTTTCACTATGAAATGAAATTGTATTACGAACTGAAAGTTGTAAGTTTGTAATTAACCACTTATAGTAGTTGTATTATAAATTGTGCGCATCATGTAGAATGTTGGGTTTGTCATCTATTACTTGTTTTGTATCCACGTTATTTATTCCATATACTACATATGTGGTTCAAAACTGCATACAAAATGTCTATGCATCAAGAAACTGCATTTAGGCATGCCTTTGAGCCATGGTTCATAGCCGTGGCTATATTTTATTTTTTCATGGTCCATAGCCGTGGCAAATTTTTGTGACTGACCGTGATAAAATTATTTAGCCACGGCTCAGAGTCGTGGCAAAATGGCTTTTCTGATGTAGTGATCATGCAATACAAATCATAGTGATGTGCTACCTTTGATTGGGGCATTACTTATAAATTGTCTATTATCTTCTAGCATTCCATTATAAGTAAGTCCAATTGGATCAAGACAAATAATACTCATCAATCACCTATAATCATACTCAAATCATTTCAAATCAAAAGGTGTTCTTACCTTCAAGCAAATTTTTATCTATCTGGATTAAGTAATGGTAAATCTGCATTGAATCTACTTACCCATTTTCCGCCAAGGGTGATAGAGTGAGGTATGATCTTTGGGCAATTACGTAATTGTTACATATATCTAACTCGATAACCAATCTTGTTTGAAATAAAATGTGTTTTCATTCTATTGTATACTTGATATAATATATGTTGTGTTATATTAATTAATTTAATTAAAATTTTATTTACTAGAAAAGCCATAAATGGTACATTTTGCAATAGCCGTTACAATGCATTGTAACCATGAGTGATTTATCACAATAAAACAAACATACCATTTTAAATATTTCTAGTCAAGATGTATCATGATTGGATATTGGTACATCCGTTGAGACTAGAGTGCATAACGCTCTTCAAATGTTGGGCAGTGTATTACTCACGGCTGATAGGGCACCAAGGGGTTACGTTCTAATAGTTATTGAATAACTGTGGAATGACTCATTCAATAGATTTCTGTTGGTTAATATAACCAAGGTCGAAAAGAAAATATCAATATGACAATTTATCACAATTTCCTCGATTTGAGAATATCGTCGAGCTTTAGTGCGAAAACTCCGCTTTAATTATAGTTAAATCGTGGCATGACGTCCGTCAAATGACTAGTTGGGTTGAGTTGAAGCACTGGAAGTGAGGTACTATTCAAAAGAGAATTCGCCTTATCGGTTATATGGGGTTAGTATCACAGTCGAATGACATCAATCAAAGCCAAAGTCTCTGGCCGGAACAGTTTGATTAAAATTAATTATTATTATTATTGAACCCAAGAACTTTGTATTTGGACTATAGAGTTGAATATTGACATTATTGGAATTTTTGACCATTATCAAAGTCCATAAGTCCAAGTGATATAGTTTTAACGAAGTAAATTGGTGTAAACAACTATCGCAACCAAGTAATGCTTAATAATGTAAAATGGATTTTAGCGATACCAAGCAAGTAACAAATTTGACCATAATGTCACACCATCTGCCAAGGGACGTATGAACGTTAATATTTGAATTGTTCAATATTAATCACAGAACAAATTTACATCCAAGAGTCACACAACTGAACGTTGAATTCTCCTAAATACCACCAGATTTAATTGATTTACAATCATTATAAATTAAATAAATAAATAAATATTTATGGTATATTAATTATAAAATTTTATTTGATGTTTACCGAACAATATTCAATGCTGTGCATATAATAGTTATATAAACACTAATTGATATATGATATCGATATGCGTTTAAATTAGATTTAAATACAACAAATTTTTTTTTTAGACAAGCACCTTTGTCCAAGTGGTTAATTGATTCGGCTTTGGTGCAGGATGTCACAAGTTCGAAACTTGCTTTCGAATGTTTATTTGAAATGGGATATGTTGTCCCAATGATTTGTTGTATATAAAGTACCAGTTCAAAAAAAAAAACAAATATTTTTTAGGTTTGAAATGTTTTTAGGCCTATCAGGGGCTTGCTTAGGTTGGCCATAGATGAGCAAATAGAGTGCAGTCATTTAATGGCTTAAGGGGAAGATTTTGAATGGTTAAAAGGAGAGAATAGGTAAGAGACAAACAAAGATATAGATCCTACTTTGCTCTCTTATCTTTCCTTTATATTAACAATCTTATCCTCACTCGAAAAGGTGGTTTTTTCTCTCTTCTATTTGTTGTATACCAAGGTCGGCTGCACCTCCTCCAAAATTCAAACATCAAACATCAAATTAAAAGACGATTCGATCGTTGATGGTAAAGTTATTCGAGAGCTAGCAACTTCTGGATTCGGAATTGGATTCAAGGAGATTTGTTCATCATTTTAAGATGCGAATTCAAGGCTTCAGTGAACGACATAATTCCTCGTTTACTATTATATATGAATGTTAATATATTTATTATGTCGTATGTTAATCTAATTAGATATCAATATTATGAATATGTATATCGATATGTTGTTGCATGTCGATGGTTATATATATGTATATTAAATAAAAAGAAGAGTTTTTTATATGTATGTTTCCTTAATTGCTCATGGGTTAAAAAAAAAAAATTTTTAAATAAAATAATATTAATAAATGCTTTTGATTTATCTAAAACCTAAGTTCAAAAGTTTAAGATTATATAATGTATATATAGACACAAAGCTTTTGGCAAAAATTTAATTTTTTCGTATATAAATATATTTTATATACATAAACATAATTATTAATTTATTTAAAATTATTTGTACAATTGAAATACATACATACACACAGATATACACACACACACTTATAAATAATATTAAAATTTAAATATATATAATTATGTATATGTATGTATTATACATTTTTTTAAATAAATAAAACTTTTTTTTTCATTTTAAAATTTCCATATGGATTTTAAATTAAGTAATATTTGTCTATTAGAAAATCTATGCTAAGAGCGTTATTGCATACATACATACGTATGCATGTATATTTGCATATGTGTGTGTGTGTGTATATATATGTATATAAATTTTAATATTATTATTTATATTAATATTTATATTAATATTTAGTTAAAAATAATTGTGTATATATTTTGTCATATATAAATTATTTTGAATTTTAAAAAAAACCTCACTGATTTCATATTTATTTAAAATTATTTTACAAACTAATATTACATATAATTTTGTAATTTAAATATATACATACATACATACATATATATAAATATATACATATATACATACATATACATGCATATGTATGTTATAAGCGTTCCACATAAATTTAACTATAGTCAGCATCTTATATACACACAATTGTATTTACGCACGGGTATTTATTTACATTATATATTGATGCGCGCGTGCATACACACACATGTGTGTGTGCGTGTGTGTTTGGATAATACATTTGAATATAGGAGGGGCTTACATATTGGTTGTGGTGTAAATATCAACATCTATACACGGGCATGTCAAACCATGTACACTATATATTAATGCACATGCACGTACACACATATGTGTATGATACACATATGTACTATATATTATAAAATATAAAAAAATTATTTATAAAATAAATAAAATATAAATTTTATTTAATACAAAAATTTGAAAAGTTCTTAATAAATTTAGACCACATAGGCTTAAAAGACATCCAGAAGGAAAAAAAATTACCCAATTACTCCGCTTCAAGCTGACCCAGTAACAATAATATTAGAGCCAAATAGCTTATGTGGTCTAAATTAGCAATTTTAGGACCAACTTATTAAAGGCTAACAACATAGTAGGGTGTCTATAAAAATAGTGTCTACGGTTAGATTTTGATAATCAAGTAATCTACCCTACCTTGTTATTGACCTGCCTCAAAAGGATGAGGTAAGCCCGAGGTTATCCCCAATAGAAAATGCCCAATTTGAATTGGGTCTTAGGATAATTACAAATTTGATTTCAAATTAAGATTAAAATTTTAAATTTAAAACATAAATTTAAATAAGATAAATATTACAAATGTAATAATATAGATTTTCAATATTTTTTTGAAAATTATGTTAAAAGTTTTAAATGTAAAAGTTAAATTTAAAATAAAACACATATTATTAAAGTTATAATTTAAAATTTGAAAATGTTACAAAAATTAATTTCAAAAATACTATGTAATGACCATAAATTTAAATTATTCAAATAAATTAATTAAAAGTCCAAGGCGGCCCAATTAATAGAAGTAAAGAGAAGTGAATTAGTAGAAATAGGGTATGAGGGCCCAAGCCCAATTTATTATGGGAAAATAAAAAATACTCCTCTCCATTCATTCATTTCATTCTACTGAAAATAAAATAAAAAGCTAAGAAAGTACTTCAATGGTGGCGGTTTAGAGAAGACAGATAGAATGAAGATAAGGATAACGCAAGCTAAAGGGGAGTAAGAAAACTAAAGCTAGACATCTTAAAGATACAAGTGAGTAATACTTAATTTTTCTATACTGATCTCTAATATATGGTTTCAGTTTAGATTTGTATGTTTTAAGTATGATGGATCATACGAGTTACTATTAACAAATATATAATGGTTTAATAAATGTTTTGGGGAAGAATGGATAAACATGCGATGTTTAGATGTGTTCCCCTATTTTAATGGTTTCAAAATGCAGCGAAATATTCTAATCATGATTTTAGAAACGGGTTTTAGTTTAAGAGATTCCTTAACCTTATTTGATTATATATGATTTATTGAAGATACAAATTAAAAAATAAGTAGAGAAATTACCCTTAAAAGTCCACATGAAGATTTAGTGTGTTAGAATATGTATTCATTAATTTTCTAAGAATTTATTAGAATTTTCTGTCAGGAAAATAAACTTGAATGACTAAGTACTACCCTAGGGCAAGTGGGGAACTATGGAGGCACTTGAAAATAAATTTATATGGAAAAATGTATTAATAAGTGTTGGGAAATAAGGAAACCAAAGCCAAATCATTTCCTGAAATGAAAGAAAAAGAACTCTATAAATAGCAGAAAGTAAGATAGGGCAAATGAGAGGACAACACATGTAAAGATGTTGTCAGGGATGTCAGAGTTTGTCTGAAATGGCATTGGGTGGTAGCTCTATATTGTAAATACGAACCATGTGTAATATAAAAGGGTCATACTGGGAAGTGTGCATTAATAAGGGAAGTGGGTAGCACTCAGCGGTTGGTTAGGGTAGCACCATGCCAAGAAATGTAGAACCTAATAAATGATAAGTAGGTGGGACTCAGGGAGAGGCCAAGTCAGCATGGGGATGGGATCCTGCGCTAGAAATAAGGTCGGAAGGGCTATTGACGCCGGGTGTCACTCGAATGCACACCTTGGGAATGTGAAGATAGGCATTCAACTTCCAAGGACTTAGGGCAGTTCCATAAGATAAATAAATGTTTAGAGTGGATGCACATCTTAGGAAGGTAAGGAGAGGCATTCACAAATGCACACCTGGGGAAGGTGAGGCGTTCAACTGTGCCGGGCGTAGTATTAAATTATTAAAGAAAAATAAGTAAGGCATGCATGGGGCATAATACTAAACAGCTAAAGAAGAATCAGTACGACTTACGTGGGATGCAGTAATCAATAGTTAAAGAAAATAAGTAAGGCCTATGCGGGGGACAATAATAATTTGCTAAAATAAGGATAAGTAAGATTTGTGCGGGGTGTAGTATTAAATAGATAAAAGATAAGTATGACCTACGCGGGGCACAGTATTGTAGTAGATTAAATAATAATCTAAGGTGGGAACCAAGTTGGGTCTGCACAGGGAGCGCGGTAGTAAAGCATTGTAATGAAACAAAAGAATGAACCAAGCTTGGGAATTCAATGGGGATTGGGCTAGGAGTGCAAAAGAAAATAGGATCTGCCTAAGAAAGCTTAAGATGCAGATGTAGTTAAGAACCAACGACGTCGATACGTTGAATGTTCCACTCTGATGGTTTGAATAGTGAAGGAGAAACCCAACCTGTGTGATGTAGTTTGGTCTCACTATGTGATTGTTTTGGGGTAAGTATTATTCACACTATACTTTATATTTGATCCGTGTTTTTATTATTATTTTCCCATAAACTCATAGGTGCTCATTTGAGTAGGCTGAGTTTATGGGACTAGAGTGGTTTGAAATAAAAGCTGTAGTGGCAGATCGAAGATGGAGCAGGAGGCTTGTAGCTAATAAAGATTCTTGTTTTCGCTGTACTAAAGAATGAAGGTCGCATCGTCATATGTTGACCGGACTCTTTATTATGTTTATTTCTATTATATTTGACCCCAACGTGGGTATGTTTTGAGTTTAATTATGACTAAAGGATGTGTAAAGAATGTTAAAAAAAACTTATGATGTAATGAAACATTTAACTGCTTTGTTTACTTTATATGTGTTTAATTTAGAAACCGAACTCGCTTTCATCATTGGAAGATAATTTCGTAGATGACTGTAGTATCATCGACATTCATCTTCGAGTCTCAAATGGGGGATGTAACAGTTTAGTATCAAAGCATAGGCTAGGGACACTTAAGTAAAAGAAAGCTAGAAAAAGAGGACAGTGGTATTTAGGATAAAATAAACATTCTGGGAAGGGGATACATTAATATATCTATAACGTACTTGTATGTTGCTCTATAGATATATAGAAAGATATATTTATCCTTCTATTGTTGTTCATTCCTTATTCTTTTGTTTTCGACGAAGACTTGCTTACAGAAAAGCCAGATGGATTTGAGAAGTGGACGAGTTAATATAGGAGGAGAAAGCGTGAGAAGAGAGGCTGAAAGTACACAGACTAATGCAACGAATGAGGAAGGAATTCCACAAGCAGTATGGGAGGAAGCTGCACAGCCAGAAAATGAGGCAGACATGGATGTGCATATCTTAGTTAGGCAGTTCATGACTCAAATGATGAGGGAAGCTGTAACCAAGGCTATTCAACTAAGACCTACGGCGGTGAGAGAGGACTTCCCAAAAATGAACCGAGTTATAAAAATCTAGGAGGGAAGGCATTTACAGGGAAGGAACCCGTAGTAGAAGTATTAAATTGGCTAAGAAGCTATGAGTGCATATTCGAAGAGTTAGGATTGAATGATGCACAAAAGAGAAGATTGGCATCAAGACAGCTATAGGAAGATCCAGGACTGGTGGAAGATGGCAGTTGCTGAGACCCTAAAGGAGGAGATCACTTGGGAGCAGATCAAAGAAAGGTTTGAAGTGCAATTTATATCAGAATTTCAAAAAGTGTGCTGCTGAGAGAGTTTATTGATTTGAAGCAGGGTAATCTTACTATAGAAGGATACATCCAAAAGTTTAATTCATTGGCTAAGTATGGAAGGGATATCATCAACACCTCGATAAAGAAGAATGAGAAGTTTATCAAGGGCCTGAAGCAAGGTCTTAATCATAAGGTGATGGCTCGTCTAGCATCTCTTTTTTGAGTTTGTTATTGACATGGCTAGAAAGTATGATGGAATGTACCAAGAGAAGAGGAGGATGGAGGTGAGACACAAGGTAGAGCAGAAAAAGAAGTTTGCCTCATATACAAAAGGCAAGAAAGGAGCGCAGAAGGGGAACGACTTGCTAATGCAGAGGTAATATGCTTTAACTATGGACAGAAGGGTCATTATGCTTCGAGGGCCCTATACCCAAGGAATCCGAGAAGATGAAATGCTTCAAGTGTGACAAAGCAGGACATTTGAAGATGGAATGCCTAGAGCTTAAAGCGTAGGTTTATGCTTTGAAGGAACTAAGGGAAGGACCATCTACCAAGGAGAAAGGCAAACGGAAAGTCTTATATGGTATGGATTTTATTTCTAATATTTCAATTAGAGTACTGTTTAATACTATTTCTACACATTCATTTATAATTAAAGAGTTGGTCGATAGAATTGGGTTAGGAGTCACCTATTTTGTCACTTCGATGCGTGTAGCAAATCCGATAGAAGGGTATGCCACTCTCGGATTGTGATGCACTAACCTAGATACCGAGTTAGGTGAATGTAAGTTTTCTTATGATCCCTATGTGTTCGACTTCATAAGCTTTAGAGTTATTTTAAAGATGGGCTAGTTGGAGAAGTATAGTGCATGGTGCACTACGTTGAAAGGATAATTACCTCGAGTCATCCCGACTGTAGAAATAGAGTGTATGTGGTCTTGGAAGAATATGGAGAGCTGCTCAAAAGTGTTTTATTTGTTTTAACTTTGGTAGAAGAAGACTTTAGAGCCACATATAGTGAAGGACTTCCAAGATGTGTCTGAACCAGTTTCGAGGTTACCAGCCCCGATGGCGGTGGAGCTCAAATAGATTCACTACTAGGGATTAAACTATTTAGTGGACCACCAAGTAGAATGCCTCCAAGGGAGATGGATGAGTTGAAGAAGAAATTTGTAGAGTTAGAAGGAAAGAGTTTCATTAAGCCAACCAATTCACCTTGGGTAGCAACAGCAGTATTTGTGAAGAAGTCCGATGGATCATTGAGACTATGCATTGACTATCGGAAATTGAACGAAAGAATAGTGAAGAACAGGAATCCTTTAATGAGAATTGGTGATTTTTTTTTGATTGGTTAAGTGGAGCGAAGGCATTTTTGTAGTTGGAATTTGCTGTAAGGTTCCATTAGTTGAGAGTTGTGGATGAAATTATTCCTTTGACTGCTTTTAAAATAATGGACATTCATTTGAGTTGTTGGTTATGCCATTTGGGATAACTAATGCGCATGCATTCTTTGTAGATTCGATGAACAAGATCTTTCAGGATAACCTAGATAGATTTGTGCTGGTGTTCATAGATGATATTTTAGTGTACTCTATGGATGAGGAGGAATACACAATTCATGAATCTACGACTACGATAACATCCAGACTCATCGGCTCAATATATGGTTTGTATAGTTATATATTTTAACAAGAGTCATCAAATGTGTATTTAAAGTCTAGTTTAGTGCTTTGTTAAAATCTTTCCTCAAGAATCATCATTCAATAAACTTGCATGCATATTTTAGTCAAAATCAAGTGTCAAAAAAATGCATGAAGCGGGGCTCGAACCGGAGTCACTAGTTTGGAAGGCAAGTACTCTAACCAAATGAGCTACTACAATTTTTGCTTAACAACAGAATTCAGTCGACTGAATACAGTCAGTCAGTCGACTGAATCTATGCATTTTAACATATTTGTGCACAATTTTTTTACATGTCTTCACATCCAGTCGACTGACCATTTTCGACCAGTTGACCGACCTAAACCCAATTGTCATATTTTGAAAAGACATCTTCATTCCACGAAAGGTTGTGTTCTTTCTATGAATGAAAATGGACGTTCCTTTTGGTCAGAACACTTCACCAATGGCAGTAACTCTCTTTCTACTAAAATACATGTTCCCAAACACTTCATATTCATCGAAATTCATTTTAAATTTCTTATATTCTTCTTGTGCTCTCATACTTGAATTCAAACAACGAACAAACATTTTAACTGCTTTGAATCATTAAATAAACTTTCATAATCTTCGATTCTTAGCATTACCTTCTCTTTATATCTTCACATATACTTCATATACTTGAGGATTTGATTATAGGAGGTTTGTACTATCAGAGACAAATTAATGTTATCAAGAACACACAGTGTCAGATATACTTTTGTATTAGTGAAGTCCTCTTCTGCTGCTGAGGCGAAAATCCAGTTCTGCTGCTCAGGTGTCTGTTCTGCTGCTTAGACTGTGTGTACATGTTCCTCCGGGTTAAGTGAGGATTGTTGTTTTAGTGAAATTTTAGAAGGAGTCTGGGACTGGACGTAGGACGGTGCTCCGAACCAGTCTAAAAATCTCTGGTGTTATTTTTATTATATTACTACTTTTTTATTTAGCACTATTTACTACATTACTATACTCTGCATTATTATATCCATATTGCACGATCCTACACACTTTCATTTGGTATCAAAGCATAGTCACTTTCATATATGACCTTAACCGGATCCAAACCTGATCCAAATCCATCCCATAATAGTGCTTTTCCAGCCTATAGCTGAAGCATATGATGTTGAATGCAAGTGCAAAAGCTCTAGCTTTGAATTGTGTAGTTATTCCTAGCATTGTTTTGTAATATTTTGGTTTGTAATCCATATTGTACTTTGTTTTATTTGAAATTTGACAAGGCAATTAGCTTTGGCTCTCCCACTCTCAAATCATTGTCGTCCTTTCGTGCCTTCGCGGATCTCTGTTTTTGTACTTGGTTGTCGTCTTCAGCTTATACAAGTGAGTAATTCTCACCAGACAAATTTATACTTATATGACTATTAAACTGATCACAATTGAATATGTAAACCCATATCATTATGTTATATCTGCTATACTATGATCATATGATGTTCACCCATGCTTAAACACCTGTTATATCATATGTTACTGTTATATTATGCTATTATGTTATTTATATCAGTTTATCACACTGCAAGTTCCCTTTAGATTAGAATCACTATGGGTTGAAATGATACATACCCGAACGGAATTTAGAATAGGGAAAAATCGTTATGGGCTGAAATGATAGGCCTGAACAATTTTTAATTATTTCATTTACTTGGTACTGCGGGTTTTAAATGATAAAACCCGAGTTTTCTTTGTAAATTACGGATTGAATTGATATATCATCCGTATCACTTTACCTATGCTAGAAAATGATATACAGACTCGTGGTTAATATATATTTTTTTGAAAATTTTAAAGTATTTTAGAAATGTAAATATTATGATATTTTTGATTTAAAAATTAAATAAAAAAAATTATTTTTGTAAAGTATTATCGATTTTCTAAAAAAAATTGAGTGAAATAAATTAATGGTAAAGTTAGAAATTTGAAATATAAGTTATTTTGGAAATAATGATTTGGTTATAAATAGAATTTAAATTAAGTAGGAAATATGAAAGTAGATTTAAAATTTGATTTAAAATGAATTTGAAAGATTTTTGTAAAGTGTTAATGATTTTTGAATAAGTTAAAAGTTTAAATAAATGAATATCTAAGTTGAATTTTTGAAATATAACTTAGATTGGAAATTTGTGAATTTTGTTTAAAAATGAATTTTAAGTTAAAAATAAAATGAAAAATAAGTTATATTTGGAAATTTAAACTTAAGTGTTAGGTTAAAAATTTAATTATAAAGAATTGAAATTGAATGTCGAATTATATAAGTAAATTATTATTAAATTGATTTTTGAATGAAAATTTAACTTTATAAAATCATAAATATAAGGGTATTTAAATGATTGTTTTAAAAGTGAAAATATATGATTTTATAAGTTTAAAATGATTTAGATAAAAATTCAATCGTTTGTGAAATTATATTGAATACATGGAATTTAATTAACAACATTTTTGAAATGTTATTATTACTAACGCAAAGGATATTACAACATTTGTAAATGTCGTAGTTGATAGAAATGAACTAGATGACTAAATTGAATTAAGGGCTATTACAGCATTTGTAAGTATTGTAATTGCTGAAATTAACTAAGACTTTATTTGAACTAAAGTAACCCTATTACAGCATTTTTAATGCTATCTTTTGTTAAATTAAATTGTTTTAAGAGTAACTTTCCGTAGCATTTTCTAAATGCTGCGAAAGTTGAATTTTCATTGTTTCAATAAATTTAAGTGAATAAATGAACTTTGAAAGATTAAAATTTTGGAAATTTAATAATTTAATTATTAAATGTAATAACTTCATTTTAATGATTTAAAATGAAGTTATTTGTTTTGAAATATAAACTATTTTGAAATGTGTGATGAAATGGTATTTTAAATAAAAATGAATGTGGTTTTGAAAAGATACGATATTTTGATATTTTGAAATGGATTATTGAATGATGTTGAATTTTGAATTG
The DNA here is from genome assembly GCA_030765085.1 of Allium cepa. Classification (NCBI taxonomy): domain Eukaryota; kingdom Viridiplantae; phylum Streptophyta; class Magnoliopsida; order Asparagales; family Amaryllidaceae; genus Allium; species Allium cepa. Next base: position 933,706,876 of record CM060941.1, read on the forward strand.
ATATTTGATTTCAAAGTATAAATTACTATCTGGAAAATTTAACCATGGGATGTATTTAATTTATAGTTAACTGATCCTTAGAGGATGGATGATTCCAAGCATCCTTTAAGTTATTGTACATTACTACTACAGTTCACTTGAGTTGGTTTACATTATATAAGTATATATGTCCTGACTTGAGTGTTCTGTGTTTTACTTTACGCTCGGGTCAGCCTGAGTATATACAGCTTAGCTTTGGATTTCTTTTTCTGGAGCTAGGAATCCATGGAGATTCTGCCTGTCTAGTTATCTATTCCCTTTCAGTTTCAGTTGTTCTATTTCAGTTCTGCTATTTATAAACTTCTATGTATTTGGATTTCTATTGTATATGTTTCAGACTGATATTATGTATTATGTTTTTGAGAGTTTGTTATAATAGCTTCATGAACTACTATGGTATTTTAATTTCCGCTGTGAGTTATTCTGATATTTCTGTGTCTATGATTCTGTGATTGTATTTCATTTGCTCCAGATTTATTTATAATGCGGTATTTTGAGCTATTCAAGTCCGACATATATGGATGCGAATGGCTGAAAATATCGGGTTATTACATAATTGTATTCTAATATTACCAAATAAGTTAAACAGAAAAAATCTCAGAAAGAAGAAGAGAAAAAAGTTGCAAATGAAGAATCAGAAGAAGAACAACTCAATTCGGTTAAATTAGAAACATTATAACTTTATAACATAATAGATATTACAAAAATAATACCTATAAATCATTTGGTAAAAGAAAAAGCTGATAATTACAATAAACTGATACCTGCTTACAACAAATAATAGTCAGTATCATTACAACAAACCGATACCTGCTTACAACAAACTGATACCTGCTTACAACTTTATATCAAAACTTTGAAGAAAAATGAGACCACGGTAGAAATATGAAAAGAACGAGATCGACCAACGCACATGAGAAAAATATGATAGATGGACTACATTTTCAGAAGAACGAAATTGAAATGACCGAATAAGGTTGATCGATATTTTGATTGCGAGAGAGATATTGGATCACGACAGAAAAATTTGATCGAAAGGAGGAAGAAGAAGAAGCGCGCGAAAGTGGGCTGGAAGGAAAATACGTGCGTGTGTCCTTGTGAGAAAATTATTAGTGGGCTGTCCTAAATCTAAAAAAATCCCTAAAAATTGTCCTTGGGGAAAATTTCCTGTAATTATAGCTAGACAGTTATAGTGCTTAACTATTATCTTACCTTCAATGTCATACTTGGTTAACAGAAACTACCACACTTGAAACAATGATAAATCATCCTCAACAACAACAATCGATTGGTCATTGATGATACCTACATATTTTTATTTATAATGGATTAGAAATACAAAAATAGAAGACTTATTTCAATGCAGTGTTGTTCTACATTAAAAATTATTCTCATGTTTTTTGACAAATTAATAAACAAATAGTGTATAATGAGATATATCTTAGACTTTAGGTTGTTCTTTACAAATCATTACAAATGAAATATTCTGAGAACTTACTTCGGTGCAAATTAATCTCATCATATCTTCCAGTACTCTTAGTAGTTGCACTGATCCTTAGTAGTAGATAATATTCTCATATTGACTATGTTTTTTGTAACGACCCAGAATTTCTGTCAATTAAAATTCGTATATTTAATTGATTTTAAATATTAATAAGTGAAATAAGTTGAATAAATTTTATTTCGAATAATTGGATTTAATTGGATAATTAAATCGATAATTTAATAGTTGAAATTACAGAAATAATTGAAAATCGAGTTTAATATGGTTGAAAATGATTTGGAAAATTTTATTATATCATATTGGAGTTAGAATGATGTTATAAAACTTTTAAAATTGAATTAAAAGTTAATTTATGAAAATTAAATATTTTAATATTTAATTGACGAGTTAAAATAGCCATTTTTCAAACAGTCTCGGATTTCGACGAAACTAGTTTCATCCGATCCATAATATGATATTATTGTAAGATTTTAAATTTCGTATCAATCGGATTTACCGTTTGTCCGGGGCAAGCCAAAACGCCTAGAAAATTTGTTTAATCGGTTCAATTTAAATTTGATCGTTTATTGCCGTAACTCGCACAGATGATCGAATTAACCTCCGAAACATGTTTCGTTGTGTTTGGAACGTGGGGTAAACCCTAGAAACGTCAGCCGGTACGCTTCGTTTGGAGTTCGAAAAATCCGGGATGAATAGTGTTCGTTGAATTTTCTATAAAAGCCAATCCTTATTCACATTTGCAAAACAAAAGACAAACCCTAGGGCTTTAACCTTCAGCCACCGGCCCTAACTCATTAATGGCTGAGAATTCGTTTCATTCTCCTCCCATTTTCTTCCAATCGACAAACAATTTCGCGAATCCTCCAACTAGAAAAACGTAGAGAGCATCGATATCTCTCTATCCAACGGTAGAGATCTGAAATGGCGGAGTGTGGAGGCTTCAAATCGCTTGCGTTCGAGGCCGTTTATTCTTGTTTCGCATGCAAAAAGGGGAGGCCGAGATCTACCCTATTCCAGCCGATGATGGAGTTGATGAAGGCCTTCGAAGTGGCATCGCCTGATCGTCTTCAAACTGCATGTGGAGGTCGCGATAATTGGTTGTTAGGCGGCGGCTATGTGTTGCTATTCACGTTCGTATGCTGGAGGGAAGAAAAGGTATTGCACGGCCAGATCTTGAGCATTTGAAATCTACGGCTGTGATAGAAGCTAGGTTAAAAAAATTAAAAGAAATGTAAATTAATATATATATATATATATATATATATATAATTGTATAATGTTTAAAACTCTGTAACTTTGTCATACGAGGTCCGTTTCGTACGAAACCAGTTGCCTTGGAACCGTATTGTCGAGCACTACGCAATGGAACTGGATTGGAGTCGTTTGGAGCTAGTGTGAATTTCCGGTAAAATTAACGTCCGTTTAATTTTATTCGAAATAAAACGCGAAAACTGAATTGAAAGCAAGGTGAGAACTTCTCACTCAATCGAAATTGTTCGATGTTAATTTTAAATAGTTAGATTTAAAATTTTTGATTGTATGTTTGGATGATAAATTTATTATCTGTTATTGATTGAAATAGACATTATGCGCCGTTAGTAAGCGGATGTTATTTATTAAAAACATATACCGCGATAATTTCATTGAAAAGTGAAATTGGTATTATTTATGTACTTGGAGTTGATTTCCCGCATTTTATAGCGGATGAGACCCTATTGCGCCGTCTATTAAGCGGATAATATTTTATAAATCCCATATACCGCGATATTCCGCTTTGAACGGGATGGGTATTGTGCTAACATCTTTGGATGCAGGGAAAGAGGTTGGACGGATCCAACTGGATTCCTCACCAGTATTTATTTGATTTTAGATATTGTGATATTTGATTGATTATCATATCGATATATGATGTTTGGAAGTCGTGATTGACTATTTGGTGTGTTGCATCATCGGATCCATTTTTGAATTTTAAAAATAACGATTTTGATTTTAAAATGATTTTTTAAAATGATTTTTCAAAGTATACGTTTTATTAAATTTTTGAATTGATTCATTTTAAATAATTAAAACATTATAAATTTTTATGTTATAAAAAATTAAGATTTTTGTGAAATATAACCAAAAGGTGATTTTTAAAATAAACAGATTTATAAAATAGTTTAAATTTGGATTTTGAATTATTATAAAGGATGTATATAAAAGATTTTTAACATTGATATTATAATAAAAATATGTATAAAATATTGGAATTATAAAACGAGTTTATTAAGTGTTAAAATGAAGTATAAAATGGATTTCATTAAAAATTATAGATTTATAAATTGTGAAGATTATAAAATGAATAGATGTCGTAAAATAAAAGATTTATAAGTAATTAACTTATAAACTGGATTTTGGGCATTTAAATGGGATATTAATAGAAATTGTTAATAAAGGAGATTTTATAAGTTGAAGTTGTTATAAAATATAAATGAATCTTATAAGTAATAGAAGTTTTAAAAAGAACGATTTTATAAATAAATGAATTATAAGTATTTAACTTATAATATGGACTTTTGGTATATATTTGAGATATATAATTTGAATTGGATTAATAAAGGAGATTTATAAATCGAAGTTTACAAACAGAAATGGAATTTATAGACATTGTTTATAAATTCGAAATCAATGGAATTTGATAAATTGAATATAGAAATTTATTAAAAGAAGTATATTCGCGATTTTGGATAGCGAACTATTCTTTATATAAAATGTGTAGAAATATTGAAATTTGGTTAGTGAAGTATTTTCACAATTTTGGACAGTGAATATATTATTAAATAAAATGATTATGTTTTGGGAAAGCGATATTATAAAATGAAGTTAATTATTTTAAAAAGATGTTTTAAAATGTATTATGAATCTAATATATAGATTTCAACATTCATTGTTGAACTAGACGTTTTCGAGAAATAGAAGGAAATGGTGGACTATAACACTGTTTTTATAGTAAATGATTTCCGAAAGGAAATATTTTTCTATAGTATTGGGATTTATACATATATATCTATCTAAATTTAGAATCCCTATACTAGTGATTTTGGGTTGTCGTAACGATGTTTTACACAGCATTCGTTTTGGCCCAAACAAATGTGTTTAAGAGAATGATTTCTTAAAGAATGAAATATATACTTAATTTCAATTTAAGTATATTGAATATTTTCCAAGTGTTGAAAATAAATGGATTTGTAAATTACTTATTATTAAATAAGTATGGAAATGTTTTCCAATATGAAGTGAATACATTGAGATTTTATCTTTTAAAGATAAATTAAAAATGAATATTAGAAATCAATTTGGAAATCGTATATTCATAGATATTTTAGAATTGTAAATTCACTATGGAATTTATAAAACAAAGGGAAATTCGTTTAAAAATAAACATTGATTTATTTTTGAAGTGTGGGAATAAATTTACGAATTTGGAACGAAAATATAAAGTAAATCGGTAAGGATTTATTTAATGGGTTTAAATGAACCATGTTGAAATGAAAGTATTTCTGCGTAAGGAAAATGATTGAAATTTGTTTTCAAAAGTTGTAAAGGTGAAAAGTGATTTGAAAATTTGTTTTCAAATGGTTGAAGTGTGGAAAATTATACATCTAGTAAAGATATTTTTGGAAAATAAATAATTTGGGAAATTATTTGAAATTTGGTGATGTTGAACACGCCTATTGATCATTAAATAACCGACTATCAATATTTACCTTTAAATAGGTATTTGTTGTGATTTGTTTGAATTTGAATGCTATACTTACTTTTGAAATAAGCGCTCACTATTCGGGTTAGCCGGGAAATGACCTTGGTGTCGTATAACCCATTCCGAATATGTGATACGTCGTTATGGCTTGCATTTGATGACCGGTGTTGAAGATCGGATATTTGTGAATATGGAAGGATTACCGTCGAATGTTTCTGCATCGGCTGATCCCCGATATAGAAATTTATTACCCTTTGTGATGGGAAGTCCGGTCGTGATTAGTGAATATCCGGATTGCAAGGACTTCTTTGGAAGTGCCTTTGGTTCCGTTCGATCCCGGAACGGACTTGTACGGATGTGTGTCTGACGTTACAATTTGAGATGTAAAGCTGGTTTCTATCAAATATATTTCCGTTGGTGGCGGGGAATTTATTCTCTTAGCTTAACACCCTTAGAGGTTATGTAGTTGATGGTTACTAGTGATACATTACCAAATTGGTAATGTGGCATACAAAGTGCTGTTGAGCATTTGATGATCAAAGCACAGCTTTTATATAAAGCGTGGCTTTGTGGACGAGATTTCGTCGGACCTCACACCCCAGAAATGGTCAAAACAGGAAGGATGCAGCAAGGTTATTAGGGGGTGGCGCCCCTTTAGTGTATGTCATTCCTTCTGGATAGAGGTGGTATCATGGTATGGAGCCCAGATACTTAACCTATGTTGTTGCTGCAAATTTATTGCTTTTTGGTTGTTGGAAATCGAGGATCATCGGATATAGATCGGTTGCGATCGAGGAATGACATATTCGTGTCAGTAGTTACCCAGTTAGGGGTAACCCGACCTTGTGTTGGCAGAGCTCCGGTTAGGTTCTCGGGGGGTCTTTCCAGAGGCGTTTCCATGTGGCAATGGGAAGTTCCTTGGCCTGACCATTTGTTGGAAATCCAAAGAAACAATACGAACCCTTTACGATTGCAAATTGTATAACCTGCTTCCTCAGGAGGTAGCTATAGCGGGCATAATATAATGGTACCTATGCTGGCTAAGATTTATATTCTACTTTCGAAATGTTTTCTACACTATGCACTAATAATAATATCAAAAATGATTTGATTTTTGCGTAGTAAGCATCTTTGACTAACATAAGAAGAAATCTCCTCTAAGTCTGCGTTTGCATTGTGTGTGTGGTGGGAGGTCTTATGCTAGTTACATTTTCAAAAAGCATTGCGAATCTATTTTAAAAATTATCCTGTTCTTCGTTTTAAAGATAAACTGTTTATTTCTCACACCAGTCACATGACTGACTCAGAGTTTATTGTTTTCCTTCCTAAACACTGAGTGCCCACAAATTTCCACACGGGCGGTCTAGAGTCAGGTTTATCAGGATATTCTAAAATTCAGGAGTTGCTGGAGGCAAGCCGGATGGCATGGCGTATTCACTAGTATATAGTATTTCTTTTCCGCTGTTTGTTGTTTGTTGTTGTACACTCTGATGATGTAATGTAATGTAATGTAATGTAATGTGATGTGATGTGATGTAATAACCGATATAGTTCTTTGTTTAAAGATTATTCATTTATCTATTATATGTTGTTCCGCTGCGATTGTGAGATTCTGATATTGTTCTGTTGTTTCTTTCTGTTCTGCTCTACCCTTTTCTCTCTTCTTCTACCTCTTTCTTTTTCTTAAACCCTAAGGTTTCGGTTTTCCGGCCTTCGATTGCTCGGCAGTTGATACAGTGGACGTATTGATGTCGGTTTTTGTAAGTCGAAGAATCGGTTCCTCACATTTGGTATCAGAGCATATGGTTAAGCGACAACCATGGCTCTGTTGGGTATTACTCATTAGAGATAGAATCAGTAGTACTCTAGAATGAGTGTGAGTGTAATAATAGATATGAGCGCGTATTTGTTAGTGAATATAAAAATGTTTTATATTGTGTTTGCTTATCCGTTGAGCTGTTTGTGAATTCTGGTCGGTGTGTGGGACGCCATATTATCGATAGGGATTTCTAAACACTTAAACAAGGCATGTCGACATAGTATTATTAAAATTGGGTGAATGAAATAATTTTACCTCGATTATATATAAAGGAATAAATTTTTTCAGAATTATTAAAGTTTATATGAATTGATTGTTTGATTGTTGAATAAAAACAACAATTTTTAAAGAATAATTGTATAAACGAAGAATTATAAGTATGAAGTTATAATTAAAATGATTTTCACTTGTGAAATAATCTTATATATAAGAAGTGAAATTATATAAGTAAAAGATTTATAAATATGATTTATAATCTAAAAATAAAATTCCAGAGAAGTGTTTTGAAAGGATTTGATATTTTGGAAAATTGTTTTGGGGAGATGAAGGCTCTAAACTCTTTTCAGTCACTGGAAAATAATTCCGATGATGATTGCAACATCATCGGTGTTCATTTTCGGGTTTCCAAAAGAGGGATTGCTGCCAAATTGTTTTAAATGAAAGTTGTTTGGAAAGTTTGAGTCTGGGTTTTGAAATTCAAAGGATAATTGAATTGGTTTCAAAAATTGTTTTGAAAGATTGAAAAGACTCTGGAATCCTATTTAATTTTTTTTATAGGAATGATAAATGAGTTGATAACTTATACAATTTGAATTTTGATAGAATAAATTTAACTTAAAGGATGAAGTTAAATTAAAGTAAGTATAAGTAAATCAATAAAATCCAAGTGGCAATTGTTGAATATAAGTTGTATAACTTATAGAATGATGAATATAAGTGAAATAAGTTTTGAACTTATAATATGATTTAATAAATTTAGCTTTGGTAAAAAGTTAAATAGAACTGGAATTGGAATCTGAATTGGATTTATATGTGGAATATAACTTAAGTGATGTTGAATAAAGTTGAATTTGGTGTCGAAGTAAATGAATAAGTGAATTAAGGAAATAAAGTCATTAAGAATATGAATTTGAGTTATATAAAAGGAGATTCAACTTTATTTGTTAAATAAATTAGCAATTGAAATGATGAATGGTGGAATATTAATCAATCGAATGTAAAAGAATTGATATGGAATAATGGATGTATGTGTAAATTCATTAGAAGCTGTTAGCACCAAAATTGGTCACTACCACCCTTAGAAAGATTGTGTAGAGAGAATAATTAAGAAAATAAACTGAAGAAGAGAAGAGAACATAAATTAAAATGCGGGAAGTAAGGACACCAAATTTATAGTGGTTCGGCGCAGTGGCCTACGTCCACTTTGAAGCTGATCTTTATTTCCCACTTGATACTTGATTACTGATACAATCCGTTCTTAAGTATTAGAATACAATTGCAAGGTAAAAGAAATTAGTCTTGAATGAGGATTCAATGTGGCAGAGTCTCTCCAGTGCTCTCTAAAATCTGATCCCGTTTTATGTGCCCCTGCCTCTCTATTTATAGACGAAAGTGGGTTAGACTTCCCTGGTGGGCCAGGTGGCCGAATAACTTGGTCCAAGTAGTGTATGTACTGTACGCCGAACCAGGGAGGCCGAACAAGGCACGCCGAGCCGAACTCCTTATGCCGAGTCTCCCCTCTTTAGGCCGAGCGAGGCGAGAGGTTGAATGAGAGATGCAGGTCGAATGGGGCAGGAATGCCAAACGATAGTAATGCCGAGTGAAGGGCTTGGGCGAGTGAAGGGTTTGACCGAATGGCTTCTTCAGCCGAACGACTCAAGGCCGAACGATCTCCTGTATACCGAACGATCTCAAGCCGAGCATGCTGACTTCTCTGGGGAGCACTTGTGCCGAGTGAACTACGCCGAACGATGCTGGGACGTCGAATGATCTTCTGGAGGCCGAACGATCCTTTGCTTCTTCATGCCGAACGATCTTATGCCGAGCGCGATCTTGGACTGCCGAGCACTATCTGGTGCCGAATGTTCTTGCCTGCCGACTGTCTATAGATGCCGGTTGTCACGTATGCCGAGCGCTCCTTATGCCGAGTGTAATTCTGAATACCGAACGTTCTAGTTGCCTGGTCGATTTTCTAGGTAACATTTTGCCCCCCAAAGTACGCCGTGTATTCAATAAGGGTGTGCTTTGTATTACAGAATTCGCGCACTGCCACCGAGTGCTTTGGATGCCGAACGTTCTTTTGCGAACGATACGAATGCCGAGCGATTTGAAGTAACCGGTCGACACCGTTTTGACCAGTAGAACCGGTCAGAGTCTCTTCACCTTCTTCTTCTTCCCTATAAAGCCTGTCTTCTTCTTCCTTCTTTCTTTTTTCACCATCACCTTTCAACCCCGAATCTTCGAACCATCCTTGCAATCGGACTTCAAGTACTTCTTAAGCCTTCCTAAAGCTCGATCCATGAACTAGGTATAATCCCTTTGCCCAACTCCTTTCCACAAATTCTCATAGGACTGAGTCGTTGCCGAACAGGCTGTGTGGAGGAATCAAATTATGTCTCCAAGGCCGATCGTTGTGAGGTAGGGAGAGATGGTTCGGGACGAACGCTTCGTAGGGTTTGTTTCGTTGTTTGAGAGGGACGCTGTGGTTCGGCACGGCCTCTGTGTATTAGATAAGGCCACGGGAAAGAGTTAGGTGGAGGAGAGGAAAATATGGAGGCCGTGCCGAGTGTTAAGATTTGGCATAACCTTGGTACGGCACGACATATTGTTGGCCGAACGATGGGTTTGGATGTGAGCCAGTGGATAGGCCAAGTGTTGTTTCGGCCGAATAGTATTTCGGCCGAGCGATACTCACTCAGTACGAACTCAAGGTGGGCCGAACGATGGTTGTAGGCCGAACAAGGACTTTGCCGAACACACTTAGGCCGGACAAACATTAATACCAAACATACTGTCATGCCGAACAAACATGAATGCCGAACATACTTAGGCCGGACAAACATTAATGCCGAACATACTGACATGCCGAACAAACATGAATGCCGAACATACTGACATGCCGACCAAACTCAAATGTCGAACATACTGACATCTTGTCCAATTTCATAACCGAACTTTACTTGTCATAACCGAATAACTTCTTTTAGCGTTTTCTTAACCTGGAACTGTAATCGCCATATAGAAGGCTCTTGGAGACGGTCAGCGATGATGGTTTTCAGAGGCGGCGATTACAAGCTTAGTTTTATTCTAAATGCTTATACACGATTGAACGCACTAGTTCACACACCACGTGGGGGGATTATTCTTGTTGTTAACTCTAACATTGGTCATTTTTCAAGTATAGTTCACGCATGTGCTTAGTTGAATCCACTATTTATTCAAGATGTCTAAAAATCCAGTTCCGCTACACTTTCCGACAGACCCGGGCCGTCTTCAAAGCAAACAGCCGCCGATACATCTGACCTGTCAGTTTCTCCCGCTCACGACTGGGCTCCTGATACCTTGGAGTCGTCGATCTTATTGGATAGCCCGGTTGACTCACAGGCTTCGAGGGTCACCGAAGCGCTCATCAGCGGATATTTTCTATTCATGGTATCCCGTTCTCCGACGTGTTAGTTCCGTCGGGGCACGACCGTCCATATCTACCCCCAGCGGGATATACAGCGTGCAGCAAGTTCATGTGTTGGGTTGACAGCGTACCACCATTCAATCTATTTCTTCGAGATGTGCTGCGGTATCTTGACGTCGCCCCATCACAGCTACATCCAAACGGTCACGCCTTCATCTATGGCACGTACGTGCTCTTCATGGCCGTCTTCTCTAGGCCCCCAACCCCTGGAGATATTAGGTACATATACATTACCAAGAAACGGGAAGACAGTCCCTCTTACATGTTTCTTGAGCCACATCGGAAGCGCCAAATTTTCACTAGCGCGTGGAGCAGCAAATTCGCCCAGTACAAACAGGAATGGTTTTACGTGCGCTGCCCACAGGGTTTTGCGAGGAGATGGGTTGAAGGAAGTAAGTCTTCTTGCGGAATTGATGTCCGTTCCCAATCGGTTTTAAGCTTCTGCTAACTTATCGTTTCATCTTTTCAGATTCTGCTCCACGTCTCGAGGGTCGAGGGTACTCTGATACTGTCGAAGCCATTAGAGTCCTTCCTGTTGAGAAACGAGATATCCGAGCCCTCATTTCCAATGAGTCATTATCAAGGTTCGGTCTGCTATCTCCTGGCCGCTGGATTAGTCTTCCTGAGGGCGCCTCGCTTCCCAAACCCGTACCCGCTAGAGGGAAAAAACTGCGTGAATCATCTATTCGCCCTTCTCTTGAAGTACCGGAAGAGGGGGAAATTCCAATTGAGCCACCTCAAAAGCAAGGTGAGGATTTGGGCCCTGCGGTCGAAGTTCATGATATTGAAACGTCATCTTCTCCTTCGAAGGGGAAAAAGAAGCCGGCGTGCAGGTTGAGGAAGTAGAAGGTTGGCGGGACTTCCAAAGTTACGCCTATCCAGCCAGAGAAAGAGGATTATTCACAGCACGTTGAAAGTTCTCTAAAGGGCTTATCGAACCTCTCCATTCCCGACGACTTGTTCAACTATGATTTCAATGACCCAGAGCTGTTTAAGTTTCGCTCACCCGCCAGGGGCGATGCGAGTGTCCCAGCCCCGAACCGAGGGGAAAAGACTCCCGTTAGCAAAGCCACTGGTCCCTCAGGGGGGGATACTAGGACACACACAGACACGTGCACTTCACTTTGCACCTACTTTTCTCTTTCATCACTTTGTTCCCTCGCTGATTCGCTATTGTTTGAATTCTTTGCAGGTGACATGGGGTGTTCGCACGGATATGACCGCCTTCGCGGTTCGTCGACTTTACGCCAATCCGGTCGGGACTCAGGTCTCGAGAAGCGTCGAGACAGAGATAGCGACAGCGACCGAGATTATCATTCCCGGGACTCGTCATTCCGGAAGAAAACTCATTATCAGCCCGAACTCCACCAGGTGACCTCTTCTCATCAGGAGCGAAGCAAAGAAAAGCGTGGTCATAAGAGGTCGCATTCCGATGCTCCTCGGGACCAACACTCTGACTCCTCTTCTACCCGGCATTCCCGAGACTCTCATAGGAGGGGCGAACTTTCAAAGCCGTCTCCTCCCTCTCCAGCTACAGGCCCGACAGTGTCGGAGGAACTGACCGAACTCAAGGCCAAATTTTCGAAGATTTGTTTCGATGGGCTAAAGTTTCTCCCAGCGATTCACCTTATACCCGAAGATGTTAAGCAAAATGCCATTGCCTGTACCAATGACGTCTATGTTCAACATGACGCATTCGTTCATCTTGCTGAGAAGCTTTCTGAAGTCTCTGTAGAGCGCCAGCACGAAATTGACCGCCTAAAGCTTGAAGCTATTCATGACAGGGATATCATTAAGGCCCAGGATGACGAGTTGACCACTTATAACTTTGAGCTTGAGGTCGCCCGTCAGCGCGCTAAGGACACCGCCGAAGCTGTTTCCTGCGTTGAATTAACTCATAAGAAAGAGCTTGATGAGTCAGTCCAACGGTGTGGTGCTCTAGCTTTGGAGAAGGACTCCGTTCAGAAGGAGCGGGACATACTCAGCCAATGGGTCAAGCAACTCGAAGAGCAACTCCAAGAGGAGAAGAAAGAAAAATTGGCCGCCCAGGTTGAGGCACAACACAATTGCGATGAGATCGTCGCCACCCGGCTCCTAAAGAAGAAACTCGAGAATGATTTCTCCAAAGTCGAGGCATTAAAAAATGAGGCTCGCGAGGAGGGCAAAAAGATGGCAACTACCGACATCGACTCTCGCCTTGAGGCGGCCAGGGAGGAAGGTAGGGAAGAGATCGAGACTGAATTCGACCCGCTCATCGCTGAATTCAACGCCCGAGTTCTCATGCATCGAGATCTAACTTTTTTGGGCGAGGGCTACCTTGAGTCTCTGATCGAGGCGTGGGAGACCTTGATTCGAATCAGGAAGGCCGAGAGCGGCGTCGAAGAGGTCGATGAGGAAGCTTTGATTAAGGAGTTCTTGAAGGGAAAAGAACCTTCAGACCTATCAACGGCTAAGGCCCTATACAACATGTTGAATATGCGCTTATATGATTTTTGTTTGATGATAATAAACATACATACATTCGTTTAAATGTATTTGATAATATACTATTTATTTTCACAGATTAAATAAATATTTGCTGAATAAAATAAATAACACAGGTTTTGAATTCAAACGAATATTTTATTCAAACAAATATTTATTACAATTTTGAATAGTACAATTTCAAGCTCTCACTATACATATACAATTTTGATTACAATTTCATCACATTTCATATTTACAATTCACCTCACTACATATCACTCACACTCGTATTTATCTTCAACTGCATTCCAATTTGAATCCAGCATCTGAGAAATCTGCAAAAATATTCACTAACGCAGTAAAATTGAAAATAAAATATTTTTGCAATTCAAAATAAAAGATGGATTTTGAAAATATTATTTGCCTCAGTTATTTGGGTTGTTCGTCATAATTTAAATTTGAATTCATCATACACGAACAACTTGTGACATACACAATGTATTACTGTATATGCCAAAAGGCCGTGCACACCGATATATACACTTGATTGATTTACAGGGACAGGTGAGCACAGGTCAAACCCAAATATACAGACAGGTTCAACTCAGGTGCAATATATTCAAAATCACGACACAAGCACAAGGTCAAACCCGAGTTTTTAAAACTGGGTTCAACACAAGGCAGTCATGAAGTATGCAAAGAGCTCGAGCATGAGATATGGCAACTACAGTAATGCATCAGTCACCAAACACTACAAACAAGCAACATGGCTGAACATTGATCAAGACACTAAGCAATAGCAATGCATGTATAATGGAACCAGTGACAATAGTGGATATCAAGTAATACAACTACAAATGCTCAAACTCAATGGTCAGAATGAAAACAGTGGTCAATGCCGAGATACAAAATACTCAATGCATGCAACAATGTGCACAGGCCAGAAACAATATCAAAATGCAAGCACAACTTTACAACAAGTCCAGCAACATGAATTGGAACTACACCAGTGCACAGATACAAGTTCAAGTACTCAGTGCAGACCAGGTTACAACATGTGAAGACTACAATGCACATGCAAAGATACAAAGACCAGCTGCAAAATGAAGCACCAGTTGAACTGTAGCAGTGCAGACCAACCCAATTACAACCCAAGATGCAAATGTACATTATGGCAGTGAACTATCAAGTACAAAGTGAATGAAGTGAAATGGTCGAGCTGTTATAGCAGCCATGCATATCGAATAAAACATGGTCTGCAGCTCAAATCAGTAAGCAACACAGTGGCAGCATGCTTGAAGTTATAATGCAATGCAAACAACAATGCACTAAGCAATTGAAGCAGTTAAAACATGGAAACAAGAAAACATGAAGCAACTCAACAATCAACATAACGACCAAATGGCCAACATGAAACTGCAAATACCCATGCCCAAACTCATATGCAACAGCAACTCAAAGTTCAGGTCTACAGAATGAAGATGAACTCTACCATGTACACAAGTGCAACAAGCAGTGCTCAGGACCAAGTGAACAACGTATGTGATACAACTTCAATTATATATGCAGTAAATTGGATGTAGTAGTTATTCTTTCCCAAACACATACGTATACATGCATACATCAAAATCGAGACATTGCAAACTGTAACATAGCCAAGAATAATTCACAAATCAGAAATCACGTGTGTGACAAATTGAAACAGTCAATACCAAGTCGAAGCCAGTGATAACCAAACGTCTCAAAGCAAGGCATATAATCAAGTTATGAAAAATATACGAACGTGACAAAGTCAAATGTCACAAACCAAAGCTGTGGCCACCACGTAAAAATAAATCAACCACAAGTACAATTCAAAGCCGTGGGATGCAAGTAACAGAAGTATTCACATATGAATTGGTCAAGGTAAAATCGCAAGCATCAAAACAATATCTGATAGCCGAAGTCCAGTTGAACAAGTCCAAAATCAAAGCCGTGGCCAAGCAAAATTGAACAAGTTGTTTTTGTTTTAAAATTCGTGTTATTCAAGTTATATGACCAAGTCAGATAAATCACGAGCATTCAAGTAAATCGAATGGGCAAAAGCACAAAATTGAAAAATTCAAATATACTCAGACGAACGCAATACAAGGAGATCGAGCACCTATAAAATACCCAATCATCATCGGCAATTATCTGATCGAATTCAAGCATAAAATCAGAAAAGCACAAAGTATAAAATTACATACCAAAGCCAAATTCGATCAACGAAGTAGCCGACGTGAGCAACAATCAATCAAGAATACACGCAAAAGATCATCGAATCAATCCACAAACCATCGGCGCTTCAAAAGCCCTAATTTGGAGATCAGGGACGAAGCCCTAAAGGAACAGGCCGCCATTTTTTATCACGAACGAAGAGAAAAAAAAAAGGGGACGGGTTAAAAGAAGATGGGCCGGCCGTGTTTCTTATTATAAAAGGGGGATTCTACTTTAATTTTTTTTTAAAAAAAAGCTTTAGTTTATATTATTAGGGTTGTTTATTTATTTCTATTTGTTGTTTAAATTGTTTTTATTTTTTCGAATCAAAAACTGGTATCACCACCTAGGATTTAGGTAGTGTCAGATTGTCGAGTTAGAATTAGTTCAGTGAGCAGGGTGTGCGAGTTTGCAAAGCTCGATAGGCGAGAGCAGTGTTTGCGAGTGAGCGAAACTCTATAGGCGGGAGCAGGGTGTGCGAGTCTAGTAGAGTGTTTGTGAGCGGGAGCAAAAGGGTCTGCGAGTCTAGTAGAGTTGTTGTAAGCGTGATACTGTTTAATTCTAATAGAAATCTGTGAATGCAGCAGTAGGCAGGGGTTGCCGAAGCTGGGTAAATTTTGTGTGTGATTTACTTTTCAGCATATTTATTTCTGCAGTTTATTTCTGTGTTTAAATTGAGAAAATTTGCTATAACCCTATTCACCCCCCCCTCTAGGGTTAATCTAGATCCTACAAGTGGTATCAGAGCACGGTAAATATTTTTTTATTTAACTCTAGAGTCATGAGTCTACAAAATAATGCTTTTTCTGAGGGGCAATCTATTGCTAGGCCACCCATGTTTAACGGGAACGATTATGCTTATTGGAAAGTTAGGATGGGTATTTATCTTAGTTCCGTTGATTATGATGTTTGGGATATTATTGAAACAGGCTATAAACCTCCCACTATAATCGTTGGTGGTACTGAGATTCCTAAACCTAAGGATAGGTGGGATGCTAACGATAAGAGATTGAAAACCATAAATGCTAAAGCCATGAATGCTTTAATCTGTGCTCTTGATAAAAATGAATTTAATAGAATTTCTCATTGTGAAACAGCACAGGAAATTTGGCATACTTTGGAGGTGACACACGAAGGAACTTCTCAAGTCAAGGAGTCTCGTCTAGCTCTATACAGCAACGAATATGAAAACTTTGTGATGGACAAAGGCGAGAGCATAAAAGATATGTTTGGACGCTTCTCAACCTTGATATACAATGCTAGAGCGCTTGGGAAGGTATTTACTGAAGTGGAGCTTGTGCGGAAGATACTACGAGTCTTACCAATGAACTTTGAGGCAAAAGTCACGGCAATACAAGAATCAAAAGATTTGAGCAAACTAAGCATGGAGGAGTTGATTGGCAACTTGATGACATATGAACTTGAGTTAAAAGCAAAGGAAGAACGCAACAACTCCGAACCAAAGAAGAAGACGATTGCCTTAAAGAGTAAAGAAGAAAGCGATGAAGAAGATCCAATTGAAGAACTTGCAATGGCTTTTAATAATCTTAGAAGATGGTCTAGATTCAAGCCACGCAAGAAGAAAACAAAGGGCAATAGGTCAAAAGATTCCGAAAATTCCGATAATGAACTGACATGTTATAACTGCAACAAGCCTGGCCACATCAAACCAAAATGCCCACTTCTCAAAAACAACAAAGAAAAGAAGAAGTCGAAGAAGGTATTTGCAGCGACTTGGGATGATGAAGAAGGAGAAGAAGCTTCGGATAGCAGCTCAGAGGAGGCTAACTTGTGTTGCATGGCAAAATCAGAATCAGAAGCAACCTCCGACGAATCTAGTGAGGCAGATGAGTTTTCTTATAAAGAACTTGTTTTTATGTGTTCTGATCTTACTAAGGTAGTAGATACTCTTGAATCTAAAATTGAAAAACTGAAATCTGATAGGAGAGAATTTGCTCGTGAAAATTTTAGGTTAAAAACTGAACTTGAAAATACTCAAAACCTAGAATGTAAAAAATGTAAGATTTTAGATTCAGAATTATCAAAACTGAGGAATAACTTTGAAAGTCTTGAAAATGAAAACTTGAATCTTAAGGAAATCATTGACACTAGGAAAAAGGATTTTATAAATCGATGCACCTCACTTGTCACTGAAAACACAACACTAAAAACCAAAGTCCAAAATCTTGAGAAATCTTTGAATAACTTTTCAAGAGGCGAAAAATCTTTCAACATGCTATTGGGAAATCAAATTTTTGCTAACAATAGAAAAGGACTAGGCTTTGGGAAATCACAAAATGATGATAATGCGAAAAGTAAAAGTGTTTTTGCTCGATCTGAAATAATTGGAAATCATGTTGAAAATCATAGTCATAGGAACACAAAATTTAATCAGGTCAATTTAATGTGCTCGATTTGCAGAAAATTTGGACATAATCAAAATAATTGTTGGTATAGACCCAAACATGTAAAAACTATACCGATTTGGGTTCCAAAAGGCACAGATATAAAATCTTTGAAAGTCAAACAAATTTGGGTGCCAAAAGGAGCATATATAAATAGTTTTGGGTCTCCAAAAACATATTTTTCATATTCTGCCACTAACAACAATGGACCTATAAAAACAAATAGGTCACATAAATCTTTTATCGTGTAGGTGTGGTGGCAGGCTAAGGAACAACAACAGTGTGCTCTGGATTTCGGCTGTTCCAGAAACACAACGGGCGACAAAGCAAAGTTCCTTAGCCTAGTACAAAGGTGACAGAATCACAATAGGCAATAACGAAAAATATCGTAAAGGTAAAAACAGGTAAAGGTATATTTTTAACGATATATTACATGTGATTATCTGCACCGTACTCTAAAATCAGCCAATATTGAGATGAACAAAAGATGATGATTTTGATGCTATGATTTTTTTTTAAATATGGACCAACCATCTTTAAATAGAATTACTTGGAATAATTTTGATGGTTGACTGATTCGGACTTAATTGATATTGTTTTTGATTGTTAACACGGTTTCTTCTATTTACATGGCTTCAACTTAAAAATCCTAATGAATTCTATTTAAAAAAAATTGTATAAAGGATTTTAAGAAAATTTTTGACTGGTTCTTATTTATGACATTGATTTGTGTTTAATTGATGACCAATCAGATTTTCAATTTTGAATTAATTTATATAAATTTGTTTGGTCAAATGATGGTTACTCATGCTACACGTTGATATATTGGTTTTGACATTTTGGTCACTGCTTGTAAATTTGCATGATTTCAATTTTCATGTGAAAACTGTTAAAAAGGATTTTAAAAATTGTTGAAACCTTAAGAAATTGTTTTTGAAATAATTATGATGATGATTGACTGTTGATTACTCATGAACTTGTTTATCCTATGTTTTTTGAAATTAACATCATGATATTTGTTTGAGTGTGAACACGGCTTCATTACAAATTTCATTTAAAATTGTTGAAAACAATTCTGAGATAATTTGTTGAAATTTCACAATCTGGTCTTTGACATTTAACGAAAGAATTTTGAGTGAAATTTAAATTCAGATGCAGATTACACTGGTAATATAGTTGATAGAAAAATTACTAGTGGAACGTGATTAATTTTTAATATTCATTTGCTGCATCGTTTTTTTTTCAAAAGAAAATATCTACATATTTTTCACTTGAAATAATTTTCAAATAGCAGAAAATTTTCTTATAAAACCCCCTCGAGAAAATCATGTTTGACCATATTTACAGATTAGTCATTTTTGAAAAATTATTTTTATAATTTTTGGATTTGATTTTAAATGACTATTTTGACTAATCTAACTCCCTAATGATTATCGAAAAGATCAATAGTGATTGAAAAAGTGATGAGTGTCGATATTTGTCATACATTACTCAAGACAATATATTTAGAAAAATTTCTTTAGAATTTCATAACAAAAGTTATAAAAACTTTTTGTTGGGCAAAAATTCCATGATCATTTCTATTTCTATCATCTTTCTATCGACCATCACTCATCAAAATCATATATAGTATGTAAATTTGTGGTAGTTTACAAAGGAAATTATTCGTTCTTCAATTTGTTTTATCTTCATATTCATAAAGGAAATTATCTGTGCTTCAATTTATTATATTCTTCAATAAAAATAAATATCCAATGTATTCACTCTCATTTAAAAGTCCTCACGGTTATGCATGGGTGAATTACTTGGATTTTTGATTATGTGCTTCCATGCTCATTTAAAAGTCCTCACGGTTATGCATGTATGGAACGCATATCAAAATTAATTGGTTAAATAGACAAGTTGATTCTAATCCCATTTAAAAGTCCTCACGGTCATGTGTGGTTAGAAGATACTTGATTTCATTTTTAAAATTAAATTGGAATACTACTAATCTCATTTAAAAGTCCTAACGGTTATGCATGGTTAGTAGATATTCAAATTTCCCGAAATAAATATACCACAAATAGACAGAACTGTATGATTTTTATGAATTTATCTCCATCATTTCTGAAAGTGGAATATGCGTTTGACATGGGTAATTATGATTTTTGTTTGAAGTTTATTGAAATTTGATATTTATATTCAATTGAGTTAAATGTTTGATTCATGTCGATCACTTTATCTCTATTTTCTCTAACACTATTATTCTTTTGCTGATAACAAAAGAGGGAGAGAAAAGTTAAGATTTTGTCAAGTAAAATCTAGCAAAGGTCAAATAATTTTCTATTTTGCATCTAGACTCATTTGCATATTTTATTTGTATGCATATATGTAGGGGGAGTTTTGTGTAGAGAAGAAGCAATTAAATAGGGGGAGCAATTAGAATATATCAATGATCAAATACATTTAACATATTCAAAATCTTAAATATATGTTTGTTATCATCAAAAGGGGGAGATTGTTGAATATGCGCTTATACGATTTTTGTTTGATGATAATAAACATACATACATTCGTTTAAATGTATTTGATAATATACTATTTATTTTCACAGATTAAATAAATATTTGCTGAATAAAATAAATAACACAGGTTTTGAATTCAAACGAATATTTTATTCAAACAAATATTTATTACAATTTTGAATAGTACAATTTCAAGCTCTCACTATACATATACAATTTTGATTACAATTTCATCACATTTCATATTTACAATTCACCTCACTACATATCACTCACACTCGTATTTATCTTCAACTGCATTCCAATTTGAATCCAGCATCTGAGAAATCTGCAAAAATATTCACTAACGCAGTAAAATTGAAAATAAAATATTTTTGCAATTCAAAATAAAAGATGGATTTTGAAAATATTATTTGCCTCAGTTATTTGGGTTGTTCGTCATAATTTAAATTTGAATTCATCATACACGAACAACTTGTGACATACACAATGTATTACTGTATATGCCAAAAGGCCGTGCACACCGATATATACACTTGATTGATTTACAGGGACAGGTGAGCACAGGTCAAACCCAAATAAACAGACAGGTTCAACTCAGGTGCAATATATTCAAAATCACGACACAAGCACAAGGTCAAACCCGAGTTTTTAAAACTGGGTTCAACACAAGGCAGTCATGAAGTATGCAAAGAGCTCGAGCATGAGATATGGCAACTACAGTAATGCATCAGTCACCAAACACTACAAACAAGCAACATGGCTGAACATTGATCAAGACACTAAGCAATAGCAATGCATGTATAATGGAACCAGTGACAATAGTGGATATCAAGTAATACAACTACAAATGCTCAAACTCAATGGTCAGAATGAAAACAGTGGTCAATGCCGAGATACAAAATACTCAATGCATGCAACAATGTGCACAGGCCAGAAACAATATCAAAATGCAAGCACAACTTTACAACAAGTCCAGCAACATGAATTGGAACTACACTAGTGCACAGATACAAGTTCAAGTACTCAGTGCAGACCAGGTTACAACATGTGAAGACTACAATGCACATGCAAAGATACAAAGACCAGCTGCAAAATGAAGCACCAGTTGAACTGTAGCAGTGCAGACCAACCCAATTACAACCCAAGATGCAAATGTACATTATGGCAGTGAACTATCAAGTACAAAGTGAATGAAGTGAAATGGTCGAGCTGTTATAGCAGCCATGCATATCGAATAAAACATGGTCTGCAGCTCAAATCAGTAAGCAACACAGTGGCAGCATGCTTGAAGTTATAATGCAATGCAAACAACAATGCACTAAGCAATTGAAGCAGTTAAAACATGGAAACAAGAAAACATGAAGCAACTCAACAATCAACATAACGACCAAATGGCCAACATGAAACTGCAAATACCCATGCCCAAACTCATATGCAACAGCAACTCAAAGTTCAGGTCTACAGAATGAAGATGAACTCTACCATGTACACAAGTGCAACAAGCAGTGCTCAGGACCAAGTGAACAACGTATGTGATACAACTTCAATTATATATGCAGTAAATTGGATGTAGTAGTTATTCTTTCCCAAACACATACGTATACATGCATACATCAAAATCGAGACATTGCAAACTGTAACATAGCCAAGAATAATTCACAAATCAGAAATCACGTGTGTGACAAATTGAAACAGTCAATACCAAGTCGAAGCCAGTGATAACCAAACGTCTCAAAGCAAGACATAGAATCAAGTTATGAAAAATATACGAACGTGACAAAGTCAAATGTCACAAACCAAAGCTGTGGCCACCACGTAAAAATAAATCAACCACAAGTACAATTCAAAGCCGTGGGATGCAAGTAACAGAAGTATTCACATATGAATTGGTCAAGGTAAAATCGCAAGCATCAAAACAATATCTGATAGCCGAAGTCCAGTTGAACAAGTCCAAAATCAAAGCCGTGGCCAAGCAAAATTGAACAAGTTGTTTTTGTTTTAAAATTCGTGTTATTCAAGTTATATGACCAAGTCAGATAAATCACGAGCATTCAAGTAAATCGAATGGCCAAAAGCACAAAATTGAAAAATTCAAATATACTCAGACGAACGCAATACAAGGAGATCGAGCACCTATAAAATACCCAATCATCATCGGCAATTATCTGATCGAATTCAAGCATAAAATCAGAAAAGCACAAAGTATAAAATTACATACCAAAGCCAAATTCGATCAACGAAGTAGCCGACGTGAGCAACAATCAATCAAGAATACACGCAAAAGATCATCGAATCAATCCACAAACCATCGGCGCTTCAAAAGCCCTAATTTGGAGATCAGGGACGAAGCCCTAAAGGAACAGGCCGCCATTTTTTATCACGAACGAAGAGAAAAAAAAAGGGGACGGGTTAAAAGAAGATGGGCCGGCCGTGTTTCTTATTATAAAAGGGGGATTCTACTTTAATTTTTTTTAAAAAAAAGCTTTAGTTTATATTATTATGGTTGTTTATTTATTTCTATTTGTTGTTTAAATTGTTTTTATTTTTTCGAATCAAAAACTGGTATCACCACCTAGGATTTAGGTAGTGTCAGATTGTCGAGTTAGAATTAGTTCAGTGAGCAGGGTGTGCGAGTTTGCAAAGCTCGATAGGCGGGAGCAGTGTTTGCGAGTGAGCGAAACTCTATAGGCGGGAGCAGGGTGTGCGAGTCTAGTAGAGTGTTTGTGAGCGGGAGCAAAAGGGTCTGCGAGTCTAGTAGAGTTGTTGTAAGCGTGATACTGTTTAATTCTAATAGAAATCTGTGAATGCAGCAGTAGGCAGGGGTTGCCGAAGCTGGGTAAATTTTGTGTGTGATTTACTTTTCAGCATATTTATTTCTGCAGTTTATTTCTGTGTTTAAATTGAGAAAATTTGCTATAACCCTATTCACCCCCCCCCCTCTAGGGTTAATCTAGATCCTACACAACAAAGGTTCCCCCTCGAGGAAAGGAAAGGAAGCAGTTATTGGTCCATCCTGCACCGTGCCCCCAGTTCGTGCGCCTACTCAGCCTGCTAGCCGACCGGTACTTGATCCCTTCGAGCAGCACCTTGGCTACGACCCGGATGCACCCGGGCTTGGCGTTCATGTTCTATCTCCCATCCCGGAGGGTGAGACCCTCTGACAACCGAGATTCCACCGGCACCCGGTAAGCAACTTTTTTGCTTTATAGGGTTTCTATGTTTTTCTAGAAGTTGTTGTGCTCTAACATTTGTTCTCTTGTGACTTTGTGCAGTTTGTTCTGACCTCGAGCCCACTCCAAGGAGCGATGTCGCCAAGGAGCTGGAGAAAGAAACGAGTGAGGCTGCTCGAGTTGGCAAGGGTCCTGGCCCAGATGCCCAAGTAATAGGGGCACTCGATGAAGGCAAGTCCGACTCTTCTCCCGAGAGTTTTGAAATAGAAATCACGGGCGCCTCTAAGCATGCATCTGAGCCGAGTATGAAGGAGCGGCTCGATAAAGAGAAGAAAGTGACAGCCAGAGTTAAGGCTGAGCCTCGGGATGTGGACCTGGACGACCCCTTGAACAAACCGTTGAAGGTCATCCTCCCTGGCAGGTCCAAGCCTATGGACGTTCCCCCTACATCTTCGGTCGTCACCCCTCCATCAGGGAAGGATTCCAACGGTAAGTTCTCTGGGAAGGAATCATCCGGGAAGAAGTCAAAGAAACACAAGAAGTGACCATCGTCCTCGTTCAACGAGAGTTAATTTAGGTCATGTAATGATTTTTGCAGACTGTGTAAATAGGCTGTCGACTCCGGACTTCGGAGCGCTTTTGTAGTGAAAAGCTTTTCAGGAATAAAGTTCAGTTTCATTTTCTGTCTTTTCAAAAGATTCTTGTCATTCAGTTTTCTTTGTGATTGTGAGTGAAATCTGAACTGCTGTGAATAACATAGACCTCCTGGTTCACCTTTACATAGCCTGGGAATTCTTTGGAGTTGTTCAATCTCCATTCTGTGCTTCATGTATTTAAAATATTTCCTAGCCCGCATGTCGGGGACTCGGCATATCCAAGCCATTTGTGTCATAGTTCATATTCAAGGGGCCTGGAGATCTGAATCACTTACATTCGAGTCCGCTCTCTGGGGACTTTGAGTAATCCAATCCGCGTTCCGAGGACTTGGAGATTTTGGACCATTTATACTCGAGTCCGCATTCCGGGGACTTCGAGTACTCCAGTCCGCGCTCCGGGGACTTGGAGATTTTGAATCGTTTATACTCGAGTCCGCATTCCGGGGACTTCGAGTACTCCAGTCCGCGCTCCGGGGACTTGGAGATTTTGATTCGTTTATACTCGAGTCTGCATTCCGGGGACTTCGAGTACTCCAGCCCACGCTCCGAGGACTTGGAGATTTTGAGTCGTTTATACTCGAGTCCGCACTCCGGGGACTTCGAGTGCTCCAGTCTGCGCTCCAGGGACTTGGAGATTTTCAATCATTTATACTCGAGTCCGCACTCCGGGGACTTCGAGTACTCCAGTCCGCGCTCCAGGGACTTGGAGATTTTAAGTCGTTTATACTCGAGTCCGCACTCCGGGGACTTCGAGTACTCCAGTCCGCGCTCCTGGGACTTGGAGATTTTGAATCGTTCATACTCGAGTCCGCATTCCGGGGACTTCGAGTACTCCAGTCCGCGCTCCGGGAACTTGGAGATTTTGAGTCGTTTGTACTCGAGTCCACACTCCGGGGACTTCGAGTACTCCAGTCTGCGCTCCGGGGACTTGGAGATTTTCAATCGTTTATACTCGAGTCCGCACTCCGAGGACTTCGAGTACTCCAGTTCGCGCTCCGGGGACTTGGAGATTTTAAGTCGTTTATACTCGAGTCCGCACTCCGGGGACTTCGAGTACTCGAATCCGCGCTCCGGGGACTTGGAGATTTTGAGTCGTTTATACTCGAGTCCACACTCCAGGGACTTCGAGTACTCTAGTCTGCGCTCCGGGAACTTGGAGATTTTCAATCGTTTATACTCGAGTCCGCACTCCGGGGACTTCGAGTACTCCAGTCCGCGCTCCAGGGACTTAGAGATTTTGAGTCATTTATACTCGAGTCCACACTCCGGAGACTTCGAGTACTCCAGTTCGCACTCCGGGGACTTGGAGATTAAGAATCATTTATACTCGAGTCCGTACTCAGGGACTTTGAGTGCTCCAGTCCGCACTCCGGGGACTTGGAGATTTAGAATCGTTTATACTCAAGTCCGCACTCCGGGGACTCCGAGTGCTCCAGTCCGCGCTCCGGGGACTTGGAGATGTTAAGTTGTTTCTGAGCGTTCGTACGCTAGTCAGAATATCATAATTTTCAGCCGCTTGTCACAGGAATATCATATGCAGAGACATTAATCATTTATGAAAAAGGTGGCTTCAAGCCTTTATTAATGAGAGCAAGCTGAATTGTCTTATTACATGCCAAGAACTGGAAATGGAAACATACTAGAAATAAGTGCAACTACTGCATAAAGGAAATAGATTAAGTGTAGTAACGCCGCAAGTGCTCGCTGTTCCATGCTCGGGGAAGTGTCACACCCTCGAGGGTCGCTAGCTTGAAAGTTCCTTCTCCAAGCCTCCGTTCGACGACGTATGGACCTTCTCATGCGGGGTTCATATGTGACGGGACTGGAAAAACTCGTTTCAAAACGAGATCTCCCACATCAAAGATTCTTGGTCGGACTTTCTCATTATAATATCCCGCGACCCGATGTCTGTACGAGGCTGCTCTCAGATCAGCTTCTTCGCGTTTTTCATCGATAAAGTCCAATGATTCTAGTAAGAGATCATGGTTCGACGCGGGGTCGTAATGAGTTACCCGATATGATGGAACTTCAAGTTCTACAGGTATGACGGCTTCCGTGCCATACGCCAATGCGAATGGTGTGTGGCCAGTCGCGGTCTTGTGGGTAGTTCTATAGGCCCAAAGCGCTGTCGGGAGTTCATCTACCCACTTGCCTCTAGCTTTTTCCAAACGCTTCTTCAATATGGACTTGATTATTTTGTTTACAGCTTCTACCTGCCCATTCGCCTTCGGGTGAGCAACTGCGCGAACCTTTTCTCAATGCCATATTTCTGACAAAATTCTTTGAATTCTTTGCTCTCGAATTGAGTACCATTATCTGTTATGATGGTCCGTGGAAGACCAAAGCGGCATATGATATTTCGTACAACGAAATTAATGACTTTCTTGGTGGTGATCATGGCCATAGGCTCTGCTTCTGCCCATTTGGTGAAATAATCGACTGCCACTATTGCATATTTCGCGCCTCCTTTGGCTAAGGGTAAAGAACCAATCAGGTCAATTCCCCACATTGCAAATGGCCAGGGAATAACCATTTGCGTGAGTTCCGTCGGCGGGGCTCTCAGAATTTTCGCATATACCTGGCATTTGTCACATTTCCTTACATAGTCTACGGCGTCACGGTTCACGATTGGCCAATAGTATCCGTAGCGGAGGATTTTCTTTGCCAAAGTTTGCCCCTCGGTATGATCACCACACTCTCACTCATGGACTTCTTCCAGTACCTGTTTTATCTCGTCATGGGCCACGCACCGGAGTAAGGGGATCGAGAATTCCCTGCGATACATTACTCCGTTCTGTATTACATAACGCGAGGCCTTATGAAGGACTTGGCGTCTTTCGTTCCTCTTCTCAGGCAAATCTCCATGTAGTAAGTACTGTTTGATCGGGGTCAACCACGATTCCCTTTCGAGTTCGGTCTCCAAGACGAAATCTATCTCCATCATGTCTATACTTGGGGCAAGTAGGGTCTCGACAGGGAACAATCCCATTTGCTGTGCATCGCCAGTGCTTGCGAACTTTGCTAACGAGTCAGCTTCTCTATTCTGTTCGCGTGGGACATGGGAGATGTCATAATATTCGAGACTTGCCAGTAGTCCTCGAGTGCGAGCAAGGTAAGGAGCCAGTCTCTGCCCCTTTGCTTGATAGTCTCCCCGCACCTGATAAACTACCAGCTGTGAGTCACAGAAGATTTCGATTGACTTCACTCCCAATTCGATAACGAGTTTCAAGCCAGCAATCAATGCCTCATATTCGGCTTCGTTATTTGTTGCTGCAAATTCAAGCTTCAAAGCGTAGCAGATTGATCGGTCTTCTGGGGTTATGAGGACGATACATGCCCTCGAGCGATAGGTCGTTAGATGCCCCATCGGTGTACATCTTCCATCGAACGGGAGGTGCGACCCTGTGTCCGCTTGGTTCATCTGGCAGAGTGAACTCGGCGATGAAGTCAGCTAGTGCTTGTCCTTGTATAACCCTTCGTGGCAGGTAGGCAATGTCGAACTGACTCAACTCAATGTTCCATCTTAGCATCGTTCCGGAAGTTTCGGGTCGTTGGAGCACTTGTCGCAATGGTTTGTCAGTGTAGACACCAATCGAGTGTGCCTAGAAGTATGGACGAAGCTTGCGTGATGCAATCACCAAGCAATAGGCGAGTTTCTCAATCTTTGGATAGTTCCTTTCCGCCCCCGTCAGGCGTTTACCAACATAGTAAACTGGCCTTAGGTCCTCCTCGCGGACCAGGGCTATGCTGATGGCATGTTGAGAGACCGCTAAGTATACGTACAACATCTCGTGGTCTACTGGTTTCGACAGCACCGGGGGACTCTCGAGGTGTCTTACCAGAGCCCGGAACGCTTCGTCGAAGTCGGTGGTCCATTCGAAGTTTCTCTTTCCTTTCTTTTTAACTTCAAAGAATGGAATACACTTGTCTGTAGGTCTGGATATGAATCGACTCAGCGCAGCCACTTTTCCGTTCAAGCTTTGCACCTCTTTGATGGTTCTGGGTACTCGTATATCTCGGATGGCCTGGATCTTTTTCGGGTTAGCTTCAATTCCTCGTGCATTCACAATGAAACACAAGAATTTTCCTGATGCCACGCCGAACGAACATTTCAAAGGATTGATCTTCATCCCGTAGTGCCTCAGTATATCGAACATCTCTGCTAAGTCTCGAATGTGGTTGTTTGATTGTCGTGACTTCACAAGCATGTTATCCACGTAGACTTCCATTGTTTTTCCAATCTGATCTTTGAACATTCGATTTACCAGACGTTGGTAAGTTGCTCCTGCGTTCTTCAATCCGAAGGGCATTACTACGTAGCAATACAACCCGACGTTTGTGACAAAGCTGGTGTGCTCTTGGTCCGGGATGTGCATCGGAATTTGATTATAGCCAGAGTACGCGTCCATAAATGATAGTAACTCATGCCCGGCTGTTGGATCGACCAGTTAGTCGATCCTTGGTAGCGGGAAACTGTCCTTTGGGCAGGCTTTGTTTAAATCAGAGTAACCAACACAAGTTCTCCATTTCCCATTGGCTTTCTTTACCAACACTGGGTTGGACACCCATTCAGGGTAGAGGGCGTCGCGGACGAACCCGTTGGTTTTGAGTTTGTCCACCTCCTCTTTGAGAGCCGCGGACCTCTCTGGATCCATGCCTCTCCTTTTCTGTTTCACGGGGACGTGTTTTGGGTCTATGTTCAACATATGACTCGCAATTGCAGGAGAAATCCCGCTCATATCAGAATGTGTCCAAGCAAACACATCAAGGTTCACTCGGAGGAAGTCAATAAGGTTTTCAGCTGTCACGGGGTCTAGTCGTGATCCTATTTTAAGAACTCGTGATGGGTCGCTGCGGCTAATTGAGATGTCAATAGTTAGTTCAGCTGGCGCTGCATTCGTTTCTCTGGGTTCCCCATCATCATCTCTCGGATCTAAGTCTCTATGGATCCGAGAATGTTGCCCGAGCCAGGGCTCGGGCGTTAGTTGTCAATCATCAGAATTTTGGATGCGGACAAAGCTGTCCGCGACCTTTCCTTTCTCCCTACGCTGCGCTTCTCTGAGCTCAGCCACGTAGCATGCACGTCCGGTTGCCTGATCACCATGCACTACTCCTACTCCTTTGTCTGTGGGAAACTTTAACGTCAAACACCACGGGGCCAAGGCTGCCCTGAAGTCTGCGAGGGCTTGTCATCCCAGTAATACGTTGTATAGTGAATCAACATCCAGCACTATAAATGGCAGGATTCACACTCTCCTGTGTTCTCCTTGTCCCAGTTCGACTGGTAACTCCACATATCCTACTGCGTCTGTTGCTGCGCCGTTAAAGCCATGGATTTGGGCTTTAGATGGTTTCAAATCCTTAGTCTCCAGCTTCATTTGGTCATATGCTTTCTTGAAGATGATGTTAACGGAACTTCCGCAATCGATTAGAATTCTTCTTATGAATGTCGGTCCGATGGTCGCGGATATGACCATCGGATCGATAGTAGGGGCTTCCACCTTATCCGCATCTCTATTCCTGAATACACTATCGTCGTTCATCGTACGCTGCTGCTTTGCGGGAGCTCCATCCTCCACATTTGAACAGCACTCATACTCCATATGTATCAGAGAATTAGCATATCGCTCCATCTCCTGCCAATTTTTATCTGCGGGATGAGGTCCACCAGCAATTGTGTTAATAACCAATCTTCCCACAGTCCGAGCAGGTTGTTCTGGCTGGCGTGGAGCTGGCCCGCGTCCGGGGTCCGATGTCTCCTGTTTACTGTCTAGCGAGTCTCTACAAATTCCTGTAGCTTCTTCTGCCTAATCAATTTCTCAATAGCGTCATGAAGATGCCTGCACTCGTCAGTGTTGTGTCCGTAGGACTCGTGAAAGCGGCAATACTTCCCAGTCCGCTTCTTCTCCTCTGTTGATTCCTTTGGGCGTGGTTTTCTATATTGAAAAGTGTTGCAGGTCGACAAGTAGATGTTCTCAAGAGATGTATTCAGTGGAGTGTACTCGTTGTAGGTCTGGATTCTTGACTTCCATCTCCCAGTTTCCTTCTTCTTCTTTCCGGGATCTTCGCCTCTAGTTGCTTTAGACTGCCCGGGCTCGTTCTGGACGTTGACTTGAGCTTTCTCAGGATTATCTCCGGATGTCTTCACATGGATGTTACTCTTTACAGATTCCTGACCAAGCCCCGGTGCCTTGTCTTTCCTTATCCACCGAGCTTCTTCCCTCCTTATGAATTGATGGGCTTTCGAATAAAAACGTTCTAGCATGGCTGGGGGCTTTCCTGCCAACCAATCTCCAAATTCAGAATCTGGATCCACTCCACGCATTACTGCCATCAAAATTGCGTAATCGTTAGGATTGCTCACTTCAGTAGCGGCAACACGAAATCTCTGCAAGTATACTTTCAGTGATTCTCCTAGAGCTTGGGTCACACTTGACAAGGACATCACATCCTTGGGACGAGTGGTGTGTATCCTGAATTGTTCTATGAATTTTCTTGCTAATTCATCAAAGCTGGAGATTGACCGTGGAGGAAGTCGAGTGAACCACATGGTGGCGATTCCGGATAAAGTTATCGGGAAGCACCTGCACTTGGTTGCGTCGTTGGCTCTTGCTGAATCCATCATCCATCCATACCTCATTACATGCTGTCTAGGGTCAGTTTTCCCTTCATAGGCAGGAATGGTGGGCATGTTAAACTTCCTTGGGTATTCAGCCTGTAGGTTGGTATCTGTGAAGGGAGTATGACTCTTGGAAACTCCCCAATCTTCATTAGTCAATCCTTGGTTTTCTTTCATCAGCTGCCTAACCATAGCTGTCAAGTCGGGGGTAGGTATGGAAGATGGAAGGTTGGGTTCTTTGGGATCTTGGTGAGTCTGGTGTCCAGCCTCTTCGCGAGCTTGATCCCTAATCGATCGATTGGTGGCACCTGCTTGTGCATCTTCATCCTTGCGGCGTCTACGCCTAGGTGGTTCGTCAGCTGAAGTCGAACTATCTTCTTCTGATGAAAGGGGCAGGGCTACCTCTAGCATTCCGATGCTGCTGCTTAGTAAGCTGAATCATGAGGTCAGCATTGGTCTGCGTTTGCTCAGCAAGTTGCCTCCTGCTTTCCCTAAGTTCTTTCATTAAGTCACTGAACTCTGCTCGGGAAACAACTTCCGCTTGATTTTGGTTGGAGGGTCCTACGCCTCGAATCGCTTGTTGCTTGCTAGGACCATCTTGTTGTATGCTAGCAGTTTCACGTACATCTGCACTTTGATAGGCCGATCTGGTTCATGGTCTTCCCATGATAGAGTTGTTGGCTGTAACTCTGAGTAGAATCAACAGATGCCTTATGAATGATTATGGATCTCCTTCGGGGGATTTACGCAATCAGTAGCTACAAAGTAGATCCTAATAGCCTGAGAATTCAACTCTCTGTGAAAGCACCAAAATGTTAGCACCAAAATTTGTCACTAACACCCTTAGAAATATTGTGTAGAGAGAATAATGAAGAAAATAAACTGAAGAAGAGAAGAGATCATAAATTAAAATGCGGGAAGTAAGGACACCAAATTTATAGTGGTTCGGCGCAGTGGCCTACGTCCACTTTGAAGCTAATCTTTATTTCCCACTTGATACTTGATTATAGATACAATCCGTTATTAAGTATTAGAATACAATTGCAAGGTAAAAGAAATAAGTCTTAAATAAGGATTCAATGTGGCAGAGTCTCCCCGGTGCTCTCTAAAATCTAATCCCGTTTTCTGTGCCCCAGCCTCTCTATTTATAGATGAAAGTGGGTTGGACTTCCCTGGTGGGCCAGGTGGCCGAATAACTTGGTCCAAGTAGTGTATGTACTGTACGCCAAACCAAGGAGGCCGGACAAGGCATGCCGAGCCGAACTCCTTGTGCCGAACGAAGCATGCCGAGTCTCCACTCTTTAGGCTGAGTGAGGCGAGAGGTTGAATGAGAGATGCAGGTCGAATGGGGCAGGAATGCCGAACGATAGTAATGCCGAGTGAAGGGCTTGGCCGAGTG
The DNA here is from genome assembly GCA_030765085.1 of Allium cepa. Classification (NCBI taxonomy): domain Eukaryota; kingdom Viridiplantae; phylum Streptophyta; class Magnoliopsida; order Asparagales; family Amaryllidaceae; genus Allium; species Allium cepa. Next base: position 933,739,128 of record CM060941.1, read on the forward strand.
AAGGGTTTGACCGAATGGCTTCTTCAGCCGAATGACTCAAGGCCGAACGATCTCCTGGATACCGGACGATCTCAAGCCGAGCATGCTGACTTCTCTGGGGAGCACTTGTGCCGAGTGAACTACGCCGAACGATGCTGGGACGTCGAACGATCTTCTGGAGGCCGAACGATCCTTTTCTTCTTCATGCCGAACGATCTTATGCCGAGCGCGATCTTGGACTGCCGAGCACTATCTAGTGCCGAATGTTCTTTCCTGCCGACTATCTATAGATGCTGGTTGTCATGTATGCCGAGCGCTCCTTGTGTCGAGTGTAATTCTGAATACTGAACGTTCTAGTTGCCTGGTCGATTTTCCAGGTAACAGAAGCTAATGAAGTTGAGAAATTGAATAAATTGAATGGAAGTCAATTTAATATCAACCAATTGGAATTAAAAATGTTAAACCAAATTGAATGAATGTAAGCGAAGTAAATAAATTTGGTAATGTTGGATATACATTGTTTGTTATATGATTGTTAGTTGATTTTATATAATTCATTAAGTGTTAATAAAATTGAATTAAGGAAAATTGAAAGCTATAAATCAAATTGGAAGTTAAGTGAATTTGATTTGAATGTGGAAGTAAACCAACTTGAATGTCAATTAGTGAATGCAAACTAATTGAAATTGAATATGAATGAATATTAGTAAATCCAATGTTAATGAATCAAATGTGATTTAAATCGGAAAACTTGGTTATGGATTTGTTGGATGTTATTGGATGATAGTTGTTTTAATGGTTGCATTTGTTGTTTTGTTGCATCTGCTATGTTGGCATATGTAGTTGTTGTAGTGATATATGTAGTATATTGATGTTACTTTCATATATACATGTTTCTCATGTGGTTTGTTGAGTGTTTAGTAGGTGCGGATTGCGCTTGCTTCGCATTTGGAGCTCGCTTTTGCGCTATATTAGCCGTATACGCTCGCTAATAATAAATAAGGTACATATCTCGGATTAAATATCGTACTTTTACACTTTTTCCCTACGGGATGCCTCATCACTTGATGGGATGTATATTTGTGATATATATACTATCATTTTTTTTCTTTCGGACCGAGCCGCGCAAAGGAGACTATGGCAAAAATTTTCGAAAATTTAAGACGTTAGAATATTTTTGAGAGAATTGAAATGTTTGAAAACTAAGTTGGGTTTGAAAACTTAGTAAAGATTTTGTAAGAAGTTTAACTATGAATTTTGGGAAAGTTAAACACTTAAGAGATTTGTAAAAATCTAAATTGAACGGTTTGTTTTAGAAAGTTAATGGATTATGTAAATTTTTCTTACTTGGTAATTTCGAGGACGAAATTCTTTTAAGGGGGAAGTTTGTAGCGACCCTGAATTTTGTCAATTAAAATTCGTATATTTAATTGATTTTAAATATTAATAAGTGAAATTTATAAGTCGAATAATTTTTATTTCGAATAATCGGATTTAATTGGATAATTAAATCGATAATTTAATAGTTGAAATTACAGAAATAATTGAAAATTGAGTTTAATATGATTGAAAATGATTAGGAAAATTTTATTATATCATATTGGAGTTGGAATGATGTTATAGAACTTTTAAAATTGAATTAAAAGTTAATTTGTGAAAATTGAATATTTTAATATTTAATTGACGAGTTAAAATAGCCATTTTTCAAACAGTCTCGGATTTTGATGAACCAGTTTCATCGGATCCGTAATGTGATATTAATGTAACATTTCAAATATCGTATCAATCGGATTTACCGTTTGTCCGGAACAAGCCAAAACGCCTAGAAAATTCGTTTAATCGGTTTAATTTAAATTTGATCGTTTATTGCCGTAACTCGCACAGATGATCGAATTAGCCTCCGAAACACATTCCATTGTGTTCGGAATGCGGGGTAAACCCTAGAAACGTCATCCGACACGCTTTGTTTGGAGTTCGAAAAATCCGGGATGAATAGTGTTCGTTGAATTTTCTATAAAAGCCCATCCTTATTCACATTTGCAAAACAAAAGACAAACCCTAGGGCTTTAACCTTCAGCTGCCGGCCCTAACTCGTTAATGGCTGAGAATTCGTTTCGTTCTCCTTCCATTTCCGAATCTACAAACAATTTCGCGAATCCTCCAACTAGAAAAACGTAGAGAGCATCGATATCTCTCTATCCAACGGTAGAGATCTGAAATGGCGGAGTGTGGAGGCTTCAAATCGCTCGCGTTCGTGGCCGTTTATTCTTGTTTTGCGTGCAAAAAGGGGAGGCCGAGCTCTACCCTATTCCAGCCGATGATGGAGTTGATGAAGGCCTTCGAAGTGGCATCGCCTGATCGTCTTCAAACTGCATGTGGAGGTCGCGATAATTGGTTGTTAGGCGGCGGCTATGGGTTGCTATTCACGTTCGTATGCTAGAGGGAAGAAAAGGGATTACACGGCCAGATCTTGAGCATTTGAAATCTACGGCTGTGATAGAAGCTAGGTTAAAAAAATTAAAATAAATGTAAATTAATATATATATATATATGTATGTATATATATATATATATATATATATATTTATTTATTTAATTGTATAATGTTTAAAACTCTGCAACTTTGTCATACGATGTCCGTTTCGCACGAAACTAGTTGCGTTGGAACCGTATTGTCGAGCATTACGCAATGGAACTGGATTGGAGTCGTTTGGAACTAGTGTGAATTCCGCGTAAAATTAAACGTCCGTTTAATTTTATTCGAAATAAAACGTGAAAACTGAATTGAAAGCAAGGTGAGAACTTCTCACTCAATCGAAATTGCTCGATGTTAATTTTAAATAGTTAGATTTAAATTTTTTGATTGTATGTCTGAATGATAAATTTATTATATGTTATTGATTGAAATAGACATTATGCGCCGTTAGTAAGCGGATGTTATTTATTAAAAACATATACCGCGATAATTTCACTGAAAAGTGAAATTGGTATTATTTATGTATTTGGAGTTGATTTTCCGCATTTTATAGCGGATGAGACCCTATTGTGCCGTCTATTAAGCGGATAATATTTTATAAATCACATATACCGCGATATCCCGCTTTGAACGGGATGGGTATTGTGGTAACATCTATGGATGCGGGGAAAGAGGTTGGAGGGATCCAACTGGATTCCTCACCAGTATTTATTTGATTTTAGATATTGTGATATTTGATTGATTATCATATCGATATATGATGTTTGGAAGTCGTGATTGACTATTTGGTGTGTTGCATCATCGGATCCATTTTTGAAGTTTAAAAATAACAATTTGATTTTAAAAGGATTTTTTAAAAATGATTTTTCAAAGTATACGTTTTATTATATTTTTGAATTGATTCATTTTAAATAATTAAAACGTTATAAATTTTTATGTTATAAAAAATTAAGATTTTTGTGAAATATAACCAAAGGTGATTTTTAAAATAAATAGATTTATAAAATAGTTTAAATTTGGATTTTGAATTATTATAAAGGATGTATATAAAAGATTTTTAACATTGATATTATAATAAAAAATATAAAATATTGGAATTATAAAACGAGTTTATTAAGTGTTAAATGAAGTATAAAATGGATTTCATTAAAAATTATAGATTTATAAATTGTGAAGATTATAAAATGAATAGATGTTGTAAAATAAAAGATTTATAAGTAATTAACTTATAAACTGGATTTTGGGCATTTAAATGGGATATTAATAGAAATTGTTAATAAAGGAGATTTTATAAGTTGAAGTTGTTATAAAATATAAATGAATCTTATAAGTAATAGAAGTTTTAAAAAGAACGATTTTATAAATAAATGAATTCTAAGTATTTAACTTATAATATGGACTTTTGGTATATATTTGAGATACATAAATTGAACTGGATTAATAAAGGAGATTTATAAATCCAAGTTTATAAATAGAAATGGAATTTATAGACATTGTTTATAAATTCGAAATCAATGGAATTTGATAAATTGAATATAGAAATTTATTAAAAGAAGTATATTCGCAATTTTGGATAGCGAACTATTCTTTATATAAAATGTGTAGAAATATTGAAATTTGGTTAGTGAAGTATTTTCACGATTTTGGACAGTGAATATATTATTAAATAAAATGGTTATGTTTTGGGAAAGCGATATTATAAAATGAAGTTAATTATTTTAAAAAGATGTTTTAAAATGTATTATGAATCGAATACATAGATTTCAACATACATTGTTGAAATAGACGTTTTCGAGAAATAGAAGGAAATGATGGACTATAACACTGTTGTTATAGTAAATGATTTCCGAAATGAAATATTTTTGTATAGTATTGGGATTTATATATATATATATATCTATCTAAATTTCGAATCCCTATATTAGTGATTTTGTGTTGTCGTAACGATGTTTTACGTAGCATTCGTTTTGGTCCAAACAAATGTGTTTAAGAGAATGATTTCTTAAAGAACGAAATATACACTTAATTTCGATTTAAGTATATTGAATATTTTCCAAGTGTTGAAAATAAATGGATTTGTAAATTACTTATTATTAAATAAGTATGTAAACGTTTTCCAATATGAAGTGAATATTTTGAGAATTTATCTTTTAAAGATAAATTAAAAATGAATATTAGAAATCGATTTGAAAATCGTATATTCATAGATATTTTGGAATTGTAAATTCACTATGCAATTTATAAAAGAAAGGGAAATTTGTTTAAAAATAAACATTGATTTATTTTTGAAGTGTGGGAATAAATTTATGGATTTGGAACGAAAATATAAAGTAAATCGGTAAGGATTTATTTAATTGGTCTAAATGAACCATGTTGAAATGAAAGTATTTCCGCGTAAGGAAAATGATTGAAATTTGTTTTCAAAAGTTGTAAAGGTGAAAAGTGATTTGAAAATTTGTTTTCAAATGGTTGAAGTGTGGAAAATTATATATCTAGTAAAGATATTTTTGGAAAATAAATAATTTGGGAAATTATGTGGAATTTGGTGATGTTGAACACGCCTATTGATAGTTAAATAACCGATATCAATATTTACCTTTAAATAGGTATTTGTTGTGATTTGTTTGAATTTGAATGCTACACTTATTTTTGAAATAAGCGCTCACTATTCGGGTTAGCCGGGAAAGGACCTTGGGGTCGTATAACCCATTCCGAATATGTGATACGTCGTTATGGATTGCATTTGATGACCGGTGTTGAAGACCAGATATTTGTGAAAACGGAAGGATTACCGTCGAATGTTTCTGCATCGGCTGATCCCCGATATAGAAATTTATTACCCTTTGTGATGGGAAGTCCGGTCGTGATTAGTGAATGTCCGGATTGCAAGGACTTCTTTGGAAGTGCCTTCGGTTCCGTTCGATCCCGGAACGGGCTTGTACGGATGTGTGTCTGACGTTACAATTTGAGATGTAAAGCTGGTTTCTATCAAATATATTTCCATTGGTGGCGGAGAATTTATTCTCTTAGCTTACCACTTTTAGAGGTTATTTAGTTGATGGTTACTAGTGATACATTCCCAAATTGGTAATGTGGCATACGAAGTGTTGTTGAGCATTTGATGATCAAAGCACGGCTTTTATATAAAACGTGGCTTTGTGGACAAGACTTCGTCGGACCGCACACCCTGAAAATGGTCAAAACAGGAAGGATGCAGCAATGTTATTAGTGGGTAGCGCCCCTTTAGTGTATGTCATTCCTTAGAGGTGGTGTCATGGTATGGAGCCCAGATACTTAACCTATGTTGTTGCTGCAAATTTATTGCTTTGTGGTTGTTGGAAATCGAGGATCCTCGGATATAGATCGGTTACGATCGGGGAATGACATATTCGTGTCAGTAGTTACCCAGTTAGGGGTAACCCGGCCTTGTGTTGGCAGAGATCCGGTTAGGTTCTCGGGACGTCTTTCCAGAGGCGTTTCCATGTGGCAATGGGAAGTTCCTTGGTCTGACCATTTGTTGGAAATCCAAAGAAACAATACGAACCCTTTACGATTGCAAATTGTATAATCTGCTTCCTCAGGAGGTAGCTATAGCGAGCATAATATAACGGTACCTATGCTGGCTAAGATTTATATTCTACATTCGAAATGTTTTCTACACTATGCACTAATAATAATATCAAAAATGATTTGATTTTTGCGTAGTAAGCATCTTTGACTAACATAAGAAGAAATCTCCTCCAAGTTTGCGTTTGCATTGTGTGTGTGGTGGGAGGTCTTATGGTAGTTACATTTTCAAAAAGTATTGCGAATCTATTTTAAAAATTATCCTGTTCTTCGTTTTAAAGATAAATTGTTTTAGTTCTCACACCAATCACATGGCTGACTCAGAGTTTATTGTTTTCCTTCCTAAACTGTGGGTGCCCACAAATTTTCACACGGGCAGTCTAGAGCCAGTTTTATCAGGATATTCTGAAATTCAGGAGTTGCTAGAGGCAAGCTGGATGGCATGGCGTATTCACTAGTATATAGTATTTCTTTTCCGCTGTTTGTTATTTGTTGTTGTACACTCTGATGATGTAATGTAATGTAATGTGATATAATGTAATAACTGATATAGTTCTTTATTTCAAGATTATTCATTTATCTATTATATGTTGTTCCGCTGCGACTGTGAGATTCTGATATTGTTCTGTTGTTTCTTTCTGTTCTACTCTACCCTTTTCTCTCTTCTTCTACCTCTTTCTTTTTCTTAAACCCTAAGGGTTCGGTTTTCCGGCCTTCGATTGCTCGGCAGTTGATATAGTGGACGTATTGATGTCGGTTTCCGTAAGTCGAAGAATCGGTTCCTCACATTTTCCCCAATTTCCTTCTCTTCTCATCTGCAAAAAAAATAATCAAAAAAATCAAAAAAAAATTAATGCAAAATCAAGAAAGAAATAATAATTTGATAAGGAAAATGAACAAAATGTATTTTTCTTTTGTTAAAAGCAATAAATATTATAGTCGACCCTTTCTACTAATTTGAAAGAAAAAAAATTCTAATAAATAAATATTCAAATTTGTAGTTTTTAAAAATTATAGAGAATTTAGAGATATTACAAATGAATCTGTAGATTTTGTCAACTATTTAAATGTCAAATTTTGTTGTTGACGTTTCAAAATTTGAAAGTTAAATGAAAATTGATTTTTTGAATTTTAGATTTAAGATTTTAATAATTGGTTTTTATAACTTTCATCTTATAGTTTTTAATTATTACTCCATAAATTCAAAGTTTTCCTTTTTGACACATGGAAGTTCAGCGCGTGAATACTATGGATGTATTGATGTCAACATTTAGGGGTCAAAAAGGCGGGTTGTCGTAATATTAATTTGAGTTTGTTTTGATTTGCTTTTAGGAATTTCACTGCCTTGGAGCCACTGAATTTAAATAAGAGGAGAGTTGAGCCAAAAACAAAGATAAATAATGTGTTTAAGTAGCATTTAAGAAGAGGAAAATGTAGGTGACTTTCCTCCTTCGTTTATTAATTCATTTAGTACCATTTCAAAATAGTTCTTTGAACACTCAAACCTATATAGCTAAGTTATTTTAAGCTGGAATAAACCAGAGGATGAAAGGAAAAACAATCACATTTAATATATTTAAGGTGACCGTGATACTAACCTCTTATGACCGAGGAGAAGAATTTTCTATTGAATAGTGTTTCACTTTCTACGTTTCAACTCAGATCCAAATGTAGTCACTCAATGGATCATCATGTCATGATTAATTTTAATCAAAGTAGAGTATCCATATTGAAGCTCAAAATTATTTTCAAATCAAGAGAACTATGTAACTTTGTCATTTCGAGATTTCATGTTTGACCTTGTTATCATTAACTAATTGAAAAATCTCGAGTGAGTTGTTCCATAGTTATAGAATAACTAACAATACGTAAACCCTTGACGCCTGTAGCTGCAATAAGTTATACAATACCTATTATTTGGGGGGTTTTACATACTCTGGTCTTAGCAAACGTATCGATATCCATTTCTCAAAACATCTAGAATATGATTATTTAAAATAATATGTCATTTTAATGCTATAAATTTCTTACAATTACGGCTCATTATAATTACTATCACATAACACATCATTTAAGGATTTTCATTTAATATACTTAAACTAAATAATTAATTAACATAACACGGTATGTAAAATATATAATATAAAGAAGAAACATCATTTATTTCAAATGAGATTTTATTATAGAGTTAATAATTTATGACAAATTATAGAATTTCACCTAACACATACTAATACTCTTTTCAAACATGCTTCCATCTTAGGGGCATATGTTTTGTGCCGAACAAACATTGCCTATTAGTTATTTTCATATGGTTTTCTGATTATGTCCCACACCTCTTTGAATATGTAATTTCCGTTTTCGCAACAAACCCATATCCAGTAGTCATGTTCATCATGACTGTGTGTAGTGGTGTTTTCTATGTCATCCCGTACTTGTCCTAAAAAACCGACCCTATTACTACGCCAAACTCTATTTTCAATAATTTCATCTACCAACAACTTTTCACCTCTCGTTATTATAATAATAGTGTCGGTACCTAGACAAATCACCAGCCTGCCACGTTGTACCCAAGGTTCAAACCATGAGGACATAAACGTAGGCCTGTCAAATGGGTTGAGTTGGGTCAAAATGGGTTGGGTTGAGTTTGACCCAACCCATTTATGACCCATTCTTTTTTACCCACTTATGACCCTAACCATATATGACCCAACCCGTTTAATAAGCGGGTTACCCATTTAACCCATTTAAAGATTTAGGGGCCGTTTGGATTACAATAAATAAGTTGTTTTTTACTTATAAAATGAAAAAATTAAAAAGTCAATATGGATAAACAAAATCTACCGACTTTTAAAAGTCATTTTTCAACTTATTGCAAAAACAATTTTTTTTTGCTTTTCGACTCACATAAGTCGATTTTTTATATGAAAAAATTCTAAAAAAATGTATTTTCAAATTTCAAAATTTCACATTTCAAAATTCAAATTTAAAATTTTCAAATTTTGAAATTTCGAAAATTCAAAATTTAAAAATTTCACAGTACAAAATTCAAATTTCAAATATCAAATTTTCAAAATTCAAAATTTCATATTTCAAATTTTCGAATTTTGAATTTTAAAATTTGAAATTTCAAAATTTTGAACTTTAAAAATTCAAATTCCAATTTTCAAAATAAATTTTCAAAATTCGAAATTTTGAAATTTGTTAAAATTTGAAATTTTGAATTTTAAAATTCGAACTTTTAAATTTTCAATTTTGATATTAAAATATGAAAATTTTAAAATTTAAATTTTGAAATTCAAAGTTCGAAATTTGAAATTTCGAAATTTAAATTTGGAAATTTCGAATTTTGAAAATTTGAAATTTTTGGAAATTTCGAATTTTGAAATTCGAAATTTTTAAATTTGAAATTTAAATTTTGAAATTTTTGGAAATTTCGTATTTTGAAAATTTTAATTTTGAAATTTTTGAAAATTTCGAGTTTTGAAATTTGAAATTTTGATATTTAAATTTTCAGATTTTTGATTTTGAATTATGAAATTTCGAATTTTGAAAATTTGAATTTTAAAATTCGAAATTTTAAATTTTGAATTTAAAAATTGAAAATTATAAAATTAAAATTTGAAATTCGAAGTTCGAAGTTCGAAATTTCGAAATTTAAATTTGGAAATTTCGAATTTTGAAAATTTTAAATTTGAAATTTTGAAATTTTTGGAAATTTCGAATTTTGAAAGTCGAAAATTTTAAAATTTTAAATTTGAAATTTAAATTTTGAAATTTTTGGAAATTTTGGATTTTGAAATTTTTGGAAATTTCGCATTTTGAAATTTTTAATTTTGAAATTTTTGGAAATTTCGATTTTTGAAATTTGAAATTTTGATATTTAAATTTTCAATTTTTGATTTTGAATTTTGAAATTTCGAATTTTGAAAATTTGAATTTTAAAATTCGAAATTTTGAATTTAAAAATTGAAAATTTTAAAATTTAAATTTTGAAATTCGAAGTTCGAAATTTGAAATTTCGAAATTTAAATTTTGAAAATTTTAAATTTGAAATTTTTGGATATTTCGAATTTTGAATTCGAAATTTTTAAATTTTTAATTTTGAAATTTAATTTTTGAAATTTTTGGAAATTTCGGATTTTGAAATTTTTGGAAATTTCCAATTTTGAAATTTGAAATTTTGATATTTAAATTTTCAAATTTTTGATTTTGAATTTTGAGTTTTGAAAATTTGAATTTTAAAATTCGAAATTTTCAATTTTCAATTTAAAAATTGAAAATTCTAAAATTTAAATTTTGAAATTCGAAATTTTGAAATTTTTGGAAATTTTGGATTTTGAAATTTTTGGAAATTTCGGATTTTGAAATTTTTAATTTTGAAATTTTTGGAAATTTCGAATTTTGAAGTTTGAAATTTTGATATTTAAATTTTCAAATTTTTGGAAATATCGAATTTGAAATTTGGAATATGAAAATTTGAAATTTAAATTTTGAAATTTTTGGAAATTTCGGATTTATAACTTGGAATTAGAAATTTCAATTGCAGTCTGAACAGAAAAAATAGCGGCTTCTACAGTCCGTGAAGTTCAAATATGAAGATGTAGTGGCCTGTTATTTTTTAAGTACAACTGTCAATTTTCATGAAAACTAAATTGTATGTTTAAAATTCTTATTTTTCAAATTTATATTAAAATTTAATGTTTTTAATAAATGGGTAAATGGGTTAACCACTTATAACCTTTTTAAAAATGGGTCAACCCAACCCATAATTCATTTAATAAAATTCATAAATGGGTTGATCCAACCCACTTAAAAGTATGATAAATGAGTTGGGTTAATGGGTTGGGTCATATTTTGACAGGTCTACATAAACGTACCATCCTCGATCCTTTCCCCATGTTATTGCCACCGATCTTAGCTTCAATAAGTAATTCCAAAAATTCATTTCTACTCTCCATTTCCTAAAAGGTGTTCTATTTGATGTATCTGGCATGCATCCTCCTTACCAAATGCCTTCATTATTAAGCAGCTTCTAAATTAATTTAATGCCCATTGCATTAATAGTTCGTTCAATTATCTAAAACCGGATCCTTCTTTTGAATTTTGTCTACAAACAACCTCCTAAGGCCTTCCATAAAAAGTTGAAGTGTATACGTTTTATTTTGCTAATATTTGCAGTTGGTAGTTTAAAACATTACATTTAGTACTGTACTATTAGGTCTATAGTTGACTAAATCAGCTCCAGGCGACACTGTAAACCCAATAGCTTAGTTTCTCAACCATCAATCCATTATTTGATCTTGTCGATTAGGCTATTACACTCCTTGTCTCTTTAGTTCATCATGCATGATAACAGGATAGGATACCTTTGTATCTTTTGGGTAATTCCCCATGCCTAACATTCAAGATTGTAGTAATTTCCATTTTGCATGTTACCCCACCTTCCAAGGATATGCTTGATTTTCACAGTTTAACTGAAGTCCCGTGCATTCCAAAATACATTGAAAAACCTCTTATATGGCAACTGCAACTAATATCATCTCATATAAAAACCAAGATATCATCAGCATAGGTGATATGTGTGATCCTTTTGCTATTTACATGTATCGGCTTCAGTTGACCCTTTTTAAGCTGCTCCTCCATTAACTATGTAAAATATTCCACGAGGAAGGTGGATAACAAGGGGAGAGAGTGGCGCCTTGTCGAATTCGTTCGAACTTTTAGAAAACCGTATGGGCATCTTTGGTTAATAATAGAAAAACTTGGTGTGTTAATGAGCTCTTCGATGATTCTAATCCATTTCTCAATGAATTTTAAACTCCTCCTCATGTATAAAAAAAAATGCCTATTAACGGAGTCAAATGTCTTACAAAGATCAATCTTTATGCAAATATCCTTTTTATCCATCCTCCATGACACTCTAACTATTTTGTATGCATAGATAATGCCATTCCCTATGCTTTTATTTCTTACGAAGGCACACAGGTTCTCCGAAATGAGCGGAAGCCATGAAAAAATATTAGTCTATTATGCAACGTTTTAAGCCATGATCTTATAAGCATATTATAGCAAGCGGTAGGTCGGAACTAGTGGATGTCTATCACATTCTTACTCTTTGGGATCAGATGAACACAAGTGCGGCTGGATTCTTTAAGAATTCTACCTTGTTGAAAGATCATTTACAGAATAGTGCAATAGTTACTTAAATTTATCCTAGTGAGTTTTATAAAACCTTGAATTAAAGCTATCTGGCCCTGGTGCAATATTGTCTTTAATGCTGAAAATATCCTCCTTGATTTCATACATCTCTATTCCATCACCTAGGAAGTTTTGCCCATACTCAGTGATAATGGATTTACATATTATTTTGAGATAATGATCTTTTGATATTGATTGAAAAGAATCGAATAATACCCCACTGCTTTTTCAATAAATTCTATTTGATTGTTGCATATCTCACCGCTTACAGAGATGCTACTGCCCTAACTGTTTAGACATCTCCAGTTTGACATTTTAGCATGAAAAAGCAATCGCACCGTCCTCTAATAGTAGTCAGTCGCACCTGGATTATTTTACTATATCAATAAGCTCTTGTTGCAAAGCTCGTGAGAGAACCGCATCTTGTTTTCTAGATAACAAAACATCCGACCTTAAGAATAATTCTCCTTGCCTCAAACAATCTATTGGGCTTGTGAAAGCCCTGAACATTTCAGTAGGCAATGGACATTTGTTTGAATTTAATGGTACTACGAAGAACCCTGCCTTATGTGCTCACACCTCCTCTCTACAACCTTGCCCTTCTCTGTTTTGTCCCATTCCGGGCTCCTTTTATCCAGATCGTCCTTTTTCACTACTTCATGTTTCTTGGATTAACCAGCGAGGCTATGAGACTGCTTACTGACATTATCATCCTTAAAATGATCATGTGAACCATCTAACACATCAATCACAATCGCCACTTGATTCTCAGGTACTTGGGTCTGCTACCCACATGAATTTATCATTATTATTATCACAATTCTTATTACAGTATATAACAGAAGTAGTATGGGATTAATTCAAAGATTTGGAAAAATGAGGTCCCTTATCCACTTGCACATAGTCCGATGATGAGTTCCAGCATCTCAAAATTCGTATAAGAGCTATTAGTGACTTCTTCTACTCATGTATTGTTTTCATGACTCCCTCGTCCATGATGGGACATAGGGTTGAAGTAACATGGGCTATCATAGTAGTCGAGCTAGTAGGCCCCTCTAAGCACCGTTATGAGAACTTCGCCTCCTTCTCAATTATCGCTTGTTTTTGAATTGGTTTGACCTTACTATCAGTCATAGTCACTTGCTTTACCAACATAAGTTGTTCGATTGCTTCCTCAATCTCTTTAATTAAGTTCTCTTGCTGTTTAATGCACTTTAGATCCATGATTTTTGCCTCCCTTGCATCCTCTTCTTTACAATATTCCTTCTCCAACTTCGAGTTCTCATTCATCTGCTTTGAATTAACTATGTTGCCACTGTTCTTTTCCCCTCACGTCTTCCAGCTCCACCTTCTAGCCTAAAACGAAATCCTTATTTTATTCTTCACAGCCTCATCCATCTTGATTGGAATTCATAACGGACTGACTAAATTGCTAATAGTTAAGGTCCTATAAATTGAAAACTATTCCCCGGTAGCCAATTCCAAACTAGCAACATAGTGAGTGGGTCATGATCCATTTTCATGGACAGGGTTAATCTCTTCATGATGATGAGATTCTTATCAAAGAACCATTGTCCCTCATCTAAGACTTTCAAACTACCTTTCTCACATCCGTATCTCACAAAAAAAAACAAAATTTCCTTGGTTGAACTTCATAACTCCTTTTAGTCTCCCATACTCTCCTTGCATATGCATCAAATGCTTTATAGAACGTTCTATGTCCCACTAATTAATAGATCAAGCAATTTGCCCAAACTTCCTCTGCCTCCTTGATGACTTCTGCTGACAAAACCCTCTTCTTCTTCTATTATCTATTTGAGGCTCAATGAAATCAAGGTTAAGTGTCCTACCCCTTCATCTCCTGGTTGTTTAACTGCATTACGATGGGTGGTTTTCCAAACATCCGATGGGATTGTGAATTTAATTTGTCCTTCCCTGCCACCGTACCTCTTACTTCACATCATGCCTATGTTGATCTTCCTCCATGAGTAGATAAGCGTTAAGCTTTATCAATTTTAAAGGAGTTATGGTCAGATCCGCCCGCATCTATGGGTTTCTTCTCTTTTCTTTGCACCACCTCCTCCCAACCTTCCTACGTGTTCCCCTCGACATCTCCACCCGAATTAGACATAGATTATTAACAAATTTGTAGGTTAAAAGAGAACTATACAAGAAAAAGAATTTAGAGAATGAATTGAAAGAGATAACAGCAGATAGAGTTTTCCCCTAGTAGCCGCCATGATATTTGATTTCTTTAAAGAATATAAAAAAGCAAAAACCTTTTATAACACACACCGAGAACAGATTCACGTATGAAGAAATTAAACGAAAATAGAGGAGAATCACAAAATATCAAAGAAAATTGCATTAGAAAGCAAAAATAACAAGATTTATAGTGATTCGGCGCTGATTGTCTATATCCACTTTGAATGTTCTCTTTATTGCTTCGTAATTCACTTGATTACAATTACATACAACAAGAAATAGCAAGAGATCAGAAAGGAATGGAGGAAGTTAGTTACAATAATGACGGAATTTAATTAACAGTGTCAGAGTCCCTAGAATGGCCCCATGTGCCTGTATTTATAGATGAAGGCGGTCTCCAATCTGACTGAAACTTCGGCAACAAGACCTTCTCCACCATATGGGCCTATCATAGGGAGGCTAGGCCCATCTCTTAATGGATAGGGATCGGTATCCATCCCTCCATGTGTCGAATTTGGATTAGCGACCCCTATGATAGCTCCCTTAAAGTCTATAATGATGGTGCTTCGAATATCATAGTATTTGGACTTGTGGAGCTTAAGTTCTTGTAGTGCTTTGGTTCGAACCTTAATTCAGTCAAGGAAAAACCGATACCTCTTGTTCCTCCAATGTATGCCGAACCACATCGCTCAGACCATACAATGCCGATCCATATCACTGTGACCATACCACGCCCGAGTCATGCCATGTCGATCCCTCTCCCATGACCATCAACATGCCGATCTGTAATCCATAAGTTACACGTAATGCTTGTGTCGATCCATTCCTTTCGAACAAACCATGCCGACTCCCCTCTCACGGGTGCACTATGTCGATCCCTCTATATTCCAGTCAAACCAACCATCTTGCCAAGTAACCACACTGATCCCCTACCATCTAAAGTGTATACCGATCCCTTCACTAACTCATCCAATTTAACCAATGTTTATACCGATTCCCGTTCCAACCAAACTAATCTCCATAGTTCTGACATCATGCATTGTCTATCTATTAACTCCATTCCATCTTGGCTTGATACTGCTATCCAGACATTATATCTTGGCCATGCAGCTATCTCTCATGATCATCCCTCTCATTAACAGTAGAGTCTGGCCTATGCGATCAGTCCAATATAGCCGGGTCACAACATAGGGTAACACTGGCTCCCCAAAGTACGTCTTGTGAGTAACATGACGTGCTTCGAATTGAAAAGAACCTAGGTACCCGGGAATAAGTCTACCCAACTTTTTGGTTGATCTCTATTCCTTTATAGATCTTTGATGATATAAGTCTGATGTTGTATTCTATTAGTATGCACAGATTTGATTATGTGAGATCTACAGGTTTGCTTCTGATTTGATTTTAAACTTGACCATTTCAAGCTAAACTGCGACTTCATTTACCTTAAAAAGGTTGAATCCTTAAACTTCTCCCGTGCATGTTCACACACACATTTCTGTCATCGGCTCCCGGACGTGTTTGGACGTTTGTAGGTCATTGCTGAGTTTAGCAGTTCTTTGTACATTTATGTTTTCAATCGAACCTTCAAGATGACGATCATTTGTCACTCCCTAATTGCTTGCCATTTTTCTATTTTCATTTTCCATTCCATCAATATCCACCATTCACGCATTTTTATATACGGAGGGGTTGGTATAGCACGTACCGATCCATCACTAGAGACATGTGAATAGGGCTTGGCATATCTTAATGCTAACCCTTTCTCCTCCATTTTTTCTCTCTCTCGAACTTAGTCACTTCCTATGACCAGTTTGACTCCCCCTTTCCATCGCTCATATATAAACTCGCATCCTTTCCTTTTCTCTCCTCACTTCTCATTTCTCAGCACTTAAGCTTTTTTCCTGCTCTTCACACAACCGAGCCCTATCATCCTCTTCCCTCTTTGCCGAACGAACCAAAGGTAGAATCATCCTCTTTTATACTAAATCCAAAACTCGCATCTAATTCCAAGTATCAATCACCCGTTTTTAGATTAATTCACATATAAGTACACTTTCTTGCCATAATCGTGTTAGTTGAGTTGTGAAATTGAAGTTTTCATGTGCTTAAGTTGTTTTTAGGCGAACGAATTGTTGGGTCCTATTATGTCAGGCGAACTACAAGGAGAAGATGAATGCATTTAGGGAAGAGGAAGATGGAGGAGGGAAGAAGGAGGATTTGGGTCTTAGAAATTTGGTGGTGGACGAATGGCAGTTAATGCTAGGGATCAGGGGCTTTTGTGGAGAGGAGTGTAGGGTCCGATAATGCATACGAGAGAGATCGGTAGTGAAGCTAGAACGAGGGATCGGTATAGAGGTTTAAATATAGGGACTGGCGTAGGAATTAAACAGTAGGGATCAGCCTGAGAGTTAAAATGTAGGGGTCGACATATAGGATAAAAGGAAGGGATCAGTGCCGGCTATCTTAATGTAGGGATCGGTACAAGGATTGAAAGAAAGCGATTCGGCACAGGGAGCTAAGGGATTGGTTTGGACAATTAATGTTAACCCAACTTTAGTCATCTAAACATTAAACTGCATACTACCTCGCCCAACATGAAATAACTTGAACTGTTGGACTTATGCCTAAACAAACATATCTCATGACTCCTTGACATGAACTAAATGAAGGACTGGATACATAAATTTAGATAATGAACTTCGTAACTCAACATGTTGATGATCGATCCTAAAGCTCTCGTTGCCGATCAACTTCCTCGTCGATTGAGACGGTCAGCGATGATGGTCTCTCTGGACGAGACTCCAAGTCTTAACATTTCATTCTCATTTCTCGTTTCGAACCGTCTATGCTTATTTCACACTACATTGCACTAGTTCACACACGACATGGGGGGAACGGGTTATTATTTCTAACTTTGATTGTCTACTGAGTATAGTTGACATAGATCTCAAGCTGCACAATGCGTTCCGATAAAATGTCTTCTGAGTCTGTTACAAAACACAGTAGTTATGTAGCAAGGTCAAGCTCTGCCACTCTATCTGATAAACCTTCTCTGAGTCACCAAATAGAACAAGTAGAGGCATCTAACCCACAAACAAATCTCTTTTCTGACATTCCAGTCATCCCTGTAGAAGTTATTAATCTAGCTTCTGATGCTGTTAAGGGCGCTATCATTCTAACAACCCGGTCGACTCACAAGCATCTAGAATCGATGAAGTCGCTCTTCGTCGAATATGTTCCATCCATGGAATCGCCTTCGGTGACGTTCTATTTCCATCGAGGCAAAACAGACCTCACTTGCCCCCAGTTGGATATACTGCTTGAACCAAGTTCATGTGTAGGGCCAAATGTTTGCCACCCTTCAATTCCATCGTTTGGGAAATGTTGAGATACTTGGGGATCGCTCCTACCCAACTGCATCCCAATAGTTATGCCTTTATCCATGGCACTTTTCTTCTCTTTATGAACTCATATTCCATCCGCCAACTCCTGAAGATATCAGATACATCTTCAAAAGACGGACAGGTTGCCCCTCATATGTTTTTCTTAAACCCTCACCCAAATGCCAAGTCTTAACAGGTGCATGAAACAAGCTCTCTCTATTCAAACACGAGTGGTTTTATATACGGTGTCCTCTCGGTTTTGCAAGGGGATGGTTGGAAGGACGTAAGTGCTACTCCTGCCTTCGTCTTTAATTCGAAGATTCACGTCGCTACTTCTTTCAAGTGTCTGTCCTCGACCTAAAGGCATCAAGTATTCCAGGGCCGTTGCGTCCATTTGTGCTACTCCCATTAAGGATCAGGACATCAAACTTCTTGTCGCTGATGAGCTGCTCTCATTATTTAGGCTGTTGGAAGACGGCCGCAAAATTGGACTTCCCGGTAGTAAAGCAGTCCCAAGAATTGCTGTCGAAAGAAGGACAGAAGCAAGCGACCCCGCTGTGCTCCCTGTTGAAGGAACCCGAGAAGACATCGAAGAGGGAGAGATAAGAGAATTTCAAGAAGCAGGGCCGAGAGGCGGAGATGTAGGCCCAGGAAAAGCGCCGGTAGTCAAAGCATCACAGACCTTCCAAATGCAAACTCCCCCGAAGAGGATAAAAAGGTTGGTGTACAAGCTGCAAAAGAGTAAGGCTGGGGCAAATACGGAATTCATCATAACCCCACTTGAAAAGGAATCGCCTTCCGAGCAAATGGAAAGTTTGATAAATGGACTCTAGGGCATTCTGATTCTGGATGATATATTAAATTACAACTTTGCTAACACTGACCTCGAAGGGCTCAATTCTCCCATGAGAAGCGGTGAAGGCGTGCAACCTTCCAACAGAGGGGAAGGAGCTCCAATGAGTAAAGCCAATGTTACTAGTCCGTCGAGGGAAAACACTAGGACACACACATACACTTGCAGTCCATCATAAACTCATGATTAATTCTTCGCGTTACAACTTCTAATATGCTCCTATTTGGCTCTTTTACAGGTGCAATGTTACACTCTCATGCTTTTGATCATCTTGAAGGTTCTTCCACTTATTATCGCTCAGGTTGAGATTCCGAATCCGAAAGATGAAAAGGCAAAGATGAGTTACGAGACAAAGACTATTATTCTCGAGAGTCTTCTTCTTCCTCCAGACGGAAGTCTCAACCACATGCTCCTTGCCATGATGATCAATCACACCTTTTCGCTCATAGCGGAGATAAGTCATCACACGAGGGTTCTCAAAGTTGCTGCGCCTCACTACCAACTTTCTGTGTCGTCAACTGCAAGGCAATCACGTGAGCGCCATTTAGGCAAGCATTCGCTTGCTATTTCTGATCCGCTTCCGTCGGTTCTCGCTCGTGATCCTGCCACAATAGAAAAGTTGACTGAACTCAAAGCTACTTTTTCAAAACTCTGCTTTGATGGCTCAAGTTCCTCCCCTCCATGCACATCATCCCTGGAAGTGCCAAAGAGAGCTCATTAGCATGTATGAATGACGTGTACGTTTAGCATGAATCGTTCATTTACATAGCCGAGAGAATCTTCGAAGTTTCCATCGAGCGCCAGCATAAAATTAATCGCCTCAAGTTGGAGGCTATTCATGACAAAGACATCACTAAGCATCAAGATGTCGAGCTGATTGAATATAAAACCCAGCTTGCCACGACAAAGAAGAACACGAAAGAAACGTCAGAGACTATTAGTCGTTTAGAGACTTTGCACAAAAAAGAACTGGATGCAGCGCTCCATCGCAGTGGCACTCTGGCTTTAGAGAAGGACTCCTTACAAAAGGAGAAGGATGTCTTAGCTCGCCGTATTGAAGAACTTGAAAAATTACTGTACAAATAAAGGGAAGAAAAGATCGAGGCAAAGGAAGATTCATAGAGATACTGCTAGGAGATCGTTAAGACGAGAAACTTAAAAACAAAGCTTGATAAACAACTTGCCTAGATTGAAGCCTTGAAAGAAATAGCCCATGAATTGGGCGGAAAAGAAGTGCTGAAGAAGCCAACTCCCACGTAGAATCCGTCGCCGAGTCCGGTGGAGAAGAGATCAAGAACTTGTTTGATCCGCTCATCGTCGAATATAACACCAAAGTTCTTCTTCACTGTGACTTGACTTTTCTAAGCGAAGGCTATCTTGAATCGCTCTCTAAATCCTAGGAGGTTATCACCAAAATCAAGAAGGAGGACTGGGAGTGGCAGATCTTAATGAAGAGGCACTCGTGCAAGAGGTGCTTCGAGGAAATGAGCCATCTGATATGGCCGCCACAAAGCTTCAGTTCTCTAAGGCTCATGCACTGGACAAAGAAGGAGAGGACATTGCTGGGTCCTTTGGAACCAATCTCAAGGCACCTTCTATTACTTAAATGGCTGGAACATCATCTTCTCAACTCACGGAGCAACATATCGGCTACAATCCGGACATAACTGGCCTTGGTCCAAAAATGCTATCTCCCATTCTTGAAGGGAGCACTCCAATGACCATTGAGAGCCAATCGGATGCTGGTATAGCACGCAATTTCTTTGAATTTAGCAGTTTTTTGTCTTTGGCGCATAATGGTCATTGACTAATATCGATGCTTTACCTAACTTTTTCAGGTCATCCCGGTCTAGAGCAAACTCCTAGAAGTGATGTCACCATGGAGCAACAAGAGAAAATGGCCGAGGCTCCGGCTGCTGCAGATACTCCGAGGCCCGATGCTCAAGTCATCGATGCACTTGACGAAGATAAGCCTGAGGACCCGTCCCGTGGCGAGGAGTGGTAGTTGTCACGAGCGCCTCGGAGAACACCGCGAAAAGCAGGTTAAAGAGGAAGAGAAGGCGAAGCGTGAAGTCAAAGGGGAACCCATTGAAGATCCTAATCCTGTACCTATGTAGGTGATTCCACCCGGTGGGACAATCCTTATTGAAATTCCTCCTTCTTTATCAAGCGTTTCCACTAAGGGTGGCAAAGGGTCCCAAAAGAGATGCTCAACTGATTCTACTCTTGAGAAATCGAAGAGGGAGAAGAAGTCAAAGAAATATTTAGTACCTTATTTTGTTGTACATAGTTAGGATAAGTCAGACGTTTATTTCTTTCCTTAATAGTAAGTGTGCGAGCATGGACCCCAAAATTTTGGAATAACTTGTAACGAATTTTTGAGATAGTGAATAAAAGCTTTTGTTTTTTGATTAGTCATCATGTGAATTATTACTTTAATAGTAGAGTAATTAATTCCCATTTCATGTACTTGTAGTAATTTTCACCAGTCTTGTTAATAAATTACTATCTCCATCTCAAGGCTTCTTTGTAGACATTGTCTTAAGTCATAAGCAATGCTAAGCTAGAACTATAACGAATGGTTATGTCTTGCCTCTAATAGTTTGAATCTCTTCATTCCATTTGAGATTGGAATGCATGGGATAGAGAACAGTCGAAATCTGTCCATCAACCAGTTGAGTTTATGAGTTAGCTCGCGGTCTCGGACTTAGAGTTTTTGTCATGGCAGTCGTGTTTCCGCCTACGGCAGTCGTTTTTTCCTTCGAATGTTTTATTCTCCAGTCCACGGTCGAGGACTTAGTGTACTCTAGTCTGAAGTCGGTGACTTAGAGTTTTTCGTCTTGGGCAGTCATGTTTCTGCCTGTGGTAGTCATTTTTCCACCAAATGGTTTATAATTTAGTCCCCAGTCAGGGACCTAGAGTACTCTAGTCAGCAGTTAGGGACTTAGAGTTTTTGTCGTGGGCAGTCGTGTTTCTCCCGTAGCAGGCATTTTTCCGCTGAATGGTTTATACTCTAGTCCGCGGTTGGGGACTTAGAGTACTCTAGTCTGCAGTCGAGGACTTAGAGCTTTTGTCATGGGCAATTGTGTTTCCACCGTGGCAGTCGTTATTTCGTCGAATGGTTTATACTCTGGTCCACAGTCGGGGACTTAGAGTACTCTAGTCCACAGTCAAGGACTTAGAGTTTTTGTCATGGGCAGTAGTGTTTTCGCCCGTGGTAATCGCTTTTCTGCCGAATGGTCTATACTCTAGTCCTTGGTTGGGGACTTAGAGTTTTTTCATTGTGGGCAGTCGTGTTTCCACTTGTGGTAGTCGTTTTTCTGCCGAATGGTTTATACTCTAGTCCACAGTCGGGGACTTGGAGTTTTTCATCATAGGCAGCCGTGTTTCCGCCCGTGGCAGTCATTTTTCCACCGAATGGTTTATACTTTAGTCCGCAGTTGGGGACTTAGAGTTTTTGTTATCGTTGGCGGCCTTTGTCCCTTGTCGTAAGTAGCACTTTTTGGTCCATCTACGGGAGTCCTCAATCGAGCAAACTTGCGAGGCTCGCCTTGATCGATCCCATCGGGGATTGGGATGATTGATCGACTTCAAACTTCATGAATCTGTTCATGCATTGCACATATCGATATCAATCAGTTTCATAGCATAAAATGCAATAACAACAACTTATGTAAAGAAGGCTCGAAATTTTATTCAACATAAAGAAAGAAACAAAACAAATTATCTTATTACACATGGAAAAGATCAATCCCTAAAGTAAATGCCAAAAGTAACTAATACTGAAATACAAAGAAATAGTCTAGGTGAAATAGTGTCTTAAATGCTCGCTATTCCAAGCTCTTGGAAGTGTCGCGCTATCAACGGTTGCTAGCTTGAAAGTTCCTTCTCCAAGCCCCTGTTCATTGACATATGGTCCTTCCCTTGTCGGATTCATATGCGATGCGAACCGAAAAAACTCGTTTTAGGACAAGATCGCCAACTTTGAGGGTTCTTGATTGGACTTTCATGTTGTAATATCAGACGATTCGATGTCGATGTGCAGCTGCTCTTAAATCGGCCTCCTCGCATTTCTCATCAATAAAGTCCAAAGATTCCAAGAGAAGATCTTGGTTCATTCTAGGGTCATAGTAAGACACTCGATGAGAAGGGACTTCGAGTTCCACTGGAATCACTGCTTCGACTCCCTAAGCAAGAGAAGATGGAGTATGGCCAGTCGTGAACTTATGAGTGGTCCTGTAGCCCCAAAATGTCGTAGGAAGGTCGTCCACCCACTTGCCTCTAGCCTTCTATAAACGCTTTTTTAGAATAGATTTGAAAATCTTGTTTACAGCTTCAAATTGTCCATTCGCCTAGGGTGAGCGACCGCCGCAAACCTTTTCTCAATACGATACCTCCGAAAAAATTCGTTAGATTCAGCACTATCAAATTGAGTCCCATTATCTGTCACGATAGTTCGTGGGAGACCGAAACGACACATGATGTTCCGAACAACAAAGTTGATAACTTTCTTGGTTGTAATCATGGCTAATGGCTCCGCTTCAGCCCATTTGGAGAAGTAGTCAATTGCGACAATCGCATACTTTGCGCTACCTTTGGAAATTGGCAAAGAGCCGATGATGTCGATTCCCAACACAAATGGCCATGGACTAACCATTTGTATGATCTCTGTCGACGAAGCTCTTGGGACTTTCGTATATATCTACCGTTTGTTGCATCGTCTTACATAATCAGCAGCATCCCGGTTCACAGTTGGCCTGTAGTATCCGTAACGGAGTATCTTTTTTGCTAACATTTGCCCCTAAGTGTGATCGCCACATTCTCCCTCGTGGACTTCTTTCAAGACATGCTTTATCTCATCATGAGCGATACACCAAAGTATGGGAATGGAAAACCCCTTCCTATACATAGTTCCCTCTTGCATAATATACCATGAAGCTTTACGAAGGACTTCTCGCTTTTTATTTCTCTTTTCAGGCAAGATTCCATGCGATGGATATTATTTAAATGGAGTCATCCATGATTCCCTCTCGAGCTCTGTTTCTAGTATTTGATCAATTTCCATCATTTTTATACTTGGGGTGTGCAATGTCTCGACTGAAACCAAGGTCATCTGTTGTGCATCACCAGTACTCACGAGCTTTGCAAATGAATCAGCTCCTCGTTCTACTCATGCGGGATATGTGAGATATCATAGTATTCGATATCCGCCAACAACTCCTGAACTCAGGTAAGATACGGGGCTAGTCGTTGTCCCTTAGCTTGATAGTCTCCTCTAACCTGATACACCACCAGTTGCGAGTCGCAAAAGATTTCAAGTGATTTCATCCCGAGTTCTTTAGCAAGTTTAAGTCTAGCGATCAATGCCTCATACTCAGCTTAATTGTTTGTAGTAGGAAAATCAAGCTTCAAAGCATAGCAAATTGATCGGTTCTCAAGGGTTACAAGAAAAATGCCATCTCCTGAACAATGATCATTAGATGCTCCATCGGTGTACATCTTCCATCATATAGCTGGATTATTCCGTTCTCTAAGGGCTCATCCTGCACAATAAACTCTGTTATAAAATCTGCCAATGCTTGTCCCTGAATAGCTCTCTGCAGTAGATATGTAATGTCGAACTGGCTGAGCTCGATGTCCCATTTAAGCAACCTTCCAGATGTCTCAGGTCGTTGTAGGACCTATCGTAACGGCTGGTCAGTGTAAATGTTGATTGGATGGGCCTGGAAATATGAGCAAAGCTTGCACGACACGACCACCAAGTAGTACGCTAATTTCTCTATCTTCCGGTAGTTTCTTTCTGCCCCTGTTAATCGTTTACCGACGTAATACACCGATCTCTGAATCCGATTCTCCTCAAGAATCAAGGCAGCACTTATGGAATGTGATGATTCAGCCAAGTAAATATGCAACTCCTCATGTTGTATAGGCTTTGACAGGACAGGGAGTCACTCCAGATGATCCACCAAAGCTTGGAATACGCCTTCATAATCTTGCATCCACTCGAAATTCCTCTTTACTTTCCTTATTAGATCGAAGAAAGGAATGCATTTATCAGTCGCCATAGAGATGAACCGACTCAAAGCAGCAACCTTACCATTCAAACTCT
This sequence comes from Allium cepa, assembly GCA_030765085.1. Classification (NCBI taxonomy): domain Eukaryota; kingdom Viridiplantae; phylum Streptophyta; class Magnoliopsida; order Asparagales; family Amaryllidaceae; genus Allium; species Allium cepa. The sequence goes on from CM060941.1 coordinate 933,763,901, forward strand.
ACACTTATTTAATGGTTCTAGGTGCTTATATATCCTGAATGACTTAAATCTTTTCTGGATTAACTTCAATTCCTAGAGCATTGATAATGAAGCCCAAGAACTTCCCTGATGCAACACTGAATGAGCACTTTAGAGGATTAATTTCATGTTCTCGAAACGAAGGATAACGAACATCTCTGCCAAGTATCGAATGTGGTCATTTGATCATCGTGACTTCATGAGCATATCATCCGCACAGACTTTCATCGTCCTCCCAATCTGATCCTTAAACATTCGGTTAACCAGATGTTGATAGGTTGCTCCAGCATTCTTTAACCCAAACGACATCACCATATAACAGTGTAACCCAACATCCATCATAAAACCGGTATGTTCCTGATCTGGGACATGCATCGAGATTTGATTATACCCCGAGTACACATCCATAAACGATAACAACTCGTGTCTACCTGTCGAATCGACTAGTTGATCGATTCTAGGCAGAGGAAAACTATCTTTAAGGCACACCTTTTTCAGGCCCGAATAGTCAATACACGTTCTCCACTTCCCATTTGCCTTTTTCAACAGCACAGGGTTAGATATTCATTGAAGATAGAGGGCGCCACGAATAAACCTATTGACTTTAACTTTATCCACCTCCTCTTTAAGAGCGAAAGATCTCTCTTGATACATACCCCATCTTTTCTGTTTCACTGAAACATATTTCAGATCAATGTTTAATGCATGGCTGGCATTGGCAGGCGAGACCCTAAACATGTCAGAATAAGTCCAAGCGAACACATCCAGATTCGCCTGGAGGAAATCAGTAAGTTCTCTCAACATCGAAGGGCCGAGTTGTGATCCAATTTTCAACACCCGCGACGGGTCATCATGGCTGACTGTAATATCAATCGTTTGCTTAGTCGGCGCTGCCTTGGTCTCTTTGGGTTCCTCCTCCTCATCCCTCGGATCAATATCTCTATAGAATTGACTGTGCTGCCCAAGCCAAGGCTTGGGCGCCATTTGTAAATCTTTAGTAACTTGGATGCAGACAGAATAATCCACACTCTTTCCCTTCTCTTTCCGTCGAGCCTCTCTCAACTCAGCCATATAACAGGCACGTCCAGTCGCCTGATCACCATGCACAACACCTATTCCATAGTCGGTCGAAAATTTCAACGTCAAACACCACAGGGCCAAAGCTGCCCGAAATTCAGTCAAGGACGGACAACCTAGAAAAAAATTGTATGACGAATCCACATCCAAAACAATTAACAGTAGGATCCATACCCTCCTACATTCACCTTCTCCCAACTCAACTGGTAACTTAACATATCCTACAGCTTCAATGGCCATATCGTTGAAACCGTGCATATGAGCTTTAGATGGTTTCAAATCCTTAGCCTCCATCCTCATTTGATCAAATGACTTATTAAAAATAATGTTCACAGAACTTCCATAATCGATCAAAATTCTTCTCACCAGAGCATGGCCAATCGTAGTGGAGATAATCGTCGAATCAATAGTAGGGGCCTCTACTCTATCGGTATCTCTACTTCTGAATATTATGTCATCTATCATTGTACGTTGTTGCTTGGCCGGAGTTCCATCTGCTATATTCGAATAGCATTCAAAATCCACATGTCTCATTGAACTAGCATAGCGCTCCATTTCGTTCTAACTCCTGTCTACAGGACGCAGTCCACCAACTATCGTGTTTATTAATAAGCTTCAACCGGTTCGTGCACGCTCCTCAGCCCTGCGCGAGCTTGCCCTTGATTAGGGTCAGACATCCCTTTTCCTCCATCCTGTAGATTTTTCACAAACTGCTACAATTTTTTCCCCTTATTCAATTTCTCAGTGGCATCCTGGAGATGCCAAGACTTGTTTGTATTGTGCCCGTAACATTCATGAAACCAGCAATACTTCCTGGTTTGCTTTTGTGTCTCTATTGACTCTTTTGATCGCAGCTTCTTATATTGAAAAGTATTGCAGGTGGACAGGTAAATGTTCTTTGGGGACGCATTCAAAGGTGAATGGCTGTTATACATAGGAAACCTAAGATTCAGTCTTCCAGTCTCTATTCCCTTCACCTTTTCTTTTCTGCCGATTCGGCTTATTTTGAACATTGACCTACACCTTCCCAGAACTCTCATCGGAATGCTTCATCGCGATGTTACTTTGCACTGCTTCCTCACTGGGTCCTAGGGCATTACTCTTCCTAGACAACCTAGCTTCCTCCTTTCTCATAAAATGGGCCGCCTTTAAATAGACACGTTCCATCGTGGCCGACGGTTTTTCAGCTAGTCAATCACCGAATTCAGATTCTTGGTCAACCCTTCTTGTCACAACCATGAGTATCGTGGGATCATTTAGGTTACTGACTTCAGTGGTCGCAACATGAAATCTTTGCAAATAGTCTTTTAGTGATTCCCCTGGAGCCTTGATTACACTCGACAATGACATCAAATCTTTAGGGCGAGTAGCATGAGTCCAGAACTGCTACACAAACCTTATTGCTAGTTTGTCGAATCTTGAGATTGACTATGGGGGAAATCTTATAAACCACATCGTGATCGTCCTTGAGAGAGTTATAGGGAAATATCTACATTTGGTGGCATCACTTGCCCTTGCTGAGTTCATCAACCATTTGTACCTTATGAAGTGCTGCCTAGGGTCGGTTTTCCCCTCATAAGCAGGCATCGTAAGCATGTTAAACCATCTAGGATACTCTACATGTAAAACACTATCGGTAAATGGGGTATGGCTCCTAAAGACTCCCCAATCATCGTTCGTCAAGCTCTGGTTCTCCCTCACCAGTGGTCTAACTATTGCGGATAAGTCTGGTGTCTGGATAGGTGGCGCCAAGTAGTGGTCATGTCCACCCCATGTGAATGTTCCAGTCGGTGTCTTCGGGCCATCTCATGCCTCCTTGGCCCATCATCTTCCTAATGTACATTCTGAGCAGTCACTTCATTATCATTCAGGAGAGGTTGTTGGCCAGCATCCAAACATATTCCAATGCCCAAGTTCTCGAATCCAAGTCAAGCATGACCCCCCAGCTGCAGTTGAGCAGCTGTCCCCTGGCGGAGGGATCGGTACTGAACCCTAAGGAGGGATTGGCACCAACCCATCTTGGTAGGCCATGTTGGTCTGCCAAGTGTTGCTCCGACGTCCCTGCTCATCTGATTCAACTCTATGATGCTTTCGCCTGTGATGTTCATTTGATGAAGTTGAGCTATTTGACGCCGAGTAAGAAGTGATATCCCTTCTGGCGCTTTGGCGTTGTTGTCGATCAATCAGGTTCATCAAGTTGGCATTAGTCCGGATTTGCTCATTTAGCTGCCAAAGCCTTTTTATCAGCTCCCTCTTCAAGTTATTGAATTTAGCTCTAGTTATGGATTCAGCGGGGTTCTGGATTGCACGAGGCTCCACATTCACATTAGCAGGTTGATTCCTTGGACTGCCTTGTTGTACAGTGGCAGTTTTGCAGGCATTAACACTCTAGGAAGTAGATCTGGTGCGCCTCACCATTCTAGATTTCTTTGCTTAGATCTTAGTAAATCTAAATAGTATCTGCAAGCTTCTGAAGATGACTTTGGATCTCCTTCCGGGGATTTCCTCAATCCTGTATCAAAAAAGGTGATCCTAATAGCCTGAGATTCAACGTTCTTGGTGGAAGCACCAAAATATTTACAACCAAATTATCCACAAACACCCAAGAAGAAATTTAAGTAGCGAAATAAATGAAGAAATTAAACGAAAATAGAGGATAATCACAAAATATCAAAGAAAAATGCAGTAGAAAGCAAAAACAACAAGATTTATAGTGGTTCGACGCTGATTTCCTATGTCCACTTTGAATGTTCTCTTTATTACTTCTTAATTCACTTGATTACAATTACAAAGAACAAGAAACAACAAGAGATCAGAAAGGAATGAAGGAAGTTAGTTACAATAATGGCAGAGTTTAACTAACGGCGTTAGAGAGTCCCTAGAATGGCCCCTTGCGCCTGTATTTATAGATGAAGGCGACCTCCAATCTGTCTAAAACTTCTGCAACAAGACCTCCTACACGATATGGGCCCAGCATAGGGAGGGCTAGGCCCAACTCTCAATGGTAGGGATCGGTATCGATCCCTCCATGTGTGGAGCTTGGGCTAGCGACCTATATGGTAGCTCCCTTATGGTCTATAATGATGATGCTTCGAATATCTTAGTGTTTGGACTTGTGGAGATTAAGTTCTTGTAGTGCTTTGGTTCGAACATTAATTCGGTCAAGGAAATACCAATCCCTCTTGTTTCTCCGATGTACGCCGAACCATATCACTCATACCATACATGCCGATCCATATCACTCAGACCATACAATGCCGATCCATATCACATAGACCATACCACGTCGATCCATCCTTTGCGAGTCATGTCATTGAAAGGGAGTGCGGATTAAGGATCTTAAGGCTAATTTAACACTAGAGAGGGGTAAATAGTGTTTAATGGATTCTAAGACTTATATGGACTAAATTTAAATTATGACACAAACAAATGCAGAACTTAACCACAGAACAATCACAGAATCAAACACAGATGCAGAAAGTAAATAAAAAAGTAGTAAAAGGAAAGAACACACCTGATTTTATATTGGTTCGGAGTTACCCTACGTCCAGTCCTGCACCAAGGCGAACACCTCGTACAGATTTTTATTATACAAATGTCGAGATTACAATCCTTAATTTCTAAAGGCCTTGAGGTACCATCCTGTCTTCGAGTCCGTTGCAAACTCTCCTGATTTACGGGACACAAGATCACCCAATTGATTTCCAGGCACAACCACACCTTATAGAGAGACTCGATAAACTTTTGATTACAAATTGATCCTATAACTCTGAATAGCGCTTTGATCTTCAAGAGAGGGCATAGAATCAAACAAGAATGAGATTCTAATTTGATTCACTTGAGAATTCGGCAGAACTTCGGCACGATCTTAAAAATATGAAAATTTTAGAATATGAATTTGTGGAGAAGAAGGAGTGAAGAAAATAGTTAGTTAAAAAATTCGTTTGTGTAGGCTATTTATAGATTGGTAATGGTCATAACCATCCGCGAAGAGATTTAGACAGATAGGCACTTCTTTAGAAAATTTAAACTTTTGAATTTAACAGCCACCATTTCAACACGGAGTCTCCCATGATGTCGACATCCCCTAGTCAAAAACTATGTAAATTTTTTTTGAAAATGGTATTGAAAGGAGAACAAGATGAAATGATTCTGAAGTAAAATAAACTAATTTTCCTATGTTTTAAAATAAAGAAGAGTAGAAAAAAAATATTTTTAGAATGTGTATATATATATTTGATTTTAAATCTTAAGTGTATATATATTATAAAAGAATTTTTAAAAATCGGAAGATAGTTTAAAAACAAACGAGGTTTAAAACAAGAGTTTATTTAAAAACAAAAACAAAGAATATTTGAAGGCTAAAACATCTTTTTGAAAATCATTTGAAAAGATAATTTTTAAAGCCAAAACATTTTTTTAAAAACAGTTTTGAAAATTATTTTTAAAACCATTTTGAAGTGGTTTTGCAAGCTTCTTCCTGCAGAATATTTCATCGCATCAGGACTCGAGAACTTGTACAAAACCAGGATGTTCGTGGGTTTGTCAGCCACTTGTCGTAGGTTTGTAAGCTACTTGTCATGGGTTTCTGAGGAACTAAGAAGGTAGAAATGGGTTCCATCCCAAATGAAATTTGGAATGAAGATTTCCATGCTATTATGAAGTTTTAACAAAACTAGACACTAATCTTGAAATCTTGATCTTGATACTCATGAGTCTTCAAACTTGATTTCTTCATTCTTGATCTTTATACTGTAGAGTCTTCAATAATTAGTGCCTGCCTTATATATATCCTGCATAATAACATTCATATATAAATATATATCTAGATAATAGTGTTAGTTTATAAGTTATAATAAAATAAGTTACAAAGGTTGTTGTCATCAAAACCACTATCTCCAGTTCCTAACAATCTCCCCCTTTTAATGATGACAACCTTATAAAATATATTTACCACTTCGATCATACCATAACTCCCCCTTACACCAACAACTCCCCCTTACTCTAAGCCTACTATTTTATATAATTTATCCCCCTTTTTCATCAACAAAAATAACCTATAAACCTTGAACTTAATAGAAAATGAGATAAACAAACATATGACATAAGAATAATAACTATGTATGAGTGAAACATAGCATCCCAAGTTAAATGGAATTCAAGATTTTATACACCAAAGATTGTTTTTAGAAGAACATTGATTAAGATAACACTTATATACAAATTAACAAACCAATATACAATCAAGAAAGAGAAAAACGAAAAACGCTTAATGAGGACCCTTAACTATTTGTGATTTATGGACCGAACAATTTGGATAGTGGAGATAAAAGTTTCCATGTTGTTCGACCAAGTTTCCATTAGCGTCAAAAAGGATGCTCCAACGCAAATCACGCCATTGTCTTCGTCAATATGAACATCAGGATTCAGCAGAGGATGTTCTTCTTCTTGACCCTCTTGTCGTTCATCTAGAGGCTCTTCTTCTTCAGAATCCATGGCTTGTGATGATTCTTCGATGACAATGGGATTGGCATGGTTATCCATAAGGAAGTTTTGTAAATTCCTAAGGTTCTGTCTTGCCTATCTTGTTCTCTATCCATTCACAGTTGACTTACTTGAATTTCCATCATCGTTTGAAACAAATCTTTCATCTTATCTTGTAATTTTAGGACTTATACGTGTGTGGATCGTTGAAAAGGACCAGAATGAGAAGAAGTAGGTGAAGAAGGTTCATTATTAGAAGAGGAAGCCATTAATTTACCTTTTAAGAAGTTTATTACAGAGAATAGAACAGAGAAAAGAAGTAAAATTCGAAATATATAAATATATAACCAAATAACTTCTTTTTGAGGGAAATTTAAATTTGAAAATCTCGGCCTGTATGTCGACATAGGGGGATGGGTCATGTCGACATGCCCAGTTCAATTTTTGGGAATTTTTTATTTATACTAATTATTAACTATACTTATATTATTTATACTTTATATTTCAGTTAATGAACATATACCTAATTCTCTTCTAAATTTAGTAAAGTTTTGTTCATTTAATGGTTTGGTTAATATATCAGCAATTTGTTTTTCAGTATTAATATATTCAAGAGTTATGACTTCTTTACTTATATTATCTCTAAAAAAATGATGTCTAATATCAATATTTTTTGTTCTAGCATGATGAGTTGGATTTTTAGATAGGTTTATTGAACTAGTATTATCACAATAAATTGGTGATTTAGTTATAGTTAGTCCAAAATCTTTTAAAGTTTGCTGCATATATATAACTTGAGAACAAGCCAAAGCAACAGATATATATTCTGCTTCAGTTGTTGAAAAGGATACAGTGTTTTGCTTCTTACTAAACCAGGAAACCAGAGAATGTCCTAGAAAGTGACAAGTTCCACTTGCACTTTTTCGGTCTGATTTACAACCAGCGTAAATCAAATACATCGTTTTTAGGGTAAAATAAACCATAATCTAAAGTATATCTTACATATCTTAAAATTCTTTTAATAGCTTTTAAGTGAGTTTCTTTAGGTTGAGATTGGTATCTTGCACAGAGATAGACACTATGCATGATGTCAGGACGACTTGCTGTTATATAAAGCAGTGAACTAATCATTCCCCTATATAATTTTTGATCAATATCTTTTGATTTATCTTCTTTACTTAAAGCTACATCAATTGTCATTGGAGTTGGTTTCCCACTAGAAGTGGTCAATCCAAATTTATTAATTAAATCCTTAGCATATTTTTCTTGACTAATGAAAATCCCTTTATCTAATTGTTTGATTTGAAGTCCTAAGAAGAAACTTATTTCTCCCATATGACTTATTTCAAATTATTTAGTCATTATATCTAAAAATTCTTTATTCATTATGTTATTGGTTGACCTAAATATTATATCGTCTGCAAATATTTATACTAATTGAATATCATTTTTGTTTCTTTTAATAAAAAGAGTTGTATCTATTTTACCAATTTCAAAACCAGATTGTAGTAAATGAGATCTTAGTCTTTCATACCTGGCTCTAGGAGCTTTTTTCAAACATATAAAGCTTTCTTTAATTTATATACATGATTTGGAAATTTATTATCTTCAAAAAGTGGAGGTAGTTCAACATAAACATCTTCTTTTACAAAACCATCTAGAAAAGCACTTTTAACATCCATTTGATATAACTTGAAATTATTTTAGTTTGCGAAAGCAAGTAGAATCCTGATAGCTTCTAGTCTTGCTACGGGTGCAAATGTTTCATCATAATCAATTCCTTCTTCTTGACAATAACCTTGCGCGATTAAACGAGCTTTATTTCTCACGATCTCACCAAGTTCATTCATTTTATTTTTATGAACCCATTTTTTTTCCATTTATACTTTTATCCTCAAGTCTAGGAACAAGTTCCTAAACATCATTTCTGGTGAACTGATTCAATTCTTCTTGCATATCAAGAATCCATTAATCATCATATGATTCTTTCTTTGGATTTTTAGGTTTAATAGTTGATATAAAAGCTACATTACTCATATATTTTGTTGATTTCTTGTTTTAACAATAGATTCAATATTTCCTACTATATTTTCTATTGGATGATCTTTTAATAACCTAATTCTTTTATTAGATTGAATGATTTCACAATTAGTTTCATTAGGTTCATTATTTAAAGTTACAAAATCTTCTTCATCTTCTTTTTGTACAGTATCTTCATGCATTGCTTCTTCAATATGGTTAGTTCTTAAATTATAAACCCTAAATGCTTTAATTCTATTAGAATATCCGATAAAGATACCTTTGTCGGATTTAGGTTCAAATTTATCTAAATTATCTTTTGTATTAAGAATAAAACACTTACTACCAAAAGCTTTAAAAATAAGCTACTATGGTTTCTTATTGTAAAGTAATTCATATGGTGTTTTATTAGTTAATGGTCTAATTAAAATCCTATTAAAAATATATCAAGTTGTAGCGACTGCTTCAGCCCAAAAGTTTTTAGGTAAGTTACTATCAGAAAGTATTGTTCTAGCACACTCTTGAATCATTCTATTCTTATGTTCTACCATTCTGTTTTGTTGCGGAGTTCTTGAAAAAGAGAAATTATGAGTAATTCCTTTTTGATTAAAGAAATTCTCAAAATTTTCATTTTCAAATTCTCCACCGTGATCGCTACAAATAGTTTTTATTTTTAAAAAAACTTGATTTTGAATTCTTTTAGCAAAATTCTTAAATAATTCAAAAGCATCACCTTTACATTTAAGAAAAATTATCCAAGTATATCTAGAACAATCATCTACAATTACAAAAACATATTTATTGTGATTAATTGATTGAAGTTGAGATGGACCAAATAAATCTAAATGAAGTAATTCTAGAGGTTTAGAGAAATCATATCTTATAATTTAAATGAACTTTTCTTAAGTTTTCCTAATTGGCAAGCATCACATATACTATCTACTTTAAAGTTTAACTTGGGAAGACATCTAACTAAGTCAAGTTTTGATGACCTGGATAACAGTTTGAAATTTAAATGACCAAATCTTTTATGCCAAATACAAGGGTCACTTGTATTAGCCAAAAGACATAAGTTATCATTTGAAACTTTCATACTAAGGATGTAAATGTTTTTCTTCCTAATTCCTTCGAAGATAATATTTGACTTATTATCTTCGATGTGACACTTTTCTTTTCCAAATTTAATTTTAAATCCTTTATCACATAGTTGACTTATACTAAGAAAATTATGTTTTAAATTCCTAACTAACAAAACATCAAAAATAAGAGGAGTTTTAGAATTACCGACATTGCCAATGCCAATCACATATCCTTTTGAGTTATCTCCAAAGTTGACCCGTCCACCATCTTGATATATAATGTCATTGAGTATCTCAGAATTTCCAGTCATATGCCTTGAACAACCACTATCAACTGTCCATTTATCTTTCTCAATTTGCACAGTTTGTCCATTGGTTGTTGATTCTTCAAAAGCCATGTAACATATCTTTCCTACATAATAAACCAATTCGGTAGCTAACTTGATTTTTCATAAAAACAATATGCAGACTTATGATACTTTGATGAAATGCATAAATTCAAACTTGTATTAACAGAATTTCCTAAAAATGCCATTTTAAATTTTCAAGTTTCAGATTATGAAAACTATGAAAACATATGCTTCGATACCAATTGAAAGGGAGTGCAGATTAAGTATCTTAAGGCTAATTCAACACTAGAGGTGGGATGATTAGTGTTTAATGGATTCTAAGACTTATATAGACTAAATTAAAATTATGACACAAATAAATGCAGAACTTAATCATAGAACAATCACAGAATCAAACACAGATGCAGAAAGTAAATAAAAAGCAGTAAAAGGAAAGAACACACCGGACTTTATACTGGTACGGAGTTACCCTACATCCAGTCCATCACCAAGGCAGACACCTCGTATAGATTTTTATTATACCAGTGTCAAGATTACAATCCTCAATTTCTAAAGGCCTTGAGGTACCCTTCTGTCTTCGACTCCGGGGCAAACTCTCTTGATTTACGGGACACAAGATCACCCAATTGATTTCCAGGCACGACCACACCTTATAGAGAGACTCGATAAACTTTTGATTACAAATTGATCTTATAACTCTGAATAACACTTTGATCTTCGAGAGAGGGCAGAGAATCAAATATGAATGAGATTCTAATTTGATTCACTTGAGAATTCGGCAGAATTTCGGCATGATCTTAAAAATATGCAAATTTTAGAATATGGATTTGTGGAGAAGGAGTGAAGACAATAAGAAAATAATTAGTTAAAAATTCGTTTGTGAAGGCTATTTATAGATCAGTAACGGTCATAATCATTCGTGAAGAGATTTAAACGAATATACACTTCTTTTGAAAATTAAAACTTTTGAATTTAACGGCCACCATGTCGACATGGGGTATCCCATGATGTCGACCTCCCTTAGTTAAAAACTATGTAAAATTTGTTTTGAAAATGGTATTGAAAGGAAAACAAGATGAAATGATTCTGAAGTAAAATAAACTAATTTTTCTATGTTTTAAAATAAAGAAGAGTAGAAAAATATATTTTTAGAATGTTTGTGTGTGTGTATATATATGTATTTGATTTTAAATCCCAAGTATATACATATCATAGAAGAATTTTTAAAAATCAGAAGATAGTTCAAAAGCAAGGAAGTTTAAAACAAGAGTTTATTTAAAAATGAAAACAAAGAATATTTTAAGGCTAAAACATCTTTTTGAAAATCATTTGAAAAGATAATTTTTTAAAGCTAAAACATTAAAAAAAACAGTTTTGAAGATTATTTTTAAAAACCATTTTGAAGTAGTTTTGCAAGCTTCTTCCTACAGAATATTTCATCACATCAGGACTCGAGAACTTGTATGAAACCAGGATGTTCGTGGGTTTGTAAGCCACTTGTCTTAGGTTTGTAAGCTACTTGTTATAGGTTTGTAAGGCACTAAGAAGGTAAAAATGGGTTCCATCCCAAATGAAATCTGGAATGAAGATTTCCATGCTATTATGAAGTTTTAACAAAACTAGACACTAATCTTGATTTTGATACTCATGAGTCTTCAAACTCGATTTCTTCATTCTTGATCTTTATACTGTACAGTCTTCAATAATCAGTATCTGCCTTATATATCCTGCATAATAACATTCATATATATATATCTAGACAATAGTGTTAGTATATAAGTTATAATAAAATAAGTTACAAAGGTTATTGTCATCAAAACCACTATCTCCAGTTCCTAACAGTCATGTCGATCCCTCTTCTATGACCATCAACATTATGATCCGTAATCCATAAGTTACACCATAATGCTTATACCGATCCATTCCTTTTGAAGACACTATGCCAACCGCCCTCTCACGAGTGCACTATGCCGATCCCTCTACATTCCCATTAAAAACAACTATCTTGCCAAGTAACCATGCCAAGTAACCTCGCCAACAATATATAACATTAGGATATATGGAATTTGGTATTAGTCAAAACTCTAATATTATCTAGATTTAACTTGATTAGTCCATAAGCAAAGTTCTTGGTTTAATAATAACATTTATATTAACCGTTATACTTTGGCCAGAATTTTGACTTTGAGTTGCCTACAAATGACTGTGACACTAACCTTATACAACCGAGAAGGTGAATTCTTAATTGAATGGTGCTTCACGTCTAATACTTCCACTCAACCCATTTATAGTTACTTGATGGATCATCATGTCATGATTTAACTATAATTAAAGTAGACTATCCACATTAAAGTTCTAAAATATTCTCAAGTTGAGGGAACTATATAACATTGTCATACTAAGATTTCCTATTTGACCTATTTGTTGTCAACCACAGGAAATTCCTAGATGAGTCATTCCATAATTATCCAATAACAATGAGTTCATAACCTCTTTGTTTCCCCTAGTAGTCGTAGGCAATACACTGCCCAGCATTCGAAGAGTGTTATATAACCTAGACCCAACGGATGTATTGATATCTTTTTGCGAAACATCTTTATTGGGAATATTTTAAAAATAATGTTATTTAACTTTGTGATTAATTACCCACGATTGCCATTATTTGCAACTACAATCACATAAAATTTTATTTAAGGATTTTCTTATTATTATACTTTAAATTAATTAGTTAAATAGTTATATTACAATATAAAAAAGTATGTAATAGAAATCAAACACATTTATTATGAATAAGATTGACAGCAGAATTAGATATATGTAACAACTTACATAATTTCCCGTAGGACATATCACCAACTCTTTCAATCCCTTACTTACACTTGGGTTTAATTATAGAATCTTTATCTCATTCATAATATCTTCCAAAATATGTTTCTAGTCATCTTGTATGCCTTAGGTTCTTTCATGATTTGTACCGCAACATTGTTTTCAATAAACGAATCATGAAATTCTTGACATTTGGAATCACCCCTAATTCAATTATAAATTTATGAATTTGTATACTACTTTTATTATGGTGCTATTCAAGGCGATGTACTTAACTTAAGTTGAATTATCCATTGTTTGGAACATTTCCAAGTTAAAGCCTCTTTACTGCGGTTAAACATGAATTTAGGATAGATAAACTATACAAATTGTATTTGGTATCACTTATGAAGTTCAAGTCTGAATACTCGTTCATAAGGAGTTCGCTGTTTGCATTGTATTCTCTAGTATTTTGTAAATACTTGAGAACACTCTTAACTAGCATCTAGAAATCTTATTTTGGATTCGATATTTGCTCATTGAACCAATTACATAAGCGAATTGTAATATAGTTGATAGCATAACATATATGATAATTCCTATTACTGATGTATAAGGAATCTATCTCACATGTTCCATGTTGTGCATTTTAATATAGTGTTGTCTATTTGTATCATTTGAGACAATCCTAACATCTTTACTTATATATTTTTAATGCATCTTAATATTCTTTCTTATAAACATATGTTTCCTTTACATTTTGACTAATAATTAAACCATTTGATTTCTCTATCAAAATATTTCTCAATTATATGTTTGTCGAATGATACTATTGTATTATTTCTTGGATCTTACTTAACACTTACAAACACAATTATCGCTCCCACTAACATCGGAGCATTTTGTATAATGTGTGTTGGGCCAAAAATTGGTACAACATCCCACTCGAACAAAAACAAGATAGATCTAAATAGAATCGAACAGAAATAGTAGAGAGAACATGATTTTTATAGTGATTCAACCAACTTTTTTACTTATGTACACATTAATATTATTAGATATGGATTTGTCACAAGATAAGAGCTATTACAATGATTTTAGATTATGGTCAAATTTAATAGCACTAAAGCGACAATGGTTAAAGTAGAGGATTGCAGATGAAGAATATGGAGGCCAATGATCAAAAGTTCCAAAAGTCCTCTTTAAGTTGCTAAAGTGCTTCTGTTTATGCTAGAATCGTCCATCCTAGTTGCCAAATCACAAAGGATAAGGTAAAATTTTATATTCGAGAGAACAGGAAGGAAGAACAATTCTTCCTGAAACCAAAAATCATATTGGAACTGACCAATGTAACGATCCGAAATTTTATCGTTTTGATTTTGGATATCTAATCAAATTTAAATATTTAAATAATCAATTTTAAAGCTTAATAACTCTTTTTAATTAATAAATGATAATGATGACTTGTTATAGAAAAATGTTTACACAAATAAATAGTTCGAATTAATATCGATAGTGAGACCGAAAATCGTTTTATTGATAAACGGTCTCGAAATGCGTGAAATTATCATCTTAGGGCATTGCCTCGTATTTTGACGAAACTAGTTTCATCGGGTCTAGAATAATAAGGTGATGTGCGTCGATGAGTTTTGCGGCAATCGAACGTGTTGTGTGGTCATGCGAGCTCGAAATGCATAGCGATTTACTAAGAGAAATTAAAAGAATAATGTAATTATTATAAGTAACCCACACACACAACTCTCCCTCTCCCTCTCTCTATTATTCACTTTTACCTCTTTCCTTTCTTTCTCCATTTCCTGTAAACATTTTAACCTAGCTTCCACCTTCAACAACTAAAATCCAGAGATATGCTTCATGATAAGTTATGCCTTCAGGTCAGTCGAACTCATGCCGAGATAAGCATTGAATTTATGGTGAGATGGTCGTGTGCAATGCTGATGTAGGAAGGAGTGAAATGAGATGACCAAGCTAGGGTTAGGTTTTTCAGCCGATTGAAGGTGAATTAGGCAAAGGTGTTGGTGGATTTGGGTTTCTTATGTGAAAAAGCATGGTGGGTGGCGATTTGGTGGAGTGCAGTGGTGGTTTGGGTTGTGTGACATTAGAGTGTCACATTGTGGAGGTTCGGTCACATTTTCCTAGGGAGTGTCGAACTTGACATAAGGTAGTAGGATGTGAGCTCTCACGTATAGGAGGTTGTTGGTGGAAGTGGTAGTCGATTTCGTCGAGTATCGAGGGAGAAAAGTGGAGATAGGGGATCGACTATCATGGGTTGTGCACGTCTATGTATATTCATGCACAATGGGGGTTAGTGATAAGAGGAAAGAGGGATTTGAATGGTAGTTAAAGTGATAATGATAATGAATTGGGTAAGTAATTAGAACCTTTAATTTGAAAACTTATAAAACCAATAATCTTTTCGTACGAGGTCCAATCGAGATGCGGTCTTTTGCATTGCGATTGTTGGAGCATTATCTACGCAATGGAACACTATTAGACTTTAGATTGAAAAGAAATGCCTAAGCATCGACTGGGAATTTTGGTGGGTTAACTCATCTTTGGATGAAAACTATATGAGTAGATAAAATTATTATTTGCATGCTTGAATGATTTACTAGTTTGGTTTGGTTGAATTCCCATTTTGTAAAACGGATGACATATAAAATGGGATACAGAGAATTTTGTAGAATGATCCATATTCCTCACCATTGTTGATGTTAATTTCGTTTATATACTTATGTTATAAATTGAAGCTTGGTAGTTTGACCTTATTTGACGTGACTTCGATATGTCGCAGAAGTTGAAATCTTTTAGTGAGGATCATTGAATGCACTTGTTAAGTGCTGTGGTAAATCTGGGCCTTATTACAGTGTTTAGGAAATACCATTAATTGATGTTTTGATTTGGAAATGGTTTTAATTTGGAGAATGATTTTAAATCTGATTTTTTGAATTTTCTCTGGCATTTTATGTAGCGACCCGACTTCCGATCTCCAGGAAATCGCATCACTAGTGAAAAAAGAAAGGGATAGAAGAAGAAAAGAAAGAGAAAGAAGAACACAACTGCAACAGATAACTCACAGCGGAACGAATAAAATATAATATATCACATAAAATATTACATAATATCTCATTACATCAGAGTACACAACTTAATTAACAGATAATAGACAGTTATAAACTTCTGTCTAACTATACAACTCAAGATACAAGAGAAACATATACCAAACAACACAGCGGAATCAATATATATCTACACGTTGAAGCCTCCTGCTCCATATCTCCTCCAGAATTCGTCAAGCTAACCTGAACCACTTGACTACTCATACATAATATGAGTACCCAAGAGTTTAATAAAACAGAAAATAAACACTCAGGTCAGACAGGGGTCTGGTGTGAGTAAACGGTTTAAAGATTGCTTAACTTTAGAAAATCCTTTGAAAAGAAAAGGTATCACGTAAGACTTCCCACACATAAACATGGAAAAGTTTTTACCTTACGCTAACCAAAACATTTGATAGGAAATCCAGTGATATTATAATAGTGTCTAGGGTTTTCAAGTAAATATGAAATAGCCGAAATTGTTACATTTATTAAATTCCAGCTACATAAGTATACAAACAAAACCGTAGGGTCTCGTAGGAAGAATGGGTTTCCATCAATGGCAGGGCTACTGGGGTACCGCCCGTCACAGTACGTGGCCTAGATCACCGTACCGAGGAGCCACCCTAACTCCCCTCCAACACAAGGCCGGGACCATTCCTTACTGAACAGTCCCGAACAAGACAACCCCGGCAGTTGTCCGGATCAACCGCCCCACACAGCCGAATAAAAAGGGTCTTCTAGACAGGAGTAAATCTTGCTCTCAAGTGGGAGCTACCCACGAAGCCTTGCTGCACCTCCCCTGTTTTAGCCATTCCTGGTTGATGAGGTTTGAGGTTGCGATTACCTTTATAGGACACAATCTCTTAGAATGCTCATCGTCCGCCTGACGATGTGCTGAAAGCATTCAATCCATACAAGTTCGTTCCGGGTTCGAACGAAACCGAAGGCACTATCTCGTTGCACTCATTTTGGAATCACCCTCAGAGTCAACGACCATAGCCCTTGCACTCTAAATCTCTATCTCGAATCTATAAGTACTATTCCGTCAAACTCATTACGGAATCACCCACAGAGTTATACTGACGTATAGCCCTTACACCTCGAGTCTTCACTTGCTCCACTTGGATTAACGACCTAACGTTTAATTGGAATCGATGTGGATTTCGGATATCCAAATATGGAAACCTGATCCCGTGTCTCATCGAAACCAAACGCCATTTTAATGTCCAAGTTGTACTTAAGGGATTTAAACAGTTTAACTTATTCAGGATGATATAAACGGATAGATGAATAACATTATCACAATAGATAATTCATATAAACCATTCATCTTACAAAGCAGCATATCACAACCTAGATATCCAAATCATCCAGTATCAACCAATCACCCAATATCAAACATCCAATATCATTCAATAACCAATATCAGTCATTCAATATCAACCATTCAATATTAATCAATAACCCATAGCAGAATTGATTGACTCTTAATCAGTTTAATTAACCTCTAATTAAATTAATTACTATCCTTTAATCATTTGGATTATCCTAACTCCTGCTTCATTGATTTATTACCAATCTAATTTATTAATCATCTTCAAATGACCTTCCTAATTAATCTTCCTCGATTAATTATCCTTAATTACCTTCGAGTAATTATCCTTAACCATATTCAGTAATTAACTTTTAATTACTATCATTAATTACAATAATTAATGATCCTTCATTAATTAATTAACTATAATTAATTACATTAATCCTTAATTAATTACAATTAATTAATCCTACTTAAATTCAATTATTATTATTAATCAACCTTGATTAATATCATTAATTAAATAATCCTTATTAATTAATTAACCCTTTAAGTAATTAAATAATTAACTTATAATTAATCATCTCATTAATCTTAAACAGTAATTAACAATTTGTAATTACTTATCTTAATTAATCAACTTCTTAATTAATTATATTAACCTTTGATTAATTACTTTAATCAATTAATCTTTAATCACTTCATTAAGTAATTATTAAACAATTTAATTAATGATTAAATCCTTAATTAATTACTTTATTAATTAATTAAATTTTAATTAATTAACCTTAGTAATTAATCTTAAATAAATGTCATTCATTAATTAATTAATCATATTAATTAACTAACTAAAATAAATTAAGTAATTAACTCTTAATTACCTACATAATTAATTATCTTCTAATTACTTTCGTTAATAATCTTAATTACTCTCTTAACAATAATTAATTTCATCATTAAATAAATCTTAATTCATTAACTAATTAATTACTCCATAATAATTAACTTCAAAACAATTATATTAATCAATTTCTTAATTGATAACATTAAGTGATTATCCATTAATCACTTCAACTAATTATTCCCATGAGTAATTTCCTCTAATTACTTTCATAAGTAATTATCATTCTAATTACATTCAAAAATTAACCATTGATTACTTCATTAAGTAATCATACTTAATTAATCCATAATTAAGTGATTATTAAAAATTAAATAAACAATTAACTAATTATTCAAAATTAATTAAACAATTAATTAATATCTTATATTTCAAAATCTTTAATTAATTAAGAAAAAGCATTTATCTTAATTAATTCTTTACTTAATTACAAATCATATTCAAATTAAGTATTCTAAAGTAAATAACAAAGATAAATTAACCCTATTTATCTTCATAATTAAATTATTTGAAATTAATCAAATTTTATTAACCTTAAGGACAAATTTATTCAATTTGGTTTACATAATTATAATTTATTTTTGGAAGTAAAGTATTTAGAAACAAATTCCCAAATTTAAAACATTTTAAATTGCCTAATTTTCAAACCTATTTGTTTACAATATAAATTGAACTTAGTTTTAAACATTATTTAGAAATTTATCTTAAAACTTTGATTCACTATTTAAATTCAAAACACTCCTTTAAATTAAATTTCAAATTTTAATTAAGATAATTACTTTTAAAGAAATCATTTTTAACAATTTATTTAAAAATAATTTCAACTTACACATTTTAAAAGATTGATAATTTTGCCTCAAAGGCCATGACTTCATTTATTTGAAAACTTGTTTATAACTTAATACTTGATCTAAATTTATTCAAAAAGTTTTAAATTGGAAAACTTATATTTTATACAGTACAACTAGAAATCACTATGCCCTAAAGCTCGAGTAAATCACTCAACCCACCCGTGCCTTCCCCGAAGCAAACCAAATACCTTCATCTTCGAGCCGCCCCTGGAAAAACACGAGAAAAACGCGATAATGTCTTCGGGTCGTAACCTTCTTCCCCAAATCAAAACACCCCTGTTTCAATGCCATGCACGGTGCACGTGCACCGTTCGTCCCGGCCGAAGTCTATCACCATGACGATCCCTAACAACCCCAAAATCTCATGCGAACACGAATCCAACCCAGTTAGAACAATAATCAACCCAATCAAAATTCGAACCTAATGTTCGAACAACTGCAGGAAGCTTGAACAACGACCCCAACGCCATTGGCCAAAACGACCACCGGAAGCTTCAACAATCACTCCTAAGCATCACCGCAACCTCCTCGCCCCCATCCTCCATACGCGAACAATTCTGGTCATGTATTTAAATCGCAAAGATCGAAACAGTACAGCCGAACAAAAATAGTCTAAAACCCTAGTTTCTTCAAATTCACACAATTTACTCATTAGACAAATTCTCTTGTATTTTTCCTTTTATCCCTAACTCAAAAGCTTGCTTCATCCACAAATTTGATTCAAAACAAAAATCGAATCAACGGCAATTCTTCAAAGTTCCCAAAACCTTCAAACCCAAAATTCACGATAAATACCCAATTAAAATTTACAATTTATATATCTAAATTCGTGATTTACTATCACGATTTCATGCATGTAATCAAATTTTGAATTAAAGATAATTAATTTTTAACAAATATTCAAGTTTTACAGTAAATCCTTCTTTTATAATTATTTGTTGCATTCCAAATTATGAAACTATTTTACAATTAACATCAAACAACAACAAACAACTTCTCTTCAATCATCAAGGTCAAATATTTATGTTAGTAGGAGATTTTGATTTTTGAAGTAAAATCTGTTCTTAAAGAAACAGAAAACAAAGTTTCATATACAACCAGACCTGTTACATTATCTACAGATCCTATCAATTCAATAATATAAATTCTGAAAAAGTTTTCATGAAATCATCAACTCAAATCACAAAGCATCGCATGCATGTTAGCTAAAATCCAAATCAACCTGTTTTTAAAATAATTTACTCACCATTTTTAAGAAGGCAGAGAACAGAGCAGGTTTTCTTTTTTCCCAGGCTTTAAAATTTTAATCTGTAAAAGTGCTTTGCTGTTGAAATTGAATCTATGCATAACAGGTTGAAGTTGCAGTTGAACTCCTTTAAGAATTGCAGGTTGAAGTGTTATTGCTCCTTATTAGAAATGCAGGTTGATTTTATGTTGTAGATTTTTAATCTGCAGTTGAATCATCACATTGAAAAGCAGATTGAAGCTTTGAAGTTGCAGATCTTAATTTAAATTCAGATTTGATCTTAATTTCAGGTAGCACTTTGTATTTAAATTTTCTGGTTTCCATTAGAATTTGAAAGAATGAAAAACAAGGAAATGAAAATGTTTGTAAAAACAAGTTTTCTTCTAAAAACATTTGTTAAAAATATGTTGCCACTTGTTCCTTAATTCAAACAAATGTCACACTACTTGCTTAATTAACTTACATGTGTTAAAGACCTTTGCAAAATTGCTTTTAAAACCTTATAAAAATAATTTTTATATTTTATATCTATGTAATATGAATATTTGTATTTTTAATGTTATTAAACTTTTGAATTTAGATAAATATACAAGTGTTAAAGATATTTTATAAACATTGGTTTTATACATAGCTTATGTTTTTAAAACAAATAAATGCATGATATATGTATTTTTAAAATTTAAAACATTTATGTATATACTTATAACCATTTTAAATTCAAACTTTTAAGAGAAACAAAACAAAGCTTTAAATTATAATTTCATACATATTCAAATTATTAATAGATTTAAATTCAATTTCAAAACAACTCAAATTATAACATATACATACATATATATTACAATTTGAAAATGCATTTTAAATTTCAAACAAAAGATCTCATATTCACAATATATATCAAACATATATATTATAAATAGAATAAAATTTATTAGCTTTTGAAAAACAATTCTAACCAATTTTTTTTAAATTGTTAAAAGATATTGATCACACTTGCCAGATTAAATATTTGTTATCCTTAAAAAGATTAATTTCACCAATTTAAATTAAAATTACAAAGAAAATCATTAAATCAATTAAATTATTATTGCAGATTATTAAATCGATATTGCCCAAAATTCCGGGTCGTTACAATCCTCCCCCCTAAAAGAATTTCGTCCCCGAAATTTAAAAACAAAGGTAATTTAATAATCCAACAAAGATTTTAATTTCAATCAGCAAAGCATTCCTAGCAACCAGTAACTAACAACCAAAGCAATCAATCATACAACCAAACTTACTAATTATCCTGACATAAATCAGAATAAAACTCTAATACTATTTCGAGTTTTCCAAGTATAAAACACCAGGAGACTCGCTCTACAAAGCTAAACAATCTAACTACACCACCAAAATCCAGAGCGTCTCTCCTTTCTAGATTCATCAATCTGAACAAATCAGATTACTCTCAATTTCAGCTCAACATCCAACTCCAACTGAATTACAGATTCCATAACCAACAATATACCATACACGTACTCCCTCACAGATACGTGAAATTCAATGAATTCCAGGTACCCAAACTGGCAATTCAATCTTATAGTCAACAGATTTTATCTTATCAGAACACAGATAAGAAATCTCAAATGCCTCAGCACCAGCCATCCACTCTTATCCAATTTCTGCTCTCTTAACCAGAGAAATCCTAACAACAATGAAGTCCCCAACTTCAAACTCCAAACTCCTCATCTCATATCTGTATATCTCATCAGACAATCCAGGGCTGCCAATTCTCTTCATGATCAGCTCATCTTATGCTGATATTTCTAGAAACAGCTAGACCAAAACAAACAGCTTCCAGGATCCTATTCAGCAGAAAAGTTTTCCAAAATCCATCGAAAACCAGAACTCAAGCTCTACTACTCAAGCAATAGCAAACAGAACTTGCTTCCTTTCTTGTACAGTTGCTACCTTGCTTCCGCTGCACAACTCTGATTCGGAAATAGATAAGAATAATGTAGATGAACACGAATACAAACTTAACCACTATATCAGGAAAATTTGTTCATCAAATCCATAAAAATCTGAGTGACTCATCTGACTTGGTCACACAACTTTACTACAGAATCCAACTCAAAAACAAGATCTAACCAAATCCAAATTCCAAAAATAATTTCTTGAGCTGCTACACCAATCTCTACTTCTCCAAGAACCATCTACTACCATAATCACTTCGGAAACCAAAACAATATGGAACTCAACTCCAGATGCAGACAATCTTCTGATTACATCAGCAGCTCCTACTTCCTCATGAGAATCCTCAGTCTCAAACAAAAGGATGCTCCATAAAATTCCAAACCAATCGCAAGTCACTTTTGCGATCCAACCTAATTCGAATTCCAAAGAAACTGTCCTCTCTTTACCAATTAGAACAGCTTTAAACTTTTCCAAACAAGGTTAACTCTTCAAGATAACTTCCACCAACTGCCCGGACTGCTAAAAGAAGAACCACAAAGATTCCTGAATCATCCGAGAAACAACCAACACTGCTGCTTCCAACTCTCCCTCGATGATACTGCAAAGGCAAAAGACCTTCTTGTCAGCACACCGAACTCTTCGAGCTGAAACTGCTACCACAGCTATCCACATAGTTCTAATCCAAATGCTTCTCGGAAACCAAAACCATATATAAACCACACAACTGACTTCCAAGATGGCAGAAAACTTCTCAAGAAACTCGAACTCCAAATCAAGCATCCACAACTCGCTTACCTTAAGGAATAACAATGAGACCATGCCAAAGCGAAGCAACTCATAGACCTTAGTCCCATATTCCAGAACAGCTAACCTCCATACTGAAAATCCAGATAATTTCTACACAGACGAGTCTTACCCGAGGCAGGTAAAGACTGCTCCTCAATCACCTCTAAAAATGTTTCAAGAGAAAACTTCTTCGAAAAATATCCAAGGATACTGCATTTCATCACGCAGTTATCAAGACATCATCACTTACTTCTGCACTTCCATCAAATCCAAATTCAAGAATAATTCGCTCACCCGAGCGAAATCCAAACGTACACTTCAAGGATAAATTCCGAATCTTTAAAAAATTTCCTTCGGATATAAGATAAATCCTTACTCCAAACAACAAATCTCACTCGAGACGGTATTAGGTCTACAGTCTCGACAAATACTTCCAACCTCAACATATGGACCTCTTCCATCAGTGGTAGTCGTGTTACAAACACACACCACTACTCCATCTACCTCTAAAAATTATGTTGGAAAATCCGAACAGATAACCCAACAGATCAGGTAGATATAAATATATATATAGTTATATAAAAATTACAAGTACGCTCTCTCAAGGAAGACACCACTCCAGAGCCTAGGTATTCACTCAACCTAATGCTCCTTAAAGAAAGACACACTTCAGAGCTTAGGTATTCGCTCAGCCTAATGCTCTGATACCAAATGTAGCGACCCGACTTCCTATCTCCAGGAAATCGCATCACTAGTGAAGAAAGAAAGGGATAGAAGAAGAAAAGAAAGAGAAAGAAGAACACAACTGCAACAGATAACTCACAGCGGAACGAATAAAATATAACATATCACATAAAATATTACATAGTATCTCATTACATCAGAGTACACAACTTAATTAACAGATAATAGAAAGTTATAAACTTCTGTCTAACTATACAACTCAAGATACAAGAGAAACAGATACCAAACAACACAGCGGAATCAATATATATCTACACGTTGAAGCCTCCTGCTCCATATCTCCTCCAGAATTCGTCAAGCTAACCTGAACCACTTGACTACTCATACATAATATGAGTACCCAAGAGTTTAATAAAACAGAAAATAAACACTCGGGTCAGACAGGGGTCTGGTGTGAGTAAACGGTTTAAAGATTGCTTAACTTTAGAAAATCCTTTAAAAAGAAAAGGTATCACGTAAGACTTCCCACATATAAACATGGAAAAGTTTTTACCTTACGCTAACCAAAACATTTGATAGGAAATCCAGTGATATTATAATAGTGTCTATGGTTTTCAAGTAAATATGAAATAGATGAAATTGTTACATTTATTAAATTCCAGCTACATAGGTATACAAACAAAACCGTAGGGTCTCGTAGGAAGAATGGGTTTCCATCAATGGCAGGGCTACTGGGGTACCGCCCGTCACAGTACGTGGCCTAGATCACCGTACCGAGGAGCCACCCTAACTCCCCTGCAACACAAGGCCGGGACCATTCCTTACTAAAAAGTCCCGAACAAGACAACCCCGGCAGTTGTCCGGATCAACCGCCCCACACAGCCGAATAAAAAGGGTCTTCTAGACAGGAGTAAATCTTGCTCTCAAGTGGGAGCTACCCACGAAGCCTTGCTGCACCTCCCCTGTTTTAGCCATTCCCGGTTGATGAGGCTTGAGGCTGCGATTACCTTTATAGGACACAATCTTTTAGAATGCTCATCGTCCGCCTGACGATGTGCTGAAAGCATTCAATCCATACAAGTTCGTTCCGGGTTCGAACGAAACCGAAGGCACTATCTCATTGCACTCATTTTGGAATCACCCTCAGAGTCAACGACCATAGCCCTTGCACTCTAAATCTCCATCTCGAATCTATAAGTACTATTCCGTCAAACTCATTACGGAATCACCCACAGAGTTATACTGACGTATAGCCCTTACACCTCGAGTCTTCACTTGCTCCACTTGGATTAACGACCTAACGTTTAATTACAATCGATGTGGTTTTCGGATATCTAAATATGGAAACCCGATCCCGGTCTCATAGATACCAAACTCCATTTTAATGTCCAAGTTGTACTTAAGGGATTTAAACAGTTTAACTTATTCAGGATGATATAAACAGATAGATGAATAACATTATCACAATAGATAATTCATATAAACCATTCATCTTACAAAGCAGCATATCACAACCTAGATATCCAAATCATCCAATATCAACCAATCACCCAATATCAAACATCCAATATCATTCAATAACCAATATCAGTCATTCAATATCAACCATTCAATATTAATCAATCACCCATAGCAGAATTGATTGACTCTTAATCAATTTAGTTAATCTCTAATTAAATTAATTACTATCCTTTAATCATTTGGATTATCCTAACTCCTGCTTCATTGATTTATTACCAATCTAATTCATTAATCATCTTCAAATGACCTTCCTAATTAATCTTCCTCGATTAATTATCCTTAATTACCTTCGAGTAATTATCCTTAACCATATTCAGTAATTAACTTTTAATTACTATCATTAATTACAATAATTAATGATCCTTCATTAATTAATTAACTATAATTAATTACATTAATCCTTAATTAATTACAATTAATTAATCCTACTTAAATTCAATTATTATTATTAATCAACCTTGATTAATATCATTAATTAAATAATCCTTATTAATTAATTAACCCTTTAAGTAATTAAATAATTAACTTATAATTAATCATCTCATTAATCTTAAACAGTAATTAACAATTTGTAATTACTTATCTTAATTAATCAACTTCTTAATTAATTATATTAACCTTTGATTAATTACTTTAATTAATTAATCTTTAATCACTTCATTAAGTAATTATTAAACAATTTAATTAATGATTAAATCCTTAATTAATTACTTTATTAATTAATTAAATTTTAATTAATTATCCTTAGTAATTAATCTTAAATAAATCTCATTCATTCATTAATTAATCATATTAATTAACTAACTAAAATAAATTAAGTAATTAACTCTTAATTACCTACATAATTAATTATCTTCTAATTACTTTCATTAATAATCTTAATTACTCTCTTAACAATAATTAATTTCATCATTAAATAAATCTTAATTCATTAACTAATTAATTATTCCATAATTAATTAACTTCAAAACAATTATATTAATCAATTTCTTAATTGATAACATTAAGTGATTATCCATTAATCACTTCAACTAATTATTCCCATGAGTAATTTCCTCTAATTACTTTCATAAGTAATTATCATTCTAATTACATTCAAAAACTAACCATTGATTACTTCATTAAGTAATCATACTTAATTAATCCATAATTAAGTGATTATTAAAAATTAAATAAACAATTAACTAATTATTTAAAATTAATTAAACAATTAATTAATATCTTATATTTCAAAATCTTTAATTAATTAAGAAAAAGCATTTATCTTAATTAATTATAAATCATATTCAAATTAAGTATTCTAAAGTAAATAACAAAGATAAATCAACCCTATTTATCTTCATAATTAAATTATTTGAAATTAATCAAATTTTATTAACCTTAAGGACAAATTTATTCAATTTGGTTTACATAATTATAATTTATTTTTGGAAGTAAAGTATTTAGAAACAAATTCCCAAATTTAAAATATTTTAAATTGCCTAATTTTCAAACCTATTTGTTTACAATATAAATTGAACTTAGTTTTAAACATTACTTAGAAATTTATCTTAAAACTTTGATTCACTATTTAAATTCAAAACACTCCTTTAAATTAAATTTCAAATTTTAATTAAGATAATTAATTTTAAAAGAAATCATTTTTAACAATTTATTTAAAAATAATTTCAACTTACACTTTTTAAAAGATTGATAATTTTGCCTCAAGGGCCATGATTTCATTTATTTGAAAACTTGTTTATAACTTAATACTTGATCTAAATTTATTCAAAAAGTTTTAAATTGGAAAACTTATATTTTATACAGTACAACTAGAAATCACTACACCCTAAAGCTCGAGTAAATCACTCAACCCACCCGTGCCTTCCCCGAAGCAAACCAAATGCCTTCATCTTCGAGTCGCCTCTGGAAAAACACGAGAAAAACGCGATAATGTCTTCGGGTCGTAACCTTCTTCCCCAAATCAAAACACCCCTGTTTCAATGCCGTGCACGGTGCACGTGCACCGTTCGTCCCGGCCGACGTCGATCACCACGACGATCCCTAACAACCCCAAAATCTCATGCGAACACGAATCCAACCCAATTCAAACAATAATCAACCCAATCAAAATTCGAACCTAATGTTCGAACAACTGCAGGAAGCTCGAACAACGACCCCAACGCCATTGGCCAAAACGACCACCGGAAGCTTCAACAATCACTCCTAAGCATCACCGCAACCTCCTCGCCCCCATCCCCCATACGCGAACAATTCCGGTCATGTATTTAAATCGCAAAGATCGAAACAGTACAGCCGAACAAAAATAGTCTAAAACCCTAGTTTCTTCAAATTCACACAATTTACTCATTAGAAAAATTCTCTTGTATTTTTCCTTTGATCCCTAACTCAAAAGCTTGCTTCATCCACAAATTTGATTCAAAACAAAAATCGAATCAGCGACAATTCTTCAAAGTTCCCAAAACCTTCAAACCCAAAATTCACGATAAATACCCAATTAAAATTTACAATTTATATATCTAAATTCGTGATTTACTATCACGATTTCATGCATGTAATCAAATTTTGAATTAAAGATAATTAATTTTTAACAAATATTCAAGTTTTACCGTAAATCCTTCTTTTATAATTATTTGTTGCATTCCAAATTATGAAACTATTTTACAATTAACATCAAACAACAACAAACAACTTCTCTTCAATCATCAAGGTCAAATATTTATGTTAGTGGGAGATTTTGATTTTTGAAGTAAAATCTGTTCTTAAAGAAACAGAAAACAAAGTTTCATATACAACCAGACCTGTTACATTATATACAGATCCTATCAATTCAATAATATAAATTCTGAAAAAGTTTTCATGAAATCATCAACTCAAATCACAAAGCATCGCATGCATGTTAGTTAAAATCCAAATCAATCTGTTTTTAAAATAATTTACTCACCATTTTTAAGAAGGCAGAGAACAGAGCAGGTTTTCTTTTTTCCCAGGCTTTAAAATTTTAATCTGTAAAAGTGCTTTGCTGTTGAAATTGAATCTATGCATAACAGGTTGAAGTTGCAGTTGAACTCCTTTAAGAATTGCAGGTTGAAGTGCTGTTGCTTCTTATTAGAAATGCAGGTTGATTTTATGTTGTAGATTTTTAATTTGCAGTTGAATCATCACATTGAAAAGCATATTGAAGCTTTGAAGTTGCAGATCTTAATTTAAATTCAGATTTGATCTTAATTTCAGGTAGCACTTTGTATTTAAATTTTCTGGTTTCTATTAGAATTTGAAAGAATGAAAAACAAGGAAATGAAAATGTTTGTAAAATCAAGTTTTCTTCTAAAAACATTTATTAAAAATATGTTGCCACTTGTTCCTTAATTCAAACAAATGTCACTCTACTTGCTTAATTAACTTACATGTGTTAAAGACCATTGCAAAATTGCTTTTAAAACCTTATAAAAATAATATTTATATCTTATATATATGTAATATGAATATTTGTATTTTTAATGTTAATAAACTTTTGAATTTAGATAAATATATAAGTGTTAAAGATATTTTATAAACATTAGTTTTATACATAGCTTATGTTTTTAAAACAAATAAATGCATGATATCTGTATTTTTAAAATTTAAAACATTTATGTATATACTTATAACCATTTTAAATTCAAACTTTTAAGAGAAACAAAACAAAGCTTTAAATTATAATTTCATACATATTCAAATTATTAATAGATTTAAATTCAATTTCAAAACAACTCAAATTATAACATATACATACATATATATTACAATTTGAAAATGCATCTTAAATTTGAAACAAAAGATCTCATATTCACAATATATATCAAACATAATATTATAAATAGAATAAAATTTATTAGCTTTTGAAAAACAATTCTAACCAATTTTTTTTTAAATTGTTAAAAGATATTGATCACACTTGCCAGATTAAATATTTGTTATCCTTAAAAAGATTAATTTCACCAATTTAAATTAAAATTACAAAGAAAATCATTAAATCAATTAAATTATTATTGCAGATTATTAAATCGATATTACCCAAAATTCTGGGTCGTTACATTTTATTTAAAAATGGTTTTTGGACTTCTCTATTTTACTTTAACACTTTTTGGAAATTTTTTAAAAAGTATTTTAGGAAGTATTTGTTATACAGAAAAGTTAATATAATAACGAATGTTTATTTTGAAGAAAAAAGATAATTTGTCTTTTATTACAAAGTGATTCTTTTTTAAAGGAAGAGATAAATATTTTAAAAATAATATGAAAGAATAGACTTATAAATGGTATATGATAAATAAAAGTATAGATTTATAAATGGTATTTGATAAATAAAAGAATAGATTTATGCATGTTATTTTATAAAAGAAAAATGATATCATTTTGATAAATTGAAATAATAAATCACATTGTGAATTTATAGTGATATATGGAATGATCGTTTTATGGAAAGCATTTAGCGCTATCTTAAAACTGAAGATTTATGCTAAGTATATGAGGTTCAAAATGATTTTTTTTATTAAAGGAGTTTTATAAATAAAAATAATATTTATAAAAAGGGATTTTATAAATAGAAAAGAGATTTATAAAAAGGAGTTTTATAGATATAAAAATGAAATTTATAAAAGGAGTTTTAGATATAAAAAGGAGATTTATAAAATGGGATTTTTTAAATAGAAAAGAGATTTATAAAAAGGAGTTTTATAAAATCAAAAAGGAGAATTATAAAAGGAATTTTATAAATATCAAAGGAGATTTAAAAAAGAAATAAATAAATATGATGGAGATTTTATAAAAAGGAGTTTAATAAAGGGAATGAGATTTGATTTCTATAAATGATCATTTTACGTAATGGTGGTTTTCCATACTTAACACCAAATTCTGAGGTACGGAATCTTGTCTCTATCCTGAGAAGTGAGAATGTATGTCGAGGCAAGGATAATTGGCTAACTTGTCCGACTACGTTGTTAATCGACGGATAATAAGAGTTTGAAATCGAAAGGTAGGGGTGAGTATACTTGGTCCAATTTCCCTATGATCCACTTACTTACACTAAAATTGTTTTGGGTTTATTGTTATCTATGTTTTAAATGACATTTGTTTTAACCAAAATAAGTATGGCTTTGGAAGCGAAATATTTCTTAAGATTTTGTGAATATACTTATACCATTGTTATAAGCGTATGGTTACATTTTCTAAGTATTGTAAGTGTAGTTTTTGTGAATATACATACACCATTGAGATATGTATATAAATACTTTTCTAAGTATTGAAAAGTGTAAAGGGGGTTTGTGTATATATCATTTGTAAAAGCTATTTAATACGAATATTTGAAAAGAGATTTTAATTAATGAAAGGATTAATTAAGAGGCTTAGTGTATGCTTATATGCTTAACAATGCTTGGTTTCCATATGAAGATAAATATCTAATTTTATTGTTTGTTTATTTGATAGTTATAACTATCAAATCTTGGCCAGTTTTGAAATTATCAATTGTCCATTCGGAGAGAACGAGATCAGATACATTATCCAAAAACCACTTCAAACAAGCATAAGTGTTTGAATTTGCGACATCTTGAAGATGATGGAATCGAAGATGGAGTTCTTTGAAGTGCAAAGGCTACTTGCTACTAAACCTAAGGGTGATTCCAAAATAGATGAAGTAGAAATAGTGCCTTTGGTTTGTTCTGCCCCATAACAACTTGTATGGATGAATGATGGCATTACACTGTTTCATGGAGGAAGTGTTAGCATTCCAAGTGGGATTTGCTAAAGGTTAAAACATAAATTCAAGCCTCGCACCTGGAAATAACTAAAACAAGATAGATGCAGTAGGGCTACGTGGTTCGCTACAATTAGGGTATGGTTATCACTTGTGTCTAGATCGATATTTACGGATTATTTATACTTGTGGCCATAGAAATGGTTTGTCAAGTTGGCAGTCGAGGAGATGATCATATTTGGTTCGGAAAGGGGTAGTTTGGTTCTGTGTTGGTAGAGGTGCAATGTTTGCAGCCTTGGTAAATTTTATTTAGAGGTATACTGTATGGAAGGTAGTCCCTTACCTTGTTATTGTTGGAATCCATTTTCCAATACATGCCTTACAGACTTAATTGTGTATCAAATATGTTGCAATGTGAGATGCAAACATTTCAACTATATTATATATTTATTTTAAACCTTAGATATTATTATAATATCACAAGATATGCTAATAAAATGGTTTGGTTATCGTAAGGTAAAAAATTGTCTGTGTTTATCTACGGCATAGTCTTACGAGATACCTTATATTTTGAAAGGTTTTATAACGTCATAAGTTTATATGATTTGATTTGCGTTTCTCACACCGGTTTACCAAAATGATCCAGGCATTATTTTCTTACAATTATCAAGTCAGCCCGAGCATATTTTCAGATTTTTTATGGATGCTTTAGAGCTTCAAGAGATGAGCTAACACGTATTCACATATCTTTTACTTCTGTTGCATTTCTTGTTTGTATTTATTAGCGTTTGTGAGGGCAGACCCAGGCTGATGATAGGTTAGTTTACTCTGATTGATGTATGTATATTACAGTTTTTCTTTTGTAAAGATCCTATGTATATTATATACAACTCGTCACGATGTGAGATTCTATTATGTCTTTTATTTTTTTTCAGCCCAGCAATATATCTTTTCAGTACTTGGATACTCGGCATGTGAATACCGTAAATGTATTATTGTCGACTTTTGAGGTAAAAAAAGCGGGTTGTCACAATAATGGTTGTCCCCATGATACGTGTTCCCATATACTTCCATAAGCTCTCACTTTCCCAAGTTTTTAGGTGGCTCCCTCTTAGAGAATCAAGTCGGTGATGGCAATAATTATGGTTGGTACCGACCATGTTGTCTTAGCCCAATTTACCTCAAAATCCTTGAGTTCCTCCATATTGCTATTCCAAGAATGCCTCCAAGTCCTTAATCCATTCTATCTTCATCATGACATCCACGTTCACGTAGAAGCTGCTCAGTTGAAATGCTTGATAACACTTGCCTCCCAAAGCAGCCAATCCTCATCTTTGAAGCATCGTATCTGTCTTGAAGATATACGTTCACCACTTCTCGGTAGTGTACCATTTCTTTCCTCACAATCAAGCGGACGCTCCTAACACCATGGAGCGTACACTAACTTTCCGACTACATTGTTAATCGAGGGATAATGATAGTTTTTCATACTTAACACCAAATTCTAAGGCAAGGAAACTTGTCCCTATCCTGAGATGTAAGAATGTATATTGAGGTAGGGATAATACACTAACTTGTCCGACTACGTTTTTAATCGAGGGATAGTATGAGTTTGAAATCGGAAGGTGGGGTGAGTATACTTGGTTTAATTTTCCTACAATCCATTTACTTTAATTAAAAATGTTTTAGCTTTATTGTTATCTATTTTTTAAATGACGTTTGTTTTAACCAAAATATGTATGGCTTTGGAAGTGAAATCATTCGTAATATTTTAGGAATATACTTATACCATTGTGATAAGTGCATGGTTACATTTTCTAAGTATTGAAAGTGTAGTTTTTGTGAATATACTTCTACCATTGAGATAATCACATAAATACTTTTCTAAGTATTGATAAGAGTAGAGAGGGTTTGTGAATATATCTTTTGTAAAAGCTATTTTAATATGAAGGCGACTTTAATTAATGAAAGGATTAATTAAGAGGGTTAGTGTTTGCTTGTGTGCTTAACCATGCTTGGTTTCCATATAAAGATAAATATCTAATTTGATTGTGTGTTTATTTGAAAGCTATATAACTACTATCTAATCTTAGCCAGTTTTGAAATTATCAATTGTCGATTCAGAGAGAACGAGATCATATACGTAATCCGAAAACCACTTTGAACTAGCATAAGTTCGAATTTGAGACATCTTGAAGATAATGGAATCAAAGATGGAGTTCTTTGAAGTGCAAGGGCTACTTACAACCAATTCTAAGGGTGATTCCAAAATAGATGAAGTAGAAGTAGTGCCTTTGGATGAATGTTGGCATTACGTTGTTTCTTGGAAGGAAGTGTTAGAATTCTAAGTGGGATTTGGTAAAGGATAAAACGTAAACAAAAGCCTCATGCTCAGAAATGACTAAAACATGATAGATGCAGTGGGGCTATGTAGTTTGCTACCATTATGGTGTGGTTATCACTTGTACCTAGATCGATATTTATGGATTATGTATGCTTATGGCCATGGAAATGGTTTGCCACGTTGGCAGTCGAAGTGATGATCATATTTGGTTTAGAAAGGAGTAGGTTGGTTTTGTGTTGGTAGAGGTGCAATGTTTGTAGCATTGGTACATTTTATTTAGAGGTGTACTGCACGAAAGGTATTCCCTTACCTTGTCATTCTTGGAATCCATTTTCCAATATGTGCCTTACAAACTTAGCTGTATACCAAATATGTTGCAATGTGAGATGCAAGCATTTCAGCTATGTTGTATATTTATTTTAAACCTTAGATATCATTATAATATCAAAAGATTTACTAGTAAAATGTTTTGGTTATCATAAGGTAAAAATCTGAATGCGTTTATCTACGGTGGGGACTTACGAGATACCTAACATTTTGAAAGGTTTTATAACATCAAAAATCCATATGATTTGATTTGAGTTTCTCATGTTTGGTTTACTAGAATGATCCAGGCGTTATTTCGTTATAATTATCAAGTCGGCCCAAGCATATTTTCAGATTTGTTATGGATGCATTGGAGCTTTAGGAGATGAGCTAACACGTATTCACGTATCATTTACTTCTGCTACATTTCTTGTTTTGTATTTATTAGTATTTGCGAGAACAGACTATTATAACTGTCCAGGCTGATGATAGGTTGGTTTACTTTGATTGATGTATATATATTACAATTTTTTTTCATAGAAATCATATGTATATTATATATTACTCGTCACGATGTGAGATTCTGTTCTGTCGTTTCTTTTCTTTCAACATAGCAATCTATCTTTTCAGTACTTGGATGCTCAGCATGTGTGAATACCATAGATGTATCAATGTCGACTTTTAAGGTCAAAAAGATGGGTCGTCACAATAATGGTCGTCCCCATGATACATGTTCCCATATACTACATAAGCTCTCACTTTCCCAAGTTTTTAGGTGGCTCCCTCTTAGAGAATCAAGTCGATGATGACCATAATTATGGTCGGTACAACCATGTTACCTTAGCCGAATTGACTTCAAACTCCATATGTTTTTCTATCTTGGTATTCCAAGCATGTCTCCAAGTCCTTGATCCATTCCATCTTCGTCATGACATCCAAGTTCACATAGAAGCTGCTCGGTTCAAATGCTAGATAACACTTGGCCACCAAAGTAGCCAATCATTATCTTTGAAGCATCGTATCTATTCTGAAGATATCCCTTCACCATTTCAAATAGTTGGTGTACCGTTTCTTTCCTCACAATCAAGTGGATGCTTTTAACCTCACAGAGCGTACACGAACTTTTCCGACTACGTTGTTAATCGAGGGATAATGGTGGTTTTCCATACTTAACATCAAATTATGAGGCAAGGAAACTTGTCCCTATCCTGAGAAGTAAGAATGTATGTCGATACAAGGATACACTAATTTTTTTCGACTACGTTGATAATCGAGGGATATTAAGAGTTTAAAAATCGGAAGGTGGGGGTGAGTAAACTTGGTCTAATTACCCTACGATCCATTTATTACACTAAAAGTGTTTTGGGTCTATTGTTGTCAATGTTTTGAATGACGTTTGTTTTAACCAAAATAAGTATGGCTTTGGAAGTGAAATTATTCTTAAGATTTTATGAATATACTTATACCATTATGATAAGTGTATGGTTACATTTTCTAAGTATTGAAAGTGTAGTATTTGTGAATATACCATTGAGATAAGTATATAAATACTTTTCCATGTATTGAATGAACTGAGGGTTTGTGAATATATCTTTTGTAAAAGCTATTTTAATACAAATATTTGAAAGGAGATTTTAATGAATGAAAGGATTAATTAAGACGCTTAGTTTTTGCTTATGTGCTTAACCATGCTTAGTTTCCATATGAAGATAAATATCTAATTTGATTGTTTGTTTATTTGATAGTTAAATAACTAAACCATCAAATCTTGGCCTGTTTTGAAATTATCGATTGTCGGCTCGGAGAGAACGAGATCAGATACAATATTCGAAAACCACTCGAACCAGCATAAGCGTTCAAATTTGAGACATCTTGAAGATGATATAACTGAAGATGGAGTTCTTTGAAGTGCAAGGGCTACTTGCTGCTAAACCTAAGGATGATTCCAAAATAAAAAAAGTAGTGCCTTTGGTTTGTTCTACCCCAGAACAACTTGTATGGATGAATGTTGTCATAACATTGTTGCTTGGAAGACAGTGTTAGCAATCCAAGTGGGATTTGATAAAGGGTAAAATGTAAATTCAAGCCTCACACCCAGAAGTGACTAAAGCATGATAGATGCGACATGGCTATGTGGTTCGCTACCACTGGGTTGTGGTTATCACTTGTATCTAGATCGATATTTACAGATTATGTATGCTTGTGGCCATGGAAATTGTTTGTCAAGTTGGCGGCCGAGGTGATGATATTTGGTTTAGAAAAGGTTGGTTCTGTTTTGGTAGATATGCAATGTTTGTAGCATCGGTACGTTTTATTTAGAGGTGACCTGTACGGAAGGTAGTCCCTTACCTTGTCATTGTTGGAATCCATTTTCCAATACGTGCCTTACAGACTTAGTTGTATACCAAATATGTTGTAATGTGAGATGCAAGCATTTCAGCTTTGTTATATATTTGTTTTAAACCTTAGACATTATTATAATATCATGAGATTTACTAATAAAATGGTTTGGTTATTGCAAGGTAAAAAAACCGTCTATGTTTATCTACGGTGTGGTCTTACAGGATACCTTATATTTTGAAAGGTTTTATAACATCAAAAATCTATATGATTTGATTTGAGTTTCTCATGCTGGTTTACAAGAATGATCCTGGCGTTATTTTTTTATAATTATCAAGTCAGCCTAAGCATATTTTCGGATTTGTTATGGATGCTTGGGAGCTTCAGGAGACAAGCTAACACGTATTCACATGTCTTTTACCTCTACTGCATTTCTTTTTTTGCATTTATTAGCATTTGCAAGGATAGACTATTGTAACTGTCTAGGCTGATGATAGGTTAGTTTACTCTGATTGATGTATGTATATTACAGTTTTTCTTTTGTAAAGATCATATGTATATTATATATTACTCGTCACAATGTGAGATTCTGTTATGTCTTTTCTTTTATTTCAGCCCAGCAAAATATCTTTTCAGTACTTGGATGCTCGGCATGTGAATACCGTAGATGTATTAGTGTCAACTTTTGAGGTCAAAAAGGCGGCTCGTCACAATAATAGTCGCCCTCATGGTACGTGTTCCCATTTACTGCCATAAACTCTCACTTTTCGAAGTTTTTAGGTGGCTCCCTCTAAGAGAATCAAGTGGTGACGACCACAATTGTGGTCAGTACCGACCATGTTGCCTTAGCCCAATTGACCTCAAAATTCATGTGTTATGTTATCCCGCCTTTTGGCAAGGCCATGATACCAAAGATTTGGCTGGAATCCAAAGGCAATTCGACTCAAAGATCGGTTATACATAGGTTCACTATAAGTACTGGAAAATTTTGTCCGAGTGCGAATCGATCTACAATTGACATGATACGACAAACGAAGCTATGAAAGCTAATGCTCCAAATTTCAGGACAATCGAAGTTCGTATGCTCAAGATATGGATCGATCAAAATCAATGAAGGAGGTTTCAGTTCGTATCCATCAAGCGCCACTCCTCTTCGTATCCATCAAATACCTTCCCTTCGTATCCATCAACAAATGTCCATTTCTTATCGGTTTCCATCCATCCATCTCGCATCGATCGCCCACAATCGATACGAAGAGCAACAACTACCGATCGATATGAAGAAAGCAACATGAAGCATTGATACAAAGGCAGTCTCCAACCATCGATAAAAAGTAGCATGCAAGCATCGACACGAACAAAGCCAC
This sequence comes from Allium cepa, assembly GCA_030765085.1. Lineage (NCBI taxonomy): Eukaryota > Viridiplantae > Streptophyta > Magnoliopsida > Asparagales > Amaryllidaceae > Allium > Allium cepa. The sequence continues at coordinate 933,801,209 of CM060941.1, forward strand.
ACATGACACATGATCGATACGAAGGGATCGATACACACTGTTCAGCCTATTGCAAAATCAATCTTGGATCAGTCATAACTCAAAATCTACAAGTCCAAATGCCACTAAATTTTCACAAGAGCTTCTGTACCACCTCTACTTGGTCTTTGATCGATCTCGACCCAAATGGAGCCATTTTGGATTGATACGATATTCATACGTATCGATTAGGGATCGATCCCAATCCACCTCGAATCGATCGGGTGGGCCCTCCTACATGAGAGGAGTTTTCTGAGATGTGAGCTAGATATTTTCAGCCTACACCTATAAATAACAGCCATATGCCTCCAAAAAATGGACGCTTGGACTCTTCTACACCGATACTCTTCCGAAATCTCAATTATATATGGAATGTATTGTTGTAATTAGTTGTAACCCACGAGAATCATTAATGAAACAACAAACTTTCTATAGTGGACGTAAGCTACAATGCCGATCCACTCTAAATCTCTGTGTTCTTGTACTTCTATTTGTCTGTTTTTGGTGTATTTGTTAGATTAATCTCATTTCTCATTTAGATTCTTCACTTTGATATCTTCAAACATGCTTGAAGATTGTTGCGCCCAATTTCAGTACAAAAACTTTGGTGCTTTCACTGAGAACACCCTGCTTTTCTCCTGCTCTATGGATCTACTACCGTCGTTAAATTAGAAAAATCTAAGGAGCAGATTTGTCGTCCAGTGGTTCCTTCTATTCTATTCAGATTGCTCCAGATCTAAGAGGAACTACATTCAACATGATTTTCGTATCCAGAAAATATGATGATTTTCATATCCATATGTTCGTATCCAGAAAATACGATGACTTGTATCCATATTTTAGTATCCAGAAAATATGATGATTTTTGTATCCATATTTTCGTATCTAGAAAATATGATGATTTTTGTATCCATGTCTTTGTATCCAGAAAATATGACTATTTTCATATCGATCAACTTTCGTATCGATCAAATTTCGTATCGATCAACTTTCGTATCGATCAACTTCGTATCGATCCAAATGTGTGCATTTCGTATCGATCCTCAAATACCACTTTATATCGATCTAGCTGTGTGCATTTCATATCGATTCTCAAATACCACTTCATATCGATCCAAAGATACCACTTCTTAATTTCGTATCGATCCTCAGATACCACTTCATATCGATCCAGCTGTGTGCATTTCATATGGATCCTCAGATACCACGTCGTATCGATCCAGCTGTGCGCCTTTCGTATCGATCCAATTGTCCACTTTTCGGATTGTTCAGTTTCACCAACATTTGTATCATTCAAACATCCAACTTCCATTACTGAGAACAATACGATATTTCAAAAAAAAAATCGGGTACGATCCAAATTTCCAACATCCACCCGAACACTTGCCGCAGCGCAGGGCACCCACATAGTGAATTCAAAGCTCAACTCAATGAAAGAACATTCCATCCACTTTCCTAATCGTTCCATGATTGAATGAGACATAGGGGACTAAAATAGTAGATGCTAAATTGCAATCAACGAATGGGCAAGGAACTACTACTCAAACGGTGCTCCCAAAAACTGGAGAACCAAGCTAATATGCCAAGAACTGGAGTTGGTTAAAATATCATGCTTCCAAGGTGTATTGCAACTTCCCCCAATTGACCAACTTTCAAATGCCTGAATTGACAACTATGGTACAATAGCTAATGTGACAACTGCCCTGCACTGTCTACTCTGCCACCTAACCGAACCATCTTCAAATGCCCGCATCTTGATCATGCCATCTCCATATGACTAGAAGCATGCATACAACCTCGGGAGGACTTCCTTACTACCCTATGTGGGTCTCCTGCATTGATGAAAGTTTGGGACAATCACCAATCTATGAGCCCATCTTAACCAACTCACCATCCAATCGACATTACCGACAACTCAAACGTTGGACAATCATGCAAACATCGTTCACCAGTATTACAAGACCTCATAGCCATAAAATGGACCTGCTAGTGATGATTGGAGTATCTTTCCCAGTCGTGACCTATTCATTGACACCATCCTACATGCAAAATTTCCAATGAAAGTTCAACATGCTGACTATGTTAGTGTACTATGGAAATACAACCCCCAACACTACCTCATCATGTGGCATGGCGCGTGGATTTCACCAAGAGTGATGAATGCCATCAAATGTAGATGTCTTCCCCTATTCCTCAAAGAAGACTATCAATCATGTTTAGATATACGAGTTCTACTTCTCATATTGTTGAACGGAATAAAGAAGATGGCCACCAACAAATTGATCAAAGTCCACGACCAGTTGCTTCCAACACTCATATATGAATTCAGAAGAGATTATTTCCAGACTTTGATAAGAGAACTAGTGGATAGCTACCAACAACTACATCAACATATCTAGGCCAATATTAAGTTGATGAACCAGATGAAGGATCAACATGGCGAGATAAGGGGGGAACCTACCCCATACTCTTAATTGAAAAACTCCTCTTCTTTAGATGACTATTGTGGGCGCCAGTTCCATAAGGCTGCTTCGGAAAGGATAGCTCTGATAATATGTGCAAGCCCTATAAAATGAAGGGTTGGGAACCCCTACCCCTATCGATCAAGAACTTTGATCAAGTTGAACCTCTTGCATTAGACTTCTAACTAGGAAGGGCCAGACCAAAGTGCAATAGCGAGCATACGACGCTGCTTCACTTATCAATGAGATTTAATCCAATCTCTTTTGAATTATTTCTTTTTCAATTTCATTTATGTTGTGAAATATGACCGACTTGAATTAAACTACTTGCAAATGGTGCAGGTAACCGAGTACTCAAGGTTGGGCGCCAAACAACCTCCATGGACTATGATCAAGTCATTAAGGTATCATCATGATGAGCATGATTCAACCACTTATCGACTACTATAAGCCCTTGATTGAGGGCAAGGCATCGAAGCGAAAGAGAACGACCAGGTCATGACTCTAGTACAAAGTGGATGCAACCAACCATCCACTCATTCGCCTATGCAATTTAATTAGAGATTTGAGAAAGACCTGGAGTGATACGACCCAACAATGCACTCTCCATCTCGTACTTGAAGCTCGCCAAAATACTTATGCTTCTTCTAATGCCCAGTAAAATTGGAATCACACCAAGGGTGAAAGTGACTTGACCGTCCATGCATCCAATCGTACATTAGACACTTGGGGTAATTTTAGAACATATGTTTAAAGTGGAGATGGTTTGGCCATTCATTCTCCAGCTTGCATCTGTGATTCGGCAAAAACAATCATGCCTTAAAACGACTTCGTCAGGGCCCAAGCCTTAATTTAAAGTCATCAACGACTAACTGCCTACCCGCTAACCATCATGAGCCATCATTTCAACTCTCTTCCTCAACTCGACCGAAAGAGCGCAAAGAATAAAGTGGATGTGACTCGACCGTTTGCTCTCCAACTCTTGCCCCTGACTTAAGGGAAAATACACAACGCAAAGTGGATGTAGTTCGACCATCCTCTCCTCTGCTTGAGCTCAAACTTTCCAGAACACTAATCTTACTCCTTAGGCTTGGCCAAAGTGGAATCCAAATGAACATGGATGCGATTCGACCATCCATTAACTAAATCTCATCATTCATTGAGGGCAGATAAGTGGAAAGTGATCGAGATCCAACCGACCATTCGATAATTGAAACCTGAGCTCGGGAACCAACACACTTAAATAAAAAAGGATTGAAACATGATAATCCTCTAACAAACTCTAGCTCCCAGAGTGCGATTTGGAGTACAAATTCTAAATCCAAGCTTGAGGAAGATGAACCCATCCATTTACGACTTTGCTTGCTAAATCAAGGTGGATGTGATCCGACCATCCAAAACCTTGATCGACCTCCTGTTCCTAGAGTGCGAACGAGATCCAAATGCCTAAACAGATGTGACCGACCATCTGTCGGCCAACTCCAAGTTCCCAGAGCACAAACTGGAGTACAAACATCAAACAACTTTTGACCTTAGAGTGTAGGCCGGAGTATAAACACCAAATAGGTGTTACTGACCACCCATCAACCAACTCCAGATTCCCGGAATGCGAACTGGAGTGTAAATATTAAAGTGGGTGCGACCGACCACCCGTAAAACAACTTAAGTCCCTAGAGTGCAGACATAATCCTAAAATGCTAAATTGGTGTGACTGACCACCCTTCAACTAACTATGGTCCCGAGAGCACGGACAGTATAAACGGCAACTAGATGTAACTGACCACCCATCAACTAACTCTGGCCCCGAGAGCGCGGACTGGAGTATAAGCACCAACTGGGAATGACTGACTGCCCATCAACTGACTTTGGTCCCGAGAGCGCAGACTAGAGTATAAACAATAACTGGGTGTGATTGACCACCCATCAACCAACTCCAGTCCTCGAAGCATAGACTGGAATATATATACCAGAAGGAATGCAATTCTACCATCCATCTATCAACTCTGATTCCTCAGCAAGTTCTGTAGTATAAAAAGTGGATGTGGTTCGACCGTCTGCTTTCCAACTCTTTCCCTGACATGGGGCACACTTATCATACAAAATCGGATGAGATCCAACCATCCAGCACTAAGCAGGAGCAACACGACCGTCCGGGCAATAACTCTTGTCCTCGACAAAGAACCCATAGCATAAATTTATAGGTATGCACTCCAACCCTACAAGACAAAATTTCTTCCTTGATTCGACAGGGAGACGCAGATTTGCAAAACGAGCCTAGTTGGACGTCCTGTTTTGAATGGATGTGACTACCATCCACCCGCAAATGAATGTGACATGACCGTTCATCCACTAACTCTCACCTATGATCCGATGGGTTTTGTGTGAAACATGGAAGGATGGGACCCAACCACCTGCTAATCAATTTCTTCCTACAATTCAGTGGGAGAAACATCAAATTTAAGTTTTGTATCGTGACCGACCACACTTCGACTTTTGCCCTTGACCGAGGGCAGCGGAATTAGCCGAGGAAAATGCAGTCTAACCAATTTCTACAAAAACTCTTAGTCCCCAGAGTGTGGACAGGAGTATAAACATCAAATAGGTGCGATTAATGGCCCTTCAACTGAGTCTGATCCCCAGAGTGTGGCTACAAGCAAAGACAAACGAATAAACTTGATTAGACCATTCATTCACAGCTCTGACCTAAACTCGACATGAGAAGTATAAACTCACTACAAATGCAATTAGACCATCCGCAAACTAACTCTGCTAACCCAAGATTAAGGGTAGAGGTACAAATCACTGAAACAAGAGAAAGGTGACTTGCTACATCTCTAGCTTAGCGTCCTTTACAACTTAAGGCAACGACTACAAGGTGGCCTTAATGCCAACTAATCAGAATGACGTCTGAAGTTACGGGAGACCAGTTATATCATACCGCCAAATCGACGGGCAATATTGATCTGGACCTTTCATATCATACCTTTAATCAACATGCAATGTGATCCAAGCTTATTATATTACGCCGCTGAATCGACGAACAATATCGTTCCTCATCGACTACAAATCAATGTGACCCGAACGTCCATTGAATACCTTTGACCACCAGAGCATGTATAGAAGAATAAACCATGAATGAGTGCGACTTGAACATTCGTCCTCCATCAACTTACTTCGATCCATCCAGAAAAGCATGAAACCAGATGGGCCTGACCTGACCGCATTTGAGCATACTTTATCCATAGTTTTGATGGGAGAATGTAAACCAAAATGGATGTGGTTAATCGCCCAACTCCAAAAGAATGCAATGTGACCATTCATTCTTTAACTTTTACCATGATCTGACTAAAAGAGCAATTCAAAACAAGTGCAACCTAAACATCTTCACACCGATACTTGCCCTGGATTCGACAAGGAAAGCATCAATCCTACATTGGATCTAACTGGAGGATTCACTCTTTGGATTCTGCCAAGAGTATGGCGACATAAGTAGCGAAGTAAATGTCATAAACCATCCAAAATTTAGCTCATGTCCGAATGCCAGCGAAGTAACGAAGTATTCTACCTAAAGGAAAGAACTGGAACATAATGCAGGATAGGCATGACTCAGCCTTCCATTGGTTAACTCGATCCCATGATTCGACGGGATAGAATACAAAATTGAAGCGGACATGATTTACCTTGCCACTTATCGAGATATTCCCCAGATTTGTGGGCAAGAGCGAGAAGATAAGATGAATGTGATTCGACCATTCATCAACCAACTTTGGTTCTTAAAGCTTGAACTACAGTATGAACACAACTGGGACGAGACTCGACCATCCGCGTAATGCATCCGCCCACCCGAGACTGGGGGCAAAAGAGTGATTATCCGAGAGTTGACTATGACAACTTGAACCTATGACCAGTGCCTGCTATTCATAAAAACTCTAGGTTTCAACCAAAAGGATGCCTAGAGATAGAATCATCGAATCGATACCCGAACTTATAGGCAGCCGATCATCATTTCAACCCTTACAACGAGCAATGGATCGCAAGTACATTGAATGGAAAGTGCTTTACTTGGAAACACAAATAGATTCAAACTCATAGCTAGAGCCAGCTATGTAATAGCATGCGCTCTACTAAGCTTTTGATTCAACGCGCCTATAAGGTTGATCATTATCCGTTGCAAATAAGCGCATGAAGCGCCTACAACCCATCATGAGTAGTGTAGATCAGATCACAGCTCAGCGCAATGATGGTGATTAAGAGTTAACTGCTCTGCTCTAGGTGAATTTAATGTGTTCGCTTGGACTCAATCTCATGTATACATGTGGACTCTTGCCAGCCATTAAGAACCCTACATTAAATGTCGACCTGAGGCTTGTCGCAATGAATAAAAACGATACAACATGGGTCCGGAGAGATATGCTGCACTTAAAGAGGAGGAAAATTTACACAAAAAATGGGTTTATCCACGATGCCCTCTACCCGAAATGAGTATCCAATCCTTTAGTTATGAGAGAAACAAACGGAGAGTGGCGGACATATGCCAACTACTCAGATTTGCACGAGGTATGGTAAAGCACAGCCTTCCGCTTCCAAGGATCAACCAACTGGTGGACTCAACCATCAGACATGAATTACTCGCTTCCATGAATGAAAACTCCAAATACAATCAGATATTGAAGCATGTCCCAGACCAAGAATACAACAGTTTCGTTACTAGCCTGGGCCTATCGTGCTATGTTGTAATCCCCGGATTCAAACTTAAGAACACTGGTGCTACTTACCAAAGGACGGTTAACAAATAGTTCAAAATTCATATCAGCCGATCGATGAAAGTATATGTGGTTAATATGCTCGTGAGATCATGACTATCAAACGAACACATCGATGACTTGGTAGAGATATTCAGTGCTCTTCGAAAAATGCAAAATGAAACTTGATCCTTTGAAATGCTCTTTCAGCATTGCATCAGAGAAATTCTTTTTTCATTCATCATCAATTCTCGTGGAATTAAGGCTAATTTCTAGAAAATTCCGATAATTAGAGAATCCATGCACTGAGGACAACCAAGCAGGTACAGAGCCTAAGTCGAAGGATTACCGTCATAAGCTGATTCAACTGTAGGGCCATCTATGAGTGCATTCACTTCTTCAACCTAACCAAGAGAGGGAAGAGAACTTTTTAATGGACTAAGAACTGCGTTGATGCAATTTCAGCTTTGATAGATCGCTTAGAAAGACCTCCCATTTTACGCAAGTCATTGGATCGCGAAGATTTATACATCAATTAGGCCGTGTCAACACACACCATAAGCATCGTAATACTATGTGAAGAGAAATGAATAAAAAGACTATTATGATGAAGGCTAGCTATTGACAAGCTCACCCCGCTAACTTCTATATTGACCAGTCGTTATGATAGGTCCTATAGCAATCTTAGATGTTTGGAAGGTTACTCAAATGGAATATAGAGCTAAGCCAATTTGACATCACTTATCTCCCTCAGAGAGCTATCCACGGTCAAATGTTAGCAAACTTCATATTTGAATTCACTACATTAGATAACTATTTGAAGTGCAGTGGAGAACTATCCAACCGATGGAGAATGTACACAGGTTGAACCTTCAATAATCGGTTTTCTAGCGTTGAAGTTGCGTTATTGACTCCTAAGGAACGAACGATCGATCTGCTACACCTGAAACTCAACTTTACTGCAACAAAAAACGAAGTTAAGTATGAAGCTTTGGTCACCACGCTCAAAATTGCAAGAAAACTAGGAGTGGAAACTTAACATATCTTATGTGATTTGTGGTTAGTAGTATGCCAAGTCAGGGAAGATTATCTAACTATGGGGAAACGTCTTACTCCTTATCTTAGCTAGGTCCAAGAGCTACTAGATGGCTTCAAGTATTACACCATTACACACATCCTCAGAGAACAAAATGAAAAAGTCGAGTCACTGGCCAAGTTAACCAGTTCCGGGGATGCGCGACAAATAGACTTTGTCCCAGTTGAAATACTTATTATTCCAAGCATTGACGGATGAAGATCGATTAGATCTTAGAGACAGCGCCAGAATAGGAGTCACGAATGAGTCCTACCAAAGATTATCTACAACAAGGCATCCCTCTTGAACAGAGGAATGAGAAATAGCATATCCTTCGTGAAGCTGTCCCATGAGTTAACATTTGTACTTTTTGTGTCCATCAGTGACCAGCCTTCAACTTTGCATCCATTAATGTGAAGCCCATTGATATGAAAGTCACTACATTATCATATTTGAGCAACTCAACTCCATCAATACGAAATATTTTAAAAGGCCAACTAATTCGTATTGATCACCATCGATACGAAGATTGTTTTCCAACTTCTCAAATTGATCTAGGAGAGGAACGATATGAAGGGATATACTAAAACGAGCATCAAGCATTGTTATAACTTGAATTTCACATCGATCTAGGAGAGGATCAATATGAAACTCGATTCAAAAAAATCAACAACAAAAAACTTGACAACGACTCGTGAACGTGCAAACGTTAATCGGAGTCAAGATAACATACGTTCATGCATGACGAACTAACATTCAATTTTAAAAATTAACAGGAATTGAATGATCACCCGGTGACAATTACAATAGTGAACAACAAATTGCTGACACTCAACACTCAGTTTTAACGTAGTGCATATTCATTGGCAGTCAACAATTCAACATTTATATTACTGGAAATCAATCAAAGGTTACATCTCTTGATGAAAGAACGACAACTATTTAACAAATCGGATAGAACCTTTTCAAAATAAAGAATAAGCTTTTCAATGCACGTCATGTTCACTTAAGACGTACTTTGGGGGCAAAAGTTATCCCGCCTTTTGGCAAGGCCGTGATACCAAAGATTTGGCTAGAATCCAAAGGTAATTCGACTCAGAGATCGGTTATACATAGGTTCACTATGTGTACTGGTGAATTTTGTTTGAGTCCGGATCAAGCTACAATTGACATGATACGACAAGGAAGCAATGAAAGCCAATGTTCCAAATTTTAGGTTAATCGGAATTCGTGTGCTCAAGATATGGATCGATCAAAATCAATGAAGGAGGTGTCAGTTCGTATCCATCAAGTGCCATTCCTCTTCGTATCCATCAACAAATTTTCATTTCATATTGGTCACCATCCATCCATCTCGTATTAATCTCCCACCATTGATACGAAGAGAAATAACCACCGATCAATATGAAGAAAGCAACATGAAGCATCGATACGAAGGCGGCCTCCAACCATCGATACATAGTAGCATGCAAGCATCGATACAAAAAAACAAACCACGCATGATCGATACGAAGGGATCGATACGCACTGTTCAGCCCATTGCAAAATCAATCTTGGAACAATCATAACTCAAAACCTATAAGTTCAAATGCCACCAAATTTTCAAAGGAGCTTGCATGCCACCTCTACTTGGTCCCTGATCGGTCTCGACCAAAATGGAGCCATTTTGGATCGATATGAAATTCATATATATCGAGTAGGGATCGATCCCAGTCCACCTCGGATCGATCTGGTGGGCCCTCCCACGTGAGAAAAGGAGTCTTTCTAGATTTGAGCTAGATATTTTAGCCTACACCTATAAATAGCACCCATATGCCTTCAGAAAATAGACGCTTGGACTCTTCTACATCGATGCTCTACCGAAATCTCAATTGTATCTTTAATGTACTGTTGTAATCAGTTGTAACTTGCGAGAATCAACCATAAAACAACAAAATTTCTATAGTGGACATAGGCTACAACACCGAACCACTATAAACCTCCGTGTTCTTATACTTCTGTTTGTCTATTTTTGGTGTGTTTATTAGATTAACCTCATTTCTAATTTATATTCTTCACTTTGATCTCTTCAAACATACCTGAAGAGTGTTGCACCCAATTTCGGTACAAACATGTTCCTCCATCTTGCTATTCCAAGCATACTTCCAAGTCCTTGATCCTTTCCATCTTCGTCATGACATCTAAGTTCACGTAGAAGTTGCTCAGTTCAATTGCTAGATAACACTTGCCCACCAAAGCAGCCAATCATCATTTTTGAAGCATCGTATATGTTCTGAAGATATCTGTTCATCACTTCAAATAGTTGATGTACCATCTCTTTCCTCAAAATCAAGTGGATGCTCTTAACATCATGGAAAACATATCACATCTTGATCTGGTATGCTTTCTAATATTTTATTTTTCTTCTTTCTTTACAAATCATATCGGTACCTAACAAAACATGTCGATTTCGAAATAATTTTAGAGAGATATAAATGCTTGGTACTTAGCTTTATTCAACCCACTCCAATTTATTTGCCAATCTGACTTTTTCTTTGTGTCTTCTAATTCCAATCGCCGACCAGCCTAGATCTGTTATGTTAATATCACAACCACCACCAGCTTCATCAAACTTGAGAACATCCACCCTAACTCAACATCGAGTTCTTCTTCATAAAGTCCTCTTTTTAGATCTAGATATAGCAATCGAAGGTGGTTTATCTTCCACGCTATTGTGGGGGATGCTGATGTCGCTACTGCCATGCTCCTGCCGTTGTTGCTTAGCTACGGTCAAGGGGGAATGCTTTTGGTCTTTGACTTATGGTTGTTCGCTCGTCAAACCTTGCACATCACTGTTAAGGCCTGGGTAATCTTAGGAAATACTCAGGCTATACATAGGGCCGACACCAACAACTCATGAGTCTCTCTTGAGTTTTTTCATGTCTTTCAACATTTGATGTCTGTCTCGCGTTTTCATAGCTTATACTTTAGGTTTTTCCCAAGGTTAGCTTTTACATTACATAAATGCCAAGGCTTTGCACATGAAGTGTGTTGTCGGTGATCTCATCAAATATTGGTTGAACATGTATTGATTACCAAATTTTGGTGTGATGTTTCTAAGGAATGGTAGCATTGAATGCACTCTAGCATCTAAATTGGATATTCAAATTGATATTTCAAATTGCACTCCATTATCCTATATTCCTGGTAAGAAAGCTCCATGTCATTTTGAATAATGGTTCCATTCTCATTCACCTCATAATAATGGGTAAGATCCAAAACACGGTCCCATCATTAGATGGAGCTTGTTTTCCAACACGAGCGTGCTATCCAAACAAAGTGTTCTATGCACCATGATTTGTGCACAAGTCACACACCATGCAGATTGACACTTTATATTTCTTTGGTCGATGTCTAAAATATGATTGGTCAATAGAAGTCGACATCCGTTAGATCCTATACACCAGCTACACTGGTTGAAAGTAAAGTAAATTTCAAAATAAAACATACCTGACCACGTTCGCAATCAAGCTTTTTAGTTCATAATGGCTTGACGGTCTCCTTACTTGAAAGTTAGTACTCATCCTTCTACTCCTCTTGAGGTCGGTTCATCTATAGCTCAACCCTCTAGGTCTACTCCACCTAGAGAAAGGCGTTCTATAACATCTGAACTTCAAATGCAATTATTTCTAGTAGCATGGCCTCAAGACCAACCTCCAATGGATGAACGATGTTCCCTAAGAGTTTTGGATAAACCTCCAAATCAAGCTCCATCACTATTGATCGTGGAGTCAGGTCATTCTATCTGCAATCGTAGTAGAACTCCAAAGAGTGGTGTACTATTACAAATAATCGATCAGCAAGCACACAATCCATCTCAGGGATACACCGCCTGCAACTAATATATGTGTTTAAGTCGAGTCGTTCCACCATTTATTGAGTTCCTCAAATTATTTTTGCAAGAGATTAGCCTGGCTCCAACACAGGTGCACCCCAATATGCTTTACTCAATTCCTTATATGTCCTTTTCATTAGACCGCACCATTTCTTAAACTTTGGGGAGCTCACCCATCTTCTAAGCTTCAAAAAGTGGGTGGACTTATCTTCATTGCTGACTCGAAGCTTATAACCACTATAAAATTGTCGAGGCACTCGACAATAAGCCTAACTACTTCAAAAATGAATAATTACTAATTTGATGTCCTTATGACTTCAAACGCCTCTGGTTATCTAGATGTAAGACTCCTTTTCTTCTATCTTTATTGTTATTTAAACCAAAAATGGCACAAACACACAAAGGATTATGTATTAGAGATTAAATAAAGAAAAGTACATAAAAATGAGGAAATAAAAAAGACACAATCATTTATAGCGGTTCGGCAAAGGAAGACATACGTCCACTTTTATGTTTAATTGCTTATTTCTAATTTGGAGGCAGAAGTTCTTGGGGTCGGTACGACTCCAACACTTAGAATTTCAAAGCTACAATAGTATAAGAAATAATGGAACTAGTGCTAAAGATCCTCAAAAATGAGTCCTACCCCCTTATTTATAGAGTAAGGGGTCTAAAATCTCGACTAAAATATCTTTAGACCATAGTGTACGAATTTGACAAATTCTCCAAAAATAATAGGTGCAACCTCAACAGAAGCTAGGAGTCGATACCTTTCCCTAAGTGGGAGTCGTACCGATCCCCAAGATGTCCATATTTGGCGTCTTCAATCCTTCACATCGAATCATCTTATAGTTAGCTTCTTGATTCCATAGTCGTTTCTACTTGTTTTAGCTTGTTTTTGAGCCCGAATGACGGAGTAGAAGGAGAAAAAAGTTGTTGTTTCAAATGTCTATGGTGTTCGATGGAGAGATGCATTGAATTAACAAACCAACTTTGGAAATAGGCTTATTGCACCGAGATAATCATGTAGCAGAATATGGGGTCCACCTAAGTTGTATTTGGGAATCGGTAATGATCCTAAACTTGGGGGATCCCATTACCTTGTTGTCTTTGATGGTTTTGGCTTTGACTTTGTGGCTATGTCTGTTCTTGGATTTTGGACTCTAGGTTATCTCTTCGGGCTTTTCGCCTCGATGACTCTAAGTTCTAACTGTCCGATTTTTCCAGATTCTACCAGGTCAAATGGCAGGATAACACTTGCCCCCTAAAGTACATCTCGTTTCCAATGTGATGTGCTTTAAATCGAGACAAGTTCATGTTTCCGTGAAGGATTTATGTGCTTTGACTGATCGCTACCTTTTCACAAATTGATTACGTGAATTATCATATCCATAATGATCCATTGTGGTGTTTTGCCAACATTTGGGACTATAAATCTAAAGTATTATCCTGTGATCCTCTATTCTAAGTTTGATGGTTTTGAACTAATTCCATTCACGAGCTCCCTGGGTACAAGTCTAACTATCCTTCAACTTTAGTCGTCAAGTATTAGGTATGTACATATGGCTCATCGCATGTGCATAGGCATTCACATGCATATGCATAAACCATACATATGCTTGTACATATATATTTTTTGTAAATATTTGACACTCAGTACTGATCCCCAATTTGGGAGTCGGTACTGACTAATCATTTGCAGAAATTTCTCTAAGTTTGCTAGATTTGGGAACTCGAGCTTGTGATGTTTTATAAGTCATACTTTCTCTTTTTTTCCTCTCAATTGCTCATTTGTAATCCTGCCTTCAACTTGAGTTCTCATGCTTGCTATTGAAGGTTTCGAGTTTGCCAATCAACTTTTCAATTTTCGCAATTAAATGCCCCAAATTCAATACGAGATTTCATCCTCGCTTGAATCAAGGGTTGTCGCCACTCACCAACCATTGCCATTGCCTGACATCACCCACATCTTCGCTCATTATCTCAATCAGATCCGCCTTTACCAACCTGAACCGTAGTTTTAAATCCCACTTTCATTCGGACCTATCCCTAACTTTAACTCCACGTTAAACTAAATTAGGTAGGATGATGGTGACTGGTCGCATGTGAATGGATATGGAGTTAGGCACGGACATTAAATGAACTTGTGGTCGTGGTTCTTAGGGTCGGTAGGGATGAAGGGGGAAGGTGGGATTTGCCTAAGTATGGGAGTCTCGTGGATCGGTACAAACCTCCATACTTAAGCAAAAATTTCCCTACTCAAGCTTTGCAACCTAACTTTTCCTTGGAGTTTCATGTTGAATTTCCTCTTTTATCTCAAACATTTTCAAAGCACGATTGATAATATGAAGTTAGCCGGGACGACCAGCGATGGCAATCATGTCGAGCAACTTCTATGAAAGTGTATATGCTATAGGATCGTGTAATATGGATAAACTACTTGTGCGGAATAAGTAAGTAAATAGTAAGAACAGTCAAGTAAATGACATTAGAGATTTTTATACTAGTTCGAACTTCCATTCTACGTCCAGTCCCAGACCCCTTCTAGAATTAAACTAGCAACCCTCACTTAACCCGGAGGTATAGGTTTACACCGCCTAAGCAATTGAACATGACTTCTACCGCCTAGGCAACCGAATATGACTTCCATCGCCTGAGCAACCGAACAGGACTTCTTTACAAATAACAAAAGTATCTGACTGTAATGTGCTCTTTGAATAGCACTGATAAGTCAGTTAAGTACAATCTTCCTATAATATTCTCCTTTATGATATATCGTGTAATGTGCTTTGAGAATTGTGGAAGATGGAGTGATCAATGGTCAAAGAATGCAAGCAGTTTGAGTGCAGTTTGAAAATAGAGAATAGATAAGAATTCGAGAATATTAAAACCAATTTCGACGAATTGTTTCTTGAATTCTGAAATCTATTTATAGCGTTTAAAAGGTTGCAACCATAGATGAAAAATTATATTGAAAAGAAACAGGAGCAACATTTGATTTTGGAGATTTTACTCTTCAATGAAGAGAAGTGTCTATTCATGAAAATAGCAGTTGGACCGACTGAATTTTTTAATTCATCCTTCTGAATTGAATTAAATCAAAGACAGGAAGGAAATAGGCTAATTTTAGCCTGATTCAACCGACTGAATTTATTCATTCAGCCGGCTGAATATTGTGAAACAATAAATTTGTTTCAGTATTCAGCCAGTTGAATGAATGCATTCAGCTGGTTGTTTTCAGCTTGTTGTGCATACTTGTGCACGTGTGTATATGATTTTATATATAAATACCAATTCAAGAGAGATTTTAACAAATTACTAAATGATATACATACTCTAGGCAAGAAAATAACAGCTTCAAACACTCTGAATATGAATCTGCAATAAATTGTCTACATAAATGATTAATGCACACAAAATATTTTTATAGCTTGTCACTAATCAAAACAATGTTAAATTGAGTTCCAAAATTCTTCTCCTTTTGATGATGATGACTATATAAGTAGAAATTATATATATATATAAGTACTTACCTTAACATTGTTACTCTCCCCGTCAATATGCACAAATATTTAACTAACTTTCTCCCCTTTTGTCATCGACAAAAAGAAAGAGATGCATAGAATCAAATAAAGATTACATCATATAAATAACTCATACTCGAGATGTCATTACTGAAAATAACAATATTCATACAACCATTACATAAATAACTAGATAGAGCATCATAGAAAATTGATTAAAATAGTAGAAACAATAATAATTGAAACTGGATAGAGAGAGAAGGCTGATCGTCATTAGAATCCGAAATTGAAGATGTCCATTGAAAAGGAGATGGATTGTGAACTTTGGTGGATGTAGATTCGGAACAAGAAATTTTATCCCATATTTTATTAAGAAAACCTTTTATGGAGTTGGATTTCTTTTCGTTTTCTTTTCAAGAGCCTTAATATCCCGATGAAGTTTGGATTGATTTCGAGAGAGAGTGATGATAGCTTGTCTGGAGGGAGTGTCTGGGCCAACCTCTTGAATTGAATCATCGTTCTCTTCTTCTTCTTCCGGTTGAGTATGAGAAGAGGAGGCAATAATAGTGTCACGAGGTTGTGGAGAACCTTGTTGAAAATTTTGACACCATTGTTGAAAGGAGATGATTTGTTGTGGAGGAGGTCAGTGAGGAAGACCCATCAAGCCTAAAGTTTTTGCGCCTAACTCACTAATGCTTGAAAATTCGGAGTCGGGCTTTGGAATGCCGATGTCAAGAAGGATACGCATAATATAAGCACCATAGTGAATGATCTTATATTTTCTTCGGATTGTGATGTCTTGAAACTCATCTAAAATGATTTTGCTCCAATTCACATGTTGGTTGGAGGAGATAGAATAGAGAGCTTGAAAGTCTCTTTTATAAACTTTTTCGTAACTCACCATTCTAGTTTGTAGAGAGCGAATCAATGCATGATGAATAAGGCGAACTTGAGGCCTTAAGGTGTTGGACTTTAAAGCACTCAAATTTGTAAGTTGATCGGACAAAAAAGATGTGAAACCTCATCTCGATGATCCATATCAACTTCAACATCATCAATATCAGTACCTTGATATGGACAATTTAGAATATTACCTAATCTTTGTAAAGGCAAGAAAATTTTAATGCCATAAACCATTGACGAAACACAATCTTGATGATTTTGTGGATTATGGTGATCCAAATTCAGATTAGCAAGAATGAGTTTGATCAAAAGATGATTAATTTTGACATTATTTGGAGCATACCCTATTAGATTATCAAAGTGGAATTGCTCTGCCAGTTCTCTAATTCAGTAAGCTGCAAAATCTGGAAATTTCATGAAAGCCCCTTCAAAGATATTGGAATTTTTCATAGAATAGAATCGGGAGATTGCAACATCATTCCAAAGCCATTGTCAAATTTGATCTTCGGATGGACCGGATGTGGATTCTCTTGTGCACTTGGATCTTGGAGCCATTAGAGAGTAAAAGCATAGTAAAAGTTTTAGAATTTAAAAAAATGGCTAGGTTCTGAAATGAATGGCTAAGAAATGAAAAGGTGAATATATAGTTGGTAAAAAGTAAGGGCAAAAACGGAAGAAAAGAATGTAGGACCAAGGACAAAAACGTCTCAGAAGGAATTCAGCCAGCTGAATCACTATAATCTGCCGTCTGAATTTCTTCCCGCAAGAAAATAGTTCAATTTCGAACTAATTCAAACGGCTGTTTGCATTCATTTAGCCGTCTGAATCTGAGGCTAAATAATTTTCTTCCACAATATTCAATCGTCTATTTCATTATAAACAGCCGGCTGAATTGTTGCAGAAACTTATGATAGCCTTTAATATTTAGCAAACAATATATATATATATATATATATATATATAAATAATATGAATAACTTTTGAACAATTAGAAATTAAAAAGTTACATATTAACAACAGCATACATAAAAAGAATTAAGTAGATTTGGAAGAAGAGCTTGGAGTGTGATATTCATCTGGTTCTATTTTTGTGTTCTCTTGAAATGGTACCTGCAAAATATAGAATTAACATTGGCACCCACCATTTTATTTTTGGGTCCTAAGAGTTAGATCTTAGGAAGCCAAACCCAAGAGGGTTCGAAATTCCTTTTGAAAACAAATTTTTTGTTTTTATGGACAGTTTTTATAAAAGATTTTATATACTTATTTCTTATTGAAAATTATTTGTTTTAGGAATCTAAATTTTAATTGAAGTAGTAAAATTTGAAAATTTTGAACTAGGTTTCTCATCTTTGTTATTCCTTTTATATGAAGTCTTTTTCTTTAGAATGATTGTAGAAGATTGTTTATATCCCAGTCCTCTCTTATTTGAAATAGATTGAGAATTTTCTATAATTTTGGAAAGATTTTCTTTACCTTTATTAAAATTAGAAACATTTTTAGAAATGTCTTCTAACTTTGTTTTAAAGCTAGAGTTATCTAATTCTAAAATTTAGATATTTGATTTAAGGTCATGATATTCAATTAATAAAGCACATTTCTTTTCTTTCTGAGTTTCTATCTTTTGACTTAGCAAAGAAAGTTGAGATGTCATATTGGAAAAAGATTCTTGAGTAACTTGGAGTTCTTCTTCTAAAATTTCTTTTCATCTCTTAGCATTTCAACTTTGATTTCAGTTCTATTCAATTTTTCAAGAGCTTCTTTGTACTTTCTATTTTTGCCTTTTAATTTGTCAAGTAATTCTGATTTGATTTCCAAAAGGTCATTAAAAGTTAGATCACTTACCTTGTCTTTTGTAGCCATAAAGAAAATGTTGGCTTGTTCCGAATCACTGTCCGAGTCACTTTCTGATGATGAAGATGATTCTGTATCGTCCTATGTGACAGAGAAATCTTTCTTCTTGAATCTGTCTTTCTTGTGCTTATACTTATCTTTCTTTTTCTCAGGACAGTCTTTCTTGATGTGACCTTTCTTATGACATTCATAACACTCTAAAGCAGATGATGTTGGTTTGTTGGTGTTGTTATTGTTGAATCTAAATTTGTTTCTCTTTCTAAACTTCAAAAACTTTTTGAAATTTTTAGCAATGAATGCCATATCGTCTTCATCTGAATCCGATTCATCTTTTTCTACCTAGAATGCTATATTTTCCTTATCTTGAGCTTGTACTCATTTTGCCTCGAGATTAACTTCATAAGACATAAGATTTTCAATCAACTCTCCTGGTTTTATGGTCGAAATGTCGTTAGCTTCTTCGATTGCTATAACTTTTCATTCCAACTCATCCATTAGTGAGTTGAGGATTTTTGAAACAATACTGAAATATGTGTAAGTTCCTCCTAGTGCTATTAAAGAATGATATATATCTTGAAATCTAGAGTACATGTCATTGATAATCTCATCTTGTTTCATTTTAAAATTCTGGAACTGATTTTTTAGCATAGAATTTTACTTTGTTTGACTTTGTTAGTTCCTTCATGTGTAACTTTAAGTGTACGCTAAATTTCGTAAGCATTTTTGCGCATGCTATTCTATTAAATTCATTTTTGTCTAATGCACTATATAACATATTCATAGCTTTAGCATTTGTAGTAGCGTTTAATTTGTGTGTGTTATACCATGTTGAATATTCAGTAGTAGGAATAATATATTCAGATTGCGTGATGTTCCAGGTTTCATAACTGCTTGCTTGTACATAGATTCTCATCCTAGTAGCCCAATTGTTATAGTTCATTCCATTAAATAGAGGTGGTCGTGTAATAGATTGACTTCTAAAAAGGTAGTGTTAGAAACAGTACTGGTATTGTTTTCCATATTAAAACAATATCAAATAGCTATGTTACGGTTATATGATGGCCTTGCTCTGATACCAAATGGAAGTGTCTGTGCTATAGGATCGTGTAATATGGATAAACTACTTGTGCGGAATAAGTAAGTAAATAGTAAAAACAGTAAAGTAAATGACACCACAGATTTTTATACTGGTTCGAACTCCCGTTCTACATCTAGTTTTCTGGAATTAAACTAGCAACCCTCACTTAACCCGAAGGAATAGGTTTACACCACCTGAGCAACTGAACAGGACTTCTACAACCTAAGCAACCGAATAGGGCTTCTACCGTCTAAGCAACCGAATAGGATTTCTTTATAAATAACAGAAGTATCTGACTGTAGTGTGCTCTTTGAATAGCACTGATAAGTCAATTAAGTACAATCTTCCTATAATCTTCTCCTTTATGATACATAGTATAATGTGCTTTGAGAATTGTGCAAGATAGAGTGATCAATGATCAGAGAATGTAAGCAGTTTGAGTGCATTTTGAAAATAGAGAATAGATAAGAATTCAAGAATATTAAAATCAGTTTCGGTGAATTGTTTGTTGAATTCTAAAATCTATTTATAGAGTTTAAAAGGTTAACCATAGATGAAAAATTATATTGAAAAGAAACAGGCGCAACCATTAATTTTGAAGACGTTGCTCTTTAATAAAGAGAAGTGTCTATTAATGAAAATAACAGTTGGATAAATTCAACCGGCTGAATTTTTTAATTCAGCCTTCTGAATTGAATTAAATCGAAGACAGCAAGGAAATAGGCTAATTTTAGCATGATTCAGCCGGCTGAATTTATTCATTAAGTCGGCTAAATATTGTGAAACAATAAATTTATTTCAGTATTCAGCCAGCTGAATGAATGCATTCAGCCGACTGTTTTCAGCCTGCTGTGCATATGTCTGTATACGATTATATATATATAAATTCAGGAGAGATTTTAAAATTTTACTAAATGATATACAGACTCTGGACTAGAAACTAGCAGCTTCAAACACTCTGAATATGACTCTGCAACACATCTCCTGCATAAACGATTATTAGTACACACAAAATATTTTATATTGCTTGTCATTAATCAAAACAATGTTAAATTGAGTTCCAATAATCTAGACTTTAAAACGAACTGCTAAACTAAACAGTTAAATAATAACAAACCGAATAGCACCACACTACACCATATTGCAATAGAATCCACTTTAGCACGGCGGTATGGTTAATAGTTAATCTTTTAATGTTGATTATCCATCGAGCTTTTTATAGAAATGGATCAAAGACGTTCCAAACGTCTGGCAGCTTAGACTACAGGTACTTCATCATCAAAATATATCGAATCCGACACAGAATCAAGCTCATATACAACTTCTCAGGTGCAACAAACTCCTATCCAACAAGTGCAATAACTAAAAATTCCATGTGTTGACTAAATTTTTTTTAGATAATTCCAAAGTAGAGCAATATATTCCTTAAAACGTGGTTGAACTAGTAGACGGACCTCAAACAGATCCAACACCCAATACTCTTGAGGATGTTGTAATACTGAATAACGTGATCGACTCCGTTCCTTCCAAAATCATTGAGGGGTCTCTTCGGAGGATATGCAGTAAGCATGGAATTCCATTTTATGATGTTCTGGCACCATCTCGCGACCAGAGAGCTCATGAACCTCCAGAAGGATATATATAGCTTGAAACAGACACATGTGCCTGGCAGGTTGCGTCCTGCCATTTAATTAATTTGTCCGTCGAGTCCTGAACTTTATGAGAGTGGATCCCACACAGCTGCATCCAAACAGTTATGATTTTCTTCTTAGCACTTATCCGGTTTTCTATGACTGCCTAAATCGAGTGCCTAGTGATGAAGAATTCTGATACATTTATAGCTTTGAAAGCCGCAAAGAAAACCCATCTCTTATTTATTTGGACCCGATGAGGGGTTTTAGAATCGTTTTCAAGGCTCAGAACAAGCTGAGTTATTTCAAGGTTAAATGGTTTTATGCACGCTATCTACCTTGGTTCGCTTGTAAATGGATATTCAAAAGAAAGTTTTATTTCAAATGCCATATGTGCATTTGCCTTATAGTCTATATGCTTAATATATCTTTCGCTATTGTATAGATTTTTCGACGAGACCTAGCGACGAATCACTTTTGGACACCATTAATACTCTTTTGGTAGTCCTTATCAATGATAAGTATATAAGAACTCTTTTGATGGATGAAAATATTCTTACCCATGGTTTATTAGAGGGAGGTCACAAAACCTGCATAGTCTTGGTTGTCGACATCAAGGTTAATGATGGTAATAATGATAACAATCAACCCGTGGGATATGAAGTCGATCCTAAATTGCCCCCAGCCCTAAATCTTGGAGCCGGAGCCATAATATAGAGTTGAACATGAAGGCGCTGAGGAAGGAAAAATTATTGGAGAAGATGGTGAGGTCGGCCAAAGTAACACAGAAGTAGGCCACGGATCCTAGACCGAACAACAAAGAGATGACCCACCGCATTCTCTTAAAAAGAGATTGATTGTGAGAATTTTGATGATGCAAACTTCCATTCAATCACCACCAGTCACGGGTACAAAGAAGACTCAATCTATTCCCTCAATAGGGACATTTGCTAGTCCAAGGTCTACCCCTATGGAGTTTAGCTTTTTCGACCTTGGTAACATTAGCTTCGGTGAAATTGGTTCTTTGATTTGCTTTGAGAAGGACATCATTCCAACTAGTGTGGGAGAGGTTACTTCTATGACTAAAGCTCCAGTATATGGTCCGTCGGGGGGACATTAGGACGTACACACACACGTGCACTATATGACACTTTCACTTAACCCATGTCCTTACCCATTTGATCTAATACATCCCTGCTTTTTTTACAAGTTCGATGGATAAGAGAATGCATCCATTCCAATCCCTGGAAGAGAAAGCATATCATGTCCAACTCCCCAAGTCAAGATCATAACATCAAGGAGTAGTCAAGATTGTGATTCAACCTACCTCTCCAACCGTGATAGAGACGACCGGGACATGAGTAGTTATGACAGGGACCGCTCTTCTCATGAATCCGCTTCTAAGCACTAATCTAGATCCCGGTCACCTCCTTCTAGAGGCCCGGATAGGCAGCCTGACTGCCGCAATGATATTCCACCGGCTGACTCTTCTCAGGCTCCACCACCTGCCTCTGTCCCTTTACAATCCACGACATTATCTCACTCCAGTTGGTCTTTTGAGTGCAAACATCATAAGAGTGGCTCCGATACTTTTCATCAGAGGCCAGGAAAAGGAAGCGCACTTGCTACAACCATTACAAAGGAGCAACAGGTAAACACTATAGGGAAGATGGCTGAGCTTAAGAATCAATTCCCCAGCATTTCTTTTGATGGAGTTATGTTCTTGCCAAACTTAAAGAGAATTCCTACTGAAGTCCAACAGAGGACCATTGACTACAAGATTGATGTCCATAATCAATATAATGAATGGACGAAGCTAGCTGAAATGATTTCAAAAGTGTCAAGAGACAGGCTATAAGAGATAAAGAACCAGAAACTCATTGAGGCCAAGAACAATAGAATCATAGTCGATCTTGATACTGAACTCGAGAATTCAGGAAAATCTCAAGACGAAGTGGAGAAGAAGGCCAAGGTGGCCATTAAAGCACTCAAAGTAGAGAGATCCAAGCATTTGAATGAAATCAAGCAAGCATATAATCGAAACCATGAGCTTGTAATGGAAAGGGATGCTACTAAGAGGAATGCAGCTGAATTGAAAACAAAGCTCGAGCATGAGACCAAGGAAAAGGATAAAGCATAGAAGATTTCTCATGATGCATGCGATGAGCTGCACACTCAGTACAATGCCAATGTGCTTAAATTTCGGAATCTAGAGTAATTTAAGGAAGATTACTCTTTGAAGCTTGCTCATGCAAAGGAACGGGTTGTCGCGGAAGAGAAAGATTTTCTTAATGATGTTAATATTGATATAGAGAAATTGGAAAAAGAAATTTTGAAGGGAGATGAGCCCAAAATCCTCCTAGACAACCAACATCTTATTCATTTGTAACATGATGCAACCGCTAAAAAAGAAGTAAGCGCAGGTTTTGGTTCTATGCATCATGATGCTATAGCTGGTCAAACTCCTTGGAATCAAGTTGCTCCTAGTTCTATTGTTGATTCCTCTACCGACACTGGTTATGACCCAGAGAAGCCACAACTCCTTAAATCCACTGTTCGCTCCCCTATTCTCAAGGGAACTCCTGACAGCACTCGAACTCACATGGAAGTTCAAACTGAAAAAGGTATCTCATTGACTTTTCCTATTTTCCAGAGTGTAGACTTGTCGTTGGTCAACGTCACCAATCTTCCACTTTTTATTTCTTTAGCTACATGTCAGTCTGCACTTTCTCCGCTTCCACCTAAGGATTCTTAATTAGGGCCATAAATATCGACGATGGAGTTCGTAACCATCACGATTTCGATAATAATTCCTATCATCATAGTTGAGGAGAGCCAAAGCCTTGACGGGCACATGATAAATGCTTTGTTGGAAGAAGGAAACAATGAGAATCAGGGAACTTAAGTTGATGCAGATGTTATTATTAATGGGGTTTCCCACTCCCTGTTGGGTCCCTGCATGAATGAGCTAGAGCAAAAATTAAGGCGGATACCCTCTTTCCAGTCAAATCAAGCATAAGCAAATAGAAGTTTCCTTCCTCCGTTGTCGATTGCTTTGCCTTGGAAAACCATTTGCACTCCAGTTTACATTCCTCTAGCTGGGGGTGCTCGAAGTACATCGACGGTATTTTCACAAATCATTCCGACCTCAATCCGCCCAGAAGCGGTCAGAGTTTGCCTATTAATCTTCACAAAGCACTCCTTCAAAAGGCAAAGGAGGTAGAGGAAGAGATGGAAAGAGGCAAGGAGAAAGCTCGAGCGAAGTTCCTATTGGTTCTAAGAAGAAAAAGAAATCCATTGATCGAGTCAGTGAGGATGTGGAGGGTTCGGCCTCGTTTTAATCGCGTCGTTCACGAGGAGCAACAGTGGAAGGGGAAGAGAATTCGCAGGAATTGTGGAACATTGCCTGGGCATGGTCGAGGCTGTTAAGGGTAATCTGGAAGGTAAGTCTAAGTTATTAGTTTATTTATTCATTTACAAATTGGAAAATATGTAAGGTTTAAAGCAGGAATTTTCTGGTTGGAAAAGAACAAATGAATTGAACTTATATACTATTAAAATGAGGTTATATACTGTTAATATAATCACGTTAAACCAAAATATTATATACTAAAGATTTATACTATTTTGGGAAAAAAGGAAATATATATATAAATTGGATTTTTGGAATCTATATATTATTTTATAAGTATGTGCGTATATATATAGGATCTTGGAAAATAAGGAGATTTATGTAAAAGCTAGATCTTTGGAATCTATAATTTTGTTTTTATAAAAATATATAGGTAGTCTTAAAATAAAAAAGAAAATTAAAATCAGTTTAATTTAAATTATCGGTTAATTAAATTTATTTAAAACGATAAATAATTGTTCGATTAACTCGAATATTAATAAAACCATATAATTATTTATACAAGGTCAAAAGTCGGGAAACCAAGATGAAATTGAAGTGGACTGCAAACAAATGCAAAGGTGAGTTAATCTCACTCAGCAGAATTTTAATTTAAATGGTTAAATTTAAATAATTGATTGATTGATTTGATTTGGTGTGTTATATTATATATAGTACTATATAGTATATCTTGGAATGTTTGATTTCCCGCATTACATAGCGGATGAGACCCTATGCGCCGCATAATAGCGGATGATGATATATTAAAACCCATATACCGCGATATTCCACCTCGAAGTGGAATTGGTATTTTATATTGTGCTAACGTCTACGGATGCAGGGAAAACAGGATAGAGGGATCCAATTGGATTCCTACACATTTATTTAAATTATTTAATATTCTCTGTTGTGATTATTTGGTATTCTATGATGAATTATATTGGAATATTGAATGCTATGGTTTGATTTAATATATTTGGGTATAATGAGTTACTAAAAATATATAAATTGGATTTTGGAAAGAAAATAAAAGAAGTGAATTTGTAAGCGAAATAATTATAGAAATTTGAATGAATTTAAGAATGAATTGAAGAAGAATAAAAGTGATTTAAGTTCTAATAAATAAATTTCGAGTGTGGAAAGGGGATTTTGAATAACAGAGAAATAATGAATTTTAAACCTTAAGTGACATTATTTAAAGGAATAAAGAATTTATTTTAAAACCCAAGTTTAAATTTCTTGAAATAGATAAAGAAGGAATTTATTTCCAAATGAAGTAAATTGGGAATTGATTTAATTGTGTAAAACCGAGATTATTAAAAGAGAAATGATACTTTTGGAATTTATAAACTGGGTTTATAGAAGTAAAGTAAAATATATCAGTGGATATTTTGGAAGAATAAATTCACGATGAGAATTTATTAAAGAAATGAGAAAATTTGTTTAAAAATAAATAGTGATTTATTTTTAAAGAATGTGAAGAGAAGTATATTTCCCTGGATAGCCAAGTACGTTTTCAAAGTAAATTTTTAAATATAAGATAAAAGTTTTAATGTTGTTTTAAAAAGCATGTTTTAGAAAATTTCTTATTTCTAAACATTTAAATTCTAAAGTAAGTATTTTCTTTTAATCTAGTTATAGTAGTAATTATTTAAAGGTAACTTGGTATTTTGTTCTAAAGGAAAAAAATCTAATTTTATATTTTATAACGTAGCTCAGTTTAAATATTCCTATAGTATATATTTTTAATAAAGTATTAAAATAATTTTTAATTTAAATGTTTCAAAGGATAATTTATAATAGAGTGTTTTAAATTAATTTAAAAATCTAAAGTTTTGTGCTTGGTTGTTTCCACTGGAAATGAATATTTGGAAATTTATCTTATGAGGAAAGTATGGTTGAAACTGTTTTCAAAGGGGTTGGAAGTGAAAATATATCTTGCAAAGATATTTTAAGATAAATAAATAATTTGGTGAAATTATTTATGTTGGATGGCTGTTTGTGAATGTTAATTGATAGTTAAATAACCGACTATCAATATTGGCCAAATACGCTGATCGTTTCGAAGAGATCGGGATCATGATTTATTTGTCAAAAATCACTTCGATTCGGTTTGTACATTTTCGTGGGAAAACGAGTTTGGACGCGAAGATGGAGCAATGAAGTGCAAGGGCTAGTCGTTACTAATCCTGAGGATATTTCCAAAATGGATGTAGTAGGAATAGTGCCTTCGGTTCCGTTCGAACCCGGGACAGACTTGTATGGATGAATACTTCCGGAACATCGTCAGGTGGACATAGGCATTCTAAGGGATATGTTATAAAAGGTAACGCTTAGCCTCAAGCCTCATTAACCGGGAATGATTGAAAATCAGGGGTTATGCAGCAAAGCTTGGTAGGCAGCACCCATTTCCGGGTAAGGTCATCCCTGTCTAGATGTCCCTTTTTATTTCGGCTTAGTGGTGCGGTTGCTGATCCCAACCGTGGGGTGATCTTACTCGGGATTACCCAGTAAGGGATAGTCCGGGTCTTGTGTTGCAGGGGCTTGGGAGTGATCCTCGGTACCGTGATCTATGCCACGTACTGTGACAGGTGGTACCCCAGTGCCTAGTCATTAGTTGGAAATCCATTCTCCCTACGCGCCTTTTACGATTTTTTTTGTATTACGCACTATGTGGCTAGTAGTTGGAATTTAATAATTCAACAATTTCGGCTATTTTAATAAGTATTTATATATAGACCCTATTATAATATCATAGGATTTTAATAAGAAATATTTTAGCTATCGTAAGGTAAAAACCCAACATGTTTACTTGTGGCGTGGTCTTACGAGATGCTTTTGTTTTCAAAGGATTTTTGAAACTTTAATAATCAATTTGAGTGTGATTTCTCACGCTGGTATACCAGATTGACTCGGGTGTTATTTAGCTGTAATGCCCGGGTCAGACCCAGTATTATAGAATACAGGAAAGAAGGCTGTGGAGCTCAGGAGACGAGCTGGATGGCGATACGTACTTCCGTACTTGACTATTATTCCGCTGTGTGTCCAGTTGTATGTTATTGATGTTGAACTGTGATTGATGTACTCTGATGATGTAATATATAAACGGATATAATTGATTTTGTGTAAAGATAATTTATTATCAATTATATCTTATTGTGCTGCGAGGATTAGATTCCGATGTTGTTTCCTATTTTCTTCTTCTACCTCTTCTTCTTTAACCCAATGGTTCGTATTTCCGTACATCTTGAGTTGATTGATATAGAATAGTGTCGACTCAAGAGATACAGATTTGCAAGTCATTACAGTTGGTATCAGAGCTTAGGTTGGTGATAACATTGGCTCTGGTGGGAATTACTCAAATAGAGACCGTAGTACTCTAGAATGAGTTTGAGCGTATTAATAGATGAGCGCGTATTTGTTAGTGGAAATAAAAATGGTTTTATATTGTGTTGATTGGTTTATTGAGTGGCATATGAACCTTCGTCGGCACAGTCTGGACAACTGTATCGAAGGGGTTTCTAAACACTGGAATAGAACAGTTTGACACGGTATTGTTTTAAATGCGGGTGAATGCAATAATTTTACCCAAAATATATTTTGATATAAAGAAAAGTTTCGTAAACTATTTTAGCTAATATATGGTTGCTTGGATGTGGGAAGAATAATATTAAATTATTATCATTGTTGTGTGAAAATTTAACTAGAAATTGGAAATGTAACCAAAGGTTAAGAAAAATAAATTCATTTATAAAAAGAAATTTATAAATATAAATTATCAACGTGATTTATAAATTGGAATATAATCAAATGGGAATTTGTATGCACGTACATTATACAAATAAACTATAGTTAAAATTTGATTAAATCAAATTTGGAAATTTGAAATCCCGAAGATTTTGGAAGTATTTGTTGAAGTGTTTTGAAGATAAATAATAGCATTATAGTTTTAGAGGTATTTCTGAAAGGAAATTTGTTTTAAATGGATTTTGAAAGTTATGCAGCATTGAGATCACTTGGATTATTGGGAAATAATTCTGATGATGACGGCCGCATCATCAGTATTCATTTTCGAATTTCTAAGTGATGGATTGCTGCCAAATTGATTGTTCAGAAAAGCTAGTTGTTTTTGAAAATTTCAAAGGAAATTTGTTGAGGATAATGGTGATTTCAAAATGATTTGGGAACCAAAAGACGGCTGTTTAAAAATCCTGAAATCCTTATTTAGATAATTTAGAGATCATCAGGAGATAAGTTATAAACTTATAAACGGTGAATGATTTTGAAGAGAAATATGCGGATTGGATTTTAGAATTAAAGGTAAAAGTGAGAAGGTTAAAAAAAATTAAGTCGGAATTGAATTGAAATTAACCTTAACTTAAAACAAATGAAATTGAGTTGGAGTGGGATTAAAATGAAATAAAATCTAGTTGAATAAAAATTGGAATAGAAGTGAAAATGTGTTTGACTGTTTGTTATGGTCATGGAGTATGTGATTAAGTATGGGGATGACTGGTGTATGTGAATGGTCAGTAGGGTGGCCAAAAATTGAAATGAACATTTAATGAACAGGTATTGAAATGAAGTTGTAGTGTTCAAGTGATGTTAAGGTAATGAAAGTAAGTTGTAATTGCTTGGTGAAGTGGTGTGACAGAGGTATACAATGTAAGGTGATGGACAGTTAAGGGTATTTGATGAATATGGTGAAAGAAGTGTTGTGATTGAGATGCAACAGTGATGAAGGCAGAAGGCAATGTGGTGATTTGTACACTGGTTATGAAGTGTAAGTGTGGTATGAAGATAAGTAGAAGTAATTTAAAGGACAGTTTAATGACAGAAGTTTGAAGGAGGTGTATTTTGTTGTATGAATGTAATGTAGTGATTTAGTGGACAATATGGTTTGTTGGAGGAGAGTTAATAATATGACATATGGGTAATTGAAGTGAATGTCAGGGTGGTTGGATGTATAGATGGGAAGATGGTGAAATGACTGCTATATAGTGTGCTGTGGTGGCAGTGATCTGTTGAAGTGCAGTGTACACGGTTGATAGTTAAGTGATAACTGAAGTTTTGGCGACAGTGCACTAAACTGGTGATGGTGGGTGGTGGTATTGCTGGTGAGGTATATGACGGAGTAGGTGATTTGGGTAGGACAGTGGTTTGCTGTGAAGTGTTGTAATAGAAAAGGTAATGGCATATGTTAGGCAGTAGTAGCGAACCGTGGTTGCACTAGATGCACTGGAGTAGTACTGAATGAAGTATGATAGTTGGCAGTGTAGTAATAGTGCCGAGGCAGTAGTAAGTGTTGAAGGCCAGGCAATGTACTGGCAAGGGGGTAGTGTTGCAGTAGTGTGTAAATAGGAGTGTTGTAAAAGCAGCAAAAGCAATGAGGCTGAAGTGGTGCTAAAATGTTAGCATGGTGCAATGTTTGTATGCAGGTTTGTTGAATGGAGATGGATGATGCACCGTTGTCTGTGTTGTTATCTAGTGTAGCAGCAATTAAAATAACTGGAGATGCTGTAAAAATAAAATGGAATTGGATTATAATGAAAATGATTTGAGTTACAAATAAAATCCAATTCGAGTATAAATGAGTTAAATATAACTTGGATATTATTTTAACAAATTGAGAATGGGGTTAAAATTAAAATGGTTATTAATTTATAAGTATTGAATGTACCAAGCTTAATAAATTGTTTTTTTTTAATGGAACAATTGCGGGAATGAAATGAAACGCAAGTGTATGGATTGTGGATAAATTGAAATGGAATAGAAATAAATATAAATTGAGTTGGAATCAATTTAAAATGGTTATAAGCTTAAGTAATTGTTATTTGCATGAATAACATCAAATTTACACAGAAAATTAGTCATTTTATCATAAACAAAAGTAAATGTGCTAACAGAGGTAAATAGAATTGATTTTTAAATCAATTGGAATAATATGGGTTGTAAAACATTCAAATTGAATGAAAATGGTATATGAATTAATTGAAAACAGTTGAATTAATATTAAAACTATATAAATTGCTTACGGAAAGTGTTTAATGTGCATTGCTGTTAGAATTCATGTGTTTAACTATTGCAAATAAGTAAAATGTTGTTAAACCTCATATATATGGCACTTACATGTTTAAATTGAGTAAGTACAGGTACCTGGAAGCCGTATGGCTGGATTTGGCTGCGCTAACCTAATTAAATAAGCCGCTTGCTTAAAAATGTTAAATAAAGGTACGACTATGCAATAAAAATAGGAAATATGAACTGTTTTTGTTTTTCCGATCGGGTGGGTCGATGTATATATATTTATATCTTTTGTCAAATTGCAAAAGCTCCTCCGTAAAAAGGAGACTCTGCCAAAATTTTCCGAAAATTTTGGGAGTTAGAATTTTTTTTGAAATTTTTTAGGAAAATTTTAGTTAACGACAAAACGACTTCAAATTGGAAATTGAAATAAATTAGGGAACGAAACTAATTTAAAATAATGATATGAATCAGTTATAAATGGAAGATAAAATTAAATATTCAGAGTTGAAAATAAATTGAATTCATTGGAGATGGGAGAACAAATTTAAATAGAAGTAGATATAAACTAAAGTGGTGAAGTGAAAATAAATAAAGAAACATATAAAATATTTATACTAAACTTAAGAAAGGAATGGTTAATTCTTAATTGGAAATTTATACTACAAATATGTTCTAAGTTAATATTAGAATGAATAAATATTGACATTTTGTAAGGAAGTCAATAAAATGTTTTGAATGTTGTGATTGGATATCGTTACTAAGTAGGATATGCAGGTATTATAAGGGAAAAGGAAAATTGGTTTTGATTTCAGAAGATAAATTTGAATCGCTCGACAAAAAGGTATATGTTTAAATTCCTGTATGAAATTTGATTGGGTTTTGATCTAGCCACTTGGCTTTTGTTTTCTTTTGAAACCTGGGGGCCCGCAGAGGCATTTTGTAGTTGTACCGAGTTAGCCGCGCAAAGGAGACGCTGGTGAAATTTTTCGAAAATTTAGGGAGTTAGAAAATTTTTGAGAAAATTTTGATAATTCAAAATTTGGTTTTAAATTGAAACTTGAATAATTGAGCAAATAGTATTGTTTGCAAATTATGGGGGAGTTTGGGAAGTTAGTAAGAATGGTAATGGGTCAAGTTGGTAGAATGTTGAATTGTTGGATTTGGGAAAGGTAAACGGGTATTGGATCATTCTCCCTAACTAGTAATTTCGGGGACGAAATTCTTTTAAGGGGGGAGGAATGTGACGACCCGGAATTTTTGAAAGTTTAAAATCGGAATATTTAATTGATTTTAAATATTCAATAAAGTAATTTTAACTTGAATTACGAATATCACTATTTATTATTGAATTTAATAATTGGAAATTGGGTAAAATGTGAAATCTGGGATTTTAAGCCTGTTAAAATATAATTTAAAGGCTTATAAAATTTATATTGATAACACTGAAGATAATAGAAGTGCTAAAATGGAATCTAACAGTGGTTTGTTCAGTTTTGAAAATATATCGTTTAAATTGAATTTAAAAATAGCCTTCCGAGACATAGTCTCGGAATTCGACGAAACTAGTTTCATTGGATCCGTAATAGTGTATTATTGTTGGATTTCAAATTTCGTAGCATTTGGAGTTGTTGTGTGTACGATAAGTAAACGCGTCGAAATTTATATCGAAAATTGAATATAATAACTGGTCCAAAAGCTATCTTCTCCATACGATCGAATTAGGACTCGAAACCTTTTCCATTGCGTTCGAAATAGGTGTATAACATTATAAACACCTAGCGGCACGCCTCGATAGGAGTTTGTGATTTTAGGCTACGTAAGTCGAGATAATTTGTATTCAAAATTGAATTTAAAGTAATATAGAATAATAAATAAGTAAAACCCCAAAATCAACCTTAGTTGAATTTCCTTCACATCGATACTTTTGCCTTTCACTTTCAAAACACTGTAGCGAGTATTCTCCCACACGCTAACATCAGATCTTATCTCTTCTTTTCATTTAACAGCCGAGCCTTCCTTTCTTCTCAAAACAAAATCGTTTCTTCCATCCTAGTAAATGCAGATCAAATCGTGTATATATATATATAAGGAATGGAAGCAGCCGAGTTCTTTTTTTTCCAAATCGAAACATCGTGTATAGCAAATCTTCTTTCTTCAATTAATCGAAACCCTCGCGTAAATATTTTCCCCTTTCAATTCAAATCGCGAGCTTCAAAATCATTTGAAACCAGATCTAGGAACGTGTTCATCTCCTCGACTTGCCTGTAGAGATCGAGCTTCTGAAGCTCGCGCACGCGCTCGCGTAGGGGACAGCGTCGACTCGAAGTCGCGATACGAGGAATGATGGTTTCGAGGCCGTGCGATTCGAGGCTCGTGATTTCTGGAGGAGGGGAAGGCGTCAATTGATGGGTTCGAGTCGTGCTCCTTTCCATTGATCGAGTCAGTGAGGATGTGGAGGGTTCGGCCTCGTTTTAATGGCGTTGTTCGCGAGGAGCGATAGTGGAAGGGGAAGAGAATTCACAGGAATTGTGGAACGTTGCCTGGCCGTGGTCGAGATTGTTAAGGGTAATCTGGAAGGTAAGTCTAAGTTATTAGTTTATTTATTTATTTATTTACAAATTGGAAAATATGTAAGGTTTAAAGCAGGAATTTGCTGGTTGGAAAAGAACAAATGAATTAAAGTTATATACCGTTAAAATGAGGTTATATACTGTTAATATTATCATGTTAAACCAAAATATTATATAGTAAAAATTTATACTGTTTTGGGAAAAAAATGAAATATATATAAAAACTGGATTTTTGGAATCTATATATTATTTTATAAGTATGTGCGTATACATATAGGATCTTGGAAAATAAGGGGATTTATGTAAAAGCTAGATCTTTGGAATCTATAATTTTGTTTTTATAAAAATACATAGGTACTTGTAAAATGAAAAAGAAAATTAAAATCAGTTTAATTTAAATTATCAGTTAATTAAATTTATTTAAAACGATAAATAATTGTTTGATTAATTCGAATATTAATAAAACCATATAATTGTTTATACAAGGTCAAAAGTCGGGAAACCAAGATGAAATTGAAGTGGACTGCAAACAAATGCAAAGGTGAGTTAATCTCACTCAGTTGCATTTTAATTTAAATAGTTAAATTTAAATAATTGATTGATTGATTTGATTTGGTGTGTTATATTATATATAGTAGTATATAGTATATCTTGGAATGTTTGATTTCCCGCATTATATAGCCGATGAGACCCTATGCGCCGCATAATAGCGGATGATAATATATTAAAATCCATATACCGCGATATTCCACCTCGAAGTGGAATTGGTATTTTATATTGTGCTAACGTCCGTGGATGCAGGGAAAATAGGTTGGAGGGATCCAACTAGATTCCTCAACATTTATTTAAATTATTTAATATTCTCTGTTGTGATTATTTGGTATTCTATGATGAATTATGTTGAAATATTGAATGCAATGGTTTGATTTAATATATTTGGGTATAATGAGTTACCAAAAATATATAAATTGGATTTTGGAAAGAAAATAAAAGAAGTGAATTTGTAAGCGAAATAATTATAGAAAATTTGAATGAATTTAAGAATGAATTGAAGAAGAATAAAAGTGATTTAAGTTCTAATAAATAAATTTCGAGTATGGAAAGAGGATTTTGAATAACAGAGAAATAGTGAATTTTAAACCTTAAGTGACATTGTTTAAAGGAATAAAGAATTTATTTTAAAATCCAATTTTAAATTTATTGAAATAGATAAAGAAGGAATTTATTTCCAAATGAAGTAAATTGGAAATTGATTTAATTGTGTAAAACCGAGATTATTAAAAGAGAAATGAGATTTTAGGAATTTATAAACTGGGTTTATAAAAGTAAAGTAAAATATATCAGTGGATATTTTGGCAGAATAAATTCACGATGAGAATTTATTAAAGGAATGAGAAAATTTGTTTAAAAATAAATAGTGATTTATTTTTAAAGAATGTGAAGAGAAGTATATTTCCCTGGATAGCCAAGTACGTTTTCAAAGTAAGTTTTTAAATATAAGATAAAAGTTTTAATGTTGTTTTAAAAAGAATGTTTTAGAAAATTTATTATTTCTAAACATTTAAATTCTAAAGTAAGTATTTTCTTTTAATCTAGTTATAATAGTAATTATTTAAAGGTAACTTGGTATTTTGTTCTAAAGAAAAAAATATCTAATTTATATTTTTAATAAAGTATTAAAATAATTTTTAATTTAAATGATTTAAAGGATAATTTATAATAGAGTGTTTTAAATTAATTTAAAAATCTAAAGTTTTGTGCTTGGTTGTTTCCAGTGGAAATAAATATTTGGAAATTTATCTTATGAGGAAAGTATGGTTGAAACTGTTTTCAAAGGGGTTGGAAGTGAAAATATATCTTGCAAAGATATTTTGAGATAAATAAATAATTTGGTGAAATTATTTATGTTAGACGGATGTTTGTTAATGTTAATTGATAGTTAAATAACCGACTATCAATACTGGCCAAATGCGTTGATTGTTTCGAAGAGATCGAGATCGGGATTTATTTCTCGAAAACCACTTCGATCCGGTTTGTACGTTTTCGTGGGAAAACGAGTTTGGATGCGAAGATGGAGCAGTGAAGTGCAAGGACTAGTCGCTACTAATCCTGAGGATATTTCCAAAAATGATGTAGTAGGAATAGTGCCTTCGGTTCCGCTCGAACCCGGGATGGACTTGTATGGATGAATGCTTTCGGAACATCGTCAGGTGGACGATGGGCATTCTAAGGGATATGTTCTAAAAGGTAACGCTTAGCTTCAAGCCTCATCAACCGGGAATGACTGAAAATCAGGGGTTATGCAGCAAGGCTTGGTGGGCAGCACCCATTTTCGGGTAAGGTCATCCCTGTCTAGATGTCCCTTTGTTTCCGGCTTAGTGGTGCGGTTGCTGATCCCAACCGTGGGGTGATCTTACTCGAGATTAGCCAGTAAGGGATAGTCCGAGTCTTGTGTTGCAGGGGGTCGGGAGTGATCCTCGGTACTGTGATCTAGGCCATGTACCATGACAGGCGGTACCCCAGTGCCTAGTCATTAGTTGGAAATCCATTCTCCCTATGCGCCTTTTACAAGTTTTGTTTGTATTACCCACTTTGTGGCTAGTAGCTGGAATTTAATAATGTAACAATTTCAGCTATTTTTATAAGTATTTGTATATAGACCCTATTATAATATTAGAGGATTTTAATAAGAAATGTTTTAGCTATCGTAAGGTAAAAACCCGACATGTTTATTTGTGGCGTGGTCTTACGAGATGCTTTTGTTTTCAAAGGATTTTTGAAACTTTAATAATCAATTTGAGTGTGATTTCTCACGCTGGTATACCAGACTGACTCGGGTGTTATTTAACTATAATGCTCGGGTCAGACCGAGTATTATAGAATACAGGAAAGAAGGCTGTGGAGCTCAGGAGACGAGCTGGATGGCGATACGTACTTCCGTACTTGATTATTATTCCGCTGTGTATCCAGTTGTATGTTATTGATGTTGAATTGTGATTGATGTACTCTGATGATGTGATATATATAAACAGATATATTTGATTTTGTGTAAAGATCATTTATTATCTATTATATCTTGTTTCGCTGCGAGGATTAGATTCTGATGTTGTTTCATATTTTCTTCTTCCACCTCTTCTTCTTTAACCCAATGGTTCGTATTTCCGTACATCTTGAGTTGATTGATGTAGAATAGTGTCGACTCAAGGGGTACGGATTTGCGAGTCATTACATTTGGAGGCTAAGAGGTGAGTGAGAAATTATATTTTTTACATAATATTGGATTTACACCATTATGAATCTGGTTCTTTTATGTCTACATATTCATTATGAAGGAATTTAGATTGGAGATTTGAAGGCTAAAAGGTGAGTGAGGGCCCATATTGATCGAAACGACTTTTTAAATCATTATTACAAAATTTAATTATCCATTTGAAAATATGTTTAAAATATTTGGAAAAGAATTGTTAAGTTTAAAGCTATATTTCCAAGGTTATAGAAAAGTGTCGCGGAAAGTGCTGCAAAAAGTGCCTTTTAACCTATATTGATCGAAACGACTTTTTATCATTTGGAACTTCAATTTTATTACTCACATAAATTTTAAAATATTTTAAAAGATTTTTATAATTCATTTCATATTTTTAAACAATTTTAAAATATCATTTTCAAAGAAATCCTTTTATGGATTCCGAACTGCAAAAATGCGATTTTTCAAAAACTGGTTTTACTCATATTTCAAAATCTACTTATCAAAATCTCAATTTTATTTGTTTGTTTGAAAACTATGAATATAATAGTTCAGAAAATTCTTATCTCGAAGAATTCTGAACTAAATTCCATTTTATATACTCGTTTGACTTTTATGGTGCGAAATCGCGAGCTGCGGTTATGCGACGTGCCTAATTTTGACTAAATATTTCATTCCTTTTCAAATTTTACCAAAACTCTTTCATATGTTTAGGAAACATTTCAAACTCATTTTTAAACATTTTTTTAAAGTGGTTTAACATTCCATATACATCCACTCATTAATACAAGGAAAGTGATTTTCTTTGTGCTTATCGACGTGTAATTAGACGTGACTTGCATATATATATATATATATATATATATATATATATATATAGAGAGAGAGAGAGAGAGAGAGATAGAGAGAGAGAAACACACAAGAATAATATTAAACAACCAAACATGATGATCAAAGCAGATTAAACATCCATTGCAAACATCATATCATCAACCAAGAATATAATTTAAGTAAGAGTTTCTCACCTTCATTTTCCCATGGGCTAGTCTAAAGTTGGATATAACTTCGCTACAATGGCTTTAAACTCTGTGTAACCGAACTCTTTGACCTTGAATAGGCTTGACCACCTTCTAATGCTCACGGCCATGACTTGGGAGGTAGGAGGGCTCAGCCATGGTGGTGATGGTGGATTCCCATGAGTTAGAGGGATGGAAAGGAGGTGTTTTGACTTGTTGTCGAAGTGGATTGACATTGCAAACTAGTGTATATATTTTCCTCTTTTATTTGAGATATTATTCCATAATCTTCCTATGGTAAGAAGCTATTAGAAAGAGCTTTAAAGGGGAAGAAGAAGGTAGAACTAAAGTGCGAGGAATTGTGAGAAGTATGTGCATGTATTTATAGGCTTGAAGTCGTAAAAAATATATCTAAAACATCATCATTATCCATCACCATTACCATCATCATGTGTATCCACCACCTTCTTTCCCATCATATTCTACATGTTGCCCCCCTCCTCCATGTGTTCACTTTTATGCCATGTGTATGTCTTTAGTGTGTAAGATAGTTAACTTTAGGGTGTTTAAGGGTTAAGTTTCTATAAAAACATATTAGATTTTTCTTTTATATGTTTACATGTATATTTGTATGTTTATATATGTTCATGTGCATGCTAGGGTGTGTATTTATGTGTTATATATGTGTACATGACATATAAACAATGTTACATTGACTCCGAGCAACTTTCATTCGATAACCGTTGCCGATCGGAGAACCGAATCCCGCTCACATTTTAACTTATACATTAAATTACATATATTTGTAAAAAAAAATTGAAAATAATTTTTTTATCATTTTAAATTAATTAAAATGATCATGTTTTATTTATAAAACCATATAAATTGATATTAATAATTATTACAATAATTGCTATTATGCTGATAAAGCGACATCGATTTTTCGTTATATTTTTAAATCAGCTATATATCTTTATAAACTATTATAAATGATTTATTATCACTTTATGACTATTCAAAATGAATTACTACCATTTAAAATAATTATTTGAATGATTAAAATAATTATTGAATTATTAAATCCCAATTTAAATTCATAAATTTATATTTAATTTCCAAATGTAAAATAATTAATTTTATTTCGTATTCTTGTTAAATTATAAAAATAAGTGTATGTATCCAGCTCCGTGCACGATATTTTATGATTATAGAGCCGGTTATCGATAATTAGTTTTTGGTCATTTTATCAATTTAAATCTCGAGGAAAATATTTTTTTAAAATATTTATTCTAAATAGATTATTATTTATTATCACTCAAAACAATATTATTTGTATTATCAACCTTTTATTTGAATAAATTTAAAAATAAATATAATTTATCAAATTGATAATTTTGCAGGTCGTTATAGACTTTCCCACTTAAAAGAATTTCGTTCCCGAAATTACCCAAAACAAAAACCAAAGATTTTGCCCATAATATTTATTTTAAACTTACACCCGTACGATGTATATAGATCATCTGTATGCAATATGTGATTCGATCTTCTATTCTAATTAACAACTTTACTTCCGAACTAGTATTGATCCCCCAATCCTTTAGTGCCGACTCTAACTAGGCTTTCTGATTAGAATTTTAGTTTTCCTTGCATAGCTCTCAACTATGATAGAAAACTCAAGTATCTAACCACCAACCCTCATCAATGTTCGTCATCAAGAATCGAGTGATAAATCCTTTTTGGATAAGTGTCAAACACATCAAAGTTTTGCACTCGAATCTCAGGCCAAATCGTGCGACGAAATAATCCATATACTACATATGAATTTCATAATCTTTCAAAAAAATTGTTATGAAAACATTTCATAAAACTTTCATTCTTTATTCAAACTTTTATAAAGATACTTCTTTATACATAACTATTTTACATTTTTATTTCCAAATATTTCTACTTAAAAATACATTTCCTTTCAAAAGATAAATATCTTTTTATTATATCACATCTTTAAACATATCTTATTGGTTTCTGAAAAACTCATTTTGAAATTAATTCATTAAATTGGTAAATTTCCATAAACTTTCTTTAACCAATATTAAATGTGAAAACTTTCTTTATTTAGTTAAAACTTACTTTATTAATTAATATTCTTTTATTAATTAAAACTTCCTTTATACATATTTATTCTTCACTTATGTCAGTTTTAATACTTAAAAAGTATTTATATACTTATTCAAGTGTTATTAGTATATTTAACATGTTTTTTTCTTATCTTTAAAATATAATCAAAGAGATTAAAACAGTCACTACCAAAACATTGTTATAATGAACTTCTCTTTTTATAACATGTTAATTATAATATTTTCTATCTTTTTATAAAAGGCTCCAATACTTGTTATTATCTTTAAAATATCATCATTAAAGAGCTAAGTATACCAATAAGATTTCTTCCAACGTGTCATTCAATGTTAAAAAACAAATTTTGCTAAAACATCGTTTACTATCAACCCAAAACCATTCATTAATAACTTTAACCGTTTCTTTAAAGATCAAAACATACCCATGCTTATTAATTAAGATAATACATTTTGATAAAAATTAACAATCATTAATTAATTTTTCAACTAATGATTCACATTATGCATTTTTAACTTTAAAAAATTATATTCATCGATTAACACAAAAATGATACCAAGGAACTGGGTACCACCAATAGTATCGCATATCTCCTTAATAAGAAGAAAATACTTAAGAGAAGCGTTTACCATTTGAACACATCTCCTACCCATTTTTAGTTACTTTTGAGCCCCTCAAATCAATTAATTATAACAATGTTTTTCGTTTGAATATCCTTTTTTAGAAATATAGTATTATTATTCCTTTTCCAAAAATCATTTGAAATTTATTTCAAAAATATAGGAATTTAAATTCTCAAAAATTCCTTTATAAATCATGTTTTATAAATCCATATTATAAAATCACTTATATAAAACATATTCATAAGATTTATTTATCTTAAATAAATTTATTTAATCTTAAACCAACATTATTTTTTATCGAATACCCCATAGTCAAATTTTGAAACTAAATTAACGAGGTGTTCGTACTTAAACTTTTAAATTA
Organism: Allium cepa; assembly: GCA_030765085.1. Taxonomy (NCBI): domain Eukaryota; kingdom Viridiplantae; phylum Streptophyta; class Magnoliopsida; order Asparagales; family Amaryllidaceae; genus Allium; species Allium cepa. Next base: position 933,841,735 of record CM060941.1, read on the forward strand.
TACAACCCATCAATTAATGATAATAACTAAGTATTATCCTTTCCTTAATCAGATAGCTATATTACTTGAAAAATATTCTATATATTCAAAATATAATCCTAGGTAAAATTATTTCTTTTACAAATTTTCAAAACCAAAATCATTTGTATATAATATTAATAAACACACACACAAATATACTCAAACTCATTTGATGGTGTTACTAACCCTATCTCCAATGAGTTGCTCATCCTAGAGTATTACTAACCTAATCTCTGATGAGACTTTATCCCTACCAAAGCCAAGGTGTTTGCTCGACCTAAGCTCTGATACCAAATGTGAGGACATGTTTCTTCGACTCTTGGAAATCAACATTAATACATCCTATGTATTTACGTGTCACAAATCCATGTGCTGGAGAAGAGGATTCTCGAAAGTTAGAAAGAAAAATAAAGATAGAACAGAATCTCACATATATTATTTTATCAAATAATCTTTATAACGGAAATTTAAATACATTTATCAGAGTTTAAAAATGGACAGTTATAAATTTCTATCCTTACAAATGCGGAATACTATAACACAAGAGTGTGGTGGAAATAGATAACAGTCTTTAGAAAAACCTTCAAACTCCATGCTTCGAGCTCCATCCAGATTTCTACTAAACTCAACTTGACTACTAGCTTGCCCGGGAAAATTAGGGCACCTAGAGTTTAAGGAAATGGAAAATGAGCTCCGAGTCAGTCATGGGACTGGTGTGAGAACTGAAAGTACGATGTTTGAAAACTAAAGTATCTCATAAGACCACACTGCACGTAAACATAGAACGAGTTTTTTACCTTATGATAACCAAATCTTTATTACATAAAAATTAGGGATATTATTTTTAATGACATCTCTTGAAAACATATGCAAATTAACTTATTAAACTTAACCGAAGTTGTTACATTGATTAAACTCCAGCATACTAACCACAAAGGTGGGTTTTAGAAACAAAATGGCAGGCGCTTATTGGAGCATGGATTTCCATACAAATGACCAGGTGAAGGGACTACTTTTCGGCAGTACATCTCTAGAGAAATGTACCAAGGTCAACAGAACATCCGCACCTCCACCAACACAAGACCGGCCTACCTTTCTCACTAGATAGTATCGAATATGTCATCACCCCGGTCGTTACCGACCTAATTCGAGCGCTCAATTATCATACACCACATTAATTTAAACCCGAACTTCATTGTGGGTAGAAATATATCTAAAAGGGGATGATCATACCCTAATGGTTGCGAACCACATAGCCTTGCCGCATCCACCCTGTTTCGGTCATTTTCGGGTGTGAGGCCTGAGGTAACGATTACCTTTCACTTAGCACATCATCTTCCTCTTTTGAATGCCACATTGCCATTCCATAATCACACAACTAATTTCTATAAATGTATAACTCTTGAGCTCGTACGTCTTAGAAAAGGGTGTTAAGCTAAGAGAAGTTGAATTCTCCGCCACCAACAGATGATACGTTCATTGAGATCACTTATGTAACTAGAAATGCAATGTTAGACATTCATCAATACAAGTTGTTTAGGAATAGGACAAACTGAAAGCACTCTCCTACCAGATCCTGTCGGAAGTTAACCCTAGGATTAGTAGCGAGAAGTCCTTGCAACCCGAAGAGTTTCAAAAATGAAGGACCACTTCTACTTTAGTATTTGGGAGCTGACCAGAATTATCAACAAGCAGTCCTTCCACCCCGAAAATCTTCGGTCTTCATCCTTCATTTTCTTTATAAGGTCTTCATTTTTTAAACACATACATTGGTTCCATGTGGTTTTCGGATAAGAATCACTTAAATTCGACCCCCGTTTCTCCGAACCAATCATAAATAAAAAACGGTAAAGTAAATCGGTGAATGATATTTGATTAACTCGTTCCTTTTATCAAAAATGTCTTTAGAGATATGTAAGTTTAAAAAAATTCTTTCTGGCATATAGGGAATCACTAAACCTCTCTTATCAAATCCTTTGAAACTATAAATCTGTTTAAATCTTGGAATAATTCTAAATCATTTCATATTTTACTTAGGAAAACATTTCCAAATCATTTCATTTAAAGCTTAATAAAGATTTCTTAATTCAAAACTCATAATTTTTATTGAGTAAAAACCATGTTATCTAAGGTGCTAATCCCAAAGCCTATAAATATTTAGTGAGCAGAATCTATAGAAATCATCTAATTCTACTCAATTTCAATTTCCGTATTCAACTAGTACTACGGTGAAATCGCCTTTTAAATTCCACGAATAGCATGAGTTCTCTCTTCAAGCTTTAACACTAAGTATGAGAAGGTCATCTCTATACAATCAAGTTGTGTTTAATTTAAATTTGGAAATTTTAATCTTTTATGCTTAACTTATTTTCGATCTTATCTATCCCTTGCCTAGGGAAGAGGCTAGGTGAGCCAGGGCACCGTTGCTCTAAAACATCTCCTTAGTTTAAGCAACTCACATTCGAATCTCACGGATAGAAAAATCTTGTCTACTCGTCGGCTTTTAGAGACAAGATTAAACCACTATATTTGTAATAGCTTTTCTTTAAATCATTTATTTAAACTTTTTTGAATAAGATATAAAAACCTCCAAATCATTATTAAAACATTTAATTATACATTTGAAAACATTTGTAAAAGATTTGGAAAAGAATTGTTAAGTTTAAACCTATATTTCAAAGGTTATATAAAAGTGCTGCGGAAAGTGCTACAAAAAGTGTTTTTTAAGCTATATTGATCGGAATGACTCTATATCATTTGGAAATTCATTATTATTACTTAAATCGCTTTTAAAACATTCTAAAAGATTTTTATAATTTATTTCATATTTTTAAACAATTTTAAAATATCATTGTCAAAGAAATCCTTTTATGGATTCCGAATTTGAAACCACGATTTTTCAAAAACTCGTTTTACTCATATTTCCAAATCAACTTATCGAAAACTCAATTTTCTTATTTTTTGAAAAATTTGGATATAATAGTCTGAAAAACCATTATGTTGAAGAATTTCGAGCTCAATTCCATTCTATATACTCATTTGACTTTTATGGCACGAAATTGCGAACTTCCATTATGCGACACGTCTATTTTTCAATAAATTTTCTATTTCTTTTCAAACTTCACCAAACTCTTTCATATATTTATAAAACATTCAAAATTGAGTTTTAAACCTTTTTAAAAGAGGTTTAACATTCCATATGCACCTATTCATTAAATCAAGGAAAAATGATTTCCTTGGTGTTTATCAACGTGTATTTAAACGTGACTTGCATATATATACAACAACTATATTAAACAACCAAACTTAATGATCAAATCATATTAAAAATCCATTGCAAAAATCATATCATCAACCAATAATATAATATAAGTAAGAATATCCCACCTTCATTTTTCCCACGCGCTAGTATAAAATCGACTATAGCTTCGCTACAATGGCTTTAAACTCTACGGAACCGAATTCTTTGACCTTGAATAGGCTTGACCTACCTTATAATGCTCACGGCCATAACTTTGGAGGTGGGAGGGCTTGGCCATGGTGGTGATGGTGGATGGCTATGAGTTAGAGGGGTGGAAACGAGGTGTTTTGACTTGTTTTCGAAGTGGATTGACATTGCGTACTAGTGTATATATTTTCCTCTTTTATTTGAGATATTATTCCATAATCTTCCTATGGTAAGAAGACATTAAAAAGAGCTTTAAAGAGGAATAAGAAGGAAGAACAAGTTAGAAAGAAAGTGTGAGGAATTGTGAGAAGTATGTGCATGTATTTATAGGCTTGAAGTTGTAAAAAAAAAAAACCTAAAACATCATCATTATCCATCACCATCACCATGTGCATCCTCCTCCTTATTTCCCATCATATTCTACACGTTTCCTCCCTCCTCCATGTTCTTCCATCACTTTATTCACTTCTATGCCATATGTATGTTCTTAGTGTGCAAGATAGTTGACTTTAGGAAGCTTAAAGGTTAAGTTTTTATAAAATATATTAGATTTTTCTTCTATATGTTTACATGTATATTTGTATGTTTATATATATATTCATGTGCATGCTAGGGTGCGTATTTATGTGCTATATATGTGTACATGACATATAAACAATGTTTCATTGACTCCGAACAACTTTCGTTTGATAAACCGTTGCCAATCGGTGAATCGATTCTTGGTCACATTTTCACTTATACATTAAATTACATATATATGTAAAAAAATAAAACAAAATTTTTATCATTTTAAATTAAGTAAAATGATCATATTTTATTTATAAAACCATATAAATTAATATCAACAGTTATTTACAATAATTGACATTATAGCGATAAAGCGATATAGATTTTTCCTTATATTTTCAAATCAATTATATATCTTTATAAAACTATTATAAATGTTTATTATCACTTTATGACTATTTAAAATGAATTACTATCATTTAAATAATTATTTGAATAATTAATATAATTATTAAATCATTAAATCTCAATTTAAATTCATAAATCTATATTTAAATACGATGCCATCATTAGTGATGACATAAATACGTTTAATTTTCAAAAGTACAATAATTAATTCTATTTCATATTTTTGTTCAATTATAAAAATAAGTGTATGTATACAGCTCCATGTGCGACATTTTACAATTATAAAGCTGGTTATTGATAAAACAGTTTTCGGTCATTTTATCGATTTAAATCTCGAGGAAAATATTTTTGTAAATATTTATTCAAAATAAGATTGTTATTATTTATTATCGCTCAAAATATATTATTTGTATCATCATTCTTTTATTTGAATAAATTTAAAAATAAATATAATTTATCAAATTGATAAATTTACGGGTCGTTAGACATACTCTAGTCTCAATGGAAGTATCGATATCTAATCTCAATACATTTTGACTGGTTGAACCTGGGGTGTCGATCGGTGGCTACTTACGACCCTCGCTTACATATTCAATAGATTTGTTAACTTTGATTAAATGTCGTATACACTTAAATCTCGAATATAAGGATGAAAGTAGTCCCTAAAAGTTAGGAAGGAAGTTATTAATAAGATTTAGTGTTAATTTCAGATTTTGTTAATTGAATATTATAAGTTGTTAAACTTGAATGTAAGATGTTTCTAATTTGATTGGGATTTAAGTTTATATTTTCGAATGAAGAATGATTCTTTATGAATTTCTATAAATTTTCAAACTTTACAAGTATATATGAAAAGTGTATCCTTTGAAATAACAAGGAATTTTTCCAAAGTAAAGAGATGCACAAAGTATGGATGTTTATCGTATTTTATACTGTCTACCTCAATAAAAATAGAAAGGGTAATTCCTTGTAATTATGGACACAACACAATTCCTTTTTTGAATAATTCATGGGAATTTCCTTTTTGAAAAGGTTCGGTTCCAATGCATTAAAATGCAGAAATCTATAAATGTAAAATTAAAGGGTTGTAAATAAAAATAATAGTAACTCCATCATCATTAAATATAGGCTAGAAAATAAATAATAAGTGCTAAACATGAATAAGACAATGATTTAAGGATTGGAGAAGTTATCCTAATCTCGTTAAAATGGGAATAAATTGAAAAGAAGCTGTAAATATGCTTAACTATATTAATTAAAAAGAAGCAGTAAATATGCTTAATTGTATTAATTGTAAAAAATATATAAAGGATACTAAATTGTATTAATTGGAAAGAAACGGTAAATGGAACTTAATTGTATTAATTGAAAAAGAAGCATTAATAGATACTTAGTTGATATTAATAAAATAAGAAGTATGTCCATGGCAAGTAAATAAATATTAATAATTGAATTTAGGAGGCATAATAATTTTCCAGTTGAAATTATATGGCCTCAAGAGTACGTTTATAATGATGTGGATTAATGGATCTAGCCCAATATTTAGGTTAATTATAGATGACATAGTCAGTATAGGTTGGAATGCGAGGTCTGTAGTGTTATAAAACAGAAGTTTGCCCTTCGCAAGTGGCTATCAACGGTTATGTATGCATGGTGCTGATGTAGGACATCTCCAACTATAGGACCCATGAGGATATACATTCATGTACACTGCTTGGGAATATACCATAGTGGATTCGCCTTGGGTTTGATGTTTTAAGTGGCCAATTAGGGTATATTTGAATTCCAACATGAGGTATTAAGTAACTAGTTATGTAGTCCGGCACTAACAGTAGGTTCCTCGGTGTATGCTAGAATTTCGACCTAGACACTATTGTTGGACGCCTGGCGCAGTGCAATAAGAGGCGTTGTAATCGATATAGGGTGGTTCGATCGCAAGAGGCACTCACAGAAGGTTCCTTGGTGGATGTGCAAAACTGTTGGTGGATGCTTGGAGAGGTGCGTAGCCTGGCACTAACGGGAGGTTCCGTGGTGCATACGCAATTAGGCTATGATACTAATGTGGATGCTCGATGCAGTGAAATAAGTGGCATTACCATTGAGCTTGGGAGATGGTTGCAGCGGTCCCTAAGTCATCCTTAACTCAAGTTGGTATTGTGTGCTCCCCCTCAATGCTTAGGTATGATATGTGTGGTCGTTGTTTGGTTTTGTGAATTTTATATTAGATATGAAGCGGTCAGATAAGTCTTTGAGATAGGTTAGTAATATGGCTGCTAAGTTGTAATGTCGTTACTAGGTACTAATAGGAGGTTCCATTGGCCTAGACACTATCGTGGATGACTGACGTAGTGCATAATTGTGGATACTGGTAGGAAATATATCCCTGTGCATGGGTGTAACAATGCTTATACCTTGTCTATACACACATACACACACATATATATAAATGCATATATATATATATATACACACATATATTATAAACTGGAGCAGGTTGAGTGTATTGTACGTGGATATGAAGTAAAATATGACTAAGATTTGAAAATAGACATAACATGTAATGGAAAACAATCGACATAAAATAGTGTTATGGATAAAATATTTAATGTACTAGTCAACAAAACGTTGTTCTGACCCCTCCTCATTATAGCCCTCGGGATAGATTTAGAGGGACATGTTCTAGTATAAGGTGGGAACGGTGGAAAGACAGATTTCCTTGTGGATGCTCTCTACTGACAAGGGCACTAAATACCAGAGGTATTAGCCTTGGTCAATATATATATGTATGTATGTATGTATGTGTATATGTGTATGTGTGTATATATATATTACTTTACTATTACGCTGTGAGTTCTTATCGATAGTTCTCTGATATAATTTTGTTTATTACAGGATACCAAGACCATTGATCTGTACACTAGTAGACTTAGGGTTTCGATTTAGATAAAATTCAAGCCCATTAAGGTGCAGATTGTTATAGAATGACTCACTCAAGAATTTCTCTAGATTGATATAACTAAGGTCAAATGGAGAATCTCGAAGTGACGATGTTACATCGTTCTCTCTACTTCATAGTATTTTTGAACTGCAATGTAGATGCTCCAATTTGATTATAGTTAAATCGTGACACATCGTCCATTGAACAATTATAGTTGGGTCTGGGTTGAAGCATTGGAAGTATAACACTATTCAATAGAGAATTCGTCTCTTCGGTTATATAGGGTTAGTATCATGGTTATAGTGGTCAACTCAAAGTCAAAATCTATGGTCAGAGAAATACGGTTAATAATAATTGTTATTAATGAATAAAGGACTTTATTTTGGACTTACAAAGTTGAATATTGAGATGTTGGAATTTGGGTAAAAATCAAATTCCATAAGTCCAAATGTAATATGGTTTTGACAAAGAGAATTGGTATAAAATAATCATTACTACTAGGTATTGCCTATATAAGCAAAACTAGATTTTTACCAAAAATGTGTAAGTGATAAATTTAATCAAATATCACACCACTAGCTAAGGTGACGTGTGACCGCTAATATATTCATTTTTCAATAATAATTTTTTTTTTGGAGAAAGACGGGTGTGTAGCGTGTCACTACACAGCCGATTATATATAAATTATAAATATGTATGCCTGATCGATGGCAGTACTAGCTTATGCAGAGTTCACAAAAACCATACAACCAAGATAGAAAGGAAAGCATCCAGCAACAAGCAGTACAAACATATATACAAGAAAGACAAAGCAACTAGTTAAAAGTGAAGAAGATACACAAGAAGCATCCAGCTGTAGACGTCAATCATAGCTATGGCCGAGGTGGGAACGCCGAACTGCTACCCACTGACTCGGTAGGGGAAGAACTACCATGCGGAAGGCGGAGCCTGAAGGGGGCCGACTAGCTGCAACCTGAAAGTGTGTTGAATAGATAAGTAATACGTCTACAAATGCCTTCGAAACGATATCTCGGTTTGTTAAACACAAGTGCATTGCGTTCTTTCCATAGGTACCAACAGAATAGAGCAATGAGGACATCTAGGGGGCGATTCTGAGGGTTGTACTGCCAGTGATCAAAAATAACGGGCGGGTCTGGGTTGTGACCGAGGAGGTGAGCACAGGTTGGGGCCCAAATCGAGTAAGCGGAGTCACAATCCCGAAAAAGGTGAGGGATATCTTCTACGTGATCCGAACAGAAGACACAAGATGGATCAACCTGAAACTGAAGACGGAAGAGCCTTGATTTGGTGTTGATTCTATCATGAGCAAGACACCACTAAAAGAAGGTGATGCGTGGCGGAAGGGGACATTTCCAGAGTTTGGGGAAGGAAAAGAAGCGGCCAGGGTTAAGGAGATAGAAATAGCATGAAGCAACGGTGAAGCCCTTGTCAGGCGCAGGTGCCCAGATAATTCGGTCCGGCAGGGAGGTGAGGTGAAGAGAAAGAAGCAGGTTAGAAGCGGAGATGAGGCTGGAAAAAGCGTCGGAGTCAATGAGGGATGGGGGACAGTGGACGTTAGGACCAAAATGGTCACAGTCACTAACCGAGATCAAGGGGGAACGAGAGAGGAAGAAGAGATGGGACAGAGATTTGGCAAGGGGAAACTGATTATGCTAAGAATCTAACCAAAAAACACAATTTTTGCCATCTTCGAGAGCAATGTGAAAAAGAGGTTTGACTCGGGGAAGGAACAGAAGCACACCAGCCCAGAACGGAGAGGGCCTGGTATGCGGAGGTAGGTGGAGAACAAGGTGGTTGTTGGAATGGTAATGAAGCGAAAGAATCCATTCTTTCCAAATAAAGTTGCCGGGGGTGAGAATTCTCCAGATCCACTTGGAGAGAAGCGCGGTATTAAACGAATCGAGATTGATGATACCAAGACCACCCTGATTTTGATGCAAACAGGCAGTGTACCAGCTGACTAATCTTTTGGCACCGCCACCATTCCAGAGGAAAGAACTTCTGATTTTATCAATTCGATTGATGACCCAGGGTGGGAGTTTATGAAAGGACATCTAATAAGACGGAGTCGCCGATAGAACAGATTTGACCAAGACTAGACGACCTGCCGCTGAGAGGGAATGCGCCTTCCAACTCAGGAGTCTAGATTCAATCCTGGATATTAGAGGGGACCAATCGGATCTATGAAGCTTGGTTGGGCGGAGAGGGATGCCGAGGTAGGAAAGAGGAAAATCAGAGAGGTTACAGTTAAGCAAAGATGAAATGAGGGGGCCAAGATGATTTGAGTTTCCCAACATGATGACCGAGCTCTTGTTAAAGTTAATGGAGAGGCCGGAAATGAGCTCGAAGGAGTAGAGGGCCACTTTCAAACAGTGCAAATGCTCAATCTGGGGAGATGCAAATAGTAATGTGTCGTCAGCGAACTGCAGATTGGAAACAGATAGGGAGGAATTTGGGAGTTTAATGCCAGAGAATAGGAAGTTAGATGAGGCCAATTTGATCATTCTGTTGAACACATCTACAACCAAGACGAAAAGGAGGGGAGAGAGGGGATCACCCTGTCGTAGCCCACGTGCAAACTTGATGTGACCTCCTGAAGCACCATTGATCGATATTGACGCGAGGCTGGAATAAAGAATATGTTTAATCCAATTGCACCATTTGGGGGGAAAGCCTCTATGCTTCATGAGGTCAAGGATAAAGTTCCAATTCACCGAGTCAAAAGCTTTGGAAAAATCGAGCTTCGGTAATACTCCTGGGGTTGATGTCTGGTGGCAGAAAGAAATGATTTCCTGAGTGATGCTACACAGTCCATGATATTTCTGCCAAGTATAAAAGCAGACTGCTCGACACCGACCAGAGGGGCAATAACAGCTTGAAGACGGTTGGCAAGGACTTTAGTAATGATTTTGAAGGTTGTGTTGAGAAGGCTGATGGGACGGAAAGAGGAGAGGGAGTTGGCACCAGGAGATTTGGGGAGGAGGATAATACTAGCATAGTTTAATCTGGAAATGGATGAGGGATCATATTGGAATTCCGCGCATAATTCAAGTATTTCTGATTTAACAGTATCCCAGAAATGCTTGAAGAAGAGTGGGCCAAAACCATCTGGGCCAGGCACTTTATCATCGGACATGCCATTTAAAGCGGACCAAATTTCCTCTTCAGAGAATGGATGATCAATAGGGATGTGGGGGGAGGATGGGTAAAGGATGGACCAATCGATAGCAGGGAGGGGAGGGGATGGCTTGCTAAGGATGCCTCTGAAGTGATCAGTGAACAAATGAAGGTGGTCAGAGAGGTCAGTATAAAGGACAATCTCAGGAATTAAGATGGATCTGCGACGGCCACTGGCAAGATGGTGGAAGTAAGAAGTGTTCTTGTCCCCCTCATTCAACCACTTGGCTTTAGAGCACTGCTTCCAGCCGATCTTCTCCTGCTTTACAAGCCTGTCTAGATCTGATTCCAGAGTAGTCAGACGAGACCGCTCAGAATCAGAAAGTGGTTGTGATTCCTCGAGGATATTAAGATCTAAAATCACGTCCTGGGTTGATGAGATACGCGAGCGGAGGGACCCCCAAACGGATTTGGCCCAAGGTCTGATGATTTTCCTAAGTGACCGAAGCTTGAAAACAATTCCGGCAGATGCCGATTGAAAATGTGAAGGTTGGGCCCATATATGCTTGATGAAATTGTCAAAGGAAGGCTCCAGAAGCCATAGACGCTCGAATTTAAAAGGACGTTTGATATCTGGAAGGGAACCAGTGTCCAAAACGATGGGACAATGATCAGAGATGGTTGAGGCAAGTCCAGAGACCGAGGAAAGGGGGTGAAGGTCATCCCAAGCTGGATTGAAGAGGAATCTGTCCAATTTTGCTAAGGCAGGGTTAGCTCTACGACTAGACCAGGTGAAGAGGCGATTATTGATGGGCGGGTCAATAAGGGAGCAATCATCAATAAAGGAGTTAAAAGAGTCAGAGTCGAGAGAGTTCAAACCAGAGTTACGTTCGTCAAGGGATCGGGTGGTGTTAAAATCCCCTCCAACAATCCAAGGACCATTGAGATAAGAGGCGAAGGAGAAACAGTTGGCCCAAAGCTCGTTTCTTTCAAGAATATTTTGGGGATCATAAATGTTTGTAAAGAAATAGATAATACCCGATTGAATATGGCGGAGTGTAACATGTAAAGCAGAAGGGTGAGCAGAAGTATGATAATGGGACCAAACAGCTTCGTTCCAAGCGGTGATAATACCTCCTCTGGACCCATCAGCATTAATGTGGGCCAAACCCGTTAGGGTAGGCCTCCCCATATGTCTAATTAAGGATTGCGATGGATCAATAAACTTAGATTCTTGTAGAAAAAGGATGTCTGCTTTGTGAGGGGATAAAGTGAGACTGACAGCATGTCTCTTTGAAGGGTCCCCCAAACCCCGAACATTCCAAAAGATAAATTTCATTGGGAAAGAGGCAATCGCTCAGATTCTAGGGCCTGCATGGCTGTTTAATGGTTATCGCACAAACTCACACCTATCCAACGTGCTATTTTTTTTATTTAGACTTTTATTGGCTGAATAAAAAACAACAGTTTTATAGAAACTACCAAGGAGAGAGGATGCTCTATTGATTCTGGAACTTCGACGAACAGTTGCTGGTGTGAACAGGGAAGGCCTGAGGCATTGCTGCTGCGGAGGTGGAGAGGTTGCCCGGATGATAGCGAGGGAGGGTTGATCATTTGGCTGAGGTCGAAGGCAGTCTAGAGGTGGAGAGGAAAAGTCAATGCCGACTGGGAGATCATCATACTGATCTTCAGGCTAGGCATCCCAACACGGAGGGCCAGCCTCCCCAGAGGAGTGCCTTGAATATAGGCTTCGAAAGAAAATGGAGGGGAAATGTCTGGGTCAAAGAGCATTGCATCGAATCTCGCATTGTTCAAATCATCCGAGGGGATTGGTTCATCTGAACACCAGAAGTCTTTGTCATAGTCAATACCCAAGAACATTGTTTCCGGCCTACGTGTGGGATGAGCGTGTTCCCATTTTTCCACTGTAAGGAGATGATCTTCATTATTCAAGTGCGCAACAAAGGAACTGGGTGTGCTCACACCCCTGAAAAATTGCATTTTGACGTACAAGAACCGATGGTCGAAATTTGCTCAAACACGGCCATCGAACGCTATGAAACGGCCCAAAGGGCTTAGAGCGTTACTAACTGCTTTCGAGTTGTTCCCGAGAAATTCCGGGAACCTTGCACACGAGCCCAAACTGCCGGATCGAGGTCAACAGACTCATGCTCAAGTTCAGACCACTACTACAAAAAGACAGAGCCTCCAGGCTTCGATTACGTCCTCCTCTGAAGAGCCCGGTCTAGGATAAAGATGGAGGGACAGCAAACGATGAAACTATTTTCAGAAAGAATCCAGATTGGCCAGTCACGGTTGTTAAAGTTTGTCGAGAGGATAAGATGAAGGGATTCGATGGACCAAAAACCATCGATAATAGTTGCAATAAGGTAATGAGTATGGTTCGCCATGGAAAAAATTTGAGGAGAAGAAAATTCGGAATGAGGGGGAAACAGTTTAGAGTGAGAAGAAGGAGAGGATCGAGGCTACTGTTAAAATGATGCCTTCTGAGTGGTGCCTCGTATTGTGGGAAGGAATGATGAGGGTGGGGACCTATCCACGTGTGACTGATTGTTTTTGGATTTATTAATAGTGAGAGGTGCGGAAATGTTTTTTTGAGCTGAAAAGTAATAATTTGATTTCTCGGGATAGTGCGCGTGGGCATGCCCAAAAATCTACACAGAAAGCAAATCTTGGGATCCCTACAGTTTTTTGCCACGTGTCCCAGGCCAGCACACCTGAGACAGCGACCTTTGGACTTCAGAAAGTTAATGGTAGAACGAGCATTTGCAAAGTCAGGCAGAATGCGATGACGACGTTGGGAACGAGGGGGGATCAGGAAGGATAGGGGAAGAGGAAATCAACACCTGAGCAAAGGATTTCTTGGTGACAGAAGGAACAGCTGCGGGGGTCTTGGTGGTAGCAGAATCACTAAAGCCACTGGACTTTGTATGGGTGAGGGAGGGCAGCGGCTGGGAAAAAGAAGAGGCCAGGGAGAAGGTCGTAGATTTATAGATACTAGGGACAAAAGCAATGGGCGGTGGAGGAGGAGTTGACTTGGGGACGGGCTGATGGGGGGGGGGACGACATGAGGACGAGATGGAAGGATGGTTGAGGACGCCATTATAATAATTTTTAACTGAATTTACACCTTTGAGTCGCATAACTGAAATGATTAGTACTTCGAATGAATCACACTATTTACTTAATTTTTAGTCGTTGTAAATTAATTAAGTTAATTAATATTTATGAACCATTAATTATTAAATTTTTATATAATTTGTTTGAATACCATTAGTATTTAATATAATGCTTATATAAAGGTTATAAATGCATGCACCAATATACAATATCGATGGAATGTCAAAACTGGATTCAATTAGGATTAACGCTAATTAGGTTTTAGAATTCTTAGGCCAAATTCTCAATTTTATCATCGGCCAAAAATAAGACAGAGAGGAGTTTTGATTTTGAAATGAAAAGGCAAATCATAATTAAAGGAAGTTGAATCACGCATCTCTTTAATTATAATTTACTCCTCCTTTAAAAGATTTGGTTAAGGTATCTTCTCTCCCTCCGACATAATTTTTCCAGCCAAATTTTTCATGATAGTCTAGGGTTCAAAGTTCCAAAACGAAATCAAACAAAAAAATAAGGACAAAAACAAAAGGTGGTTATATTTTGATTGTTGTAAGATTTAGAGATCAATTCATTGAATCTAGGAATCCTTTCATCATTCAAGGTGCTTCTTTTGGTTACATCTCAAGGTACTTTCTACTTTATTTAAATAAAAATTCATCATGTTTATGTGTTTTGAATCTTCCACCTCCTGTATCTCTTTTATTTATATGAATTTTTCAATATAATTTAGATCCCTATTTACCACCTTTGAATCAATTTTATGTTCATCTTTTTAATATGATTTTAATACCTCTTTGTCCTTCTCTTTAGTTGTTAATATGTTATTTATGTAAATAATTTTAGATCCATCGCCGCTTTTATTTGTTCATTTATATCGAGCGTTTAATTTAGATTTGAATCTCATTCCCACAAATTTATATATTCCTAGGTTGTCTAATTCTTATTTGTTTTAGAAACTATTGTTTGAATTTTTTTATTAAAATCAAATTTGATTAATTGATTTAAGTTTCATGTTATAAGGTTGAGAATTGAATACACACGCTACAAGTTGTTCTAAAACAATCTTGATTATCATTTACATAAGAATAGTAATAAAGTCAACTTAAAATTTATAAGTGGACTTTCCATAAAAACTTAAATTTTTTGATTTCATTCTTAATTTAATAATTGGATCTAAGTTTAATAAATTTAATATTTGAAGACATGTCTTTTAAATTACAAAATAATTAAATACGTTATTTTGAATTTAAAATATTGATTCAATTATTGTATACATACATACATACATATGTATCCGTATGAATTTGTACACACTTACACACACACACATACACACACACCCCTATGCAATTAAAGCCCCATTAAATCCTTGTTATATACCCGATAAAGCACGCAGCGATCTTCGACCACTATATTTTTCAATTTAGCACTAGTAGATACATTTGAATCCCCTCTATTTTCTACTTGCCCACTAAATCAATGGTTTTTAGCACCTGCTTTAGCAACACTAATACAAAAGGGTTAATTCGACGGGTCCTCTTTGAAACCAAATCAACAAAGTTTATGTTATGACCTGACTGCTTAACATAGGTTAGAAATCTATTTTAGTAACCAAGTTAGGACTAAATAAATCATGATATTCTCTGCTTTGTTATATAAGAATAAAAAATATTTCTTTTTTCTACACAAATGACATGGGAACGAGAATAAATTAACTTTAGATATTCAATTTTATCTCTAATAAAGCTTTTTGTGCCTTTTCTATTTTCTGCTATAGCCCCACTATAACTTTTTGCACTTCCACCGCTATAGAACCGCTAAGCGCTTTAACTGCAAGCATACACACATATATGTATGTGTTCTTAATTCAGGGTTTAAAAAGTGGACTTTTATGTAAAAAAATGTAAATTTGTTTTTAAATCATTTCTTAATTAAAAAATAACTTTAATTGTTTACTTTAACTTAAAACATGCCATACAATCAAAATCAATCTTAATGTCAACAAGTATATATACATATGTGTGTGTATTTATGTATATGTGTGTATATATAATAAATCTTATTTCATTTTTGTAGATTATTATTTTGGAAAATAAAGGTATATATAAAGTAAAATGCGTGTTGCGGTGTAAATCTCGATACCTAAACACGTACACATTAACGATGCATATTTCATATATGTTACCTTGCACTTTCACACATAAGTGTACTTAGTGGACTCATTATAACATACATTAAACTAAATTTAACTCCAATTATTTAACTGAATGAAATAAATGAAGATTTTATTTGAAATTTTAAATTGGATCTAAAACCCATTTAAGCTTCATAGCTTAACTGGCGATTCAACATCTTCGTTTCGTCCCCGTGTTTTGGCTTCTGCCTTTCGCTTTTCCCCCCTGCCCTCCTCCCCTTCTCTTTCCATCCATATGCCTAGTTCTTCTCCCCCTTCTCCACTGCTCAACGCTCCATCCCGCTCACGTTCCTCGACTAGATCTGGGCGTTTCTTCAGCGCCTTCCCTTCTCCCCAGCCTCCCTTGCCACCGCTCCTCTCTGACTCAAATTTCCCACCACTGCCTGCATCAATCCCTCCCCCTAGCTCCGGCTGTTTGCTCCAGATTGGTCCCTGTAGCTGCAAATATGACCATCGCTGTTCCTTGTACTAAGGTGGGGGTTTCGATCTCAAATGATATCGAACGTGCTTGCCAATCAGTTGTTGAGTGCAACGATGTTGTGGATAACACTGGCTGTTTGGAAAATGTATTGGGCGATTCGGTTGCATTACCGTCTGTTAGTGGACCGAGTGTGCTTCCTTCTGCCTCTGTTGGTATTGCTAACGAGTATGGTCAGTGAGGTAGTGCGTTGTGTTGTAATTTGGCTGATGCTCTTGGTAATTTAAGTGGCTCTGAAGGTGCTCGTGAAAATGCCTATTTAGGCTCGGAACCTGCTCCCAGTAATTCTAGTCCCAGTGGGACTCCGAGTCTTGTTACTGCTGCTCTGTCCTATGCCCCTGTGAAACATGCTCCATCTCCTCCTGCTGCCGACTCCCTTGTTGGTAACAAATCATGGTCATCTCTTTTCTCCTCTCTTCCCCGTAATGCGGGAATTTACAAGCCGATTGAATTTGAAATTGTTGAAGAGAATGGAGTTATGATCCCACCACCTTCTGTGTTGCAAGCCGGAATGGATTTTTGGTCTGATCACCTTGTTGGTTTCTTTTTGGACCCTTCCCACCGCCTTCAGGATGTGGCTTCTGTTTGTCGTCGGGCCTGGAAACTTCGTGGTAACTTACGTGTTAGGTTGGTTGACTCTTTCTATTTCCTTAAGATTTCTTCCCCCGAAGAACGTAGTCTTGTGCTTGAGGCTGAGCCTTCTTTCTTTGATGGTCAACCCTTTATTATTACTCCATGGACCCGTACTGTGGCTAAAGCGCGTGAACAAGTTCTATCTATTCCCGTTTGGACCTGTTTTTCGCATATTCCTTCTGCTCTCCAACCTCTGCTTGGTTTGAATTGGTTAGCTTGTAACGTAGGGAAATTGAGATGTTTTGATTCGAATACTGTCGCGCGTGAAAAATTGGTGTATGCAAAAGCCTTGATTGAGATATCCCCGGATAAGCCGCTTCCTTCTTCTATTCCTGTCCAGCTTGCTGTTGGCCATGTTGTGGAGGTCCGTGTTCGCTATGGTTGGGTTCCTGTTATTTGTTCCTCCTGTCGCTCTTTTGGCCACCTGGCTACTGACTGCAAGCAAGCTGTTGCTACTGTGATTGCTCCTAAGATCCCACTGCCTCGCCCCCCAATTAGGATTTGGGTTCCTAAGGTTTCTTCCACAGTTGTCCCGCCTCATGTTGTTCCTTTGCCTGACTTGGATCCACCTCCTTCGTCTGCTCCTGGCCCAGCCTCTCCACCTGCATTGCTGGACGCTGGTGATGTTTCAGCGATTCCTGTTGATGCCCCTGATCCTGGTCCTCCTTGTTCCCCTATTGCTTGGGATGATGCGGAGAGGTGTTGGGTTGATTTCATTTCTGATATGAGATTTAACCCAATGGTCGATTCTTTCTTCAGATTCGTTTCTGATGATCAGCATGACCTTAGATGTCTTTATTACAGACCTTCTGGTGACTCTTTTTGGTTCTTGTCTTGGATGGTCATTTTGGGGGTAGGAATTCTATCTTGCTTGCTGATTCATCCTGAGAACGCTCCTTTATTTACTCAGCTGATTCAGTGGCTTATGATCCTTGTCTTGCTTCCCGCTTCCTCCCCTTTGCTAGTATGATGGGAAATGTACCTCTGGTGTCTTCCCATGTTGTTGTGGATGATGGAGATTCTTCCTCTTCGGAGGAGTAGTTTAGTTTCGTTATTCCTTTGTTGTTGTGATATGTATTTCACACACCAATGCTGTTTATTTCTTCTTTACTTAGTAGTTCAGGTGTTTCTACCTTACTCCTGTACTTCAATTTTTATTACGTCCGTAATAAAAAGTGGACGGTCCACTATAAAACCGGCTTGCCTTGCAAAAAAAAAGATCAAAATGGAATCTTTTTTGAAAAAAAAATCATCCATTTAACATGCTTCTGATTGAACCAGTGGTAACAATATTGTCGCCTCAAACTGATATGTCTATATTCTTTGTCACCTTTGCTGATTTTTTGTTATTCTATGTATATTTAAATCTGTTTGTTCTTATTAAAAATTTACATATACCCGACTTGTCGAATTTCTTTTTTTTTTCTTTGATAATTTTGTAGAAAACTTGAAAGCTAATTTTGATTTAGATCGATTTTGTACTTTTATAAAATATACATACACAATTGTAACTGAAATTGTATATGTGAATTATTCATTGTTCCTTGAATAATGATTTCTACAGTTATATGGCTATTTTTTGTCAAGCAGGTAGGGTTGACTGGGTCCTTACCAGATGTTATTAAAAAAAAAACACAAGCTTGAGCTCAATATGTTAAGACTCAACCCAAATAAGAATATGGGAGAATAAGAGAGCACAAGAGAAAAATAAAACAAAGAAGAGAAAATGTAGTGGAGATGGATAAAGAGGGAAAAAAATCTAAAAAAGAACACAAACAAAGGAGACAAACTAAGGAAAACCCTAGTTAGTCTATTTATCTTTATGTAAGCCCTCCACTTCAAAATTGCAACAAGCTAAAACAAGCCTAATTTTTTGCTGCATCATTCTAAGCAACTCCGCCTCGTTTTTTCTTTCACCTTTGAACACCATTACATTCCTTTCCATGCATTGTACCGTCAAGAAGGCCTCTAGAATTATTATCGAACAAACAGTTTTAGAGTCTCTCCATCTAGTTAATCTGTAAATCAAGTTCTATTCCATCTTGCTGTCTTTAAAAGGGATATGCATACCTTCCTTGACCATAATTTTTCCCCACATATCATACAACCTATCATAGTTGAAAAAAATGTGCAAAGTGTCTTCCTAACTGACATTACAGAAGCAATAACTAGATAAAATATTCATACCTTTACTCTCTAGCTTAGAATAAGTGTGATGAGCATTTTTCATAACCTTACAGAAAAGGAAGTTGTGCTTTGGAGGACTGTGGTTATATAGCTAATTTTCATATACAAACATTTTGAATATGTTCATGGTAGAAGGAAAGTTTTTTTTTTTGGGTCATCACTTTATGAATGGACTTCACAACAAATTTAAATCATTTGTCTCTTTTTCTAAATCTTTGTTTTATGAAAAAAATCATAAATTTTAGTTTCATTTCTAAACTATAAGTTCAATCCAAATTGTTAATTTTTAAATCGAACTTATATATATACACACATATATGTACGTACGTACGTACGTACGTACGTATGTTTGTATCATAAATAACAATGTTCACAAATATATGTTGTATAAGATCTAAAATGTTAAATTGTAATTTAACATACATGGAAATTTACATGTGTTTTTCTGATTCAAATTTATAGAATAGATCTTGTGTAATAATGTAACATTTAATGTCCAACCTTTCTTTAATTGAAATCAAATTCATTAATGATATTTTTGGATTTCAAATCATATAAATTATCTAATACGGTTTTTTTGGCAAGGCCAGCCGACTTTATAGTGGGTCGTACCACTGTATATAAATAAGGAAATGGTATTCTGCACATACACAGAACAGCTATATATGGTTTTATAGTCGCCACACCACTTAGGCTACAAAATAGATGTGAAGCAAAACGCCTCTACAGCTAAAAAAGAAAGGACCTATGGAAGTAAAGGCCCCTCCTCCCAAGAGGAACAAGTGCCACTTCCAAGAGGTCTAACACATGCAAATAATCTGCAAAATGTGTCGCAATTTCCGGAGCAAATCTAGGGCAATCTGTGCAGTAGATAAATCTCATATCCCAGTTATCATCAAGTAGAAGAGAACTATTACGCGCTCCTCTGGAGCCTTCCGTCGAAAGACCAAGGCCATCACCATCAGAGGCGTAATAAAGGCGCCTAGATTCACCAACATCATCACTAACAAACATGTGGAAATCATGTCTAGAAGGGTCATATCTCATGTAAGACTGAATATGGATCTAAGCTTTCTTTGCAGAACTCCATTCATCACTAGAAGCCATGGCCGATGAAGATAATACGGTATTAGAAATATCAAGCACAACAAAGGACTCCAAAACTACACTAGAGAAGGCCGAAATACTAGGAGGATCCAGACTGACGGTAGGAAAGTCAGTAGGAGGCATAAACGGAGGAACAATACACTGTTTCGGGATCCATTTCATGACCGGTAGCGGATGAAGAAGGGACTGATCAAGGGGAGGACCAATAGGAGACAAATGAAAGAAAGCTAAAGAGAGATGACCGAACGACTGACAGTGCATACATATATCTAGGTTCCAACCATATTGAACAACAATCTCCGCTACATGATTCTCAACCACTCTAACTTTGATAGTATGCGGCAAAGGCTTATCAGGAGATATTTCTATCAAAGCTTTAGCATAAACTATTATATCCCTAGAAACGGTATTAGCATCAAAGCATTTTACTTTCTTTATCGCATTGGATAACCAGTTTAAACCTAACATAGGTTGAAAAACAGAGGGAATATGGGAGAAATAAGTCCAAATAGGAATAGACCATGCCTGCTCACGGGCACAGTCAACAGATGGACTCCAAGGATTGATAATAAAAGGCTTGCCTCTTATAAAAATGGGATCTTTACTTAAAATACATGGACGCTCTTTAGGCCTCGAGAACTTGAAGAAAAACATGGAATTTTCCATGTGGACAAGGAGATTGCCCTTAGGCTGCCAAGCTCTGAAACAATGTTCCTTAACTACTAAATAAGGTGGGTTAGAGTCCAGAAAGAACCCACAACATACTCCGACCAATAATTAATTCTTGCTTGAATTACTTCTGAAGATGGAACCATGACCCCATAAATATTAAGCATTTCAAAAGAACGGGGAACAAAAGCATCCACATTTCGTGGCAGTATAGAGAATAAGGACGACCATTTTGCTTCTTTATTTGGCGCATTTGATTTGAAGGGATTAGATGTAACACTAGGATAGATTGCATTTTTCTTAGGCATAGGAGCAGCAAGAAATGAAGCCGCAACTTCCACCACTGACCGAGTACAAGGAGTATCAACACTGGTCTAGAAATGAACTCGAGTAGATGCAGTCTAAATAGAAGGAGTTGCTTCATTTCGGTCATACTTGTCTTTCGGACTATCTACAGTTCATCAGTATTCTAATTAACAATAGAGTTAACATTCAACACTGCATTGATATTCCCAATTTGAACACAATCGACATTATCATATATTCGCGTATTCATCACATCACTATTCCAAATTTGTTTTGATGACTGAAGTATTGGAGATATGGGCGAGGTATAGGTAGGAAGGATAATACCTAAAACTGGTCCATGCGCTGGAGAAAGAGCATCAGAGGCAAAGACCAAAGCCGCCACAACATTGGGAACCTCAGCATGATCAACACAATCAACACAATCAACATTGATTATCGAAGATGGGGATTTGATTCCAGATGCTGAAGCGGCCAAAGAGGAATCCACAAAGAAGGAGGGGCAACAAAAGAAGATCCAAGAAGTGAATGGAAATCTGAAATCGAAGATGGCTCATATTCACGTCCAGATCGCGTATGAGATCTGTTAGCAATAGAAGAATCAAATCGACGCTTGCCTTTGCTATTTTTCTCCATTGACGAGAGAGGGAGTAGGAGAGAAAGAAGAGGCTAGGTGAAGGTAGGGGATGGAGAGGAAGGAGGCGGACAGACGAAGGACGAACGGAAGTCAGGAGAAGAAGGCAAGAAGAAATCGCCATATAATATCGGTAGACACCATTTTTAAACCAAAGATGATTACAATTTTAGTATATATATTTCTATTATATATAAAGATAATGTCAAATAAATAATATGGATCATTGTAACGAACGCCTTTCTTGCACCGAAAGACGAGCCATTAAGGTAAGAAGAAAAGGAAAGATAAGAAGAAACTAAACAATCAAAGAATCTCACCACGAATTAGAACAACATATAATAGATAACATATAAACTTTAATTAAATCACAAGTTTAAACTCAATTAAACCTTAATTAATCTTAATTTAATCGAAATTTAGTCATTAATAATCCAAATTTTATTATAATTAAACCCTAATTACACTTTAATTAATTAACATTTATTTGAGGAATTAAACCCTCATTAAGTAGACTATTAACCTTTAATTAAATATTAATTAATTAACTAATTAGCTCTAATTAAATAAATAATTAAATAATTAGATCTAATTAAATAATTAATTAAATAAAATAAAATTTATTAAATAAAATTAATTTTCTTTTATCTTAATTAATTATTATTTAAACTTACTTAATTAAAAATAATTAACTTATTTAATAATTTCTTAAACTCCAATTATTTAACCTAATTACTTAAATAATTAATTAATAATTACCCAAATTAATTTAATTTAAATAATTAAAACTTAAACTTTTTACTTACTTAATTAATTCCAAATGAGTTTTTAAAAAACAATCCAAAAGAAAACACTTAAAAACTTGAAATCGTGAAATTTTTCGAACTGCGTCCATAGCGACTATCGCTATAAACGCAGTTCGCTGAAATTGATTTCTAGGTGAAATCTTTGCTTTAATTCTAACTACTACATCTTTTAAAACACAAGTGGAAATGTTTTGAAAACTTAAAACAAAGGTAAAAACTTGGAAAACATTTCCAAAAATCCCAAGCTAGAAAAAGAGTTTTCATTTTCAAATCGGATCTCAAGTCCTTTGCGACTTTTCAATGTGCAAATTCCACAACATTTACATAATAAACACATGGATTTATTTCATAAAATACTACCATAATAACATACTCAATATCACAAATCCATATCCATATACATATCCAATCATATCCACATATCAACCAATCACCAAATCCAAGTTCAAACATAAACACATCATCATAAGCCATCAATACGACATTATAATTCAACATGACAATCATATATTTACACATCATATAGTCCATAAAAATCAAGTTACTTTATTTTCCAAAAACAAAAGTTTTACTCACCAATTTTTTTTCTAAATCAAAACAACTTTTGTTGGAACTCGAAAACGCTTTCGAAACATGCAAAAATAGAACCTTTGGAACCTTAAACACTTGAAATAGGCTCGATCAAGTGGGTTTGGGCTCCGCCTAGCCCTTGTACGGCACATCTATGTGAAGATTTGGCCCGGCCATGGTTCGTTTTGGTGGATGGAATCTTGTATTTTGGAGGAGAAAGTGTTTTAGGAGATGTAAAAGTGGTTTTGTGAATTAAAAGTGGGATTTTTGCATAATTTTTTTCTATTTTCAAGTTTATGAAGAGGAAGCCATGGGTGCTTTAGTTTAAGATCTTAGGAAATTTTGGAGTGAAGAGGAGGTTTGTCAAAATGAGAATATGAAGAAGTAGTGGTATTTATAGGCTTAGGATATTAATTAAAATATACGTAAGTTCTTATATTAAAATACATGTATACATGCATAGCCATACCTCCTCCTCTCCTTTAAAACCATTCATACTACCCCCTCCCCTTGTTTTCACTATTCATGTCATGTCTCTAGTGTACTTGTGTCGAAAAAGTGTAATGTTATATGTATATATATGTATATAATATATATACTTACTTTTATTAAATAAGATCTTATATGTTAATATGTTTAAGTGTGTAAATGTGTACATGCACATGTACATATACACAAAATGTTAAAGTAGTTTTTAATTTGAGCATATGTGTTTAACATAGTGTTACGACCTATAAAACAGTTTTTAACTAATGAAAAATCGAAATTTCAAAAAATAACTTCTGTATTCTATTTTTCTATGAACTATATATTTTGGTAAAAAAAATTTGGAAAATGATTTTATTATCATTAATTATTACTTAAAGTAATTTTATTTGTTAGTGAAAATCCATTTACTAATTAATGAAAATATAATTAAATATTCATTTAAATAGCGATTAATTTCTGGGTCGTTACACTCTCCCTCCTTAAAAGAATTTCGTCTCGAAAATTCATAAACAAGGAGATAATCCAAACTATGCTAAAAGCTGTATATTCACATCATAAAACACATACAAATGAGCATACACTATACATACACCTACGACTAGCTATCCGAACATCAACTCGGATAAGCTTCTCTCATGCGATCGACCGTCTCCCATATGCAGTCTCTAGGATCCTCGCTCCACTGAATCTTAACTAGTTGCACCACCTTGTTATGCAACTTCTCATCCAGATCCATAACATAAACTGGATGTCTAACCACTGTCAGGTTCGGTTCTGTCTCCAATTCCTCTTGAACCGATGGCTCCACAATTAAAGAAGAGCCATGGACATATTTCTTCAAGTGAGACACATGGAACACATTATGGGCTACTGCCAATCTCTCTGGCAACTCGATCCTATAAGCAAGCGATCCGACCCTCTCAAGAATACAGAAGGGTCCAACATACCTTGGAGCTAACTTCCAAGCTTTCCCAAATCTAACGGCTACTTTTATTGGTGAAATCTTCACAAACACCAAGTCTCCAACAATGAATTTCAAATCTTTCCACCTCTTATCCACATAATTCTTTTGACGATATTGGGCCTCCTTCATTCTTTTCTTAATCATTGCAACTTTCTCTATAGCCTCCTGGATCGTATCTGGTCTAAGAACTAATCTATCCCATATCTCAACCCAACATGTTGGTGACTTGCTTGGTCTTCCATACAGGGCTTCATACGGTGCCATTCCGATGCTTCCTTGGAAGCATTATTATAGGAGAAATCAACCAAATGCAAGCGATCCTCCTATGATCCACCAAAATCCAAAATAAAAGGCCTGAAAAGATCCTCTAGAATCTGATTCACCCATTCCGTTTGTCCATCGGTTTGGGGGTGATATGTTGTGCTCAAGATCAACCTTGTCCCAAGGGTTATTTGCAATGCTTTCCAAAATTGACTAGTAAAAATGGGGTCTCGATCACTTACAATGCTCATAGGAACTCCATGCAATCTAACTATCTCTCTTATAAAATTTTCTGCAAAAGAAACAACGATCCTTGTTAGTTTCACTGAAAAAATATGCGCTCTTCATTAGCTGATCCATGAAAACCCACACTCCATCATTTCCTTTTCTAGTTCTGGTCAAACCATTGATAATATCCATTGAGATCATTTCCCATTTCCAATTGGGTATTTCCAAAGGTTGTAATAATCCAGCTGTCTTCTGATGATTACCTTTGATTTGTTGACAGCACAAACACCTGCTAACAAAGACTGAAATGTCCATCTTCACCCCGGCCACCAAAATACTCTTTTCATGTCCTTATACATCTTGTGAACTCCTGGATGAATACTTAACTTAGATTTGTGGCATTCTGACAAAAATCCCTGCCTCAGCCCATCCACATCTGGGACAACAATCGTCCATTCATCCTTAAAGTACCTCGATTATCCATCTCAAAATCCCAACATCTACCTCCTTTGACTCCTTGAATTAATCCTCCCAGTATCTCATCCTTCTGTTAATTCCTCACAATCCTTTCTTGAAGTCTTGGGATAACCTCCAAGAGAGTCAAAACAACATTCCTGCTCAAAGCATCTGTGACCACGTTAGCCTTTCGTGGCGTATGGAGAATATCCAAGTCAAAGATGATATAAACCCTAACCATCTTTGTTGCCTCAGGTTCAAATCCTTCTGAGCAAAAAGATACTTCAGGGATTTATGATCCGTGAATAACTCAAAATTTTCACCTAATCAAGGAAAGAAAATTTATTCCTAAAATCTCTAAGGATTAGGAAGAAACTAAAAGGAATAAAAGGAACCTTACCTAATAAGTAGTGTCTCCACATTTTTAATACAGAGACCACAGCCAATAACTCTAAGTCATGCATAACATAGTTCTTCTCATAAGGCTTCAGCTGTCTGCTTGCATATGCAATCAACCTACCATGCTGCATCAGAATAGCACCAAGTCCTACTCCATACGCATCTGTATAAACTGTGCACCCACTATTTCCATTAGGAACAGCCAAAACTGGTGCATTGGTCAATCTCTTCTTTAATTCTAGAAATGCCTCTTCGCACTTAGGGGTCCATATAAACTTCTCCTCCTTCTTAGTCAGCATAGTCAAATGGTAGGAAATCTTGGAATAATCTTGAATAAACCTCCTATAATTTCCAGCCAATCTTAAGAAACTACGAACCTCGGTAGGAGTTTGCGGTTACTTCCATTCCTAAACAGCATCCACTTTCGCTGAATCCATGGAAATACCATCTCCTGTCACAATATGTCCTAAGAATCTTGCTTTTGATTTCCAAAAATGTCACTTAGAAAATTTTTCCTTCAAGACATGTCTCCTCAATGTTGCCAACACCACTTCCAAAAGATATTTATGCTCCTCCTTAGATTTGGAGTAGATAAGGATGTCAACAATGAAAACTAACACAACATATTAAGGACATCCTGGAAAACACGGTTCATGAAGTCTATAAAATATGCAGACGCATTGGTCAGCCCGAAAGGCATAACCAACCACTCAAAGAAATAAACAGGGCCACTAAAAGCAGTTAAGAGTATACTATCTTCAACAAACCTCAATTGATGGAATCTAGTATCTAGATCCATCTGAGAAAATACCATAGCTTCATGAAGTTGACCAAAAAGATCATCGATGCAGGCTAAACGATACTTATTCCTAATGGTCAACTTATTCAACTCCCTATAGTCCACACACAACCTTAAAGATCCATCAGACCTTCCCGTAAACACTACAGCAGACTCCAAACTCGAATGACTAGGTCTAATCAATCCTCTCCTTAACAGGTTATGGTTTACTTTTCTAATTCTTTCTGCTCTTTCGGGGCCATCCTTCTCTTGGATTGAACCATGGATCTTGCACCAGGGACTAAATCAATACGGAACTCTATCTCTCGGTGCGGGGGCATACTATTGAATTCTTCAAACACATCGGAAAAATTCTTAATAACTACTACATAACTTAACTCAACCTGGGATGATTCTAGGGCATACAAGAAACTACACATATTTATACCGGGTTCCCTACATAGTACTTTAGCAATTCTTCCCAATTTAGTTTCTAATGATACAGTCCCTTCAGCATAACCTAAAATAGCTCCACATTTCGTTAACCAGTCTATAACCAAAATAATGTCAAATCCTTTAAAGTCTAAAACATATGGGTCGCAAGAAAAGTGATGAGAAAGGTAGTAAATTTGCACATTCTCACAAATCATGTTTAAATAGGTTACGCCATCTATGTTTAAATCACAAGAGATACTATATGAGGCACCAGTATCAAATAATACTCGAGCAAAAATTAATGCTCATATGGTTTTCTACAATACTTGGAATAAGATGAAACTATGTGAGACACCAGTTTCATCTTATTCCTAGAAAATTAATACAAATCATGTTTAAGTCACTTTTAAACATGATTTTCTTCCTCAAGAACATTTGCTGTAAGAGAGTCCCACCACGCTGTCGCTCCCTCCTACGGTTGCCATGCTGCTAAAGATCTTTTATGCCCATCTGATAAACCAAGACCACTAATAATATTTTTGCAAGATCACAACCAAGCTTGCACTTCCACAATAGACTCATTCCCCTTAAATGGTTTCCCTCCGAGGTTAGTGTAATCCTTGCATAACGTTGCGAAATTCACTCTTGGCTATTCTTGTGCCGCCACTTCGGTAATCCGAACTCCTTCAGATTTGGGGTTCAACCATTTGTAGTTGTAGTGCTACCTGCTCCCTTACCTTATCTATCTCTATTGCTCATGTCTTACTACCTGGTATAGTAAGATAATTCTTAAAGTACTCGCATGATATAAATCTCGATGGAAGGGTACCAATCAAACCTATCAAGCTGATCTTTCTATCAGAGATATATGTATAGGTATACGAGTAAAAATTACAAATACGTACTGTCGAAGTTAACCCTAACCCAAAGCCTAAGTATTCGCTCAACTTGGGCTCTGATACCACAATGTAACGACCCCCTTTCTTACACCAAAATACGAGCCATTAAAGGTAGAAGAAAAAGAAAGATAAGAAGAAATTAAACAATCATAGAATCTCACCACAAATCTGAAAAACATGTAATAGATAACGTAGGATATTACATAGTCATTCCCATAATAATACATTAGAGTCTTTACATTACAACATTAACTGGGCAGTTATAACTACCCGTCCATCCAAAATACATGGATTAAACATAAATATAGCGAAAATAAATAATAATCTATGGTGAAGCCACCTACTCTAGCTCTTTCAAAATGCTTCCGTAAGAAACCTGGATCACTTGGGTACTCATAAAAATTTGAGTATCCAAGAATTTTAGAAAAAGAAAATAAAACTCTAGGTCAAACATAGGTTTAGAGTGATTAAAACTCAAACAACTTAATTCTTACTTCATAAAACACTTTGAAATCAAAGGTATCTCGTATGAACACATCGCACATAAACACAGACGGGTTTTTACCTTACGATAACCAAAAGTCTTTATACAAAAATCCAATGATATTATGATAATGTCTAAGGTTTTTAAGTAAAATAAAACATTGATGAAATGCTTGCATCTCACATTTCAACAAATTTGGGTACAACTAAAAACATATGGCACTTATTGGAGAATGGATTCCATACAATAACTGGGCTATTGTGGTACTTCCCGTCACATTGCATCTCTAGATAAAATAACACCAAGGTCGAACCTATTGACCCCTGACAACACAAGACCAGCCTACCCTTTACTGGAGTACCAAATAAGATCACCCCTCGGTTGGAATCAACGAGTATACCAAAGCATAAATGAATTAATAGTAAGGACTCTAGATAGGGATGACCTTACCCTTATGGGAGCGACCCACCTAGCCTTGTTGCATCTCCCGTGTTTTAGTCATTCCTGATTGATGTGGCATGAGGCTACGTTTACCTTTATTATAGGATTGCCACTTGGAATGCTGACATTGCCTTCCATATGTTGACACAATGTCAGCACTCATCCATACAAGGCATTCAGGAGATGAACAAACCAAAGGCACTATTTCCACTACATCCACTTTAGAATCACCATCAGGGTTAGTAGCAAAAAGCCCTTTCACTTCAAAGTCTTCATCTTGGATATTTTCCTTGCCATTTCCAATTAGAACACTTACGTTGGTTCGAAGTGGTTTTTGGATAACAATTAATATTCGATCCCGATCTCTCCAAACCAACATTTGATAATTTTAAATGGTCAAGTTGTTTATAGTAGACTATTATACTATCAGGGTGAAAAGATTCACATATGAACACACATTCCATATGCTTAGATTATCATGACCTGCCTATCGAAATTAACCCCTTTGTATTCATCATATTCCCAAAGTGAGGTATATTATGATAAGTACAAGTCGACTTACTTTCAAAAAAATGTGTCTACCTTTTACTACAAATACTTTAATTCATTTAGCCACTTACTAGTATGGATTAGAGATCCTTGGTTTTAAAACAGTTTACTTAAACAGGAAAATTGGTTAAAAATAAATAACTGGTGGGGTTTTAAAAGAAACCCTAAAAAAAATTTTAAATAAATAATAAGTTTAAACTCAATTAAAATTTAATTAATATTAATTAAATCAAAATTCAATCATTAGTAATCCAAAATTTATTTATAATTAAACCCTAATTATACTTTAATTAACTAACATTTACTTGATAAATTAAACTCTCATTAAGTGGACTATTAAACTTTAATTAAATAATTAACTCTAATTAAATAATTAATTGCATAAAATAAACTTTATTAATAAAATTAATTCCCTTTTATCTTAATTAAACACTATTTAAAACTTAATTAAAAATAATTAACTTAGTTAATAATTTCTTAAACTCTGATTATTTAACCTAATTACATAATTAATTAATTTAAATTATTAAATAATTAAAAAATTAAACTTTTGACTTACTTAATTAATCATAATGAGTTTTCAAAAACAATCCAAAAGAAAACACTTAAAACTTGAAATCGTGAAATTTTCTAAACTGCATCCATAGCGATTATCGCTATAAACGCAGTTAGCTAGAATTTATTAATAGGTGAAATCTTCAATTTAACTCTAGCCATTACATCTTTGAAAACACAAATGGGAAATTTTTGAATACTAAAGAAAAAGGTAAAAACATGGAAAACATTTCCAAAAATCCAAAGCTAGAAAAAGAGTTTTCGTTTTCAAATCTGATCTCAAGTCCTTTGCAACTTTTCAAGATGCAAACTTCACAAAATTTACATCATAAACACATGGTTATGTTTCATAAACATACAAAGTAATATTGTAGAATACAACAGCCTATGATTTTTGTTTGATGATAATAAACATATATATACACACACTCGTTTAAATAAATTTGTTATTGTACTATTTTATATTTCCACATAATTACATAAATATTTGTTGAATAAAATAAATAACTCAAAATTCGTATTCAAACAAATATTTTATTACAAATTCAAATAGTATAAATTTAAGCTCTCACTATACAAGTATCAATTATAACACAATTTTTACTATACAGTTGTTCATACATGTTTCACCTCACTACATAATTCACTCAACACTCGTATTTGATCTTCAACTCTGTGCCAACCAGCATTTAGCATCTGAACTATCTATAAAATAAACACTTACGTGGTAAAATTGAAAAAGTAATATTTTGCAATGCACAATAAAATGCATGTTTGAAAGTTTGGTTTTGCTTCAGTTATTTTTGTTGTTCGTTGTCATTTTTTAATTCATCTTATGCGAACAACTTGTGACATGCACAGTGTATCACTGTACATTCTATAAGGTCATGCACACCGATATACACTTGCTTGTTAAATTGCAAGGACAGGTGAGCACAAGGTCAAACCCAAGCCGAGACTGGATTCAATGTAGGTGCAATTGCAAAAATAAAACAAATAGCAGCTTAACCAGAACCAGACATGCACAAAGGACAAATCCAAGAACAGACTAGACTTCAAAAGCATCAAGCTACACTCAGGTCCAAAATGAGTTAACTCGAAGCAAAAAAATACAACCATACTCGAGTGAACTAGAAGTGAAAATGAATGCTCAAAACAACAACAAGTTCAATGGTCAGTACACTGAAGTGCAATAACACAACAAAACAAAGCAAGCAGGTCAACAATGAACCAGACCAGACTTCATTCAAATGCACCGGACATATATGTGCATATATATATATATATATATATATATATATATATATATCAGTTCGGGTTCAACCAACACCAAAACAACCTCAACCAACATGAAAACATGGAACAAGACTACAATACCAAACAACACTAAAGATGATAACAACATGATGTACATAAGCAAACCATGGACCAAAATGCAAAGCAATGTAAATGAAACCAAAACCAGACCAGTCTTCAGTTTAGAGGCATGAACACTACACTGGAATTCAAATACAAGTCAACATGAACATGGATATGCACGCATTCAGACATGATCCACATGAAAATATACAACTAGAGGTACAAAGGAAAATATTCAATAAAAATGGATATGCAAGCACTCAGTTTCGACATGTACAAATGGAACCAATTCAAAACATGCTCAAGTCCAACCAACATGACAACAGCTCCGATACAACATGTAACAAATTCCAACATTAGATTGAACCAAAAATAAATAAATATGATAGCATACAGCAGCAAAGATATCTGAAGTAATCTGGACTGAACTTAATAGCACCAAGTATGATGAGTAGATGCACAACGACTAAACTGAATCATCTACTGAAGAGTTGCAACAGTGGAGCACTAGCTCAGCATCCAAAAGCATACAACATTCGGCTAATAGTGTGCAGCAACTACATCATTAGACAGAGGCAACGACTGATACAACTACATATGCAACAGCAATTCTAACATGGCAACTCGAAGAATCTCACACACATGGACGCAATTCGACCAAAGTCAAGGTCATGTTTCAAAAACAAATGAACAACATCATTGATTGTTCAAAAATTCGATTATTTCCAGCAAAGGAAATGGAACAGCAAATCATGGTGAATAAGTCAGTGAACCAATTAGCAAAATCAGGTGAATTAAATTAGGAAGCCAAAATGATCTCTAATTCAAATGCCAATAAGTCAGCGAACGATGAATAGGTCATAGGAGCAAAGAACGGAACAAAATTCAAAATATTCAGAGATGAATAAGTCAGGAATCACACATTTGTTCGATCAAGAATCAATGCAAGTGCCAAAATCATGAAAAATTCAAACTCAAATATACGAATGAGATTACAGGCTTTTGATCCCTATAAATTCCAAAATCATTATCGGCAAAGATAATCGAGTTCGAATTCAAGCGAAATAATAGAGCAAATAATGTACAAAATCACATACCGATTTTATATACCATTCGAACTCGACCTTGTAGCAGCCGAAGTAAATCGAAGAACATTTATGAAAGAAGCAGCAAAGCAAAATGAGGAACGAAAGCATCAATCGATTTTAACTTCTAATTCCAAGCGGTCGCATCAAGTAAATCGAAACCCTAGTTTTTAAAGAGCAACAAAAGGAACGACCGAAGAAAGTACTCGGATGAAAATCAAAAGGGAGATAGTCCTTTCTCTATCATATTTGGGCCGTGTTTTATTTTTATATCGGGCTTCAATTTTAAAATAGGGTTTTGTCTTAAGTTTTATTTTATTTTTTAATTTTCTCTTTTTAAGTTTGGAAAATTTCTAGTTGTGTAACTAGGTAAAAACTATGGGGCATAGTTTGAGAATTCGCAACTCAGTGGCTGAGTTATGGCAGGGTTTTGAGCTTAGAGTTAGGTTAATCATGCTAGTGGGTATCGCGAGTTTATGTGTTTTTGTAAGCATCTGATTACGTAATTTCTAGTGAAACCTTAGGGGAGCACGTAGGCAGCTTTTCCAAAGTTGGATAAATCTATGTGTGATCTTTTTTGCATTGCTTTCTATTTTTATTTTTATTTCCGTATTAATTTTTAGCATCACCCTATTCACCCCTTCTCTAGGGTAAAAACGATCCTACAAGTGGTATCAGAGCTAGGAACAAAAATCATTTTCTGTTAAATAATTTAATTTTTTATTTCAATGGTATCTTTTAATAATGCTTTTGCCGAAGGTCGGTCCATAGTTAGACCACCCATGTTCTATGGTGAATATGCATATTGGAAAACCAAAATGGAATTTTTTTTCTAAAAACCATAGATGCATGGAATATTATGGAAACAGGATATAGGACACCAATAGTAATGGTGGATAAACAAGAAGTTGAAATACATATGGATCAATGAACAAATCTTGAAAATAAACTGCAAACTACTAACGCTAAGACTTCTATTTTTTGCTCATTATATCAAATTGAATTTAACCGTGTCTCATTTTGTTTAACTACGTAGAAAATCTGGCACACGCTTGAAGTGACTCATGAAGGAATCTCCCAAGTCAAAGAATCTCGCCTTGCCATCCTTAGTAGTGAGACGAGAACTTCATAATGATAAAGGATAATAGTGATGAAGATAATGATGAAAGCACTGGCAGTGAGAGTGAAAAAGCAAATCTGTGTCTTCGAGGAGAAGCAAGTGACAATGATGATGACGAACCAAGCGAGGTATCAAAACTTACTCACTCTCAATTACTTATATATTTTCATGAAATAAATGGCTATTTTGAAAGACTTAAGGATAAGTACGCTAAAATTGAATCACAGAAAGATAGTTTGATAGAACTAAGTATGCAGCTTGATCAAATGGTTCAAAACTATAGAAATAAGTGCCTTAAGTGTGATAAGTGTCCATCATTTGAAGAGAAAAAAAATAGAAGCTAGAATTAAATCGCATGAAAATAAAATTTTGATTTTGAAAGAATGTGAAACTACTAATGGAGAAAATTCTATTAAAAAGTGCACTTTGTTATTGAATGAAAATGAATCTCTTAAGTCACAAGTCCAAAAATTATCTACAACTTTAGGAAAATTCTTCAAAGGAGAAAGATCACTAAATATGCTATCAGTGAAACAAACTATTAATACTATTAGATAAGGACTTGTGTATACTCAATCTGAAAGAGTTAGAAGTGAAACTAATCATGTTAATTCCAAGTGCACGATTTGTAGGAAAATGGACACAATCAAAAAAATTGCTGGTATAGATCCAAACACATGAAAACCATACCAATTTGGGTTCCTAAAGGCACGAATATAAAATCCCTTAAAGTCAAACAAATATGGGTGCCAAAAGGAACAAAGATAGATTGCCTTGGTTCTACACAAACTTGTTTTTCAAAATCTTTTGTCACTAACAATCATGCACCTATAAAAACAAATAGGTCACAAAAATCTTTTCTCGTGTAGGTATGTTGGCTGGCTAAGGAACAACAAGAGTGGTACCTGGATTCTAGCTATTCCAGGCACATGACAGGTGATAAATCAAAGGTCCTTAGCCTAGAGAAGTATAAAGGTGGCAGAGTCATAATAGGCAACAACGATGTATTATATGTTGAAAATCTGCACCATAATCTGATTTCAATCGGCCAGTGATCAACTGGAAAAAATATAAAAATCATCTTTTCATGCCAAGAACACTATAAGTACTTCTAGAGTCCTTGAACCAGTTCATATGAATCTATTTGGACCTAGCGATATTGCAAGCTTAGGTGGTAAGAGATATTGTTTTGTATTGGTTGATGATTGCTATAGATACATATGAGTATACTTCTTTACCTTACTGCTTCTAGACAAGACATTATGTTCTCTGTTTTTTTATGTGTACGATTTCAGTCAAATTCAAAGGAATCTCATTTAAAAGCTATAAAAAGGATTATAAGGTATCTGTTGCACACCTCATGCTTTGGTCTATGATATCCAACTAATGATAACTTTGAGTTAAAAGGTATTCGAATGCAGATTATGCTGGTAGTCTAGTTGATAGAAAAAATACTAGTGGAACGTGTTTTTGTTGGGACATTCGTTAGTTGCATCACATTTTCAAAGAAAATATCTACATAAATTTCATTTCAACTATTTTCAATAGCGGACATTTTTGCAAAACCCCTTTCAGGAAAAGTTTTTGGTCGGCTTCGTCCCAGTTTATGCATTTTAGAAATTTGATTTTATATTTTTTGATTTGATCTTAAATGCCTATGTTAACTAATCTGATTCCCTATTGATGATCTAAAAGATAAATAGTGACTGAAAAAGTTGATATTAATCATACATTATGACTTGAGACGGTATATTTAGTAAGTTTCTTTAAAAAATTAAACAAAATTTGTAATAACTTTGGTTGGTAAAAATTCCATGACCATCTCTATTCCTATCATATTTCTATGACAATCACTCATCAAAATCCAATATAGTATGTCAAATGTGGTATTTAAATAGGAAATTATTCATTTTTTTAATTAATGAGCAATAAAATCATCCAAAAGTACGCACTCTCATTTAAAAGTCCTCACGGTTATGCATGGGTGAGCTACTTGGAATCTTTGATCATGTGCTTTCATGCTCATTTAAAAGTCCTCACGGTTATGCATGTATGGAACACATATCAAAATTAGTTGAAATAGGCGAGTTGATTCTAACCCCATTTAAAAGTCCTCGCTGTTATGTGTGGTTAGAAGATGCTTGGAATTCATTTTTTAATAAAAATTGAGAATACTACTAATCTCATTTAAAAGTCCTAAGGTTATGCATGGTTAGTAAATTTTTAAATTCCTGCAATAAATATACCACAAATGGACACGACTATATGATTTTTTATGCCGACATCATCCTATCACTCTAAAATGGAATATGCATCTAACAGAGTATTTATGATTTTTGTTTGAGTTTTCTTGAAATTTAATATATATACTTGATTAGATATTAATGTTGTCTTAAATTTTATCACTTTATTACTCTTATCTAACACTGTTACTCTTTTACTGATAACAAAAGGGGGAGAGAAGTTAAGATTTTGGCAAATAAGTCATATTTTTATTTGTATTTGCATATTCTCATTTTATTTTCATGCATATGTGAACGGGGAGCTTTGTTGTAAGGGGAGTATTCAAATAAAGGGGAGCTAATAGAATTCATCAAGACCAAATACATTTAATAGAGTCAAAATCTTAATATGTTTGTTATCATCAAAAGGGGGAGGTTGTAGAATACCATAGCCTATGATTTTTGTTTGATGATAATAAACATATATATACGTTTAGATGTATTTGTTATTGTACTATTTTATTTTTCCACATAATTAAATAAATATTTGTTGAATAAAATAAATAACTCTGAATTCATATTCAAACAAATATTTTGTTACAAATTCGAATATCACAAATTTAAGCTCCCACTATACAAGTTTCAATTACAACACAATTTTTACTATACAATTTTTCATATATGTTTCACCTCACTACATAATTCACTCAACATTCGTATTTGATCTTCAACTCTGTACCAACCAGTATCCAGCATCTGAACTATCTGCAAAATAAACACTGACACGGTAAAATTGAAAAAGAAATATTTTGCAGTGAACAATGAAATGTGTGTTTGAAAGTATTGTTTACCTCAGTTATTTGGGTTGTTTGTCATCATTTTTTTAATTCATCTTATGCGAAGAACTTTTGACATGCACAATGTATAACTGTACATGCCACAAGGTCGTGCACACCGATATACACTTGCCTATTAAAATTGCAGGGACAGGTGAGCACAACGTCAAACCTGCCGAGACTGGATTCAACACAGGTGCAAATGCAGAAACAAAACAAAACATAAACTCAACCATAACCAGACATGTACAAGGGACAAAGGCAAGGACATACCAGACTTCAAATGCATCAAGCCACACTCAGGTCCAAAATGAGTTAACTCGAAGCAAAGTAATACAACTAGACTCGAGTGAACCAGAGGTGAACATGAATGCTCAAAACAACAACAAGTTCAATGGTTAGTACATTAAAGTGCAATAACACAGAAAAACAATGCAAATAGGTCAATAAAAAACCAGACCAGACTTCATTCAAATGCACCAGACATATATATATATATATATATATATCAGTTCAGGTCCAACTAACACCAAAACAACCTCAACCAACATGAAAACTTAGAACGAGACTGCAATATCAAAGAGCACCATAGATGGTAACAACATGAAGCACACAAGCAAACTATGGACCAAAATGCAATAATGCAACATGAAACCAAAACTAGACCAGTCTACAGTTCAAAGGCATGGACACTACACCAGACTTCGAAAACAAGTCAACATGAACGTGGATATGCATGCATTTAGACATGATCCACATGAAAACATACAACTAGAGGTACAAAGCAAAATATTCAAGAAAAATGGATATGCAAGCACTCATTTTCGACATATACAAATGGAACCAGCTCAAAACATGCTCAAGTCCAACCAACATGACAACAACATCGATACAACATGTAAAAAATTCCAACATTGGACTGAACCGAAAATAAATAAACGAAGTAGCATACAGCAACAATGGTATTTGAAGCAATATGGACTGAACTGAAAAGGCACCAAGTATGACGAATATATATGCAACGACTAAACTGAATCATCTATTGAAGAGTTGCAACAGTGAAGCACTAATTTAGCATCCAAAATCATTAAACATTCTGCTAATAGCGTGCGTCAACCACATCATCAGACAGAGGCAATGGATGATACAACTACATATGCAACAACAAGTCTAATAATGCAACTTAGAGAATCACACACACATGGGTACAAGCAAACAGTCGTAGTTTGAAGAAAGTCAAGCTTATGGTTTCAAAAACAAATGAACAACATCATTGAATTGTTCAAAAATTCAAATATTGCCAAGAAAGAAAATGGAACAACAAATCATGGTGAATAAGTCAGTGAACCGATTAAAAAAATCAAGTGAATTAAATCAGGAAGCCAAGATTATCTCTAATTCAAATACCAACAAGTCAGCAAACGATGAACAAGTCATAGGAGCAAAGAACAGAACAAAATTCAAATATATCAGAGATGAACAAGTTAGGAATCACACATTTGTTCTATCAATAAATCAATGCAAGTGCCAAAATCATGAAAGATTCAAACTCAAATATACGAACGAGATTATAGGGTTTCGATCCCTATAAATTCCAAAATTATCATCGGCAAAGATCATCGAGTTTAACTTCTAGCATAACAATAGAGTAAAAAAGTACAAAATGACATACCGATTTTATATGCCATTCGAACTCGACCTTGAAGCAGCCGAAGAAAATCGAAGAACATTGATTGAAGAAGCAGTGAAGTGAATTGAGGAACAAAAGCATCAAACTATTTGGACTTCTAATCCCAAGTGGCCACATCAAGTAAATCGAAACCCTAGTTTTTGAAGAGCAATAAAAGGAACGACCGAAGAAAGTAATAGGACGAAAACCAAAAGGGAGATAGTCATTTCTCTATTATATTTGGGCTGTAATGACCCAAAATTTTCGATCTCGAAAATTCCAGATGGTTAGGGAAAAGAAGAAAGAGATAGAACAAAAAGAAGAACAAAAACACCAACATCTCACATTCGCAGCGGATAAACTATAATAACACATATTATTCTTTACACAGAGAAAGCTGTATCAGTCAATTACATTTAAATACATCAGAGTTACAACCATTACCAATCACTAGACAGTTTAAAAACAACATGTCCTAGTTATAAAATAATATATCACAGCGGGAAATGCTCCATACGTTCCTGCCCTCCAGCTCGGCTCCTTAGCTCCAGAACGTCCTAACCTGAAAATCTGTAATACTCGGTCTGACCCGAGCATTACATTAATGTAACACCAGGGTCAGGTTGGATACTAGCGTCAGATTTAACAAGAATAGTTAATTAACACATAAGTATATAAAAATCAATAAGAAAATAGAGAGGCTTACTCACCTTTTTATGAACAGAGCATCAGCTTGAAAACTGAAACTGCCAACTTGATTTAGATCTGATCTTTGAATTTGATTCAGTTTGTTTGAATTTCCAGTTTTGATCAGGACTTAGGTGCTTTGATGTTGAACTAAAATCTGATTTTGCTTTGAGCTTCCAGTATTTGGATTGTAAAAGTTTGTAGAAAGATTTGTTGCTCAGGTTTCTATTTTTCTTTTCTAGTTTGTAAAATTTTGTTTGCTTCAATTTCTTTATCTGGTTTTAAATTGTTTTACAGGCTTTTGGTTCCTAGATTTTGAAAATGAAGATGGAAAAAAAATGAGGAGTGGGAAGGACATATATAATTTTGATTTATGATTTTAAAATAAAATAAAAGAAAAGAAAATGAATGAAATATTATGACACTTGTTATTGTTGCATGTAAATATTGTTAACATTTGTTAATCTCGTGATGTATTTCTCTTACATTTGTTTAAATGTATTTTTTTCTTGTTTACACTTGTAATTTTTTTCATATTATAATGTCTTTAATTAATTTAAGTATTATATTAACATATGGTTTAAATTTTATAAATTATGTATTAGGTTAATAAATGTTTATATACATATTTATCTATTATATTCTTATTAAAAGATGTTCTTTAAATATATAACTGTTTATTCAAGTAATATTTTCAATGTATTTGTTTGATTTTCAAATCCAAATTCCAAATCACAATTCATTAATAAACCACACAAATCCTATTTTTTTTTTCAATTCTCGAGTTCAAATTTAGTTTAAAATCAACTCATATATATTTTTAAACGAACACATTTTTAATTTTATTTGAAAATAATAATTTTGCCCATTTCAAATATTTATATTAGGAGATTATCAAATAAATATTTATCTATATATAAATATTTAGTATTAGATTTATTTGTTCAACTTATAAATCAGTGTTTTCAAATGCTTAAAATCAGATACTTATCCAATTATCAGGTGTCCAAAATACGGGTTATCACATTCCTCCCCCTTAGAATCTTTTCGTCCTCGAAAAGGAACGAAATCAGAATTTATTCAATACTTAAAATCAGATAAATTTATTCTTTGATCATTTCAAAACATTTTAAAAATCTATATAATATTACCAAATAGTTTTTTATAAAAATACTTTTTATAACTCGATGTCTCAACCAGTTCATCCTTGTTCTCACAAAATTCGGTCATATGTTGATCAGGCGTAGGACTGGAAATCTATAAGTACTTGGTAAACCCGTATTCAACACCCAGTGAAAATACTTGAAAAATAATTTTATTGAAAATATAGAAAACGTTTTTGAAAATAGAGGAATCATCTTTGGTGAGAATGCTTAGGAAATCATCACCCCCATCCATGGTCGCAGCTAACACGATGGTTACGTTGCCATCCCGGCAAAATCCATAGATAACTGTAAGCCTCTGCGCCCCTCGATTACACCATGGAACCTGCTACAGATCGCAGCTACAACCGGAGTTACGTTGTTGTCACAGCAAAAACCCATATAACTGTAGGCCTCAGCGCCCTCAAATTCCACTGCCAAAATAATGAAACTTCTCTACTCCACTTGACCATAGATCGTAGTCTACCGATGTTACGTTGCCTTCCAGGCAAAATCAAGCGTAGACCGTTGACACTCACCTCCACATGATTTCCGCTATAGTCCACATAGTAGATCACAACGACATCGAGTTACATTGTCATCACAGCATAACCCAAATTCCTCTGTAGGCATCAGCGCCCTCTACTTTCGCTACCCAATAATCCTCAGGAACTAGTTTGTCCGGACTCCTCACAGGATCAACTTTAGAACCTCCCCCTTTGAGGCTCAAGGCAGTACCAACCTATGGTACTCCTGAGAAGTTCATTCCAAGGAAGCGCCTTTTTCTCCAGAGCCATTTTCAAAACACTTTATACTATATACATATAGTATCTTCAAAATCATACACGTAGTATGAATCTCGTATAAATCTCCTTTCTCAAAATCGATTATCCCAAAATCGATAATTCTCAAATTAGGCTTTTTCAAATTCCAATATTGATTTTACCCAAAAACCAAAAGCCTTTCCAAATCCAAAGGTTCCAAAACCTTTCCTCAAAATCATTCTCATAAGATCCTTCATATATAGATATATATAATCCTTGATAAAAAATCTTTGGATCATCTCAAACTTGTATAAAATCCCTTTTATACTTTAAATATTTTCAAAACCCTTTCATTCTGGCTAGATTCGACAAATGGAGATTTATCTTATATAACAAAGGTATATAACTTTGTTTATTCAAATCAAATATTCAAATTTGATTACTCTATAAAGTCACTTACCAAATTACTTACTTCCATAAAGTAAATTTTTACCGTAGAAATATCTAATTTCCACTTTACTTCATTGTATATTTCACAAAATATACCTTTCAGTTCAAAAACCATTTCACATTTCTTATCCACAAATTCCCAGTATCAATTTCATTCAAATCCGTATGATGTACAAACATCATCCGTATGCAATACCAATCTGATCGCTCACTCGATCACACAATTTCACTTCCTAACTAGTATCGTCCACCCGACTTCCTAGTGCGGACACAGATCTGGTTTCTTGATCAGAAACTGTCATTCTCCTTGCATAGCCTAACTATGATAGAGAATATCCAGAATCAATCAACAATCCATATCCAGGTTCGCCGTCGAAAATCGAGTGAAAAATCCCAACTCGGATCGACATACAATCTCGAAATTCTGTGCTCGAATCTGGATCAAATCACTATGCGAATAGAATTACGTACGTACAACCTATGTATTTATCTTTATTGGTTATTAGCCAAATCAATTCCCTTTTCTATTCACATTCACCTGTAATTTTATTCACTTATCCACAATTTCCTTCAATCCCAAATGGATTATTACTTTAATTATAAACAGTTTGTACCCTGACAAGCTTGAATTTAGAGAATAGTTTGAAAAATAGACAAATAGTGGAAAAATAATTATTACTTTGTAAAATAGCTGTAAAATAGTTAAGTATTGATAAAATAGTTGGAAAGTAGTTAAATAGTTATAAAAAGTTAGATAATTGCAAAATAGATGTAAAATAGTAGTTAGTTATAAAGTACTTGAAAAACAGTAATTAGTTTATAAATCAGTTGAAAAATTGTTAAATAGTTCGAAAAATAATTGTAAAACAAGTATAAGATAGTTTTAGTCTTTAAAAAGAAAGGTTGTATAGTAAATAGTTTGGAAAATAGATTTATATTAAAACAATTTATTTTGAAAATAGTCCCGAGTCAAACTGTTCAATTCCCAACCTCCATTTCCAATCAGTTCAATTTAAATTCCCACTTCCATTTAAATTGGCTTAATAACTCCAATTTCCATTGAAATTGATTTAATCCAAATTCGAGTTGAATTAACCTCAATTTCTTTCCAAATTCAAATCAAATTCCATTTGAATTTTAAACCTATTCAACTTTAATTACAATTCCAAATTATTCAAATCAATTTGGACTAATTTCAAATTGAACCCACTTCAATTTCAAATCATTTCAATTCTTATTTGGATTTGAACTCATTCAACTTCAATTTCATTTCAAAATAATCCAACTCAAATTTTCCATTTGGATTTTTTTTAATGTTGATTTAATACTTTAAATCCAATCAACTTGTATTTTTAAACCATTTAATTAAAAATTCAAATTCCATTTTTAACTTATCTTTACTTAACTCATTACCAGGTTCAAGTAAGAGTTCAAAACAATTTTAATTTACAAATTCATTTCATAACATTCAAATCTTCAGTTCAAAGTGATTCCATATCCTTAATTTCAAATTAAAGCTTAATTTCCCTTTTATCTCAATAATGGATATATTACCACACTTCATTTTGTTATCCCGCTTTTTGGCAAAGCCGTGATACCAAAAGATCGGTCAAAAATAAGAGACAGTTCGTCTCAGAGATTGGTTGTACTTCACTTCGCTATGGATATCGATGAATTTTGTCCGAGCCCGGATCAGGCTACAATTGATAAGACATGGCTAGCAAACCCACGAGAGCCAACGTTTCAAGTTTCAAGTCAATCCGAGTTCGTATGCTCAAGATATGATGAATTCAGTTTGAGAGAGATAGCCCTTGTTCGGTTCGAATCCATAGGATACCCCATAGTTCGAATCGATGGCCAGAAATCATGTTCGCATCCATCGGTTCGACTCCATCTACTTCGAACCCATCAAGCTTGGAAGTCCTTCGAATCCATCGAGTTCCTTCTACTTTAAAACCATGGACTTTGCATCGACACCTTCGTATCCATCCCGATGGCCTACCTTCGAATCCATCAGGTGGTCAAGCTTCGCACCCATCCACATGTCTCAACTCGACTCCATATAGTTCGCATCCATCAACACCTCGCTCCATTCAAACCCACCGGGTTCGAATCCAATAAAAAGTTAGTCACTTCGAACCGATCTTGTTCGTATCGATCGAGTTCGAACCCATTGGGGTACCTCAGTTCGAATCGGTCACGTTCGAATCCACGAACAATCACTTGCTCGTATCCACCAAGTCAACTAACTTGGATGACGTGTCACTCCACGATGCGAAGTCGGCAAGATCCAAGGAGACGAAGCGTTCAACCCGGAGAGAAGACCGGATCGACTCGAAGGACGCGCGCCACCTCATCACAAGACCACGTGAGCTGATGGAGTCGAAGGGAGTGGATTCGAAGCAATGGATTCGAACTAAACAGCCAACCGAAACACTCCAATTTGAATCGATCATATCTCCTAAACCACTGATCCAAATGCAACGAAATTTTCATAGTAGCTTCCATACAAGGTAAAGATTGTTCTTGCCAAGTTTCAGCTCGATCGGACCATTCTTTGATGGATTCGAAATCACTTCGAATCGATCTCAGATCGAGTCGAAACTTGGTAGGGTCGGCCGCGTGGGCCCACTCACGTGCCAGAAAAAGTCTCCCGAAGTTTGAGCGAGATCTGGGCCTCCAACGCCTATAAATAGCACCCCGAAGCCTTCAGAAAAGAGGATCTTCTGCCATTCAACATCCAGACTCCGCCGGATTCAATTCTACCCTTCAATACCGCTGTTGTAATCAAGTATCAGAGCTATAACTTGCGGTAATTTGCTGTAATCGATTGAAATCATCAAGTGAATCAATAAAGACATAAGCTTCAAAGTGGACGTAGGCAAGATCGCCGAACCACTATAAATCCTGTGTTTGTGATCGTTATTTGTGAATTATTGTGATTGCTATTGCTTAGATATGAGTTCTATATTGATTGTTGCTGGTTTGTGATTATAAACGGGTGCTTTCACGATATCGGGTGTTTGTGGTCAATTTTGACG
Organism: Allium cepa; assembly: GCA_030765085.1. Taxonomy (NCBI): domain Eukaryota; kingdom Viridiplantae; phylum Streptophyta; class Magnoliopsida; order Asparagales; family Amaryllidaceae; genus Allium; species Allium cepa. Next base: position 933,886,233 of record CM060941.1, read on the forward strand.
CAAACATTTTGGTGCTTCCACTGAGAAGGCTAACTCAGGAGTTCTACCAATCAGAAGTTGATTCAGAAAATTTGGAAGTTCAGATTTGAGAAATTATGACGAGACAATCGAGCAGAAGTCCAAGGCCAGAGAGAAGTGAACATCAAGGGAGTCAAGAGGCTTCCTCAGGAGCGAATCAAGCGTTGATCTTCATCACTAGGGACGAGATGGAGGCAATGATGAAGAAACAAGAGGAGTTGATCTAGAGTTTATTTCAATAGATAGGACAGCTTGGAGCACAGAATAGAGTAGCGGATGGAGTCCAGAACGGAGCAGGACCATCCGACGTGGCACCTGAACTAGGGGGCACACCTATGGAGAACATTGATCAAATTTCGTAGAGAGAGGAACATCTGCGCAGCCCGGGAGTAGCAGAGGAGTGAACGCTCAATCAAGGAGGCAGATCCCAGAAGTTCCTCGTGAACTCGGGGGGCAGGGTGAGAGTAATGAACGAGGATTGCATCTCAGAGACGGTGACATATTGGCGGAGATGGTTAGAAGAGCTATGAGAGGCGGTTTGGTAAACAAAGATTTGGAGGATGTTAATAGGAGTCCTTTTACCCCAGCAATCAAGCGAGCTAGGAACCCACCAGATTTCAAGTTACCATCGTTGGACATGTATGACGGGAGAACGGACCCCACGGTTCATCTAACGAAGTATATGAGGCATATGGAAGTGCTGGGGGCATCGGAGGAGGTTATGGCCCGGTGCTTTCCATTGTACTTAGCGGATATTGCAGAGTTGTGGTCTAGACAATTAGAGAGTGGATCCATCGGGACATGGAATGATTTAATTGAAAGATTTATGAGGCAATTCAGGGTTCACATTACAAGACCCAAGAATGTGATGACTTTGGCAACCCTAAAGCAGAAAGCCGGAGAGACTTTGAGGAGTTATCTAACGCGATTCAATGCAGCAGCAACTTCAGTGGATCGAGCAGATCCATCTATGGTGGTGATGGCAGCTGTGTCCGGAGTAGCTGATGGCTCAAAGTTCAAAAATTCATTGACCAAAGATCCGCCTGTGGATCTAGCGGAATTCTACGATGAGGCAGAAAAGTTTTTGCGATTAGAGGATGCGAATGCAGAAAGAGAAGAAGGAGAGGGAATAGAAGTTTATGTGCTTAAAGACACAAAGCCTTTCGAAAAGGACTCAGGCAAGGATAAAGGAAAATGAAAGGCTGAGGATTATAATGACAGGTCAAAGCGGCAACGGAGGGAGTCGCGATTCACCACTTACACTGAGGTGAATGAGAGTCTGGAACAAATTTATCAGGATACCAAGGAGCAGGTTCCGTATCGTAGACCAATGCGAAGGGATCCAACCTCCGACGAAAGAAAATCAGATAAGTTTTGTGTATTCCATGAATTAAACGGTCATAAAACTAATGATTGTAGGCATCTGAAGGACGAGGTAGAAGGACATATCAGGAATGGTATGCTCCTTCAATACGTGAGGAGGCGAACTCCAGTGGTGGAACCAGAGCGACCACCGTCTACATCAGCTAGAGGCGACCCTGAATCAAGGAACCGTTTGATTATCAATTGATTGAAATAACGATGAACAAGTCGTAAACTTTCCACTAACATAATTAACTCATTTACACATGTACGAGATCGCGAACGATCCCCAGGCATGCTCTGAATGATCATTGACCGTTTAGTAGTGGGAACTTACACTTTGACATTCTTGCTTTGCTTTTGTTTCATTTTGATTTGGACATTTGGACTTTGTTTGTTTGGACATTTCTATTTTAAAACTCAACTGTTGAATAGATATTTGATTCTGATAACTTTGGAATGACTAAGCTACTTACACATGTATGGGGTCGCGAACGGTCCTTAGGCATGCTCTGAGATGGCGATAAACCGCCCTGACAAATGATCCAGGGACCCACTCGAACGTGAACCTGGTATCAGTAATACCGAGCCCTCCCGAGCACACTTTCTCGCCTCGAACGACACCCGACCACGAACGGTCACGATTCACTTATAATCTCCGACCTCGAACGGTCACAATTTGCCTCGAATGGCACCCGACTTCGAATAGTCCCAACTCGCCACGAACGGCACCCGACCTCGAATGGTCACAATTCGCCCCGAACGGCACAACTCATCTCACCTCAAATGGCTCGATCGCGAACGGTCGTCATTTGAGGTCCGCCACTTGACCGTGCACGGTCGCACTACGCCTCACATGGCTCGATCCCGAACGATCGTCATTTGAAGTCAGGCGCTTGACCATGAACGGTCGCACTTCATCTCAAATAACCCGATCCCGAACGGTCGTTATTTGAGGTCGCATAAAACTGTAAATTCCTTTGCAGGACATCAATAGGATATGAACGTCCAGCTCATGGCATTACAAAACACGCCTTCCTACCGCGAGGCATATTTTGGGGGGCAAATGTTAGCCCGCTTTTTGGCAAAGCCGTGATACCAAAAGATCGGTCAAAAACAAGAGACAGTTCGTCTCAGAGATTAGTTGTACTTCACTTCGCTATGGATATCGATGAATTTTGTCCGAGCCCGGATTAGGCTACAATTGATAGGACATGGCTAACAAACCCAAGAAAGCCAACGTTTCAAGTTTCAATTCAATCTGAGTTCGTATGCTCAAGATATGATGAATTCAGTTTGAGAGAGATAGCCCTTATTCGGTTCGAATCCACAGGATACCCCATAGTTCGAATCGATGGCCAGAAATTATGTTCGCATCCATCGGTTCGACTCCATCTACTTCGAACCCATCAAGCTTGGAAGTCCTTCGAATCCATCGAGTTCCTCCTACTTCGAAACCATGGACTTCGCATCGACACCTTCGTATCCATCCCGATGGCCTACCTTTGAATCCATCAGGTGGCCAAGCTTCGCACCCATCCACATGTCTCAACTCGACTCCATATAGTTCGCATCCATCAACACCTTGCTTCATTCAAACCCACCGGGTTCGAATCCATCAAAAAGTTAGTCACTTCGAACCGATCTTGTTCGTATCGATCGAGTTCGAACCCATTGGGGTACCTCAGTTCGAATCGGTCACGTTCGAATCCACGAACAATCACATGCTCGTATCCACCAAGTCAACTAACTTGGATGATGTGTCACTCCACGATGCGAAGTCGGCAAGATCCAAGGAGATGAAGCGTTCAACCCGGAGAGAAGACCGGATCGACTCGAAGGACGCGCGCCACCCCATCACAAGACCACGTGAGCTGATGGAGTCGAAGGGAGTGGATTGGAAGCAATGGATTCGAACTAAACAGCCAACCGAAACATTCCAATTCGAATCGATCATATCTCCTAAACCACCAACCAAATGCAACAAAATTTTCACAGTAGCTTCCATACAAGGTAAAGATTGTTCTTGCCAAGTTTCAGCTCGATTGGATCATTCTTTGATGGATTCGAAATCACTTCAAATCGATCTCAGATCGAGTCGAAACTTGGTTGGGTCGGCCGCGTGGGCCCACTCACATGCCAGAAAAAGTCTCCCGAAGTTTGAGCGAGATCTGGGCCTCCAATGCCTATAAATAGCACCCTGAAGCCTTCAGAAAAGAGAATCTTCCGCCATTCAACATCCAGACTCCGCCGGATTCAATTCTACCCTTCAATACCGCTGTTGTAATCAAGTATCATAGCTATAACTTGCAGTAATTCGCTGTAATCGATTGAAATCATCAAGTGAATCAATAAAGACATAAGCTTCAAAGTGGACTTTTAGGCAAGATCGCCGAACCACTTTAAATCCTGTGTTTGTGATTGTTATTTGTGAATTATTGTGATTGATATTGCTTAGATCTGAGTTCTATATTGATTGTTGCTGGTTTGTGATTATAAACGGGTGCTTTCACGATATCGGGTGTTTGTGGTCAATTTTGACGCAAACACATTTCTTCATTCATTTAAACAAATCCAGTTTCAGCTTAAAGATTATTAATAACAATAGGATGGTATCATTCAAATTATTTTAAAACATCCATCCATTTCCAATTTCTAGATCTCAAATAAGTTTTGAGATCACACAAACGCTCAGTTCAGATCAACCATTTAACTTCTCAAGTTAAATTCCAATTTACTTAATCCAATCAACTTCACCCAATTTAAATTCCCATTTCAAATTTTAAACTTCACATTAATAATCTTCCCACTTATAAGTTCAAAAACTTATCACTTTGGGTATCACATCTTATTTCAAATTTAAAACTCAACATTTAGAGTTTATTTCAAATCATTTTTGATATTATGTATATCCAAATATATACATATTAATTTTCTTTACACACCAAGTTATACTTAAATATTAAACCACCTTGGTTTTAATTCAAAACAAATTCTTTAAAACTTTTCAAACAACTCTTGTTTGAAACTAAACCCTTTCGTCCAAATACATTAAATAATATTATTTATTATTTCTTATCACTTTGAAACAATTTTCAAATTTATGGATCTAGTTTTGAAATTCACAATTTAGATCATCCAAAATTCCAATTTATAAGTCATACTTACCTAAATGTTTTACTCCCCTAAAACATTTCATTTTGCTCACTCATTAATACACATTTCATTATTAAACACAACAATGATAATAACCAAGATTTATCATATCTGAAAACCAATTCATTGTTATCTTATTCTGAAACCCTTCCTCAAATTTAAGATTTTAATTTCAGTTTGAATCCATTTCAAACTTATCTTCATTTAATTTCAATTTGGTTGTATTGTTATTACCACTTAATTCTCATTATTTTACTTAGTTCCAATAATCAACAAGCAATTTCTTTATATATCAAAGATAAACCTATATGAAAATCATTTTTAAAATCATTTTATAAGAAAATAACAAGTACGCTCTCATATATATATATATATACACACACACACACTCAACTCATTTTAGGGTACCACTGACCCTATCCTTAATGAGTAATCCCACCAGAGCCAAGGTTCTC